>CM041782.1:100592701-101192701 GCA_023374045.1 Limonium bicolor
ATGCCGGTTTCATTCACCGCATACTAGAGATATTAATAATAGGGATGAAGGATGTTTTGTAAGTGGAAGAAAGGACTGCCCACAATACTAGAATATTCTAAGCAATAATTTCCAACAGTAAAGTGAGTACTTAACATAATGACACCTCTCATACATGCCTTGGTGTTCACTTCCTATTGATTTAATTTGTTGGCTGCTTCAAATTCAAGACAGCAAGGAAATCGGCAATCATTGCTGGGATAAGTACAAGTACGAGGTATTTGTTGGCTGCTCAAATCCAAGACAGCAAAGAGATCGGCAATTATGCTAGGATAAATACAAGTACGAGGTTTAAAATGAGTAGATAGGACCGATCACATATGCGTATACCAATCAGCCATTTGTTCTATGTAATCATTATCATTTCATTCTTACCCCTTGTAGCCGTCATTCTTATTGTATAATTTCAGTGGTAGTTAATCTATATCCATACCAATACTATGGTGTGCCACCGACTGTATTTAATGACGATTAATTAGTTATCTTACATAATATAATACCACCATTATGACAAGAGAATAAACTAGTTAATTATATATATTTACAACCGGTAATATAAACTTAGCTCGTCATTGTAACAATGACGCATTTTAACATTACAGTCGGTAATATAGATTTAACATGTCACTGTAACAATGACACGTTTTAACATTACAGTCGGCCACTTTTACCAATAAGCTAGGATATAATAATAATGGATAAGACTAAAATAACTAAGCAAGCTATGATCGATTTAACAGTAGTAATAGTGGATAAGACCAAAATAACTAAGCAAGGTATATATATATACATAACCGATTTAATAGTGTACTGTACTAGCAAGTTTAGTTGCGATAATGATGGGATGATAACATAAATGGATGCCGATAATTTTAAGGCTATGTTTGGCTTGATTTTAGCTGGAAAATAATGATTATATTAAGGTATAAACTAGGTAAAGATAACAAGAGAATAAACTAGCTAACTATGTACATTTACAGCCGGTAATATAAACTTAACATGTCACCGTAATAATTATAGTCGGTAACTATAGCTGAAAACTTGTTACTTGGTCGATTAATACATGGCTATAATACAAGGCTGAATATATATATTATCACGTCTAACTCCTAATTGAAATACCAATATATAAATGATCACATGATAATTTAATCTCTTGCTATGGTATGATAACTAAATAACTAAAGGTGCGGCGTATTCCTAAATCTATCAAATTCGTGCATATAAGCACGTACGACTTATATATTCCAAACATTTGAGTTTATCCAAGACTATTCTAAAATTGACGATAATGTATTTGATTCTTAAAATTCGTAGTTGTTATAATACATGTGTGTATGTCTACAATTTTCATTTGTATTTACTTATATCAATTTCAAGTAAACAAATACACATATAAAATAACAAGGAAGGTATATTTTGTAACTAGGATTTTCCAGGGTGTTTCAAAATAAACATAATTTTGCGTTGTATGAGAGAGAGATCTTGGATAGACATTCGAGAGATCGGTTTGGAGAAAGACGAAGAAGAAACATTAAAACACTTTTAATCTCGCTTCTTTACATAACTATCCACTTAATCAGATCTAAACTACTTATAAGCAAATAAAAAGAATCTAACCAAATCTATCTAAATCTGATAAATATTTATCTGAAACCTTAATCAGATTTTGTAAAATAACAAAAACAAACCCATCATAAGTTGGGCCTAAGTTGGGCCAAATTAGACTAAGCCCAATACACTAGACTAAGCCCAATAGACTATAATCTACTCCAATACCCCCCCTCAAGCCGTAGGTGATCTGGATTACCTAGGCTTGATTGTCGTGCATGCCCATGTGAGGCAGCAATTCTTTGTATTTAGAACCCGGTAGAACCTTGGTCATCATATCTGTAAGTTGTTTAGAAGTATTAGTGTATGTGATATCCACTAATCCCTGTTGAATTTTCTCACGTACGAAATGACAATCAATCTCAATATGCTTGGTCCGTTCATGGAAAACTGGGTTTCGTGCTATGTAAATCACAGATTGATTATCACATTTGATGGTAATGGGTGTGATATTATCAGCGCCTAACTCATGTAGCAATCGTGTTAGCCATGTCAACTCTGTTGTGACACGTCGTAAGGAACGATATTCTGCCTCCGCACTGGAAAGAGAGACAGATCCTTGCTTCTTTGTTTTCCAGGAGATGGACTATCTCCTAGGAAAATGTAATAACCTGACATAGATTTTCGAGTGTTGGGGCAAGCTGCCCAATCCGAGTCACAATAAGCCCTGAGATCTAGAGATGAAGAGTGACCTTTGGTAAGAACCATCATGTAGTTTACTGTGCCCTTAATGTAGCACAATGTATGCAGAGCGGCTTCCATGTGAACCGTACTTGGTTTTTGCATAAATTGACTAAGAACTTGTACTGTGAAGCTTATGTCTGGTCTTGTGTTGGACAAATAATTGAGTTTACCCACTAACCTTCTATATGTGGTCGAATTTTCAAGAGGAGTACCATCTGTAAGTAAGAGTTGCTTTCCTACCACCATGGGACCCTTGACCACTCGTTTGTCTTGGCATTCATACTCCTCCAGCAAATCTAGACAAAATTTCCTTTGAGAAAGAACAAACCCATCTGAAATACGGATAAATTCAATGCCCAAGAAATAATGTAAGTTACCCAAATCTTTGATTTTGAAATTGTGATACAGGGCACGCTTTACATCATCTACCTCTGCTTGGTTGGTGCCAACAATTAACATGTCATCAACATAGACAGCAATGTACAGTTTTCCCTCCTTACTATCTTTGTAAAAGAGAGAGTAATCATTCTTAGATTGTGTAAAATCAAGAGTTCTTAGAAAACTTCCAAGCTTAGAAAACCACTGTCTGGATGCTTATTTAAGACCATAAAGAGATTTCTTCAAACGACAGACTTTATTTTTACCTATCACATCATGACCCTGTGGTATTCTCATGTATACTTCTTCGTCTAAATCACCATGCAAGAAGGCATTATTAACATCCAACTGGTTGATGACCCACCCTTTGTGAAGGGCCACAACTATGAGTGAACGTATCGTAGTGAACTTAACAACTGGTGAAAAGGTCTCATGATAATCTAATCCATGTCTTTGTGTGAATCCTTTGGCAACCAACCTGGCCTTGTACCTTTCTAAAGTACCATCAGATTTCAGTTTGACTTTATATACCCACTTGCATCCAATTATTTTTCTGCCACGAGGAAGAGTAACAATTTCCCAATTATGATTGTCTTGTAATGCTTGTATTTCTTGATGCATGGCAATCTTCCAATGATCGTGTAAAACTGCGGTTTTGTAATTGCTTGGTTCATGCATTCTCATGACGTGCTCCGCGTTATTACGAGTGAAAAGAGCGATGGACGTGTTTGGTGTTGCTTCAGTCAAACTAGTATAGCCCGAAAGAACATTTTCATGCTTTCTGTCGCTGTACACTCTTTCATCAAGAATTTCTTGAAAAGAAGTGTTGCACACATAGTCTGCCAAGTAACTTGGACGATGACTTTCCCTCGCTGACCGTCGGACATCAGTAGATGTGGTTGGATCGTCTTCTTCCACTACTTCTGTATTTGTTTTAGATTGGTGTGCATGTAAACAATCGTCATCAGTATCCATGATGATAAACTGATTTTGATTGTCATCTGAAACATGATCAACGTTGTTGCATTCAACCCTTTTAGTAGTATCCTTGTAAGGGAAAATGTTGGTATGAAATTTGACATCTCTACAAACTTCCACATCCCATGTTTCCAAATTCATTATCTTATGCCCTTTTCTTTTTGGATCTCTTCCCAAATAAATACAAGCTTGCCCTCTCGGATCAAATTTGTTTCCGTTTGGTCCTATCACGGTTTTGTAACATAAACAACCAAAAGGTTTCATCTCTTCATAAGCAGGCTTGGCATTGTACAAACTTTCGAATGGTGTCTTTCCATTCAAAGCCTTGGTGGGAAGTCGGTTAATTATAAATGTCGCATGAAGTATGCACTCACCCCAATAAGCTAGAGGTACATTTGTGAAATACCCCGACCTTAAATATAGTGATTAGAATTATCCTAATAAGTATTTAAGGGCTTAATGGTGCCTAAGTAATATTGATGAGGAAAAATAAATCCGAAAAGAAATAAAGAAACACTTAAAAAGCGCAAAACACTAAATAAGCGTTAACTAACCATAGGAGGTATGAGACCTCGGTTAGCGTATTATATGGATTCTAAGGGCTTAATAAGACCTAAATAATATATGGGAACAACTCCCGAAGAAAACGGATCCTTAAAACGGATTAAAAACACAAACGAACCTTAAAGCGCGTTTTTCGAGGAAACCGGGAAAACGCGTCTTTAAGCGGGTCAAATAGACTCGTACTAATTTTGGTCAACCAAATAGTCATTAATAAACATTAGTGAAGGTCTAGAGCCAATAAAACCGATAAAACGAGGAAAATAGTAAAAACTGTCAAAAACGGGAAGTTGTGGGGTAAAAGCATAAATAAACCAAACTAGTGTGTCCACTATTGCAAATAAAAATTTTAAAACCCACAAAGGGCTGTGTATCAGCCGATTCCCCCCTTCCCTCTCACACACAAGAAATAAATAAAGAAAGAAAGAAGAAAAGAAAGAAGAAAGAAAAAGAATACAAAAAGTAAAAAGAACACTCTCGTTCCTCACTTTTTCTTCTCTCTCTCCCATTCCTTTCTTCCCCACCGTACTCCCTCTCTTTCTCCTTCCTTCTTGATGCGATTTTGAGCTTCCCCTCTACAACAATGGAAGCTCTCTCTTCTTCTCCATGCTCTACCTCCATGTGAGCTCCAAATGCAAAAATAATTACATATTTGTAATCCCCTCATCATCCTCTACACTTCTCTCTTTTCAAAATCCAAAAATGAGGAAGTTCATTTTCGTGGGTATACCCCATTGGTGAAGAAAATAGCATCAATGTGTAGCTTGGAGTCCCCTCTCTCCATTAAGGTAAAAATCTACATGAAAAACTCATGTTTTCACCATCTCCATTCATAACCGATTTTTACCCTTTGTAATACCTTGTTTTCTCTCTCTCATTTGAGCATCAACTCAACCTTGCAATGGTGGTGGATTCACCTTCTTGAACCAAGGGCTAAAACCCCTCCTAAAACACTCCAAAGGTAAACCCTAGAAATCTTATTTAAGCATTTCAATGAACTAGCATTAATCTAAGGGGGTTAGTATGTTAATTACACCTATTTTGTGTGCTTTGGGTGATGGGAATGGAGTTTGGCAACTCCATTCCCCATATGGCCGATTTGGGCAAGAAAGAGAGAAGAGAAGAAGTTGAAAAGAAAAGAGGAGAATGGAAAAAGAATTGGAGGAAATACAAGCTCAAGGTAAGAGCTCCTTCTTAATGCTCAATTTAATGCAATAGTGTAATGGGAATGGGTAAACAAATAAAAGAACCTAAACTATGGTACTAGTATTGTAGTTGTGGAAGTTTAAGTATTTGTGGGCTAAGTATTTGAATTGTAGGCCTTGGAGCCAAATGTAATGTGTATGTGTATTAGTATTGTTGTTGATGTAAATATTGATGTATTGGTAATGCATTGATTTCTGGTAGGACCCTTGTATGGGTGTGGCTAGATTAGGGATGAATTTGATGAGAAAGTATATGTGTGGAGAAGTAAGAAAAGTAGATGAACTATGGCAAAATTTTGGTAGGAATTGTGCATTTAGGGATGACTTGGTGAATGGGAGAACCAAGGTATGTATTGGGGATAGTAGAGATGTTTAGTGACCATGGAGTAGTGGTTGTAGTATAAGAATGAAAGGATACAAAATCTGTAGCGAGAAGTGTAGTAATACATTGTAGAAACTAGGAAAAAATTAGTGTGCAAGATTTTGTAAAAAGAGAGTTGAACTTGGGTATAGGTAGTGTAGTTGATTGGAAATGCATTGGAATGGTAAGATGGCATTAGAACAAAGTGCAAAATGCAAAGAGGAGTGTAGGAATGCACAAGTGTGCAAAGTGTGAAATTGTGAATGGAAATTTGTAGAATTTGAACAAGAAGTTGAGTAAGTATTGGACCATGGATTTAAGGAGTTTTAGTGAGTGTTTAAGTGTGTTTAAATATGTACAAAACATGTGGAAAGATTATGGAATGATTGGAGGTGGATTAAAGGTTGATTAGGGGCTGAAAAATCCACCAAGTAGCAGTTTTTAGCAGGGTCCGGGACTTAGGATAGGCACCATGAAATACCCCAAACTAATAAAACATGGATTAAATATTTAATCACATTAATTAAGGCCTAAACATGCCTTAAAAGTCAACTGAGAACAACAGTGGTCAACACAAAACAAGATGTTGCACCCTTTGACTGTTAAGGGTAAATAAATACCCAAATGAACTTCTTAGGACCTAAAAATTTGTCCTAAGCATATTAACACGTTACTAAACACATTACAATTGTTGGACAACACTCCAACACAAAGAACAAGCATTTACATGCTTTAAGGTCAAAAAGGGCAAAAATGTGCTCTAAGAAACCTTAAAGGTCTAATGACCTCTAAATGATATAAAATTGGATACCATGATCAAATATTATGTAAGGAACACAAAACGTTTTCAAAGAAAACCAAGCTCAGAAACTCCTTGAGACACAAAATGTGCACTAAAACTCTTTAAAGCACATTTTTGTGTAATTGCCTTCTAAATTGATTTTAAATGGGCTAAAAGGTTATAAATACCTTTAAATATGATAAAATATCATATTATATCATATTAGGAATTTAATTCCAGAAATTTACAAATTTTTACAAATTTAATATTAAAATATTAATAAAACCCTAAAGTGGGGCCCGTTTAGGTCAACATTGACTAAGTTGGTCAATGTTGACCATTGACCACGAATTGGACCTCTCAAAATTGGTGAAGAGAGTCTCTTAACAGACCAAGAGACAAGTCCCATGTGACAATTAAATATATTCCTTTGCTTTTGCATAAAATAAGGAAAAAGCATACTTTACCTTATAAAACAAAAAAAGGTTGTCTACCACTTGCTTACCCATGTGAGCCAGCCGATTTTGGAGCCTCATTTTCCCTTGTATTTCGGTGGCTCCAAGCAATACAAGACAAAGCAAGATGAGTCATCTTTCACTTATTGCTTAAAGTAGCATTATTTACTCCATTTTGAATCAAATTGGAACCAATCATTCACCCACCTTCTCCTAACATGGCCGGCTGCCCTCTTGCTTGTCTCCACCGATTGAGCCTTCAATAATCAACACCAATCAGTCAATGGTGAGTCATCAAATCATTAAACACATAAAATAAGGAAAAATGTGCTTTAAGGCAAATTTAGGTCATTCTTTTTCATTTCTTCACTTCAGCCGAGTTTGCTCCTTCCTTGAGCTCTCTTTGGCTCCTCTCAACCGTAGATAAGTGTTCCAAGCCCCATTGGAGAGAGCTCATGCTCTAGGTAAGCTTCTAAGGCATAAAAATGCCCATTTTCTTCATATTTCTTTCCTTTTTCCATTTATCTACACTCCAACCTTTTCTATACATCTATGTAGAGTGTTTTGGAGGTTAAAGGAATAATTATTTTCGGCCATAACCAGATCTAAGGAGGAAAGTTCAAGTCTTGACCATTTAAGGTAAAAATGTGCTCTAAGCACATATCTCTTCTTCCTTGAAAATTTCGGTTGTAAACCTTGGTTCCCTAGCCTTATTTTCTTCTCCTTTTCATGTGGATTCAGTTGGTATACCAAGATCTACAAGGAGTAGCTAGATCCAAGCCAAAAACACCATTTTTGGCATCTTAAACAAGGTAAATCGCAGCCATCTTCCAAGCTAGCTACCCACGGTTTTATACCTTGTTTTTAAGAGAGTTTTGATACTCTTTCTTTACTGGAAAAATAGGGCCGAGACAGATCTATAACAAGCTTGAAGATCTAAGGTAAAAATTCATGATTTTCATGATTTAAATTACTTCTCATGGTTAGCTCATGTTTGGAGTTTAATCATGTCTTGTTTTCTACATGAGGACAAGTAAACAAGCTTTGGAGAAATTCTCCTTAAGGTGGCCGAATCCAAACAAGGCTTTACCTAAGCTAAATCAAGGTATAAATCACTTAAACATTAACCTTGTTAAGTTAATATGTTCTAAAGCTATTTCTAATTTAATTGTTGTGAGGGAACAAGGTGACATGGTCATGTTTGACCTTAAAATGATTAAGGAATGGTTTAATAAATTTTATAACTAATTAAACAAGCATAATTGTCAAATTTAAGACATTATGTGGAAGTTTGGTAATTAAATGAAAATTATATGGTGAGGACGAGATCTATATGTATTCTTGGGACATTTATGTGTAATTTATTTTGTGAGCGAATGTTTGTAATAAGGCCATTTTATTTATGCATTTACAAGCTTTTATTTAAGTTTAGGTGTTATTTATAGATTACCGAAAAGAAAGAGGGGTTATAGTGTAATTAAATTAAATTTGGGGACTATATAATGATTAAGCCGAAAATTAGAGGTTAAAAGGAGTTTAAATAAAAATTAGAAGATTTTATTAAGTTTTGGGGTTAAATGGTAATTTTTGAAAAGTATGGGTACAAACCGTGAATAATGGAGATTAATGGTCAAGGAGATATTAAGGTGGTCAACCTTGACCATATGGTAGGTTTTGACCAAATTGAATAAGTTAGATAGCTTATTTAAGGTTTTATAATAAAGATAAGTATCTTATGGTAATATTTTTATAACATATATGGTGAATATGTTATTACCGAAAATTAAGGGTGTACAATGGTATTTTAAACACCCATGGGCTATTAGGAATTTTTAGGAATTTATTGGGTTGATTTTGGAATTAAAATAAACTATATATGTATAATATATAGTTATTATGTCATTATGACACTTTGGAGAAATATAGGTGGTGGAAATGTGAATACCGAAAGCATATGGGTTAATAAGGATATTTATAACCCTTTGGAGAAATTTTGTGATTTTTAGAAATTATATAAGTGTATTTATTAAGATATATGTATAATATGTGGTTTTAAGGAATTATAAAACTATATGTTATAAAATGGGCCAAATGGCAATATAAAATATATATTGGGGTCTGTTCGGTTATTAAATAAAATAACCATAGGTTATACTTTTTTTAAGTTAGAATGTTATATTAAATGGGATATATAACATGGTATAAGTTATGGGATGATTTTGTAAATAAAGAAGACTATGGTTTATGAAAAAGAATAAGGTTTAATATATGTGCCTATGTGGCAATATATAATAGTTTTGTATAAAAACTATAGGTTATTAATTAAAGGAAATAAAAATATCATATCGAATGATATTAGCATATGGTATAACATTACATGATGTTATGTGGTCAAAATGGAATTTAAAATAAATTCAAGGGCTATACCGAATTAACAAGAGTTGGAAAATGAATTTTAGACTAAGGTCTATAACGTTATAAATGTTATAACAATTATATGGTATTAAGGTGGTTTAAGGGAATTAATATGAGTAGGATATTCACATTAAATAATGTGACGAACTATAAATAAATGGGATTTATAAACTAAGGTGTTTATGGAATAAACCTTAGGAGTTGTGAATATACAACATAAAGTGTTACATAATATTAGGATAATAATCTTAATATAGTTGTATAACATAATACAACTAATGGGAATAATCATCTAATAAAAGATGATAAAAAGTAACATAAAATATAAGAGTTTATTAAACTCATGGGAATTACCTACGTGGTAAATATATACATACACAAGAATAATGTATATAAGGTGGATATATATTTTGGTTGGAAACCATATGATTTAATGGTGGTTATTTTCAAAAAAAGTATAGTTACGAACTATAAGTTATGAATTTTGGATGCAAATATTATTTGCTAAAGATAAAGGGATCATATAATACATTGTATTATAATGGATGGTGGGAGAATGATACAATATAATAAATGATACAATACAAAAAATATATAATACAATCATGCATGCATACATGCAACTATGGGTTACGTACCTAACTAGATGGTGGATAAGATTAAAAAGAAATACAATGAATTAGACTTAACAGTTGAAATATTATGACGTATGAGTTTTAAGTAACAAAGCCGATTGTCTTAGAGAAACCCATAACAGACAACTGTAGGAAACAGGGGTGAACTATCGTGGTACTTATTATTCGGAAATACCGGATGTAGTTAGTCATGGAGACTGACTTATAGTTTTAATACCATTTAGATTATACTTCTGACAAGACGCTTGACGAGCTAGTGGACTACACGGAGCATAGGATCTGGCTGATTCATACTCCACCGTAATACGATCAGGGTGAACGGTATGTAAAGGGGTTTGATCCGAGTTGTCCTAAGGTTGCTCCTTGGGCTCGGATTTGGTTGATATAACTTGTGTGTTATATGTGTGTGGTTACATGTATGTGTTTAAGTGTTACTGCATTATTTATTATGCACGAGCGTCCCACGGGACTAACACTACGTCGGCTATAGATCGACTTATATAAACATACATATACGTTGTTGTGATAAAATGACGGTTACTTGATATAATACCATAAGTATTAATATTAAGTATAAGGTAACCTAAGTAAAACACTTAGGTATGAGTCACGACATTGTCGGTCTCTAGAGCATGGTTCTCGAACATGAATATAACCTAGATTACTTCTAGGTATGCGTGAGACCCATTGGGCAGCTAATTATTAATTATTCTCCATAAGACTAAGAGCAGATCTTAAACATTATGAGAGAGATGGTATGAGTTGAGGTGAGGAATCCCGGTGGTTTACGAACCACTTGGTTGCGCATTTGTGATCACTGAGGGGTTTCCTAATTGGATTCCGCTCCAGGTTATACCCAACGAGCCCAAACTGGATCGTGGGTCAGGTGGCTACGGCCTTTATATGGACATCTTACGAGACATAAGAGAGTCAGGGGCCTCCGGACCTCTGGCGAAATGAGCACCTTTGTGTGTACGGGAGGACTACTGTCCATGGTGAGGTTATCGGGTTGTCCTAACATGACGCCCAACTGGTATTAATAATTAAACATGGTTGGATGGAGCCTACAAGGCTAAGGTAAATTAAATATGAAAACTGTACGCTACGGCGAATGTACATTGTACATATGGATGGGGCCTTGAAGGCCAAACTAAAATAAATTAATAATGGATGGTATACGCTAAGGCGATTGTACATTGTACATTATATTGTGGTTGTTCGATACGTTTGATATATAATTGTGGATTGTGATATTAGATGAATGTTTGGATTGGATGGATGGTTGAATATCTATGAATATTTGGATGGATGGTTAAATTTATTATGCATGTTTATTACAATATTGATTATATCTGTAAAATGGTAAAGCATGAAACCAATCTAATAATAAGATGGTTAAAATGACAAGTGACCAATAGGGTCCAGGCCCGGCATACTCAGCGTCTATCGCTGATACTACACTCGTGCAGGTTGTTGATTATCGCCGGAGCTGAAGTGCGGGAACAGGGTAATTAGAGTTTACTTTAACTACCGCACATGGAGTTGGTTTGGTATGGCAATGAAGATGGTAAATGGTATTATGGTAAGGTTATGTATTTTCAGGATTGGGTAGACGCTCACTTGTCGATGTTTATGATTTATGGACTTAGTATGATGTATAGGAGTTTCTCGTTATCACGGCGGCTAGCTGTTTGTTTAAGTTGGAAGTGGGATGTAGTTTTGGCTTCGTTGCTCGCATGGGCGAGTAATGGCCGGTGACACCCGAGTGAGTTTTGTTATTGTTATTTATAATCCGCTGCGAGACGTTTTATTTGTTGCTACGTGAGAGATTGTATCGTGTTTATGGAGAGGGGTGTTACACACCAAGTCCCTGACCGCTTCAAAAATCAGTTCGAGACTCAACATAGGTATTGGTCCGGGACCTTAGTCCAGGACCAAGTCCCGGACCAGGGTGTTAAAAAGGCCGAGAGTTATGTTCTTGTATGGTCCGGGACCTTGGGTGCGGACCAAGTCCCGGACCACCCCTAAAATTGTGCAGAAAGTGGTTTTTAGGCTTTTAAACATGGGGGATTGATTGGTAATGGTTTTATAAGTTGTTAAGGCCTTGTTTGGTGACCTCTAAAGGCCCTAAGAAGTGTAAACAAGTATGAGAAGTAATTAAGAAAGTTGTAAGTATATGAACATTAAGTTAAATCGAAACAACGGGATAACGGGTAAGTATGGGAGTAGTAATTATGTATGTATTGTAATACTTAGTATTGATTGAACCATTTGGCATGTAGTCATTGGTTCGAGACTAGGACTCGAGGAACAAGTAAGGACTAAGGAACAAGGAGACACCCGGTAAAGTAAATTTCAGGAAAAGGTATGATTTCTTCATGCCCTGTATCCTAATCTGGTTACCCCGATTTGTGTGCTTATTTGACCACCTAAATAAGATAAATGCATGAAGCGGACTATATTGCACTTACTTGTGCTTGATTTATGTGTTCTTGATACTTATTGTCTTGAACACTAGTTTGTATAATTCATAAAATATATGGATGGAGATGAATTGTGTTTGTACCTTGTAGTGTACTTGTGTATTGTATTGTATTATTGTGGCTTGGATGTGTGACTTCTACTAATTCCTAACTACCTAACTTCTAACGTAAGTAAATTGGAATGAGTAGAAGTCCGATATAGCTTCGGCCACGCGTGAGGATGAGGAGACAGAAGAGGTTGGATCCGATTCCTGACTCTTAAATTGGTCCGCGGCCCAAACCCCTTAAATGGGTAGCATCCCGGATTGGTGAGTCAAGTAAATCCCGGTGGTGGGACAGAGTAGTCCCCGGGCCGGAGGTCCCGACGACTTAACATGAGTAAGAGTAAGTAAGTAAGTAAGTAAAGTATGAGTATGTATGCGTAAGTATGGAGTAACGAGTAAAAGAGTAATCTCCACCCGATTAACCCGGGTGGACAAAAAGGAGCTAACCAGTATTGTGTATGTATGGAATATGTATGGTGTATGTATTGAGTATGTATTGTGTATGCGCATTTCAGGGAAGGTAAGTAAGTACCAATTGGCTTGTATGAACTACTTGTATGTATTGAAATGTATGTATGTATTCCTTGCGTAACATAATGTAATATTATGTATGAAAGTATGTATGCATGTATGTATTGTAAAATGAATTGCATGTGTTCGACCAAGTGGTCGGCGTACCCTCACTAGTACGCGGGGTATGCGGTTATCATATGCAGCGAAAGCTGACCTCTTAGGGGGAACGTTTTTAGTGTGCTGGTACCCGAAGCGGATATGGTCAAGGTAAGAGACCGGTGGCTACACTCGGATAGTAGAAGTAGAATGTAGAGGTGTACTAAGTGGTACACCCTTGTACTTAGAAAGTAAGTAGTTTGTGAGGAATGGGTAGTGGATAGACTCGTGATGAGTATGTATGAAATTGAAGGAAGCGTTGTATTTGCATTTGGAACCTAGTAAACTCGGTTATGTATATTGTATTGTATGGTATTGTGAAGGAGTAAAGTGTTGAATGGAGCATTGTAGTATTTGATTGATAAATGGAGTATGTTTTGTAGATGTGTAGTACTCGGGATTCCGGTCCATCAGACCGATGCTGTATGTAGTAGTAGTAGCTTTGTTAGTCACGTGGGTGACTAACGGCATTGTATCACCCACCGTATGTAAGTATGTACCGCTGCGTGAATCTGGAAGTACGAGGAGATTGGACGGTAATGACAGTATTAACAGTAGGGGTGTTACAATTTGACTGAAAAAACAATGCTCTAGATGTTTCAAGCAAGTATTTGTGTTTCCTCTCAACAACTGCATTTTTCTGAGGTGTGTATGCGCATGTTGTCTGATGAATGATTCCTTCCCGTGCATAGAATATCTTTCCTTCTTTGGAAGAACCTAGTTCCTTTGCATTGTCAGTCCGTATGATTTTGACTTTAGCCTCGAATTGTCGTTCTACCATTCGTAGAAAGTTTACAATGGCATTCCAAGCATCTCCCTTTTGCTTAATAAGTGTTACCCAAGTTGTGTGAGTGAAGTCGTCAACGAAACATACAAAATACTTGTAACTGTTATAAGTGTTTGTACTAAATGGACCCCACATATCTATGTGTAACAGCTCGAAAGCCCTTTTTGCTCTGGATGTTGAAGTAGAAAAAGGCAAACGTTGTGCTCTTGATTTATAACATACATCACAAGCTATATCCAAAGAAAATTTTGTCCCTTTTATTAAACCTAGAGTAACGAGTTTTTTTATATGGGACATGCCCCAAAATTACATGTAACTCCTCCGCCTTTGATTTGTTAGTCACACTGAGGCCCACACTGTTACAATGCCCCACCGCACCAGTCCAACGATCCAGAACTCCAATATCCAGCACATAAAGCCCATTCTGACACAGCCCGATCCGATTACCATCTTCGCTGCTACTCTGGCTCAGTTTGACATTAGTATGGCCCTGTATCGAACACCCACTATTATCAAAAACCAGAGAGCAATTAAACTGCCTTGTAAACTTTTCTACTGATGCCAGATTAAACATGAACTTTGGTATATAAAGAACTTTCGTCAACCACACTTGTTTCCCAATCTGTATGTCACCCATTAGATTCACAACTTGAGGACTCCCATCCGGCAAAATTATAGTTCTCTCACTATGCAGTTGTCTCCAATTTCGAAACAATCCTTTCATTCCCGACATATGATCGGTACTTCCAGAATCAATAATCCATTTCTCATCATACCGTTTATGTGTATAGCTACTCATAAAACAGAATTTGGAGTCCAAACTGTTACCTGAGAAATTGCAGTGGCCGACTGCATCTGATCCAGTTTCCGTATTGTTACTCCGTATTAATTCTATGATTTGCTGAAGTTGTTGAGGAGTTAAACCATCCCCAAGATCCTTCTCTGCGGTTTCACCTTGATCTGTGACCTTGGCCGCATTAGCATAGGCTTTCTTCTTGCGAGCTAACACGTTATCTCTGTCGTGCAATTGGTAGCAGTCGGCAGCCAAATGCCCATTTTTCTTACAATGGGTGCACCTCAACTTCTGGAAACATTCTTCAGCGGCGTGACCTAATTTCTTACAGAATGTGCAGAGAAGCTTCTTCTTATCAACCCACTTGCTTCCACCGCCTCTGTAACCTTCTCCAATCGCACCGCCATGGCTAGCGAAGGACATCGATTCTTCTCTGATTCCTTCACCTCCTCTCTGCTCCTTTTCTTGCATGATGAGGGCAAACACTTTCTCAACAGAAACTGATTCTTGCATCGCAAGAATTTGACCATGGATTGAAAGGTAATTACGATTCAATCCCATCAGAAAAGTAACTAACTTGTCTTCCTCAAGTTGTTTCTTCACGGATTCTTTAACGCCACAAGTGCAATTCAAACAAGTGCAACTTGGCAAAGGCCGTGCCAGCTCTAACTCATCCCAAATTTCTTTCAGTTTCGTAAAATAATCCCCAACAGAGTCTTCTCCTTGCCGTAACTCACCTAGTTCTCGCTTCAGATTATGCAAAATCGCCAAGTTCTTCTTCTCGTACCTGGCGCACAAAGAATCCCACAACTCCTTAGGATCTTCACAATAGCGCACCGTCTGAGCAATACTAGGTTCCAGTGCCGTTTTAAGCCAGGAAACGACTAGCGACTTGGACCTCTCCCAGGCGCACAAGCGAAGAGAATCTGTTGCCTCCGGCTTCTTGATCTTCCCAGTAACAAAGCCATATTTATTCTTGGCTTTCAAAGCGGACGTCATGTCCCACTTCCACCCAATAAAACCCTTGCCGTTGAATTTGAGACGAGATTCAACCCAGGATTTTCAGTGGCGTGTACGTATATCGGGTCATTGACATCGATATTACTGATTGAAGCCGACGCCGGAGATTTCCCTTTGTTTGGATCCTCCGTCATTCTTGAACGATTCGTAATTCAGGACAAACATAAGCTCTAGGTACCATCTTGGATTTCTTACGAGAAGATAGTTTGGAATGTAGAGACATTCGAGAGATCGGTTTGGAGAAAGACGAAGAAGAAACATTAAAACACTTTTAATCTCGCTTCTTTACATAACTATCCACTTAATCAGATCTAAACTACTTATAAGCAAATAAAAAGAGTTTAACCAAATCTATCTAAATCTGATAAATATTTATCTGAAACCTTAATCAGATTTTGTAAAATTACAAAAACAAACCCATCATAAGTTGGGCCTAAGTTGGGCCAAATTAGACTAAGCCCAATAGACTAGACTAAGCCCAATAGACTATAATCTACTCCAATAAGAGAGAACAAAAATGGAACGTATTTTTTAGTTTTCTTAAAAAAAATCTATAAAATTTGTTTGGTTACTTGAAATAAAACAAGGCGTAATTTAAACGAATGACGGGTCAGGTGATAAACGGATGACGGATCGGGTGATGGATGAAAAAACTTCATCCGTCACCCGATCCGATCCGTCACTCGATCATCCGTCACCCGGTCTGTCATCCGTATATTTCAGGTTTTCATCCGTTTATTTAAATCGGGTGGATCGGGTTAACGGGTATCCATTTAAAATTGCCATCCCTACTATCTGCATGTATATACTCATCTTTGGTCATTTAAGCCCATGCTATGTATACTTGATTTATTTTCGGTTTCAAATTCATGACTATCATTATTACATATTATTGTATAGAATAGCTTGGCAATTGTTGGGCCTAGCCCAATATAGAGGCCCAAGACCTAGGAAGCCCTAGTTAGGCTATAGGTCACCCCTTTGTAGAAAAGCTTTAGGTTAAGGTATCCTCCATGGACACGTCCATGTGAGGAATACCCGTTTTCTCTAAAAAATTCCAAATCATCCATCAAGTCATAATAAAATTTACAATCAACAAAAATCCAATCTCAAAGTTCAAAAGCTGAAATGCCACTCAAGCCCATAGTTTTAATAAGCAATAAAATAAGATCCGAATCGGCCCAATTCTAAAGCCCACATCCGGATCCAATTTTAACAGCCTAAAGCTCAACCCAAGTGTACTAGAAAGCCCAAAGGTCCACAAAAAGCCCAAAGGTCCACAAGAAATTCCAAGGGCCACAATACTTGGCCAAGCCCACAAGAAAGCCCAAGGCCCACAATACTCGGCCCAAGTCCACAAGAAAGTCCAAGTCCACAAGAAAGCCCAACACCTGACCCAGACCCAACTTTGACCCGCTCCAACTTTGACTTTGACCTAACTTTGACGTGGTACAACTTTGATCTTGACCAAATTTTGACCTGGCCCAAATCCAATCCAAAGCCATTTCAATTCAAGCCTAATTCAAATTCAATCCAATTCCATCCAACTCAAATCCAAATTCATCCAATTCAAACTCAACTAGTAAATCTCATTTAGACTCCAAAAATCCAAAAACATCTCTCGTTATTGAGCTTTAATTAAAAAATCCCAAAAAATGTTCTTTCTCCAATTTCAATTAATCATTTTATTCAAATCTCATCAATTTTTTTAAAGAAACCATTTTGTGGAATTTTAAAAGAAAAAATCTTCTCACATCACAGAAAACTCTTCTCAACATGCAGAAAGTTCTTCTCACATATACAGAAAGTTTTCTTCTAAAGACATTTCTCCAAATTGACGTTTCTTCATCGAGAATTCCGAACAACTTCAAACATTTTCTAACTCAGTTTTCAAACTAAAAAATAAACCGTTTTCAGGGGACATGGAATGTCTAACACCTTAAAAAAAACGTTTTCTTCCTAGTTAGACATCACTTTTCTCCTTTCCAAATAAGAATCTGAGGCACGGGCACTGGGGCAGTAACATTTCTTGTTGCAGTATGGATTTCTTTAGGCGGGGTATTAGGGTGACAAACCTCCCCTAATTGCAGCCTATATTTTTACAAGGCGGGTACTAGGGATGTAACTGCCTTCCTAGTTGCAGCCGAGATTCAAGAATCGTCTAACTCCCTTCCACTCGATTTCAACGTTTTTAGTTTTTAACGTTTTAAAACCCGGGAGTTAGAGACGTTATTAGGGTTTGACTGAGAGTATCCCATTCATGGTACTTCTCTTTAAATCCTATATTTTGACATAAATTCATTGCCCCATCTTTCGAGCCTCGACACTTTCCATTAATTAAGTGTCACACTCGAAGGGGTACATAGGGTGTTCCCTTGGGATCACCCGCCCTTTTACAACAAAATGATTTTCTTCAACCATTTTCAAACCTCAAACCTGAAAAAAACCCGGGATCCCTACCCAAACTTCAATCACCTCACACACTCAAATCATCATTCAAACTTCAAATCACTTCACAATCAAATCATTTTCCAAAACTTTAAACTTAAATAATCTCCCAAATCCCAACTTCCCTCAAACTTCTAAAGTCTCATAGGCCCAAGCGCCCCACAGACTCAACCATCTCAATATCTCCACCATTTTAAGATTTAAACGTCTCACATACCCGAGCGTCTCACAGACCTTGATATCCCATTCCTCCCACTACATGAACATCCCAGAAGTCTCATAGACCTGAGCGTTTCACAGACTAACCCCTAAAACCCGAAACTTCTCGAAACTTCAAACATCCCAAAATCTCCAAAAACCCTAAAAAAATCATGAACTATGTAAGGTCTGGTTTCAATAGGGAGTTGAGTATGTAGGCAGCCCACAAAGGGTGTGACCTCGTTCCAATAAAAAAACATTTTTCCCCTCTAAGGTGGCTCTCGTATCTCTCAAAGCACTCAAACCTCCTTCGACTCTCACAAACTTCAAACCATCAAACTCTAAGTCTTGTATAGTCACTCAACCTCAGACTTCTCCCAAAACTTCATTCTATACTCATTTGAATCCCCCAATTCCTCTTCTTGCGCGCTAGCTTGACAGAGAAGCTCGCCTCATCCACTCTCTTTCTCTCTTCCTGTCCAAATCCTATCCTTGGCTCTTAAATGAATCTCTTTAATAAGGTTTTGAAAGAAGGGAATCCTGACAATTGGAGACCGAGGTTTCCTCAGGCACCAATCCGAAGTCGTGGTCGTTGCCAATTCTAAGGTGTGTAACCCAGTACGAACCCACATAGAATCTCTGCAAATGACCAGATAAGTCATATCCATAGACAAAAATTTCAGAGTCAATCAACGATTCTCAGAACCCGATCATCCTTCCTAGTTATCATAGGTCAAACTAGGTGACGACTCTAGTCAATTTCCGCCTTTAGGGCATAAGTCCACGTGGACTCCATTGAGAGCGGGTGTAGTGCACACTTGCACTCTCCCTTATGCTTTCTGGGAAAGACGGATGATTTAGAAGGTAATTGAGGGATGTCATGAATAACGGGTTTTCACCCTCCACAGAATGGCAATTTCTAGGATCTCAGCTTTTTAGTTAGATCATATTTAGATAAACTCCCCCCTCATACTGAAAAATCACCATCCACACCGTTGTCAATTATTAGAGAAACATAATTTATTCCATTTCAGAAATGGGCTTGTTAGGGAGTAGGGATGGCAATGGGTCGGGTTCGGGTTGGGTGGAGCCTCACCCGCACCCATCACCCGTTTGATCAACTTTACTCAAATCCAATCCGTCACCCACGGTTGAACCGGCTTGAATCCAATCCGTCACCCACGGGTGAACCGGGTGGATCGGTTGATAAACGGGTGAAATATTAATGGCAGAGCTGAGGTTAAAAAAATCTAACCCAAAAAATCTCCAAAAACATTTAAGCTATTTTTATAACACATATAAAGAAAGGTAACATGCTATATATATGCTAAGAAACCCAAAAAAAAAACTTATTGAAAACTCAATGTGAGAGAAAATTTTGCTTCAACTCACCACCTTGTCACATATTTTAAGCTTGAATTGGGGTTGAATAATCAATTCAAGGGTCGAGTGGATTATTATAAGTAAGGAAACTCAATCTAAGAACTAATATTTCGATGTGAGATTAGAGGAAGTTGCCTTATGTAGTTGCTAACCTCCCACATCATTTTTTAAATCTCGTTTTCTATACTTCATATACTCGTTTTCCATACTTCATATATAGAAGTTATGTACAGTAGTATTTCTCATTTTCTATACTTCATATACTCGTTTCCTATACTTCATATGTAGAAGTTCAGTGCGGTAGTCTAGTCATGGAAGTGAAAGATATCTACACTCATTCACACTTCTACCACATCGATTATCACTTTTATAAAGTGAAATCTAACATATTAATATAATTATTTTATCCTTACATAATTAAGGATATCAACCTTAAAGATTAAACTGAAAATTTTGCTCTCTGTTGCAGCCCCCTTCGTTTCTTTCATAACTGAAGTAGAGAAATATTTGCTTTCCATTCTCGATGTGGGAGGTTGTCTAGTAGGCTTTAGAATCACTTGGCTCCCACAAAATTTTCTTGTTACAATTGCAAACACTTTGCATACTACAACAAGAATAAGCTACATGCAATACGATGATGAATGGTTATATTGGCTCTTGTATTTAATATGACTCATTGTGGGTTTATTTTGCTCAAATTTGAACCGTCTTTGGGTGGTTGGGTGGAAAATGTTCACCCGACCCATCACCCGCATCCGCTTCACCCGTTTATCAACCGCTTTTTTGGTTTTCACTCGTTTTATCGGGTCGGGTGATCGGGTGAAACGGGTTGCCACCCTATCAGGGAGGAAGCTTCCTTGCCTTGCTCAATTGTCTCCTTAATTGTGGAAAAGACACACACACTACCTTGGGGTATTAATGATATGTCAGGGAGGTGTCCGAGTTCGTATCCATGGGTGTCTAAGTTGGTAATGACGGGTCGGTTGACGAGATTAATGGGACAGAGCACCAGGCCGCACATACTGAATCATTAGTGCTTTCTCCAGATGAGAGAATCTGGCTGGGGTTTGAGTTTAAGAAATTCAACTATCTGTTGTTGGGGACTTAACTTCCTTTATTTGTTGACTCTTGAAGGCTTTGCAGTGTGGCCATGCCTGCTTGCTGGACTTTATGCTTGGTGGTCGAGGCGGGGTTGTTACACCCCGGTTGTTGGGTCCTCATTCGGGTACATGTGAATGTAGGAAGGGAACATGAGCATGATTAGTTAATCTAGTGATATGGTTAAAGTAGAACTAATTACGCCGTAGCAAGAAACATTCACTCTCAAACAGCTCGTTGAAGAACTCTTATTCTTTTTATGGTCTTAGGCCTCGTTCAGAAACTAGATTATGGGGGAGGAACGCTACTCCACCCAGCGTTTTGCTTTTTCTCCCGTGAGAGGCTTGCAAATAAATACTAGATTATCTACTCCTCTGACACAATGGTGAGAACGGGGCCTTAATCGTGTTTGACATTTTATGATATATTTGATGACATATTTATACCATAGGATCACCTCTGCTTAGATTCTACCTTACAATATACTGTCACATATAATATAACATAACCAAGAAGCCCATATCTCCATCCTCACAACACAATTGGGGTACGTGTTTCTTAAAAAAAAAAAAAAAACACAATTGGTGTACGTGATTTGACACCATAACTTACTGAGTTTCATGTAGAAAAACAAACAAAGACCCTGCAACCGTAAGCAGTAGGCCCGACCTTCCAACCGTAAGCAGTTAGTCGAAGGCTCCCGCCCTAACCGATGGCCGCCGTCTCGTCCTACCGGGATCGGACGGCGGAGTTCCGATCTCTTTTTGCCACACCGAAGAAGATCCACGGCGACATAGGGGGAGGAGGCTTCTCGATTGCCCAACCCAACAGATTTGATCAGTCTCCATCAAAACCATCTCCAGAGCAATCTCATTCGTCCAGATCCGAGTTCAACAAGAAGGCTTCTCGAATAGGGCTGGGCATCTATGAAGCATCGCAGAAAATCTCAAGGCTCGCAAAGTGTAAGCAGATTGATTAAAAAAGCTCTTCCTTTTGAGTTTTTTCTTGCTTAATGTGTCACATTCTGTCTCTTCAAATTGGTGATCCGGTGTATAAAAACTTTCGGGTTCTCATATTTTTATTTTTATGTCGTTATGCAAGGTTGACATAAATCACTCTAGTTAGGTAGGAAGGTTTATTAGCTTTCTAATGATGTGGCGGACTTGCAGTTTTGGGTGGCCACGGGCCACAATGGTTACCTCCATTTGAGTTGATCGTCGTGAGTTGATCGTCTTGAGTTGATCGTCGACTCGTTCGTCTAGACGAGGGTTTGAGTTGATTCTGAACCTTTGAGCGGTCGATTTTGAGTTAGTCTAGCTCTCTGCTTGATGGTCATCCAGCACCGATTATCTCGAATAATATGAAAATTCTGTATCTTTTGGCATTGGTTTGTCCATATAGAACTATCAAATCTGCTGAATTGGTCAAACTAAATTAAATTGAATTCGGGCTGTGTTGATTTTTTCTCTGCAATAAAGCTAACTCTGCCGCATTCCCTCCGAGTCTAGCTGAGAATTTCTTTGTTATTGGTATCTGATTTCTTTAATCTTATATATTGTATGGATTGACCAAAGTCCTTCTGATTTACAACTAAGGTTAGTTTTCAGGCAACATGCCCAAGTAGTTTTGGGTGGCCACAGGCCACATTGCTTACCTCCATTTGAGTTTATCGTCGATTCGTTAGTCTAGACGGGGGTTTGAGTTGATTCTGAACCATCTAGAGGTCGATTTTGAGATGATTTAGCTCTCTGCTTGATGGTCATCCTGCTCTGATTATCTCGAATAATATGAAAATTCTGTATCTGTTGGCATCGGCTTATCCATATAGAACTATCGTTCTGTCTGAATTGGTCAAACTAAATTAAATTGAATTCGGGCTGTGTTGATTTTTTCTCTGCAATTAAGCTAACTCTGCCGCATTCCCTCCCAGTCTAGCTGAGAATCTTTGTTTGGAGGTTTGGTTCCCATGAGTATAATTGGTATCTGATTTCTTTAATCTTATATATTGTATGGATTGACCAAATTCCTTGTGATTTATAACTAAGGTTAGTTTCAGCCAACATGCTCTCTACTGTACATTCATCTAGCTTTCTCGAGCCATATGCACGGATCATTTTGTTTGTAGTTTCTTCTCTTTATCATATTTTTAATATGTCGAACTTCTGGCGCCAAACTGTATCGTTTGTGTTGTAGTAGTGTGCTCACTTCCATCACTGCTCATCATCCTTTCATATTTTACGTTAGTGATTTAAACTGTACTAAGTTATTGAATGCACACGATTCTATATAGGTATGTGCCCTAACCATAAATACTCCTGTGTAAGTTTTTCTACTGCAGTGGCTAAAAGGTCATCGATGTTTGATGATCCTACTCTGGAAATACAAGAACTTACTGCCCTGATAAAGAATGACATCACTGCTCTAAACTCTGCTGTTTCTGATTTACAACTGCTTCAAAATATTGAGATAGCTGACGGAGAATACTCTCAGGATAGGGTTACACATTCCAGTGCTGTTTGCGATGACCTTAAGAACAGACTTATGGGTGCCACAAAGCAGTTCCAGGAAGTACTGACTAGTAGAACTGAGGTAAGTTAAGCCTGTATGATTAAGATATTTATCTCCAAAAAAAAAAAAGGCTATGATTTGTACGGAAATGCATCCTTTGCTCTACATGTAACTCCAATCCTTTTCCTTTTAAATATTTTTGTTAGAGCATTAAAGCTCATGAAACCAGAAAACAAATCTTCTCTGGCAGCGCAACAAGACAGAACACATTTCAGAATCATGTGAAGCCCACGGCTGAGCCACCTCCATGGTCAAGTCCAAGTAACAGTGCGCCTGGAGACTTGCAGCTAGCAATGTTAATCTCTTTCTTTCTCTATAGCTTTTAAAAGATGAACAATCTTTCTATGCACAGTTGTGTTACGTTGTATTCAACTGTTATTGATCTGAGTTTATATACTAATTGCTTGCAGACCATCCAATGGTGTCCAGGTTGGCAGTCAATTGAGGTATCCGCCTCTTGTTCTTCTTTTCTTGATCAAGGTTGCATTCATAGTGGCTGATTGCAAATAAACCAAACTCTCTAGATGATCGAGAAACTTCTTTTATTTTTATGAGGAGACGGAGAAACTTTTACCTTAATAGATTTGTATGAAACTGTATAGGGAAGAATGTGTGAATCTGTGGCCTCTTTGTTCATCACATTACCACAAAGCTTAGTTTTATTTTCCTCCACTTCTTAGATAAAAATGGTGCTTCTGCTCTGCGAAACAATAAAAAAACAGCATGACTTATAGAACCTTTTGGATTTTATACTTGCAACTTTGGGAGTCTTTGCCCATAAAATTCTCTTGCATCATATGGGGTGTGTTTCAGGCTTTAGGTTATATCTGTTCTTATGTCAGTCCCTGTTCTCAGTGCTGCACATGTATTTATCAATATGCATACTGTCATAAATGATATTAATGACTTGTTATAGTACTCTGAACTTCATTGACGCAGGCGAAGAATGGGAATTGAAAATTCACCAGATCAGCACATGGAGATGGCAATGCTACAGCATGTAGCTCCTCAGCAAGAAGAGTATCAACAAGGCCGTGCTTCTGCTCTGCGAAACGTTGAGTCTACGATTACTGAATTAGGTGGCATTTTCACAAATTTGGCCACTATGGTTGCACAACAGGGCGAGTTGGCTATCAGGTTACTTGACCCCCTTTCCTCCTTTCCTGATTTGGATTTTTTTCTGCCACAGCATCAAATTGTGTTGGGCTCGAGAATCTTCCCGTGTGTTTATCAACAATCTAAAATGGTCTATTCCTCCTATGCTTAGAATTGACGACCACATGGATCAGTCACTGGCAAATGTTGATGGTGCTCAAACTGCTCTGGCCAAGCATCTTAAGCACATTTCATCGAACCGGTCTCTTTTAATCAAAATCTTTGCGGTATTGATTTTCTGCTTAGTGGTTTTCATCGTCTTCGTTGCTTAATGGATGGGATACATGAGTGGGTACGAGACTCTTCTGCTGATACTCCGGTGCTTTGAGTACGGTTGAGTTATGTTGCTATAAATCACCAGACGAAAGGGCTTCTGCTATATTAGTACATTCAGCAACTGATTATATATAGATTTGTAGGAGACATGTCCTGTTTGTTTGCTTAGTTTTTTTTATCTACTCATGATTTTTGTGAAGTGACGAATTTCAGGAACTGTGAACTTTTTGTTGTATACTAGTGTATAGAGAAACGATAGGTAGTGATTTCATGTAAAAAGATGAAATGTTTGTAATTTTTGTGCTATTTGGTGGTGCGCTTTTGCTTGTTGTTTTCCAACCGAGGTACGTGACATTGAGCTGCAGTTAATGAATACATTATAGAGGTATGTGACATTGAGCTGTATGTGACATTGAGCTGCAGTTACAGGTCAGATCAAAAACTGCTGGATACTTCTTGCTGGCAAAATCCTCCGTATGGTTCGGCTGTATTTTGCTTGTCGTCTTATTAAGCTTTAATTGTTAGCCTATATGCTAGAAAAATAGCATTTCAAGTAGTCTCTTAAAAGTTAAAACTCACGATATGGTAAAGCTTCATTTCCTTCCTTTTCGTTTCTGCAACAGATTAAGACGGGATAGTTCAAAATAGGCTTGAAATTAGGAGTTGGAGGGCATCTAGCTTAGAACAGTTATCGTGATTTTGGGCGTTGCATCATGTATGCATTGTAGGTGCATGCCCATGATTTTGTCTATAGGGTTTGTTTGGTTCATTTGCTCAAAAACAGAAAACCTAAATACACAAAATCAGAAACCAAAAATGAAATCAGAATACAGATACGAACATAACATTGGAAGTTTCAAAGTTTTTTTTTTTAAAAAATTACAATTTTTCACAAAAAACAAGCCAAACATGTCTTTGTTGGTTCTGATATATTTGTATTTGTTTGTATTTTGACCGTTTCTAGTTGTATGTGATAAATAGGTTGTATAGAAATGTGGATGAGGGAGAAGACAGAGAAAGATCATTTTTCAAAAAATTAAGAAATGTGGGAACGACAGGATAACATTTCATTTTGTTGAATTAAATCAAAATAAGTCATGATAGCATAATTACTTATTAAAGTTGCATCACATAAATTATATTGTAACATAAAACCGTACAAGAAAATAAAATTGACTGTAATTTAATTGATTAAACTGATATAGGGAAAAATACAGTAAAAAGTTCAAAAATAAGATGATCACGCATATATATCTGTTTTTGTTCTATCAGTTCATTATATAAAAAAATTGACCCATAAAATGTCTAAGCTACAATGCTTCAATTATAATATCAGTTCATGCAAAGAGAAAATTAATTGTATGATTATATCGCATGTATTTTAAATATGTATACTTATAGTCGTAATCATTGAAACCATTTTTAAGCAATTTTGTCAAATTCTATAATAAAGCGTAATTTCTTAGCTACATGATAGCTACATTTGAGGGTATTTTAGTCAAATTAAAACAAAAAAGATGGAGGGAGCAGCATCAACACAGGCGGAGGCTTGCGTTCTATTTGCATGTTTTTATGTGTAAATAATTCTTTTTTTTCTTTATCTTTATCACAACAACAGTAACGTTAAATGATTATAACTTTTAATATATAAGTCCAAAATAAAAAAATTATATCATTGTCCACCTAAATTTAAGCTCTTCAAAACAAGACCAGTCATGGATATGTTTTGACAACTTTTAAAAATTTTATTTTTATATGTATACGATGATACACTAAAATGATAATATGATTCATTAAAATTGATATTATGATTCATTAAGTAATAAGTGGTGAATTTAACATTTTTTACTTTCCTATGGTGAGTTTTGGGGTGGGGGGGGGTTTAGGATAATCTATTCAAAATTTGTTCTATACTTTATATTGTAGCATCTAACTCAACAGCTTTTTAGGGTTTGTGGTAGCGGGTTTAGGGTCTTAACCCTAAACCCGCCCACTGTAAACCCTAAAAATGCCTTCGACGTTTTAGCTTTCATAGGTGGGTTTTGGGGTGTTTTAGGGGGGGATAGGGTAATAAATTTGAAATTTGTTATGTACTTTATATTGTAGCAACTAACTCAACAGGTTTTTAGGGTTTGTGGTACTGCAAACCCTAAAAATGCCTTCAAAGCTTTTTAGCTTTACTATGGTGGGTTTTGGGGTGTTGGGGGGGGGGGGGGGGGGGGAGGAGGGTAATATATTTGGAAACAGTTCTATACTTTACATTGTAGCAACTAACTCGATAGATTTTTAGAGTTTGTAGTGGCGGTTTAGGGTCCCTAAACCCGCCACTACAAACCCTAAAAATGCCTTCGATGTTTTTTAGCTTTTCTAGGGTGGGTTTTAGGGTGTGTGGGTGCAAATAGGGTGATTTGATATAAAAAAACTACGAGATTAGCCTAGA
Source organism: Limonium bicolor (assembly GCA_023374045.1). Taxonomy (NCBI): domain Eukaryota; kingdom Viridiplantae; phylum Streptophyta; class Magnoliopsida; order Caryophyllales; family Plumbaginaceae; genus Limonium; species Limonium bicolor. The sequence goes on from CM041782.1 coordinate 100,620,167, forward strand.
AAATAACAAATCAAAAAGCCTATTAGGTTGCAAAAATCCCGGTCGCAATAGATAGCAACTAGAAGCAACCGGGTATCAATCAACGGGACTTGAAGAAGTAAGTTTAATCCTAAAAAAACTGGAAATTCAGAGGGTTGTATATTTTTTTGAGATTGAATTATCGAAAGGGCATATAAAAATTAAATTAAACAATTAATGAAGTTTGAATGATAAAATTGATCAAATGAATGGAACTCTGGGTTTGGGTTGTTCTACACTGGATGTAATTTAGCAACTTCTACAGTTCCTTATGAGATATGGATTGGCTAATTCTTTGAACTCTCTTCAATTCTAAATCCTAGTTCAAGAAGAGCTCATCTATAAGAACATGTCAGTTCTAATCTAGAAACAGATAAAACACATATAGACGGATTAAGAGTGAAAAATTAATGACAACTGCAGGGAAAACTTATCTATCCAACTAATTTTCCACAGATTTTTAGATTAACTTGAAATTCTTGATTTTCACTGATCATATCAAATCAAGATTTGTAAAACAACTTTAATAACTCGCGATATTATTAGTGAATATGAATGATTAACATTAATCTAGAAACAATCCAACGTATTCTCATAACCTAACTGCAGAGAAATTTAATTAAACCATATCTAGTTACAAACAACTCTCCCCCAGAGCAAATCCTATATAGCCAGACATAATCATAAAATAGACAGAGAAAAGAGATTGAAAAATCATCTGGAATAGAAAACTTCTAAATGTGTCTTTTTATATCAAAAATAGGCATTTTTAATTCTTAACAACCTATATTTTCTAATTTTGTACGCGGCGTCCGAACTTGGATGTTCGAACACATGTTAGGACATACTTTTAGGCAGTTTCAGCCTCTGTCTGAACATACAAGTTCGGATGTATGTTCGGACATTTCAGTATCCTAACGAGCAAAACTTGTTTCAGGCCTAGGTTCTTCGTTTGGACTCCGTTTTGCTCCTCGTTTGTTACGTTGCGAAGCTTGTGAAGTGAAGAATGCAATTCCATGAATTTTATCTGCATTTGACACATAAAATACATTAATTATTATCTAAACACAAATCATAGGAAAAACACATGATAAATGAGAAATATTGGCCAAAGCACTATGAAAAATAAGCAAATTATACCCTTCTAATGCTCTATGTTGGGACATCGGAGTGTTGCAGAGATAGCCTATCACCTCGACAGAGTCAATCATCACTAGACATACACAAAGAGTGAGCCTCTTCAATAGAGTCCACGCAACTAAGAAGACTTCACAGACTCTACCGTGCAGTTGCGAATAACAAGGAGTCAACTCGGGAATGCCTTAATCGCCATAACGGTCATGAAGTCCTCCCTCAACACCCGAAGATCGCGGCCCAAGTAATGAGACTACTCAAAGCCGTTGGAAGTTGCCCACTAAGTTAGTTCTGGTATTTTCGGAACTAACTCCCTCGACCTACCGCTGTATTGAGAGTATAAATAAGCTGTGTAATAGTCAGTTTCAAGTGTGCTTTCATTGAGGATTATTTCAGAGCTTAGAGAGAGAAAGAGAATCGCTTTGTAAGCCAGAAAGAGAGAGAGAATACGTACCAAGTTAGTTAGTGCATTTAGATAGACTCTACCTAGGAAGATCCTAATTCACTACGCTTACCATTGATCTGATTAGAAAGTGTGTTGGGTGAGTGAGTGAAAACCCGCTAAGTAGATCCTTTCTACTTAGTGGACATTTGTAAGTTGTTTTATTTGACCAGGAAATGAAATAGCTTATTTGTGTATCTTGCTGAGCTCCACAGAGTCCTTCTCTCTTTTCATCGTTTCATTTCAATTATCGTAAAAGTCTTCCGCACCCTTGGTTTAATCAATACGATTGAGTGCCTCTACAACACAGAGTGCTTCTCACTTACGAAGGCTGATTGAGTCAAACCAACTCTTAGACTCACACCTTGGGTTGGTTTGAGTTAGCCATCCGATCCTACACTCTATATTTCACACTTATCATTGGAGTTAGGGTAATCTATTTAGAAGTTGTTCTATACTTTAATGTGATGATGTACATATTTTAATGTGATAATTTACATATTTTAATGTGATAATGTACATGTTCAAATGTACATGTTCATATATCAGAGTGTATATGTTTTAATAAACATCTGTATATGTTTGTATGACCATCTGTACAAGTTTTCTCCCTTATATGTACAGGTTTTAATCTAAGGATATACATATTTAATGATTCATACAGGTTTATGTGACCATCTGAATGTTTTTAATGCGAGGATGTACATGTTTTTACGTGATGATGTACATATTTTAATGAACATTTGTACAAGTTTGTATGACCATATGTACAAGGTTTCTTTTACGTTATGTGCACTATAACCCTTAGCAGTGTCAGTTTTACTTTTTTTTAAAAAAATTAAATCCATTTTTTATTTTTACTTACCAGGTCAGCATATGTAGCCAGGATGTCTACATTCGGATGTAGCTCAGACCGGTTGATAATAAAGATGTTCAGAGATGTATAATCAAAATCAAGAACCTGTCCCTGTATGTTTCTAGCGTTTCCATGTCCCGGAGAAGTTTTGGGACGTGGTACATTATATTATCGTTCCATGTATCTAATTAAGTGTGACAATATGTTATTGTTGAAAATACAGAGCCTACATGAAATCCACACGAAGAGGTATTGAAGGTATTATGGGTGGTGGTTCAAGACCAATGGTGTCAGGTTTCAAATGTAAAGATATTGGCAATGTTTCTTTCCACATAGATGAAGCGGACTAACAGGCGACCTGCGAGTTTTGTCGCATGTAATGATAACCGCTCAACTAGTCAGTTGCAAAGACACCCCTCGGTCGGTAATGATCATTGACAGGTTATTGTTGGTCATTGGTGACCAGTCGTTGTATGATATCCTTCTGTTGTGTCAAGGTATTAAGTAATATAACGTCAAACAATAAAAAAGTGAAGGCAAAAAATAAAATTACACAGACGGAAATTTACTCTTAAGAATAGAAACACCAAAAAAAATCTGTGGATGACGGAGAACTAAGATTTATAACACACATTAGATAATATTTTAATTTAACTGAATAGAGACTATTTATAAATAATGTCAAATCGATAGTTCTTCTACTCAAATTAAGAGATAAAATCTTCAATGATGTTAACATTTGCCAAGAAAGAAGAGTTAATCAAATGAGCATTTTCAACTACTAAGATCCACCAACAAGATATCACCAACCGAAACACTCCATGTGGATCATTAGGTCTATCATGCAAATGGCTTAAAAATTGAGGATACTGAACCCCACAATCTTATTATATTTCAATATTGACTATTGAGACAATTTGAATCCTTTTTTGCATTCTATATTGAATACAATTTACAAAAACTTCCAGAGAGGACTATGACAACTGCCCAACATGGCTTCATAGATAGAGAGAAGTGCAATTAGTTGATGCTCAATACTAGGTGACACTTTAGGTTGATGGGTGGGTTGAAGCTCACCTATACCCTATCCGTTTAAAATTGTATTGATTCATACCCGATCTAAAAATAATTAGGTTACAAATTTTTAATCCAAACATAACCCATATAAAATCATTGAACCCAAACCCAACCCATTTAACCCGTTAAAATACAATACTCTTATTTTTGTACAAAATGATCTGTCTCTCTTTTTGTAACACCCCCACCGTTGATACTGTCATTACCGTCCAATCTCCTCGTACTTCCAGATTCACGCAGCGGGTACATACTTACATACGGTGGGTGATACAATGCCGTTAGTCACCCACGTGACTAACAAAGCTACTACTACTACATACAACACCGGTCTGATGGACCAGAATCCCGAGTACTACACATCTACAATACATACTCCATTTACCAACTAAATACTACAATGCTCCATTCAACACTTTGCTCCTTTACAATACATACTCCATTTACCAACTAAATACTACAATGCTCCATTCAACACTTTGCTCCTTTACAATACCATTCAATACAATATACATAACCGAGTTTTCTAGTTCCTTATATAAATACAATTCCTCTTTCAATTCCATTCATACTCATTACGAGTCTACATCTACCCATTTCTCGCATCTACATACTTACAATGCACAAGGTGTACCCCCTTGGTACACTACTACTTCAAGGCTACAAGGTCAATACTATTCTCTACAATCTACACTGCCACCGGTCTCTTATTGCGACCATGTCTGCCTTGGGTACCTGCACACTAAAAACGTTCCCCCTAGGGGGTCAGCTTTCGCTGCATATGATAACCGCATACCCCGCGTACTAGCGAGGGTACGCCGACTACTTAGGTCGAATACATGCAGTTCATTTTACAATACATACATACATACATGCTTTCATTCACAATACTACAATACTACACAAGGTGTGCATACATACGCACAGTACAATACATACATGGAAGACAATACAAGTCAACCAATACTTACTTACCATCTTCCGGAATACACATACACAATACATACACATTACATACTCAATACGCAATACGGAGATACACTTCTCCAATTCACACATAAGGCTTGTTAGCTTCTTTACACACCCGGGTTAATCGGGTGTACAATACTCTTTTACTCAAGGTCAAGACTTACACTAGTCAAGACCAATACACATACAATACTTTACTTCTTACTTACTTTACTCAAGTCAAGTCGGTATGACCTCCGGGCAGGGATTACTACATCCCACCACCGGGCTTTAGGGTGGCCCACTAATCCAGGATGCTACCCATTCAAGGGGATTGGTCCATGGAAAAGATTACAGCCAGGATTCGGATCCATCCTCTCGTGTTTCCTTATCCTCACGCGTGGCCAAAACTATATCGGACTTCTACTCGTTCCATTTTACTCAATACTCAAGTTAGGAGTTAGGTAGTTAGGAATTAGTAGAAGTCATTACACCCATATCAAGGGTTAATACACTACCCATGTACACATCCACATATACGTACACTTCATTCTCATCCATATATTTCATGAATTATACAAACTAAATGTTCAAGAGAATACAACAAGAACAATATAGTCCAAACACAATTAAGTGCGATAAAAGTCCGATTCGTGCATTTATCTTATTTGAGTGATCATATAAGCACACAAATCGGGGTAACCAGGTTAGGATACAGAGCATGAGGAAATCATACCTTTCACTGTTGATTTACTTCATCGGGTGTTCCCTTGCTCCTTAGTTCACACTCGTTCCTCGAGTCTTATTCTCGAACCTCCGGCTACATGCCAAATGGTTCCATTAATACTTAGCACTACCATACATTCATAGCTACTACTCCCGTACTTACCCCGTTATCCCATTACTTCAGTTTAACTTAATGTTCTTATACTCACTACTTTCTTAACTCGTTTTCCTACTCATATGTGTACTTCCTTACCATTCCATTCCATTAATGATGTACTACTACTTGTACATATACATATGTGTATAGGCATACATATATACATACATATGATAACTTTAATCACTTTTTTTTTTTTTGACTCGACCGACCTTACCCAGGGTCGGACCCAAGGTCGGTCGAAGTCAGTATGTTGCATCGCTGGAAAAATTCAGGCCCGACCGACCTTGCAAGTCCGGTCCCAAGGTCGGTCAATTCTAGTGAGTTACGTTACATGAAAATTTTAGGCCGACCGACCTTGCAAGTCCGGTCCCCAAGGTTAGTCCATTCCAGTAGACTTCCCGTCCTTGTATTTTAAGGCTCGACCGACCTTGCAGGTTCGGTCCCAAGGTCGGTCCGGCCAGTACTTCAGTTTTAAAATCTGTTTTCAGTTCTCTACTTTACCCATTGCTTCCCTAATCTTCCTACATGTAACCCCACATGTTTTAACACTACTTAGGCCCTCAAAATTGCCTTAGTTCCTCCACCAACTTCATTACACATTCCTCAATCAACTCACATAATTTCCTCACTTTTTTTTCAACACATGCAACAGTTTTTGTTTCTCTTATGCTACAGATTTTTAAACCAACTTCCACCATCCAATACCTCCTCTACCAATGCCACTCCTAGCATCCCAAGTACTTTACCTTACCACCCCAATTCATTTCCAAGCAACTACACTATCAATACCCAAGTTCAACATTCATTTTACTAAGTCTTGTACTCTAACTTTTCCGAGTTTCTCCAATGCATTTCATAAGCTGTTTGCTACAGATTTTACACTCTTATACCCTCATACTACAACTACCAATCCATGGTTACTAAGCATCCTTACTAACTCCATTACACACCTTGGTTCTCCCATTCACCAAGTCATCCAATAATGCACAATTCCTACTAAAATTTTGCCATAGTTTACCTACTTTTCTTACTTATCCCCACATATCCTTTCTCATCAAATTTGTCCCTATTCTAGCCAAACCACAAGGGTTCTACCAGCACACATACAAAATCTCAATACACCAATACTTCCTCAATTACAATACCAATACATCATTACTTCCTCAATCCACCACACTAATACACATACACGATTTATTTGGCTCCAAGGCCTACAATCCAAATACAAGCTCATAAATACTCAAACTTCCACAAACTACAATACTAGTACAATAGTTTAGGTTCTTTATTTGTTCACCCATTCCCATTACTCTAATGCATCAAAATATAGCATTAGGAAAGAGCTCTTACCTTAAAGCTCTTATTTCCTCCTGCCTTTCCTATTCCTTCTTCTCTCTTTCTTGCACAAATCGGTCCCATGGGGAATGAAGTTGCCAAACTTCATTCCCATCACCCAATACACACAAAACAAGTGCAATTAACATACTAACCCTTAAATTAATGCTAGTTCATTGCAATGTTTAAAACAAGATTTCTAGGGTTTACCTTTGGAGTGTTTTAGGAGGGGTTTTAGCCCTTGGTTCAAGAAGGTGTTCTCACCACCATTGCAAGGTTGATTTGATGCTCAAAAGAGAGAGAAAAATAGAGCATTATAATGGGGTAAAAATCGGTTACAAAGGAGGGTGAAGGAAACTTAAGATTTTCATGAAGATTTTTACCTTAATGGAGAGAGGAGACTCCAAGCTACCCATTGATGCTATTTTCTTCACCAATGGGGTATACCCACAAAAATGAACTTCATCATTTTGGAATTTTAAAAAGAGGGAATCGTAGAGAATGATGAGGGGATTACAAATATGTAATTATTTTTACATTTGGGGCTCACATGGAGGTAGAGTATGGAGATAGAGTGGAGAAGCCATTGGAGCTTCTTGAAGCTCTCCAAAATCGCCAGCCCCCTTGGAGAAGGAGAGAGAAATCGGTGAGGGAAGGAGAAAGAAGAAAGAGAAAAGAGAGAGTGAGGTGAGAGAGTGTGTTTTGTTTGCTTTTTGCTTTACTATTGTTCTTTAGCATAATAGAGAAATAGAGAGAGTGTGAGGGGAAGAGGCTGCCGACCACACACACACACTCACTCAAATGTTTTCTTTTTATTTACAAAAGTGGACACACCAGTTTTATTTTATTACACTTCCACCCCGCAACTTCCCGGTTGTTACAGTTTTTACTAACCGGAACCCGTTTTCCGGAATTTTCTCATTTAATTAATTTTATTGGTTCTAACCCTTCATTAATGTTTATTAATGGTTATTTGGTTGGCCAAAATTGTTACAAGTCTATTTGACCCGCTTACAGTCGCGTTTTCCCGGTTTCCTCGAAAGACGCGCTTTAAGGCTCGTTTATGCTTTTAATCCATTTTAAGGATCCGTTTTCTTCGGGAATCATTCTCATTTATTGTTTAGGCCTTATTAAGCCTTTAGAATCCATGTAGTATGCTAACTGAGGTCTCATACCTTCTATGGTTATTTAACGCTTATTTAGCGTTTTTCGCTTCTTGAGCGTTTCTTTATTTCTTTTGGATTTATTTTTCCTTACCAAAATTACTTAGGCATTTTTAGGCCCTTAAATACGTATTAGGATAATCTTAATCCCTATATTTAAGTTCAGGGTATTTCAATCTACCCCCTTAAGAACTTTGTCCTCAAAGTTGCTGAAGGTTATAAGATTACGATACTTGCTCATTCTTACATGTCTAATGCCAAAATCATACATTCTTCCTCTTTACTGATTCTCAAATCCATTACTCAAGGTTTCTACTTTCCAGGGGCGGAGCCAGAAATTAATTGTTAGGGGGGCCAAAAATATGTTAACAAACATTATTTTTAGCTATATATATTAATGGTATGTAATGTCCAACTATTTAAATATACATTTTGTTTTATATGTAAACTATGTAAATTGTCTACGATATTCAGTATCATAGAAGGAATAGTATATTAAGAAATAAAAAATCACTATTATATAACGTAAATGTCAAAGAACAATGAAGTAAACCATTAAATGATAGTACTAATAACTTAGCAAGTCTTCAAAACATATACACTAATCCAAGAAAAATACTTCATCTTGTTTAAATATAGATTTTTTTTAGCTGTTGACAATTTCGCTCTTACTTTTTTGCATTATAAGTTGAAATATATTAAAAGGTAGAATGTGATAGAAAAGACAAGGGGTAAAGATGGAAATTATAGGATTTAAACATGCTTATCATTTTTAAAATAATGAATAGACCTATCTATTGAGAATATAATGAAGTAATAAACACCCTAAAAACTATAGCATATACTAAAAATGGCTCTCTAATTAATTGATAAGAAATTCAGTATATTTTTCAAATTAGTAAACAAACATTTATGGTAATGATCAAATTATTAAGAGTCAAGTGGAAACAATGAAAATAAGTTACTACTAATATACCGTAAAAAATTGTATTTAAAAAAATCAGAAATACAATCATCAAGGAGATAGCCCAAAAAGAATTTTGTAAATGAAATCAACCATTGATATGAAAGTCCTTAAACAATCTACTCGGTAAGGTAATTGGAATAGACCAAAAATTAAGGATTTGCATTTATAGTAAAGTGACATTTGATTGGAAGTGATTAGATTATAAACAACATAAAATATGATTGAGTATTTACCGTTAATGACAGATAATTGACACCTAATATATTTACTTTACATGATACTTTTTTTATTATCTAAAATGTCATTATTTATTGTCATTCACATGAGTAATCTAACATATATACTTTCAATTTTTTAGTCAAAAGGTTGGGGGGGCCAAGCCCCCCTAATGCTACATGTAGCTCTGCCACTGCTACTTTCCATACCATACCAATGTACAATCATTACTCCAATCCGCATTACTACCGACCATCCGATTCCTCATTCCAAAATTTATACATACATACAATGCAAAGCTATCCCCAAAGCAATACAATACACAATATAATCCCACAGGCACTCCGGTCATCTCGACACAGGACTCCTCTATGTCCCGCTGCCCTTGGAATAATACAACATGACACACTACTATCGCTCTCAGGTATAAGCTTCCAACAATACTCACTCCCCAGTCCAAGGGAAATACTTCACTACTACTAATTAGGTATTTTCCTAAAGCACACAACTCCAAATTCCAATTTATATTCATTACTTCTATCTTACGTGTGATTCTGGTGACCACTTAAGGGGAGCTTCAAGAATCATTCGACCCTGATGTGATCAGCATCAGTGTTGAACTATCTTTCCACCCCAATTGGTGTTCAGTTTCCCTTGATTTGATCAGGATCAAGTTCGACTTCCCACATCAGTTTCAAACAACAAATAATTCGATTATTTTCACTTTCTATCTTTTTACTCTTCCTAGTCATAATTACAATTTCATACAACTCCACAGGATGGAATTCAGTCCATCAATCATTCTCAATCTACTTCCCAAATACTTTCCTCGAAATTCAATGCCTAAGTGCTCATTTCATCAATCTTCTCTACTTTCATCCATTACTCTCTATTATCTTTAATATTCTAACTAGGGAATACAATACTTATGAAATCCAGCTGTCCTCAATTTACTTCCAATAACATACTTACGAATACACCACTCATGGGCTACATTCCTCTACTACTCATAATCAATTCGTACTACTTCTTCAAGGGCTACAATACTTGTGGGACTCCGTCCACTACTCATTCTCAATTCCTCACTACAATCAGCTAGGGAACTCAATTTCCTCCAGGTTCTACATCGGCTTTGTACCGACTCATGTTATGGTATTTGCATCTCTCGTGCCTAATTACCACAATTACAATATAAATGAATACATATGTTTATTTAACATACGTACCAACCATTTAATAACTTCTCATTTGTGCTATGCCCATTGTAGTTTATGTGTTTTATTTATGAAATTCTCATTATGCGGTTTTCGCTCTACCCCCCTTAAAAGGGATTACGCCCACGTAATCTCCCATATGTTAATATTGAACATTGGTTTACTAAGTTCGGGCATTTTGAAGCATTTTAGCTTCATTACGGTTTATTATATAATGTACTTTGGTCCAAGGGTCTTAACAATACCAATGGTTCAGTCCTTGTACCGAGAATTCCCATATGAGTTTATTTAACTCATAATCAATTCGGTTCTAGCCTATCAGGCTTCAAGGCATTGATAGCCATTCTTTTATACTTACTAGGTGTATTACATTTCCTAGCTAGGGCCCACTAGCTTCTGCTGCGTGACCCTGATGACCTTAGTGCTTTAATTCACTCTTTGGTTATTCTAGATGTGCTACTAATTGCCTTTTATCCCTCTATTGCGGGAATAAGGTTTACGAACAAGTGTGGTATTCTTTTACCGTGCTTGAACTCTATGAGTTTTAGATTATAACCAGATTTCTGGTAATCGATTATACATATTATCCGTACTCCCATGAATATTTTCTAAGTTCCTCCGATTTATTGTCGGGCGAGGTTAAGTCACCACTTAACTGTAGTGCTTCCTCTGTTGTTACTAGCTTATGAATTATACCAGTTCTCCTGGTTCAGTACAAATGTTCTTTATTTGTATGACCTTGCATTGACATGCGTCGGTCCTAGTGACTTTCTTAAGTCCCCTTTCACCTCTTTATTCCATTGGAATTCACATTTGTGATTGTTAGTGTGTTTTACACTCTTCGCGCTTCTTTGGCCTTAGGCCGCACGGTTTGTTGCTAAGCTCTTGCTTAACTAACTACTGCCCTGCTCGTTGAATTACTACGATTTACATTCTCCATATTCCTAGCTATCCCAATAGACCATTAGCTGCACAAGTGCAATACCAAAACACTCAGTCATACAGAGTGCAGAGGCGTAAACGCTTGACAGTAAATCACTTATGTGATAGGAATAAATATTTATGCCTGTCATCTTACTACTCCATATCATTGTCTAACTACTTGCTCATAGCGGTCGCTTGTTGCGCACCGTGTTCTCACTCATTATACAACATCGTTCTACTGATTTCGTTACTGTGGTAGTTTCTCTTTACTCATTGCCATTGTCATTGGCACCATTTCCTTATGGTGTGAATACACTAGGAGGTTCCTAGTTCATGTATATGACGGTTGTCGTAGCATACCGCAATACTATTATCTTCCCATTGTGGGGATGTTTATTTCAATTTAGGTTTCATGTGTAGGTTAGCTCACCTCACATTACTTCCTCATTCATAATATAGTTTGTCAAATAACTTGGTTGACCAAGGATGAAGTGGTTTATCGGGTTACAAGCTCTCTTGAGCGTTGGTCATTCATGGTGTGCAATGTGCACACACATTGATTGTTTTTGACAATTACTGTCTCCATAGTGCTGAGCATTGATCATAGGCTCTAGCTATGCAATTTTACTTTTGCATGTACATTACCGGGACATCCCAAGAACTTCAAGGGTTTCCTGGTCCCGTTCTCCAATTGGAAGGTATTCTATCACTAACAAGTGGAGGTTCTTGTTCAGGGGTATGTTTCCACTCATAAGTCTCGTGACGAGGTTTGTTATGTTCTTGGTTGCATATGGAGTATACTTACTCTTTCGAGCTCCGATGCTCTTAAGTGATGTGCTTCTACAGTCCACAGCCTCTTGTAGGCGAAGGGTTTGGAAATCTCCTGTAACACCCCTCTCCCTAATCACGTAATAATCCCTCACGTAGCAATAAATAAAACGTCTCGCAGCAGAAAATAAATAACAATAACAATACTCACTCGGGTGTCACCGGCCATTACTCGCCCATGCGAGCAACGAAGCCAAACTACATCCAACTTCCAACATAAACAAACTGCTAACCGCCGTGATAACGAGAAACTCCTATACATCATACTAAGTCCATAAATCATAAACATCGACAAGTGAGCGCCTACCCAAACCTGAATATACATAACCTTACCATAATACAACTCCATGTGCGGTGATTAAAATAAACTCTAATTACCCTGTTCCCGCACTTCGGCTTCGGCGATAATCAACAACCTGCAATGGTGTAGTATCAGCGATAGACGCTGAGTATGCCGGGCCTGGACCCTAATGGTCACTTAGTCATTTTAACCATCTTATTATTAGATTGGTTTCATGCTTTACCATTTTACAGTTATAATCAATACTGCAATATAAATGTATAATATACATAATCATCCATCCAAATATTCACAAACATTTAACCATCCATCCAATCCAAACATTCATTTAATATCTCAAACAACATTTGTATATTGAACGTATCGAGTAATAACAATATAATGTACAATGTACACTCGCCGTAGCGTATACCATCCATTGTTAATTTATTTTAGTTTGGCCTTCAAGGCCCCATCCATATGTACAATGTACATTCGCCGTAGCGTACAGTTTCCATAGTTAATAATGTACAATGTACATTCGCCGTGGCGTACAGTTTTCATATTTAATTTACCTTAGCCTTGTAGGCTCCATCCAACCATGTTTAATTAATACCAGTTGGGCGTCATGTTAGGACAACCCGATATCCTCACCATGGACAGTAGTCCTCCCGTACACACAAAGGTGCTCATTTTGCCAGAGGTCCGGAGGCCCCTGACTCTCTTATGTCTCGTAAGACGTCCATATAAAGGCCGTAGCCACCTGACCCACGATCCAGTTTGGGCTCGTTGGGTATAACCTGGAGCGGAACCCAATCGGGTACCCCTCAGTGATCACAAATGCGCAACCAAGTAGTTCGTAAACTACCGGGATTCCTCACCTCAACTCACACCATCTCTCTCTCATAATGTTTAAGATATGCTCTTAGTCTTATGGAGAATAATTATTAATTAGCTGTCCAATGGGTCTCACGCATACCTAGAAGTAATCTAGGTTATATTCATGTTCGAGATCCATGCTCTAGAGACCGACAATGTCGTGACTCATCCCTAAGTGTTTTACTTAGGTTACCATATACTTAATATTAATACTATGGTATTATATCAAGTAACCGTCATGTCATCACAATAACGTATATGTATGTTTATATAAGTCGATCTATAGTCGACGTAGTGTTAGTCCTGTAGGACGCTCGTGCATAAATAATTAATGCAGTAGCACACAATCATATACATGTATCCAAAACACTTAACACACAAGTGATATCAACCAAATCCGAGCCCAAGGAGTTTCCTTAGGACAACTCGGATCAAACCCCTTTACATACCGTTCACCAAGACCTAGGATGCGCAGTGTAGTCCACTAGCTCGTCAAGCGTCCTTGTCTGAAGTATGATCTAAACGGTATTAAAACTATAAGTCAGTCTCCATGACTAACTACATCCGGTACTTCCGAATAACAAGTAACCCCGACAGTTCACCCCTGTTTTCTGCAGTTATTTGTTACGGGTTTTTTCCTAAACCGGTCGGCCTTGTTACTTTAAAACTCGTATGTCAAAACATTCCAACTGTTAAGTTTAATTCATTATATTTCTTAAATCTTACCCACCATTTATTTTAGGTATATAACCTATAGTTGCATGTATGCATGCATGACTATATTATATTGTATTATTTTCCACCACCCATTATAATACATTGTATTATATAATCTATTATCTTTAGCAAATTATATTTGCATTCAAAAACTCATAACATATAGTTTGTAACTATTTTTTTTATAACCACCACCATTATATTATATGGTTTCCAACCATAATATATATCCATCCTTATATACATTAGTCTTGTGTATGTATATATTTACCACGTAGGTAATTCCCATGAGTTTAATAAACTCTTATATTTTATGTTACTTTTTATCATCTTTTATTAGATGGTTATTCCCATTAGTTGTATTATATTATACAACTTATATTAAGATTATTATCCTAATATGAGTAACATTTTATGTTATATAATTACAACTCCTAAGGTTTATTCGATAAATACCTTAGTTTATAAATCCCATTTATTTATAGTTTGTCACATTATTTAATGTGAATGTCCTTACTCATATTAATTCCCCCTAAACCATATAATTGTTATAACATTATAGACCTTAGTCTAAAATTCATTTTCCAACCTATATAATTCGGTACAACCCTTGAATTTATTTAAATTCCCTTTTGACCATATAACATTATGTAATGTCATACCATATACTAATATCATTTGATATGATATTTTTATTTCCTTTAACTTATAACCTATAGTTTTTATACAAAACTATTATATATTGCCGCATAGGCATATATATTAAACCTTATTCTTTTCCATAAACCATAGTTTCCTTTATTTACAAAATCACCCTATTATTTATACCGTGTTATATATACCATTTAATATAACATTTCTAACTTATAAAAAAGAGTATAACCTATGGTTATTTTATTTAATAACCGAACAGACCTCAATATATATTTTATATTGTCATTAGGCCCAATTTATAACATATAGTTTTATAATATCATTAAAACTATATATTATACATATATCTTAATAAATACTCTTATATAATTCTAAAAATCACCAAATTTCTCCAAAGGGTTATAAATATCCTTATTAACCCATATACTTACGGTATTTACCATTCCACCATCTATATTTCTCCAAAGTGTCATAATGACATAATAACTATATATTATACATATATAGTTTATTTTAATTCCAAAATAACCCCAATAAATTCCTAAAAATTCCTAATAGCCCATGGGTGTTTATAATACCATTTTACACCCTTAATTTTCGGTAATAACATATTTACCACATATGTTATAAAATTGTTACAATAAAATACTTATCTTATCATAAACCTTAAATAAGCTATTTAACTTATCTAATTTGGTCAAAACCTACCATGTGGTCAAGGTTGACCTCCTTAATATTTCCTTGACCATTGATTTCCTTATATTACGGTTTTAACCCCTAAGTTTCCAAAATTCACCATTTAACCCCAAAACTTAATAAAATCTTATAAACTTTATTTTAAATCCTTTTAACCTCTAATTTTCGGCCTTATTTTTATAAAGCCCCCAAATTTAATTTAATTACACTTTAACCCCTTATTCATTTCGGTAATATATAAATATCACCTAAAACCTACTTTAAACTAAATATAAATAAATGAAATGGCCTAAAGTACATGGCCTTATTACAAACATTTGCTCACAAAATAAATTACACATAAATGTCTCAAAAATGCTTATAAATTTTCGGCCCTCACCATATCTTTTCTATTAATTACCAATTTTCCATATAATGTCTTAAATTTAACAATTATGCTTGTTTAATTAGTTATAAAATTTATTAAACAATTCCTTAATCACCTAAGGTAAAAATAAGACCTTAATATCCTTGTTACTCACGACACATGTTATTCAAATATGTATAAACACATATTAATGTACCAAGTGAAGATTTAAGTGATTTATACCTTGTTTTTGCTTAGATAAAGCCTTGTTTGGTTCGGCCAGCCTAGGATAAAATTTCCAAAGCTTCTTTTACATGTTTTCAAACAGCAACCAAGGCATAGTTAGTCTCCAAGTAAGATCTAACCATAAGAAGTGTTTTAATGTATATTTCATGGTAAGATTTACCTTAGAACAACAAGGTAAGTATGGATGGTCTTCGGCCTGTTTATACAGAGGGTAAAGAGCATCAAAATAGCTACTAAACCAAGGCTTAAAACCGGTATAACTTAGATTCAAAGATGGCTAATTTTTACCTTGTTTAAAATGCCAAAAATGGTGTTTTTGGCTTGGATCTGGCTATACCTTGAAGCTCTTGATAGATACACTGAATAAGTATGTTAAGAAGAAGATTATAAGGCTAGGAGAATAGGTTTTACAACCGGATCTAAAGAGAATCAAAAGATAAGTGCTTAAAGCACATTTTTGTACCTTAAGAACAAGTTTAGAGTTCTCCACCTTCTTCCCTTTGTTATGGCCGAAATTTGTCCTTCAGTTAACCTCCAAAACAACCTAGATCCATGGATGGAAGTGGTTGATGTTTAGATCCACCGAAAGGGGAAGATTCGTGAAGAAATTGAACATCAAATGACTAATTAAGCTTACCTAGGTACCAAAGTGTTCTTCAATGTTCTTGGCATGTTAGCCACGACTTGGAGAAGTCAAGAGAGGTTATAGAGGGCCTTGAGTCGGCTGGAGGCAAGGCAAATGAAGAAAGGTAGGTCAAATTGCCTTAAAACACATTTTTTTGACTTGTTTATTGTTTTTGTGTTTGGTGACTCACTAAAGCAGATGGACATTGATAATTGGAGGGGCTGGAGCCTCTCAAGTGGAGTCTCACACGTTTTTTGAAGCCCTTAGTCAATCATGGAGCCAATAAGTGTGATAAATAGACTAAAGTATTCAAAAGGTAAAAATAGTCCTTAATTTGTGGGATGTGTTGGAGCTTGTCTCCTATGCTTGCAAGTGGCGATTTTAAACTTCCCCAGCCTGTCACTACCGAATCCATGAGTTCCAAGGGGTCAAACTTTGACCTCTTGACCATTCTTAGTCAATGTTGACTCAACGGGCCCCCTTTTAGGGTTTTATTAATATTTTAATATTGAATTTGTAAAAATTCATAAATTTCTAGAATTAAATTCCTAATATGATATATTATCATATTTAAAGGTAATTATGACCTTTAAGCCCATTAAAAACCAATTTAGAAGGCAATTACACAAAAATGTGCTTTAAGGAGTTTTAGTGCACATTTTGTGGCTCAAGGAGTTTATGAGCTTGGTTTTCTTTGAGAACGGTTTTTTTGTGTTCCTTACATGGTATTTGATCATGGTATCCAATTTTATATCATTTAGAGGTCATTAGACCTTTAAGGTTTTCTTAGAGCACATTTTTGCCCTTCTTGACCTTGAAGCATGTAAATGCTTGTTCTTTGTGTTGGAGTGTTGTCCAACAATTGTAATATGTTTAGTAATGTGTTAATATTCTTAGGACAAATTTTTAGGTCCTAAGTAGTTCATTTGGGTATTTATTTACCCTAAACAGTCAAAGGGTGCAACATCTTGTTTTGTGTTGACCACTGTTGTTCTCAGTTGACTTTTAAGGCATGTTTAGGCCTTAATCAATGTGATTAGATATTTAATCCATGTTTTATTAGTTTGGGGTATTTCATCTCCTTTCCTTGGTTGTTATAGTAGATGGAAGCCTTTTCTAAGGGTTCGCATCATCACTGTATTGGTGATTTTCCGTTAACGAGAGGTATCTTCCCTCAAGTTTTCTCGTAGAGTCCAAGTGTGGACTAGGCCATTGTTGGCATTATCACGATTCTTATGCCTCTATGCTACCATTGCTACAGAAGGCATGAAGGTAATTAAAAGCTTGCCAACTGTATACTAGACTGATGCTCTAGTGACAGTGACACTGAGTTGGCCATTACTACCAGCCACTCAGGATGTTTGGTTTGAATTGATGGTCCAGTTGTTGATTTCTTGTCGTATGAGACAATATCTCTTGCAAGTCTTGTTATTAAATGGTGTGGGTTATGCAACCGTTAAGGTTTACATAACATAGTTGGTTCATGGCTTTTAAGCCTTATTGCTGCAAGCTATGCTCTTTGCAAGCTGCTTATATATGTTTCCACTCCTTGCATACCATTATAGGTTGGAGGTATTACTGGGCTCCATGGCAAGTCATGACATCACACTTCCGTTCATAGGAGGCCCTTTAGGCAAGCTGGTGCTAATCAGTGCCTTTTTGTGGTTGAGGGTATTTCCTGTTAAGTGAAATCCCTTCGGTGTCCTAACCGAGTGTTCATTTTAGCTCCCTTGCTCTTATCATGATGCTTTGTTCGGCTGTTGTTAACTCAACACCCTTCACGGATTGCTCTTGGGTGTTGTTAGGTTACGCCGTTACATCCGGCTAATGTTTATGATATGTTGTGTCCACTGTACCGTCTTGTGGTATTGTACTTGAGTCGTCCCTTTTAGGGTTATAACGTCTCCCGTTCTTGGGTAGACTATTTATACTTGCTCCTAGTGCTTAAGACTAGGTTTACTATCCTCTTCAATGATGGATTATGCTTTGTGGTAATCTTGCGATCGCTCGTGGGAACTCCGTCCCGTTTGTTGAGCATCGTTGTGTTCACGTTAGGCATTTGCCTTGCTGTGTTTAGGCTGGGTATCCTTTCCAGCTGTCATGTATTTGTTTGAAGTCTGTGAGACATATCCAATGTCTATACTTACTAGTCTGTGCTCTTTGCACTTCCTAGTTCTTATTCCTTATCTCAAATGGATTCTCTAAGTTCTTTATAGTTACTTCTTAGTTGAGTTCCTTCTCCTTTACCATCTGTGGTGTCCAGCTGTTCTGCTTGCATTTACTCATGGTCCGTAGGATGGAGTTGACTACTTCCCGTGTTCCGTACACTACATGTATACATACGTGGGGTACCTTGTTGATACGTTACCACTTACCCGACTATCTGTCAGGCCCACAAGCTCCTTCGGAGTGCGGTTGTCCCACATCCCGTAATTGGGTACACTCGTAGTGTTCGTCACACGCCTAGGTGAAGTATTCTATTGTCAACTCCTCTTGTATCATTCTATGATACTCACCGTAATTTTGTTGGTTTTGTTTTAAAATCCAAGGTTTTAAAAGAAAGGTTGTGGTTTTGGAAGAAAAATTTGGGTTTTAAAATCCTAGGGCGGTGTTAAAAGAGGTTCTACATGGCATAGTCATGTTTGTGGTCTTGACCAAGTCCAGCTTCTTGCTGACTGGTATGTTCTTTATGCAACAGTCAGGCCGTTAGGCCCTTCCAAGTTTTCACTCTTTCAGTTTTTGGATGTTTATTCCTGTAGTTGCTTCATTGTTGTCACGGTACATTACTGTGTACTTGTGGTGTGTTAGGGTTCCTCTACATGTTTCTATTCTTACTGCACTTCCCGTGGCAAGTGCGTGGTATTGGTGGTTTTTTTGGGTAATCCTATACCGATCACGGTATGGTTTCCACTCGTATTTGGTAGTCTTGTCGACTCTTCCTTTGAAGTGGTGATTTATGTTTTAGAATGCTCGATCCTTTAGGTAGCTTCCCAGCGATCTAGACATGGCTGTCGTAGATCTGGGTACTTCTCCAATCCTTGGAGGTTCCCCTTTTGATTTGGTTGTGTTCTTCCTCGTTGTTCGTTCCCACACGTTTGTTGTGGTTACTGTGCCTGAGTTGTTTTAGGCACCACAGTTGTAGTTGCGTCAGATTACATCCTACGAATGTTCCTGTAGCTGTCTGAGCTATGTTGGCCAGGTATTGTAACCTTAATGGCGTTATAGTTTTGGAGTTAACCGCTCCCGACTATGTCCTTAGTCAGCTAGTATACCGTTGTTGGTATTACTTAGCTATTACTGTCCTGTAGACTTGTGTCTCGGGTTTTTGTTACAGTTCCTTTTTCCACTCTGTTGCACGCTTGGTGCTTCTTTTCCTGATGCTGGTTGACTAGCCAGGTTCCGCGACTGCTAAGCATGTCGCTCCATGCTGTTGTAAGTTGTAGCCTCCTTATAGTTGGAGTGCTCATTCTACCGCTATTAAGTGCGGGTATTGTTGTTCAACCGGGAACCATCACCGGGATTTCCAATTCTTGGAATCTACTATATGTCGGTTCTTGTTTACCGTATGGTGGTTTCACAACTACCAGATCGGGTTCTCCCGAGTATGAGAGGACTTCCTTCTCTCTGGCGTTCTTTCCCAAGTTATACCATGGGGTTTGTGGTGGGCGGGACTGGTATTGTAGGTATCCGGTACTCACCGGGAGTTCCTATCTAGCATATCTCTAATGCTAACACTCAGCCCTTAGCCCTAAGCTTCTAATTCCTAACTCGGTATTCCTAAACTCGGTATTTCTAGTCATCAGAGCGATACTTCGCTATGATACCACTTTTTGTAACACCTCTACCGTTGATACTGTCATTACCGTCCAATCTCCTCGTACTTCCAGATTCACGCAGCAGGTACATACTTACATACGGTGGGTGATACAATGCCGTTAGTCACCCACGTGACTAACAAAGCTACTACTACTACATACAACACCGGTCTGATGGACCGGAATCCCGAGTACTACACATCTACAATACATACTCCATTTACCAACTAAATACTACAATGCTCCATTCAACACTTTGCTCCTTTACAATACCATTCAATACAATATACATAACCGAGTTTTCTAGTTCCTTATACAAATACAATTCCTCTTTCAATTCCATTCATACTCATTACGAGTCTACATCTACCCATTCCTCGCCTACATACTTACAATGCACAAGGTGTACCCCCTTGGTACACTACTACTTCAAGGCTACAAGGTCAATACTATTCTCTACAATATACACTGCCACCGGTCTCTTATTGCGACCATGTCTGCCTTGGGTACCTGCACACTAAAAACGTTCCCCCTAGGGGGTCAGCTTTCACTGCATATGATAACCGCATACCCCGCGTACTAGCGAGGGTACGCCGACTACTTAGGTCGAATACATGCAGTTCATTTTACAATACATACATACATACATGCTTTCATTCATAATACTACAATACTACACAAGATGTGCATACATACGCACAGTACAATACATACATGGAAGACAATACAAGTCAACCAATACTTACTTACCATCTTCCGGAATACACATACACAATACATACATATTACATACTCAATACGCAATACGGAGATACACTTCTCCAATTCACACAAAAGGCTTGTTAGCTTCTTTACACACCCGGGTTAATCGGGTGTACAATACTCTTTTACTCAAGGTCAAGACTTACACTAGTCAAAACCAATACACATACAATACTTTACTTCTTACTTACTTTACTCAAGTCAAGTCGGTATGACCTCCGGGCAGGGATTACTACATCCCACCACCGGGCTTTAGGGTGGCCCACTAATCCAGGATGCTACCCATTCAAGGGATTGGTCCATGGAAAAGATTACAGCCAGGATTCGGATCCAACCTCTCGTGTTTCCTTATCCTCACGCGTGGCCGAAACTATATCGGACTTCTACTCGTTCCATTTTACTCAATACTCAAGTTAGGAGTTAGGTAGTTAGGAATAGTAGAAGTCATTACACCCATATCAAGGGTTAATACACTACCCATGTACACATCCACATATACGTACACTTCATTCTCATCCATATATTTCATGAATTATACAAACTAAATGTTCAAGAGAATACAACAAGAACAATATAGTCCAAACACAATTAAGTGCGATAAAAGTCCGATTCGTGCATTTATCTTATTTGAGTGATCACATAAGCACACAAATCGGGGTAACCAGGTTAGGATACAGAGCATGAGGAAATCATACCTTTCACCGTTGATTTACTTCATCGGGTGTTCCCTTGCTCCTTAGTTCACACTCGTTCCTCGAGTCTTATTCTCAAACCTCCGGCTACATGCCAAATGGTTCCATTAATACTTAGCACTACCATACATTCATAGCTACTACTCCCGTACTTACCCCGTTATCCCATTACTTCGGTTTAACTTAATGTTCTTATACTCACTACTTTCTTAACTCGTTTTCTTACTCATATGTGTACTTCCTTACCATTCCATTCCATTAATGATGTACTACTACTTGTACATATACATATGTGTATAGGCATACATATATACATACATATGATAACTTTAATCACATTTTTTTTTACTCGACCGACCTTACCCAGGGTCGGACCCAAGGTCGGTCGAAGTCAGTATGTTGCATCGTTGGAAAAATTCAGGCCCGAACGACCTTGCAAGTCCGGTCCCAAGGTCGGTCCATTCTAGTGAGTTACGTTACATGAAAATTTTAGGCCGACCGACCTTGCAAGTCCGGTCCCCAGGGTCGGTCCATTCCAGTAGGTTACACTACGGGAAAGTTTTAGGCCGACCGACCTTGCAAGTCCGGTCCCCAAGGTCGGTCCATTCCAGTAGACTTGCCGTCTTTGTATTTTAAGGCTCGACCGACCTTGCAGGTTCGGTCCCAAGGTCGGTCCGGCTCGGTACTTTAGTTTTAAAATCTATTTTCAGTTCTCTACTTTACCCATTGCTTCCCTAATCTTCCTACATGTAACCCCACATGTTTTAACACTACTTAGGCCCTCAAAATTGCCTTAGTTCCTCCACCAACTTCATTACACATTCCTCAATCAACTCACACAATTTCCTCACTTCTTTTTCAACACATGCAACCGTTTTTGTTTCTCTTATGCTACAGATTTTTAAACCAACTTCCATCATCCAATACCTCCTCTACCAATGCCACTCCTTGCATCCCAAGTACTTTACCTTATCACCCCAATTCATTTCCAAGCAACTACACTATCAATACCCAAGTTCAACATTCATTTTACTAAGTCTTGTACTCTAACTTTTCCGAGTTTCTCCAATGCATTTCATAAGCTGTTTGCTACATATTTTACACTCTTATACCCTCATACTACAAGTACCAATCCATGGTTACTAAGCATCCTTACTAACTCCATTACACACCCTGGTTCTCCCATTCACCAAGTCATCCAATAATGCACAATTCCTACTAAAATTTTGCCATAGTTTACCTACTTTTCTTACTTATCCCCACATATCCTTTCTCATCAAATTTGTCCCTATTCTAGCCAAACCACAAGGGTTCTACCAGCACACGTACAAAATCTCAATACACCAATACTTCCTCAATTACAATACCAATGCATCATTACTTCCTCAATCCACCACACTAATACACATACACGATTTATTTGGCTCTAAGGCCTACAATCCAAATACAATCTCATAAATACTCAAACTTCCACAAACTACAATACTAGTACAATAGTTTAGGTTCTTTATTTGTTCACCCATTCCCATTACTCTAATGCATCAAAATATAGCATTGGGAAAGAGCTCTTACCTTAAAGCTCTTATTTCCTCCTTCCCTTCCTTCTCCTCTCTTTCTTGCACAAATCGGTCCCATGGCAACTCCATTCCCATCACCCAATACATACAAAATAAGTGCAATTAACATACTAACCCTTAAATTAATGCTAGTTCATTGCAATGTTTAAAACAAGATTTCTAGGGTTTACCTTTGGAGTGTTTTAGGAGGGGTTTTAGCCCTTGGTTCAAGAAGGTGTTCTCACCACAATTGCAAGGTTGATTTGATGCTCAAAAGAGAGAGAAAAATAGAGCATTATAATGGGGTAAAAATCGGTTACAAAGGAGGGTGAAGGAAACTTAAGATTTCCATGAAGATTTTTACCTTAATGGAGAGAGGAGACTCCAAGCTACCCATTGATGCTATTTTCTTCACCAATGGGGTATACCCACGAAAATGAACTTCACCATTTTGGAATTTTAAAAAGAGGGAATCGTAGAGAATGATGAGGGGATTACAAATATGTAATTATTTTTACATTTGGGGCTCACATGGAGGTAGAGTATGGAGATAGAGTGGAGAAGCCATTGGAGCTTCTTGAAGCTCTCCAAAATCGCCAGCCCCCTTGGAGAAGGAGAGAGAAATCGGTGAGGGAAGGAGAAAGAAGAAAGAGAAAAGAGAGTGAGGTGAGAGAATGTGTTTTGTTTGCTTTTTGCTTTACTATTGTCCTTTAGCATAATAGAGAAATAGAGAGAGTGTGAGGGGAAGAGGCTGCCGACCACACACACACTCACTCAAATTTTTGCTTTTTATTTACAAAAGTGGACACACTAGTTTTATTTTATTACACTTCCACCCCGCAACTTCCCGGTTGTTACAGTTTTTACTAACCGGAACCCGTTTTCCGGAATTTTCTCGTTTAATTAATTTTATTGGTTCTAACCCTTCATTAATGTTTATTAATGGTTATTTGGTTGGCCAAAATTGTTACCAGTCTATTTGACCCGCTTACAGTCGCGTTTTCCCGGTTTCCTCGAAAGACGCGCTTTAAGGCTCGTTTATGCTTTTAATCCATTTTAAGGATCCATTTTCTTCGGGAATCATTCTCATTTATTGTTTAGGCCTTATTAAGCCTTTAGAATCCATGTAGTACGCTAACCGAGGTCTCATACCTTCTATGGTTATTTAACGCTTATTTAGTGTTTTTCGCTTCTTGAGCGTTTCTTTATTTCTTTTGGATTTATTTTTCCTTACCAAAATTACTTAGGCATTTTTAGGCCCTTAAATACGTATTAGGATAATCTTAATCCCTATATTTAAGTTCGGGGTATTTCACTTAAAGGCAAATTCGTGGCTACATGTATATGTAACCAAAGATAGCTACATTTGCTGTACAACCAATTTGAAAACATGTACAATGAAAAAGGAAAACATGTACAATAAACAATTATACTGAAAGTATTATTTTGTGTACAATATTTGTTATATAAGTAATGTACATATTTCGTCTACCAGATGTACATGTAATGTAACTATCTTTGGCTACATGTGGGTTTAGCCAATACATGTTGCTCTTAAAAGCAACCAGACGACGGTCATTTATTTCGAGTCATTGTGTGTTGATTTTCCAAATGCCAACATTCTGTTACAGAATATCATGTACGTTACAAAACCATTTCAGTTAGACATTAAACACGTCATATAAGACTTTTAGATTGGGCCTAGAGAATGTATTTGGATCTGGATTGAATTATAAAGAATGTATTTGTGTGGTCCTAGACAGGGGTGGAGTCAGAAATTGGAGTTGAGGGGGGAATTGACAAAATTATAAAAAGTTAGAGGGTCTATTATAAAAAATTTCTAATTTTTTAACATTATAATTATGTGTAATTTAGCAAAAATGGGGGAGTGTTGTACCCCCTATCCCCACTCCCTCCGCCACTGGTCCTAGAGTATTGATAGTATTTTTATTTTATCATACTAATAGGTATATAATTAGTAAATTCCCAAGTAGCATATTTATATATTTACTTTTTTTAATTATTTTAATAAAATAAAGTAAACGAGTGAGATTGAAATCAGATTATGACTTTTAATCCATACTCAACCTAAAAATTTAATAGATAACCCATACTTGATCCAAAAATTGAATAGATCACTAATCTTAACCCATTCCCATAAATTATAGGTTAAATTTGTGAGGGATTTTTGGTTTGGGTAAAAATTCACACCCCAAAGTTTCTATTAGTAGCCGAATTTTAGAAAGCTTCTCTTAAACCAAATACGGCGCCGTTGTATCCTCTCTTGCAGCTCGGTCGCCTGCTTCGCACAAAATTCGCTGGTAATTCCAGTTCTCTTATCCGGTGGGTGGCTCATCTAGAAAAGGGATTTTTCTCCCTAGAAGAACTAAAAAAGAAACCGCGCCTTATCTCCATCCATACCCCACACAGTCCTTCCACATTCGCTGCTCCCATGGCGTCTTTACTCCTGGGAACGTCTGTGATGTCCTGCCACCAAGTTCACGCAAACCCCTCCTCACTTTCCTTCACAAACTCCGTCTCTGGCGGTGGCGTGTCCCTATCCCTTGCTCCAACGACATCATCGCTCTCAACCTCAGCCACATCTCCGTGCCCTCCACTGAGTATGAACAGATTAATTTAAAACCCTAACAATAATTCATTTCCAGCTTGGAATAGAAACTGAATCACTTGGATACTGTTATCTATAACTTCTCTCACATTTTTTCCCTGTTTTTCTTCTGAATTGGCAGTTTATTGTGGCCGAGGTGATAAGAAGACCGCCAAAGGGAAACGATTCAACCACTCCTTTGGAAATGTTAGTTTCCCCTCTCACTCCTCTGTCTATATCTTGTCTTTTCCGCTTTATTCCAAATCATCCATGGCATCTGTTTTTAACATACTACTATGAATGGAATTCTGCAAACGCTACAATTGTGCTAGGATGGACGGTGTGATTGAGCTATTGTAGAATTATCCAATCAATTGATGAATCAACTTTGATTTTGAGCTGCGTAATTGAGCTAATCTACATATAAACATTAAGCCGTAGTGCTGTACTGCTGTACAGCCTTTAGTAGAGGTGGATTGAAGTTGATCCAAATCAGCTGCTAAGGTTCTGCTATGCATAACATAGCCAAAAGATGGGTGATTTACGTTGGCATTATTAATTTGGGGATGATTTGCTAGGCACGACCAAGGAACAAGAAGAAGGGGAGAGGTCCACCAAAGCCTCCATACCCACCACCTGCTCCAAAATATGAGGCACCTGCAGCAGAAGAACTTTTGAGTACAGAGACCGGTGAGGAGTAGACACAGGCCATGCCTTTGGATACAAGAGAGGGTAATCTGTGCGTATCACTGCGCTAAAACTAGAATCATTGATAGTTCTTTTTGTGACAGTTTATATCATGTAATGTAATACTACCTATTGGTTTATTTGAAAACCATTTTCTTCCGCCTTTTTCTGATTCTGTTGCATCTAATCCTGTCCCTTATTAATACAACCAATCGTTGGAAAAAAGGGCTATGTTGAGTGTGGGTGTGTTCATCTGCGTGTTCATGTTGGCTGAAGTCCTGGGATCAGTGTTATCCGCTATTTCAAGCTTGCGTTTGTAATGCTGGAAATGGTTCATGAGGTAAGGAGGTCCTGAGATAATGTGGCATTGACCCGAGGGTGCATGTATGCTTCTTTACAGGGTGAGGAATTGATCTCAAACCACGATTCTTGAAAGAATTGGAATATGCAGGAGGAAGCAAGTACCCCATGCTCTGCATTTATGTTCGCTATGGTCATTGTTGCCAGAATTTAATCTGATGACTCCTCTTTTTGACAATTCTGACCTGCTTTCATGCTGGATTTTTTTTGGAATAATGTACCAAGTGACCCCCCGTCCAGTGAATCTGCCCTGAACATCCCTTTATGGTAAATTAAGTTAGCCTGGAACAATATCTTTAAAGCGGGAGAACCTAATTTTCACTTTTGAGATAGGCAAAACTTATTAGCTATTCCGACAGTTGGTATTCATCCAAGTCTGCATCATTGCTACGTACAAGAATGCGGCCATGCAAACGACCTGGTGACATTGGTAGTACCAACAGACACCAAATAAAATCATCGTTTTGCACCGATGTAGCCAGTGAAAAAAAAAAGGTTCATAGAAACAATTTTAGGTTCACGGCATAGATGCTTTAGCAATGGTACACGTCCCTGGTGAATTGAGGCCAAATCGCCCTTGTGTGTTGAGCGAAACATGGGATTCAATGCATATAAGAATTCAGTTATATTCAAACAGAATTAGTTGTAGGAGACTCGCTCCTGGGTCATTAAGCAGTCAATAACAAAGTCTTTTATCATGTCAGAACATGTTCTTCAGGTCACGTTACTTACTTTCATACGCGGAACAGTCACCAGAAATCAAGCAAGGACATCTACAATCCAATGAGTTTCCCAATTCCTAACCATTGGTTGATTCATTCATACACTCCAGAACACCACGTAACAATTAACCCCTAACACCAACCATTTACAATTTCACATCACAAGAATCCACTCAAGCAAATGAAAACTCGGAAGCCAGCCACAAATCCTAGAATCATCAATCTGAACATTTCCAACATTTCTGCTCTTCCGCTCTCTGCCCCTCCCTCAACTCAATCTCGATTTGGTTGTTGCCAATCATAATCCACAATTTCCCCATCAGTCACCGACTTCGAGCACTGAACAATCGACCTCCCAATCGAATTGATCCAGTCCTCCCTCTCCTTCTCCGAATCAGCAATAAAATACATCCTCTCCGTTTTTGTCGACAGCTCGAACGCAAACCGTCGGTGGTGGAGTAAGTCCTCGGCGCTTTTAACGGTTAGGAATGAAGCCACCGGGATCACACCCCGTGGTTTCGTCGCTCGGCTGACGTTTGATTCCCTGAACCAAAATAGCTTCCCTTCCTTCAGTACGAACCATCTCCGTCGCCATGTCTTTATGTACTCCCCTTGCTTCATTAGCCAACCTGATCTCTCTGGCTCCGACCAGTACTCCACGCCGCTGTCGGATTCCTCCTCTGTTGAGGATGATTTGGGTGGGAGAGAAGATTGGCCTCGCAGAGATCGCCAGAGGTTCGCCATTCTGTTTGTTGAGATTGTGGTGGTGGTTATGGGAGGGAGGAGAGAAAGAACTGGGTCGATCGGGGTTGGTTGGATTTCTTTAATTTTTGGGTGATTTATTTCTCTTCGATGGGCTCCTAAAACTCTGCAGGTGTTTCTGTTTCGGGCATTATTGTCAGAAAAGAGTAAAATGACTTGTATGGCCCTGGCACAGGTTAGCAGTTTGAAACGGTAAGTTTAGTCCGCTTCCAATCATGCATCGCCAAATTTAGATAATACTCAAACTGGAAGTTTAGTTCGACAAGAAATCTCCAGATAGACAAGTTATCAACTACGAAAAGGATGCCGCGAAAACGCCAGACGCGCGGAAGTTGCAAGGAAGACGAGGTTTCCAAATAAGCATTTTGCTTGAAAAATTGAAAATTCAAGGCGCCGGCAAGTTAACAAGTGAGCAGCAGCATACGGCTTGCAATTTCCTCCACGAAATATATAAGTCATTCTCGTTCATATTTTCCTGTGATGTGCTCCAGATTTGTTGCCATCGAACCAATTTGTATTCCTCGTTTCTTGCGTTAATGGGTGTAACCTGCTCGATAAAAATCCCCAATGAATACGTTCAGCATCTACTTTGTGATATTCTTCCATATAGCATGATCAGTCTCATCCAATATGATTACTTGTTCGTCACTATTTTTTCCCGTTTAAAGAGCAATGCTCTTGTTGGCGCATCAATTTAACTTTGGAGATATCTCAAATTTGACCTCTCTTCTGTTATTATATGCTATTATTGCTCAGATAAAGATGATCTATATTCAATCCAGGCCTTCTTTAAGTTGAGCAATATGATGACAGCCTTGCCAATGTAATTGCTCGTCAAATATGATATACGTAGAAGAAGATCACGGCAATGAATAAGTATTTTCTTGGCATGTTCCAATTCTTTGATTGCTTGTCCGTGGCTAATAAAATCATGTAGAAGCTGTGAACTTTGATCTGGATTGATGCTAAAATACTCCGCTAAACTGCCACAAATTTTATCTTGCCAGGGATCTTCATGGGTGTCGCCACCTTCTTTTACATCAACTCTACGTCTTTCGATGGATCATCAATATCATACAAGATTGTGTTAGCCAAACATTGAAGGCTGATATTGTTCTGGATGTTAAAAGGTCAGTGGCTCTTTTTCTTTCTTTATACTTCACTGATGCACTATGATTGCTAGACGCCTCAAGTAGTATCATCACACCTCTCAAGGTCCCATTTTTTTTATAAGTGGTTGAAAAATCAGTATAAGAACGATACTGAGGTTTTAAATGAATCTTTCTTGCAATATGGTAATGGGTAAGTTTTGAATCCAAGACTTTTGGTTATAAGATATCACTCCACTACTGACCAAGCCATAGGGGCTTGAAATCATTTGACATGAATTCATATGTGAGAGATTTGAAATCATTTCATTGATGGTCAGTACAGAGCAAGCAGAAATAATACAGAGTTGATTCCTGTGGCTTGTCTCTCATAGCTTCACATCCCCTCATAAAACTCTTGGAACTTCCTTGCATCTGAAGATTAAACAGTCTTGCTGCTATCGCTGTGATGAGCACTTCTAGCAAGAGCGTGCATAGCCGACTTGAGTTCCCTGATAGCTTCTTTTATGGACATCCGTTCTAAAGGTGACTCCATGGAGCATTCAACTCCAACCTTGACCACTGATAGGACAGACTCCATGCTTCTAATTTTACTGCTACCTTGGCTAGAACTTCTAGAATCAGAAGTATCAGTCTCGTCAATCTCCTCCACAAGGATGGGGTCAATGACCTCCATCACATTGCTTAGGATTGCTCTCTTAGCATAGTCATGGAGGCTAATATCATGTTGAAATATCATGTTAGTTGGTCTCTTAGCGGTCATCATCTCCAGCAGGATTATCCCATAGCTGTAGACATCGCCATGAGGTGAAATTTGGTTGCCTAGTCCATATTCTAGCACCAAAAAAAGAATATAGATATCACATGAGTTTGCTTACTAGACATAAGGAAACTTACACAATATAAGGAAACGTGCACAAAATACAACCTTTATTTGGTCATGTTCTGCTCAAATTTGAGAAGATTAAGCAACAATGTTAAATATATTTACCAGGAGGTGCATAGCCAACTGTTCCTCGGACTCCAACTGAATTGTTGAGGCTTTGGTTTATGATTTCAGGTAGCAACCTTGCAAGTCCAAAATCACCAACATGGGCCACCATGTCATTGTCCAGCAAAATGTTACTAGGCTTCAAGTCACAATGGATGATAGGGATCTCACAGCCATTATGAAGGTAATCCAGTGCACTCGCCACATCAATGGCAATATTGATCCTTTGCTGAAGGCTTAGACTCCGAGGTATTGATATTTGACTTTCCTGCTCATTGGTAGTCTCTTGTGCTGGGTTCCTTAAGTGGAGCCACTCATCAAGGTTTCCTTTAGGCATGTATTCGTAGACAAGAGCTTTGAACTCACTCCCTTTAAAATCTATACTTGAACAAGCGGATATAATGCTGATAAGGTTCCTGTGACGAATGCTTCTCAATGCTTTGCACTCCCTCATGAAACTCTTGGCACTTTCTTGATGTTGAAGGTTGATTACTTTGACAGCAATAGTTGCAGACTTCGTATCTGCGTCTAGAATTCCTTTGTAGACAGAACCATAACTGCCCATTCCAATCAACACTTCAGAGGAGAACCCATCCGTAGCCTTCAGAAGTGTATTGTAAGAAACCTTCAAGAAAGACTCTCCTAGTAATAATTTAGTAGAAGAAAAATTTTGTTGTTTTCTTTTGAGGCAGAATCGAGTAAGCAGCAATGCTGTCGCTACAACCGCAAGAAGGCTGGAGATTGTGACCAACAGAATGATCAACTCAGGCTTCTTCCTTGAGTGACTAGTACCACCGGTGGTCTGGCATTTAGGTAAATGCAGCTGGGTGGCACCCCCACAGAGCCTTGCATTTCCGACCAGTGACACCACACTGATGTTCTTGAATATACCTTTCATAGGGACCTCACCCTCCAAGTTGTTGAAGGATAAGTTTAACTTTGTTAGGTTGAAGCTGAACAAGTAGCCTGGTATTTGACCCGACAAATTGTTGCTAGAAATATCAAAGATGGACAGACCCTTGAGTGATGCCAATGATCCTGGTATGGAACCAGAGAAGGAATTGTTACCCATGTACAATTCTGTGAGGCTGCTACATTTGCTGAGGCTGTCTGGAATCTTGCCTGATAGCTTGTTATCTGATACATTCAGCACAGCTAAGTTGTGCAGTTTTCCGATTTCTTGAGGTAATTTTCCCCATAATTGATTTCCTTGAAGGTACAATCCTTTTGTAAGCTTTGAAGCATTGAAGAGATGGCTGGGTATCTCTCCCGTCAACTTGTTCCCATCCAGGTCTAAAAGGTTGAGATTTGGGCAGTCTCCCAGTGATGAAGGGATAGTTCCATTCAATTGGTTTGCTCCCAAATTAAGTTTAATGAGCTGTGATAAATATCCAAAAGAGGGAGGAATAACTCCTGTGAAGTTATTCCATGATAAATCTACCACGCTTAGCTTTTTGAGCTTATAGATGTAGACAGGAATTCTACCGGAGAAAAAATTCAAAGACAGATCCAACAGTTGTAAGTTTACAAGGTTGTATATGTCTGGAGGGATGGCTCCGGTGAGGTAGTTATACCCGAGCTCCAATCGCTCTAAATTTGTAGATAGATGAGCCAAAGAAGGAGGCAACTCTCCGGCAAGGTTGTTGAGGGAAAGGCTTACATGGTATAATTTGCTGCAGTTCACAAGGGAATTAAGGAAGCTCAGATCACGATCTCCCTTTGTTCCTAGATTGTTTTGTGACAGATATAACCTTGTTAGATTTGGGAGGTCTCTGCCATTTATAGGAATTTTTCCAATGAAACTGTTCTTGGAGAGATTGATTTCGACAATATTAGAAAGGTTCGATAGGGAGGTGGGTATTCGCCCTCCAATTTGGGTATCCATGATCTGAAAGAACCTGAGATGTGGGAGCCTTAGCCCCAGATCGTCAGGCAGTGTACCATGGAGTGAACTTCCACCCAGGCCACCACCAATCGACAGTAATGTGAGGGAGGACAAGTTATAGATTGATGAAGGAAACAAACCTGTGAAGAAATTGCCTCCCAAGGAAAGTAAAGTCAGGCGGCTGAGTCTCCCGAGACTAGCGGGGATCTCACCCTGGAAACCATTATCTGATATGGACAATGTCTTTAGGGATGTGAGGTTTCCTAACACTGGAACGCTCCCTGTAAGCTTGTTGTTTTCAAGATTGAGATAAGCCAGATGGGTCAGGGAGTCCAGCTCAGATGGGATATTGCCCTCAAAATTGTTACTAGCGACGTTCAAAATCTGCAGCCTGGAAAGAAGGCCGAGCTGAGTTGGTAGAGGGCCTTGGAGCTTATTGAATTCAATGGACAAGTCTTCTAGGAAGCTGAGGTTGCTTACGGCTGGAGAAAGTGAACCAGACAATGCACCCGAGCTCAAGTCTAAGACCTTGACTCTTCTGCTGGTTCCACACTTGATGCCTTCCCACTTGCAGTGGTGTAGGGAATTGTTCCATGTGGTGAGAACACCATTAGGGTCGTTCCTTATGGCGGACTTGACGTCTAGCAGTGCAAGGAGATCTGTTTCTTCATTGCTCTTTGTGGTGTCGGTGGTGGTGGCAGCGATACTAAAGCAAATTGGGGAATAAAATAGGGAAAAGGCTTGGAGGACTAGTAGAGAAATGAAAATGAAGCTGCAGCTTCTGCTGAAAAGGTTGTGCATCATTCTGAGATCTTAATTCTCTCTCCCTCTCTCAATGATCAATAGTGAAAACGAGGAGAGTTTGGATTTGAGTTACTTAACTTGTTTGTTCTTCCTCGACGATCAAGTATACTGAGTTCCAGTCAGCGATGGCTGAGGAATGCTGCTGGGTATAACGTCTATGGGAGGGCACAAGGAGGAGCTCCTTCATCCTTCTCTCAACAGGATGAGGAAGTTTCTTCGTTCCAAGTAGCAAGTAAATGAAACTATGGACGTCTTGACGGGTAGAGGTATACTGTTAATGCAAAAGTAGCGGGAAAGAAATTTGATTTGGATTTGGAGAGAGGTCAGTCGTTCGATGCTGAAAAGGATCCTAAGTGTAGAATGGAAAGGGGAGAGTGGCTGATATGAAGTGAACTGGCTGGTCTAGCAAATGACTGAAGCAGATATAAATGGCTTACATTTGGCATCAACTTGCTTATAATTATCGGGTACTTCCGTGTGTTAGGGTTTGATCAAGTTAGTTTATTGGCTGATGGCTGATCCTGACTTCGTCTGTAGATAGGTGGGGTCGTAACGTAAGAAACTGGGTAGACTCCGGTCACTGTCTTGGGAGTTCACGTCGCTTAATTAATGGCTTGTGAAATGTCGAGAATGATGAAAGTGCGCTAATCTATCATGTACTACTAGTCAGCTTAGGCGATTGAAATTGACTGACGCTGAACATCACGTTATGCTGTATGCAATTTCTTATAGCCTTGTGGTGTAAGTTTTCTGAATATGCTTATAATAAGATGAGATTTTAGATTTTTTAACATTTCTTTTCTTTCAAAGGCTTCTAATCATGAGTTTTGTTTATAGGGTCAAACGAAATGATTCTTGTCTCCAATTTTTCTGAAGTTCTTCTTCATCAATAGAGACTAGAGGCCATTGCTCATGTCAGGTAATCCTATAGTCTTCTATTAGTAATCATACTCTATTGGGATTTCATGGATTACTTTTTTTTGTCAATAATATTTCATGAATTAGCAAAAATTTTAAGGGAAATTTTATGAAATATCGCTATATTTTTGGCTAATTCATGAAATGTCTCTGAAAAAAAGTAAGTCACAAAATGGTATTATATTTTTATGAAAGTCCATGAAATGCCACTATAACAATTGACCAAAAGAAAAAATGATAAAAATATCCCGACTAATTAACAAAGTACTTTTATAAGTGTTAAAAAATACCAAAATTCACAAAAAATCAAAATACTATAAAGATATAAAATATATATATAAAAATCTAAAAATTGAAAAAAAGATTAAAATATCATAAAATATTAAAAATTTCTTAAATTTTTTTAAAATAATATAGAGTTTTGAACACATAATTTATATCTTTCTACTAATTTATACCAATTAAGTACCATACATTTTTAAATTATTTTTTCTCTCAATTTAAATTATTTAAAATAAATTATGTTATATTTTAAGATATTTAAAAATTTTCTATATTCTATATTGCATAGAATATAAATTTAAATATTTTTATCAATATTAGTTTAAAATATAATATAATTTATTTTTAAAAAATAATTTAAATTGATAGAAAAAATAATTTAAAAATGAATGATACAAAGTATGGTACTTAATTAATATGAATTAATAGAAATATTGATATATATTATGTTTTCAAAACTCTATATTCTGTTTTATGATACGGAATAATTTGAAAACATACTATTTTTCAAATTTTTTGATATTTTTAATATTTTGTTAATTTTTTACAATTTTTCATTTATTTTATATTTATATATATATATATATATATTATTATTTTGAATTTTTATGAATTTTTTAACACTTAGGGGCTTATTGTAAACTTTAAACGTATTTTGTTAACTAGTAGGGGTATTTTTGTCATTTTTTCTTCTGGTCAATGGCTATAGTGGCTTTTCATGGACATTCGAAAAAATATAGTGGCATTTCGTGACTTTTTTTTTTATAGTGGTATTTCATGAATTAGCTGAAAATATAGTGGCATTTCATGAAATTTCCCAAAATTTAATGGTATCTTAAGAAATTTCTCTAAAATATTTAATAATTCTGTAATCCCTTACAATTTTTTCAAAAAAATTGAAACTTTATTACGTCTTTAAATTTTTCATGATATTTCTTCTTGATTTATATAAATCTGTAAATTTTCTATAATTAATTACCTATATGTTCGGTAGTAGTATTTTGAATTTTTTA
Source organism: Limonium bicolor (assembly GCA_023374045.1). Classification (NCBI taxonomy): domain Eukaryota; kingdom Viridiplantae; phylum Streptophyta; class Magnoliopsida; order Caryophyllales; family Plumbaginaceae; genus Limonium; species Limonium bicolor. Next base: position 100,655,581 of record CM041782.1, read on the forward strand.
ACTAGTGGCATATTATAAATTTTAATAGTAGTATGTTAATTAAAAGGCTTATTTTTTTTATTTCTTATTGACTTTGTCAACAGTGATGACATTTTGTGAATTAACATTAAATATAGCGACAAGTGTAAAAAAATTAAAACAATTGGTATGCCATGAATAAAAGTTAAAATTGTGTGGCATTTATCCCTCTAATTAATTGGGTACCCAACAAGTATGATATTAAGCCATCACATTTCCATACCTCCTTTCTAATTTCCGTAAGTGTCGGGATTTCTTCCAACCTCATAGATTCTTCTATACTGATGCGTGGATGGTCTTCACCAGGGGGCTAATACCATTCACCGATGCTGATCGGTCTAATTGTTAAAAAAACTCCAATATGTGACTTCAAATTTCCTGTGGGTTACCAATAATTCTATCACCTTCCATCAAACTCAAGATCTGTTCTCTCTTTTTATTTAGTGCCGCCCTCCTATGATAATAAGAAGTGTTTCTATCAATTCTCATGATTATTTTTTCCCGAGACCATTGTCTCTAGTGAATTTCATTCACTCTCGATACCGCTTCCAGATCCTCTTGTACTTTTCCTTTTCTGCCTTCGTATTGCTAGAATTATCTCCCTGTTCCATCTTCTCATCTAACCTGCGTAGTTCAGATTTAGTGATTGGATCTTTCCATTCAAGTCCCCGAAACATATCCTTATTCCACTTTCTTAGGGACCCTTTCAACGATTTTAGTTTCTGCTGTGTTGACCCATATCTGAAACCCTCCCACCGCTGTCTCACAAATTCTCTGATTTATGGATGCTCTAGCCAAACATCCAAAGATCAAAATGGCTTTGGTCCCCACTTAATGTTGCCTGCTTCGATAACCAACGGTCTATGGTTCGATATCACCATTCTCCAGCTCTCAGTTTGATATCTTGATACTGCACTAACCAACCGGCCTCTCTCTGTCGATCTTACTGTATGATTTTATCCTTTTCCAGGTGAATTTTGCCTCTGTCAGCGGGAGTTTCGTAATTTCCATCGAATCAATCCAGTATGGGAAGCCTCTCATTCCTCTACTAAAAGCCCCATCCTCCCCATGAAGTCTCTCAGCAGGATTCCGAACTTCAGTGACATTGGCAGTAGAGAGCGACCTCGATGGTAAAGTAACTGAGAGTAGTAACTAGATGTGATCATACATTTTGGAAATAGAAGTTCAAATTTTTTTGGCGGAGGGACTTGGGCTGGACTTTGACGTTTGACTTTCTATCCAGTGGCGGCTGCTGCATAATTATTTGATATATGTATCACATTCTAAACTTTGGCTCCTGTTGATGATCCGCAGCTGACAGCTGCCAATTTAGCAGTCCGTTTCCCGTATTTTGGCATCTGACAGTAGCTTTGTCAGTAGTTATCGGTGGGGATATGTCGGGAAAGATTCTAACAGATGCTTTACTCTGGCTTTAATAGTTATCGGTGGGGATATGATTTTTATAAAACGACTGCCATTTTGCCCAACCTTCAGACTGACTTGGTCATGTTTTCTGCCACCATTTTTCCTTTTTTTGACGGTTAGAACGAGTCATAAGAATAAATGTGACATGTATATTCGTACTAGTCGAAGGATAATGGATTTGCCTATCTCACTAGTACTAGGAGAATTTAAAATAACCTTTATAAATGGCCTCCACACCGACTTGTATCTTTTGATAAAGTCTTGTATTATGTGACGATCTCAACACTTAAGATTGCTAGTGTAGTATAGTGCCTCATTTTGCACACTTTTTTGTCATGGAGAAAACCAATAAAGGTGTTAGCTGATAAGCCAATCTTTACTTTTTTTTAATCATTGGTGGCAGTTGCCAAGTAAAGAGTCACAGTTTTTAACCACCGTACACAACATCTCCACCATCCATCATCTACCCAACTACCAATGTAGGAGGCACTCACACACTTAATAAACTCCCAGATTGGAATCAGCAGGAGAGAATCCTCGTAAGTGCTACCAACCAAGCCTTCACTACTCTCCTACAATAATAAGAAACTACCTATGCACCTTAGGGCATCCACAATAGGGGTTCTTGACACGGTTACATATGTGAAATGTTTTACAATGGTGTGGATTCCACCCATTTTCTCTCTCCAAGTTTCTTAAATAAGAACCCACTTTTTATGACACATTAGAGTCATCTATGTGTATCTCTCTTTCATATTTTATCTCACATCTAAATAGTGATAGTTTATTGGTTGTTCATTAAGAGAGAGAAGATTAAGAAACTTTGTTATTGTGGTGAATAGAGTGTCTTAAGTAATAAAATATAATTTTTAGATGACATGACACCTAGGAATGTGCTAAGAAACTCAAAACCATTGTGGATGCCCTTATACCCACAACGACCCATCAGAAACTTAACTTGACCAGTTAATTCTTCATGCTTTCCTTCACTAATATCTTACTGACCCTCGGTTCAATCAACCTTCTCATTCTTGTGCAAAGACGCCAACCACCACCACTTGATATGTTCCTAGCCGCCCTTCTCTTATTCCGTTGGTCTCCATCTTCAACTGGGCCCTTTCATAACTTTATTCCTATATGGGTAGGATAGACCAAATTAATTAATAGATAAGAATAAAGAAGAGAAATACACCAAGGGAAAGAGGGTGTTAAAAGGTGTCTTGAATTCTTTGTACCCGTTATCTATATTAATTATGGTGGAGAGTTTAAGGGATGAAGTTTTGCTTCAACTTATGGGAGTTACGTTATTCCATTTACTAGCACTAAGTATCATGCTTTAAGTGTATATTTAATGAGAAGTTTTATGCAGTTTATTATTGTAACTCATGACCGTTTTGAAGACTCCAGAGATTAGTGATCAGTCACGACCAGACCTATATATCAGGGTCTTTGTGTTGGCATTTTAATCATCCAAGCATCAAGCAATATTCTCCCTTTCTAAGAGTCCACGAGTTTCCTTTTGAGAGAAAAATATGAGAGTGTGTATATCACTTTTCTAAGTGATTTGTGAGGTTTAAGAGAGCTATCTCACTTGTGAGATTTTGAGTGCCTCATTCTCTCTCTTTTGTAATTTGTACTCTCTACACATATAGTGAATATTCTCCTCACCGCCCGTGGAGTAGGCATAGCCGAACCACATAAACATTTTGTGTCCCGCTTCTCGCTTTACTTTATTTCATAATCAGCACTTATATCTACCAACTTGTTTCCGGGCTATATCTTAACAAGTGGTATCAGAGCTTTTGTCCGTTGGTAGTTGTGTCAAGATGGTTACAAAATTCGATATTGAGAAGTTTGACCGGAATGTGAATTTTGGTCTATGGAAGATCAAGATGCAAGCCATCCTACGCCAACATGATTGGCATCAAGCTTTGGGCCAAAGGCCAGCAGGCATGGCGGGTGAGGATTGGGAGATAATCGACCAGAAGGCGTTGACTGCAATACAACTTTGCCTTTCAAATGAAGTCTTAAGAGAGGTTGCCCAGGAGAGAACTACTGCAGCTTTGTGGTTTAAATTAGAGTCACTTTATATGACGAAGAGCGTTACAAATCGTCTCTACCTAAAGAGAAGACTTCAAGACCTCCATCATGTAGAAGGTAAATCTATTAAATCTCATCTCGATGAATTTTTCTCTATCATTATGGATCTTGAAAATATCGATGTGAAGATTAATGATGAGGATTTAGCCATTACCTTAATTTGTTCTTTGCCCAAATCTTACAAAAGTTTTACTGAAACTTTGTTGTATGGGCGTGATGAAATAACAACGGACGAGGTTAAACAAGCTCTTTCTTCAACGAGAGCTGATTGACAACCAACTAACCAAGACTGAAGAATCTTTTGAGGAAGGACCCATGAGAAAGGCTTCAAAGGAAATCGAGACAAGTCCCGATCAAAATCTAGGCCCCACAAAAGTATGACGTGCAATTACTGTAAAAAGAAGGGTCACATCAAAGAGGATTGCTGGAAGTTAAAAAACAAGATGAAAAAGCAAGAGCCAAACAATAATGCTAGCACCTCCGATCAAACTAGTAATCAAGCTAGCGTTGCCAACGATGGAGGAGATGTGCTCACCGCGAGTCATGATGGTGATAGAGATTCATCACGCTGGATCATGGACTCTGCTTAATCTTACCACATGACACCACACAAATATTTCTTTTATACCTTGGATGCTGTTGAAGGTGGAGTTGTGCTGATGGGAAACAATGCTCCATGCAAAGTTCAAGGTATTGGCAGTGTGAGGATTAAGATGTGTGATGGTATGGTAAGAACTCTATCCAATGTCCGTTATGTTCCAGATTTGAAAAAGAATCTTATTTCATTGAGTGCCCTTGATAAAATTGGGTGCAAGTACACCAGTGAAGGTGGAGTTCTTAAGGTTTCTCGTGGTGGTCTTGTAATGATGAAAGCAAAGTTAAATAATACTTTATATCTCTTGCATGGTTTTACTATTCTTGGATCATCTTCTGTTTCTTCCAGCTTGTCAGATCCTGATTCTACCAAGTTATGGCATATGAGATTGGGCCATATGAGTGAGAAGGGCATGATAGAGTTGAGTAAAAGAGGTCTTCTTGGAACTCAGAAGATGGTTGACCTGGAGTTTTGCGAGTATTGTGTCTATGGAAAACACAAACGTGTTAGCTTTTGCTCGGGGACCAATTCTACCAAAAGTATCCTCGATTACATTCACTCTGATTTGTGGGGTCCTTCACACAGGTTCCATCCCTCGGTGGTGCTCGGTACATGCTAACTATCACTGATGATTATTCAAGGAAGTGTTGGGTCTTCTTCCTAAAGACCAAAGATCAAGTCTTTGAGATTTTCAAAGATTGGAAGACCATGATCGAGAAGCAGACAGGAAAGCACATAAAGTATTTGAGGACCGACAATGGTCTTGAATTTGTGGGAAGTGAGTTCAACAACTTTTGTAAGAAAGAAGGAATTATACGACATCGTACTTGTGTTGGTCGTCCTCAACAAAATGGCGTTGCTGAACGCCTAAATCGGACTCTGCTTGAGAGAGCTCGTTGCATGCTCTCAAATGCTAGTTTGGGAAAGGAGTTTTGGGCAGAAGCTACTTCCACTGCCAGCTATTTGGTAAACCGTTCTCCTCATTCATCTTTGAAGTTGAAGACACCGGAAGAGATGTGGTCTGGTAACTCTTCTGATTATTTTTCTCTAAGAGTTTGTGGTTTCCCATGTTATGCTTATGTAAATGATGGAAAATTAGAACCTAGAGCTGTGAAATGTTTGAATATTGGATATGGCTCTGGAGTTAAGAGTTACTAGGTGTGGAATCCTGCGACTAAGAAATCTTTTCTAAGTCATGATGTTACTTTTGAAGAATCTTTCATGCTTAATCCGGGGAAGGAGGATTCTTGTAATGATACAGGTACTCAAGATAAGTCACCTGATAAAGTGGAGGTTGAGATTCCAAAGTCATCTTCGCCAAGTTCTTTCTTGCCATCCGTTGAAGAGACTCGACCCAACAATAACAGACACCTCCTATTGCAGTTCGAAGAGGAAAGAGGCAGTCTACACCACCCGCAAGATATACAGACTCAGTGTCATATGTATTATCTATTGCTAGCGAGGCGGATTCATCAGATGAACCAAGCTCCTACTACGAAGCAGTTAGTCGGAATGATGCTGAGAAATGGATGGTGGCTATGCAAGAGAAGTTAGAGTCCTTGCATCAAAATCAGACCTGGAGCCTTGTAAAGCCACCCAAAAATAAGAATATCATTGGTTGCAAGTGGGTGTTCAAGAGGAAAAAGGCATTCCAGGTGTTGAGGATGCTCGCTACAAGGTGAGATTGGTTGCTCAAGGATTCAAACAGGTTGCTGGTATTGATTACCAAGATGTCTTTTTCTCCTGTCGTGAAGCACTCCACTATCCGCATTCTACTAGCTCTAGTTGCTCAAGAAGATATGTAGCTAGACAAACTCGATGTGAAGACTGCATTTTTGTATGGTGAGTTGGAAGAAGAGATATATCTTTGACAACCTCCTGGTTTTGAAGTTGAAGGTATGAAGGACCATGTTTGCCTACTAAATAAGTCTTTGTATGGCTTAAAGCAGTCTCCAAGGCGTTGGTATAAGAGGTTTGACTCTTTTATGACTTCTCATGGTTTTTCTCGAAGTAAATATGATAGTTGTGTCTATCTTCGTGAGGTTGACAGTGGCACCTACATTTATCTCCTTCTATATGTTGATGATATGTAAATCGCCTGTAAAGATAGATTTGAAGTTGACAGGCTCAAATATTTATTGCATAGTGAGTTTGAGATGTAGGACCTGGGTGCAGCAAAGAAGATCTTAGGTATGGAGATATCTCGTGAACGAGATGCTGGAAAACTTTATCTCAACCAAAGCAACTATATTGAAAAAGTTCTAAGTTGTTTTGGCATGAAGAATGCCAAACCTGTTTCTACGCCACTCGCAGCTCATTTCAGGTTTTCAACTGCTTTGTCACCGCAGTCGGACAAGGAGGAACGCTATATGTATCAAGTTCCTTACTCTAGCGCAGTTGGAAGCCTTATGTATGCTATTATGTTCCCGTCCTGATATTGCTCATGCTGTGAGTGTTGTAAGCCGTTATATGTCGTGTCCAGGAAAGGGACACTGGGAAGCTGTTAAGTGGATTCTTCGATATCTCAGAGGGACTTCTACTATGAGTCTCGTATTTGGGAGATCATCTGATAGCCTTGTAGGTTTTTGTGATTCAGATTTTGCTGTTGACCTTGACCGTAGAAGATCTCTTACAGGGTATGTCTTTACTCTGGGTGGAACAGCTATTTCTTGGAAGGCTTCATTACAGCCCACTATTGCTCTTTCTACTATAGAAGCAGAATATATGGCCTTATGTGAAGCTGTCAAAGAGGAAATTTGGGCTAGAAATTTAATTGATGAACTCAAATTGATTAATGGTGCAACTTATGTTCATTGTGATAATCAGAGTGCTATTTTCTTAACTAAGGATCAGGTGTTTCATGACAGGACAAAGCACATCGATGTTCGATATCATTTTGTTCGTGACATTGTGGATGAAGGTGATATCTTGGTTCAGAAGATTCACACTTCAGAAAATCCTGCAGATTTGTTTACTATGTCCCTTCCGACTCCAAAGTTCACCTTGTGTGTGAACTTAGTGGGACTTTCATCTTCTTGTTGATTAGCCCAAGGGGCTTTTTTGGCGGTGAGGAACACGCTTGAATTATTCACTTTGGAGAAGGAATTCAAGTCAAGGTGGAGATTTGTTAAAAGGTGCCTTGAATTCTCTATACCCATTATCTATATTAATTATGGTGGAGAGTTTAAGGGATGGAGTTTTGCTTCAACTTATGGGAGTTACGTTATTCCATTTACTAGCACTAAGTATCATGCTTTAAGTGCGTATTTAATGAGAAGTTTTATGCGGTTTATTATTGCAACTCATGACCGTTTTGAAGTCTCCAGAGATTAGTGATCAGTCATGACCAGACCTATATATAGGGGTCTTTGTGTTGGCATTTTAATCATCCAAGCATCAAGCAATATTCTCCCTTTCTAAGAGTCAGCGAGTTAGAGTTTGTATATCACTTTTCTAAGTGATTTGTGAGGTTTAAGAGAGCTATCTCACTTGTGAGATTTTGAGTGCCTCATTCTCTCTTTTATAATTTGTACTCTCTACACATATAGTGAATATTCTCCTCACCGCCCGTGGAGTAGGCATAGCCGAACCACGTAAAACTTTTGTGTCTCGCTTCTCGATTTACTTTATTTCATAATCAGCGCTTATATCTACCAACTTGTTTCCGGGCTATATCCTAACAGAGGGATTAGAAGAGAAACACCTAAATAAAATAAACTTGATAAGCAGGGGATCAAGAGAGGAAAATTGAATGGAAGAGAGAAAAAATCTGGAATGAGGGGGAAAAGTCCATGAAAATAGACAAACCAGAGAGACTCAATAAGACACCAAGATGAAACCATGCTTAGCTAATCATTAATGGCATAGTATGATATATTCGAGTGTGTCACTCTCATAAACCTCAGAAAAGGTACAATTCTTATTTCCAGGATGATCATTAACAACTCATTACAGCTCCTTAAGTACTATCAGTTACAGCTGGCTAACCACTGTATTAACAGAACAGATAGCAACTAACATAGCAGTAACAACTAACAACCAAAGCACAATTACCAACTAGCCCCTCCGTACATAAACTTCGCAGATCTATTACGGTTGCTAATGCCAGGAGGCGTAACATAGTAAAAAAGAAGCAGCCAATCAAACTCTTTGATGAGCACTTCCAACAAGAGTGTCCATAGCCGATTTGAGTTCCTTAATAGCATCTTTTATGGACATTCGCTCTAAAGGTGATTCCATGGAGCATTCAACTCCAACCTTGACCACTGAAAGGACACACTCCATCCTTCTAATCTTACTCATTCCTTGTCTAGATCTTCTAGAATCTGTTTCAGTCCTATCAACCTCCTCCAAAAGCTTGGGGTCAATGACTTCTGTCACATTGCTTAGGACTCTCCTCTTAACATAGTCATGGAGGCCAATGCCGTTCTGAAATATCACATTAGTTGGTCTCTTAGCGATCATCATCTCCAGTAGGATTATCCCATAGCTGTAGATATCACCACTTGGTGAAATTTGGTTGCCAAGTCCATATTCTTGCAACAAAAATAAAAATAAAAATTTATTGATACCATATGAAATTGCTTACTAAATAATATGAAGAGTATATAAAAAGATTATACATTGATCAGTTATGTTCTACATGAACCTGAAATGATTAAATAGAGATGGCTTGTTAACATATGTACCTGGAGGTGCATATCCCACAGTTCCTTGGACTCCGATTGAATTGCTGAGGCTTTGGTTTATGATCTCAGGTAGCAACCTTGCAAGTCCAAAATCACCAACATGGGCCACCATGTCATTGTTCAGTAAAATGTTACTCGGCTTCAAGTCGCAGTGGATAATGGGGATCTCACAATCATTGTGAAGGTAATCTAGTGCACTCGCCACATCAATGGCAATACTGATCCTTTGCTGAAGGCTTAGATTCTGAGGAATTGAAATTTGACTTTCCTGCTCACCAGTATTTGCTGTTGCTGGGTTCGTCAAGTGCAACCACTCGTCAAGGTTTCCTTTAGGCATGTATTCGTAGACAAGAGCTTTGAAGTCTATCCCTTTGAAATCGATACTTGAACAGGCAGATATAACGCTGATCAAGTTCCTGTGTCGAATGTTTCTCAAAGCTTTGCACTCCCTCATGAAACTTTTTGCACTTCCTTGATGTTGAAGGTTGATTACTTTTACAGCAATTTCTACAGACTTTACATCTGTGTTCAAGATTCCTTTGTAGACAGAACCAAAACTGCCTTTTCCAATCAGTGCACTTGAGGAGAACCCATCTGTAGCCTTCAGAAGTGTATTGTAGGAAACTGTCAAGAAAGACTCTCCCAGTAATGAACCAGTAGAAGAAACATTTTTATGTTTTCTCTTGAGACAGAAACGAATCAGCAACAATGTTGTTGTTACAACCACAAGAAGGCTTGAGATCGTGACCAACAGAATGATCACCAAAGGCTTCTTCCTTGAGTGACTAGTACCACTAGTGGCTTGGCATTCAGGTAAATGAAACTGGGTGGAACCCCCACAGAGCCTTACATTTCCTACAAGTGACACCACAGTGGTGTTCTCAAAAATCCCTTTCACAGGGACTTCACCTTGTAAATTGTTGAAGGATACGTTCAAATTTGTTAGGTTGAAGCTAGACAAGTAGCTTGGGATTTGTCCTGACAAATTGTTACTAGAGATATCCAGTATGGAAAGACCCTTGAGTGATGCCAATGATCCTGGGATGGAACCAGAGAAGGAATTGTTACCCATGTACAATTTTGTGAGGCTGCTACATTTGCTGAGGCCGTCTGGAATGTTGCCTGATAGCTTGTTATCAGATATATCCAGGATGGCAAGATTTCGCAGTCGACCAATCTCTTGAGGTAATGTGCCAGATAATTGGTTTCCTTGGAGGAACAGGCCGGCTGAAAGCTTGGAAGCAAGAAAAAGATGGATGGGTATTTCTCCTGTCAGCTTGTTTCCATCTAGGTCTAAATAATTAAGATTTGTACAGTTTCCCAGTGAGCTAGGGATAGTTCCTTCCAATTTGTTTCCTCCCAAATCAAGATAAGTGAGCTGCGATAGATTCCCAAAAGAGGGAGGAATAACTCCTGTGAAATTATTCAATGCTAATCTTATGGAGCTCACCTTCTTAAGTTTATTGATTTCGTCAGGAATTCTGCCCGTGAATTCATTTTGGGTTAGATCCAACGAATTCAAGTTTACAAGGTTGCCAAGGCCTGAAGGAATGGCTCCGGTGATCCAGTTACCCCCAAGCTCCAGGCTCTCCAAATTTGTAGACAGTTGTGCCACAGAAGGAGGCAACTCTCCACCAAGGTTGTTGCTGGAAAGGGTTACATGGTATAATTTGCTGCAGTTCACAAGGGAATCAAAGAAGCTCAGATCACCATTCCCCCTTGTTCCGAGATTGTTTTGTGAGAGATATAACCTTTCTAGATTCCTGAGGTGTGTGCCATTTATAGGAATTTTTCCAGTGAACCTGTTTTTGGAGAGATTTATGACGACAATATTATAAAGGTTCGATATGGAGGTGGGTATTTGTCCTCCAATTTGGGTATCCATGAACTGAATGTACCTGAGATGTGGGAGCCTTAGCCCCAAATTGTCAGGCAGAGTACCATGGAGTGAACATCCACCATCGCCACCACCAATCGACAGTACAATGAGGGAGGACAAGTTATAGATTGATGAAGGAAACAAGCCTGTGAAGAAATTGCTTCCCAAGGAAAGGTAAGTCAGGCGGCTGAGTCTCCCAAGACTAGCGGGGATCTCCCCCGAGAAACCATTCAATGATATGGATAGTTCCGTTAGGGAGGTCAAGTTCCCTAACACACTAATGTCACCTGTAAGTTTGTTTATATCAAGGTATAGGCCAGCCAGATGGGTTAGGGAGTCCAGCTCAGATGGGATATTGCCCTCAAAATTGTTATCGGTGACATTCAAAATTTTCAGCCTGGAAAGAAGGCCAAGCTGCGGTGGTAGATAGCCTTGCAGCTTATTGCCTCCGATGAGCAACTTTTGTAGGAAGCTTAGGTTGCTTACGGCCGGAGAAAGTGAACCAGACAATGCCCTTGAGCTGAGGTCCAAAACTGTGACTCTACTGTGCCTGGTTCCACACTCGATGCCTTCCCAATTGCAGTGGTGTAGGGAACTGTTCCACATGGTGAGAATATTATGAGGGTCGTCTAGTATGTTGGACTTGATGTCTAGCAGTGCAAGGCGATCTCTGTCATGATCATCCTGCTTCATGGGGGTGGTGGCAGTAGCAGTAATACCCAAGACAACGGGGGAACTGAAGAGGGAAAAGGTTAGGAGGACCAGTAGAGGAGTGGAAATGAAGCGGCAGCCTTTGCTGCAAACCTTGTGCAGCAGCATTCTGACCTTGATCACTCTCCTTCGCAAGGCTTAAAAATAAAAATGGGAGAAAAGAGACGAATTCACCGTGTTCACAGTCACAGCAACAGTAGAACCCTCTTGTTCCCAAATACTAAGTGACGAAAAACCATAGCTGTGTGACTTACAGGGTGAGGTATACTGTAACTGCAGAAGGTCCTGGCAAACAATTATAATTTGGTCAGATCTTTCTGCTAAAGATTCCGGTTAATGGTAAAAGGAAGGGTGATTCGGGTGAAGGTGAGATGAATCTAACCAGAAACGATATAAGAGATATTCATAAGTTTAGCAGTATGAAACTTTCCAAACCACCTATTCGCAGCACAATCTGCATCGTGGGACATGCTAATGCACCAGAGCATCGAATAATTAAAGATGCAGATGAGGACAATACAGAGGAGCACGAACTATATGTTTACAACAACACCAGCAGTGAATAAGATTTCCTGTTTCTTGCATTGCAAAGACTGAGTTGGTACAAATTTGCAGTCGTGAGAAAGGTAGTGGTAGAAAACAAAGGTTTATGGAGTTTTTGAAAGCATAGTTATGACCAATTCACTGTGCTTCTGAAGCTGAAACTGAACGGTTAATGTATCCACTTATTTGTAGAAACGAAAGGGAGGATCTATTTGTAGAAATGAAAGGGAGGAACCAGGAATAACTGTTCTTTTTAATCAACAGATTATAAAATTACTCTATCTTATGAATCAACTTGTTTTAAATTATCGGAATACCTCTCTATGCGAGGGCACACGGAGGAGCTCTTCTTCACCCTTCCATCAACAGTGGATGAGGAAGTTTCTTCTTTCAATGTTGCAAGTAAATGAAAACAGTGGACGTCTTGATGGATCGAGGTATACTGTCATAACAAAAGTTCCGGGAAAGAAATTTGAATTGGGTTTGAAGAGAGGTCAGTTGGTCGATGTTGAAATGGATCCTATGTGTAGAAAGGAAAGGGGAGAGTGGCTGATATGTAAGTGAACTGTCTGTCTGGTCCAGCAAATGAATGAACCTGATATAAATAGCTTACCTCAGGCATCAACTTGCTTATAATTATCGGGTACTTCCGTGTGTTATGGGTCGAATCAAGGTAGTTTGTTGGCTGAGGGCTGAACCTGACTTTATCTGTAGATAGTGGGGTCGTAACGTAAGAAACTGGGCAGAGACTGCGGTTACGATCTTGGGAGTTCACATCGCTTAATTAATGACCCGTGAAATGTCGAACACATACAGCACGTTATGATGTATGCAATATCTTGTACCCTTGTGTAAGTTTTCTAAATACGCTTTTGGAGATTTTAACATTCTTTTTCTTAATATTCAAAAGGCTTCTAATCATGAGTTTTGTTTGTAGGTTTAAACGCAATGGTTCTTATCTCCAATTTTTCATCATCAATAGAGATTAGAGAGGCCATAGCTCATGTCAGATAATTCTTCAGTTTATGTTTTCAATACATCAAAGGGAGAATAGCGACTGAGCATAGAATGAGTAAATGGGTGTGAACGTCAATGATGCTTTCATTCTGATCAAGTATAAAGGTTCGTCTATCACTACCAGTACCAAATACAAAAGGGGAAGCAACTTTCTTTCTTAAAGGGATAATCCTTTTGTAAGCTTAAAACATTGAAGAGATGGGTGCCAGGAAGACCAGTAGAGGAATGTGAATGAAGTGGCCGCTTCTGCTGCAAAAGTGGTGCAGCATTGTGATCTTTGATCACTTTCTTTCGCTAGACTAAAAGGGTAGAAGGGAGAAGAAGAATTTGGAGGGAGTTACATGTTTGTTCTTCTCAAGTTCACTTTCTTGGCAGCATGTTTGACGGGTTGAGGTATATGGTACAATTGAACTTTAATTTGGATTTTAACCGAGTTCAACTTTTTTGAAAAGGTTGAAATAGCTTTGGATGTGATGTGAACATGTTGGTCGAGCCAAAGGCAAAAGGACCAACCAGAAATAAGTATTTGCTTATAATTACCGGCATTTGCCTGCGCAACGGGGTTCAATCTATCAATGCCTTGCGCCTGTGGAAACTAGGAGCAAACACTGCAGTACCAGTCAACGATTTTTGTCAACAATGTACTGAAAATGATTCATTATAAACCATTGTGGCTGAAAATAAAAAATGATAACCACCCATCTACAATAGTCAATCTATAGAAATAGATAGAATCCATTTTCACTTTCTTTATTAAGTATACTTGATTGAGGGAGAGACTATGCAGGGTGAACTCGCACAACGCTACACTATTTGTTTATCTTGGAAATCGTCGTAGCACAATTTGTATATTCTAGAGTACATATTACACTGTTAAAGTATATCCTACTAACGGTGATGTACACGAGGGATCTTTTTTTGAAAGTTTTTCATTATTGCTTTGAATGAAAAGTTCTAAATTGCTCAATAAACGTGTTGCATATATTTTTAAGATTCAATCTGTTAGACACTGGGATTTGGGGAAAGAGGATTCAAACTGGATACTAAAATAATTCTTCGCTTTAATCAGTTTTTTTTTTTTTGGTTTCCCACCGGTTCACCACATTGGGCTACATCCGGTTCGGGGATCGGCACTGGGTAGCCTAATGGCAAGGTAAGTCCCCTCCCAATGGACGTTGTGGGGGATCGAACCGTGGTTCTCCCTACCAAGTGCAGCCCCAAACACCACTGCACCAACGCGTCATTGGTCGCTTTAATCAGTTACTTTTACCCATCCTCACTATTATCGTTACTTTTTTTTTGAAAACTCATCGTGACCTTATAATATAACATAACACATGCATAAGGGGAAAAAACCCTCATGTCATGCTAGTTCCACATCTAGCTTACAAGCCAAACTAATATTTGGGGGAACATGCTCCCCCAACCACACCCGATTAGTCTCAAAGAGAGGATTCCCCAAATTACAGATAATCTTAGTCAGATAATTATCATACAAGAGAGCTTCATTACTAATAATACTAGCGAAATTCGCTAGTAATCCTCTCACCCTCAAGATATCATCCCAACTGGCATTGGGTCTTCTGATATCTCTCAAATTGATGATGCCCTCGAAATAACTGTCAACTGATTCAATGCAAATGCTATGGCTACCCACCGAGATAGCAAGCTCCATAGCAATTCTTTTTGCTTTGATATCAGCATACTGCACATTATTGGTGCTGGAAATTCTACGATTGAAAACTACAATAGGCCAACCACGATCATCTCTGATGAGACCAGCAATGATCCGGTCTCCAAAACGACTAGCATGCATACCCGTACAAATACTATGATAGCCCGACGGAGGAGGAAGCCAACTCCTAGGAGAATAGAGATGAGAGGAGACCTTCATCACCGAAAGATAAGCATCAGTAAAGGAATTGTTGATAAGTGTCTAAATGAACATGTTTTATGGGTGTATTTCATATATTATATCAGCACTTTTCTGCTCATTTCTCACTTATCGTATGTTTTTCCTCTGGTTTATGTTTTATTGAATATCTCACAAATTTATTGGTTTAAACATGAGGAAAACCAAGCTAGGAGCAAAGTACACGAAGAGACGAACGCATAGGCGCAACGACTCAAAAACGGAGTCCAAACGAAGAATCTAGAGCTCGTAGAAGAAATAAGCTTGTACATCGTGATAATAGGCGGACAAGAGACAAGCTTGTACATCGCGATATCACGCGGACAAGAGACAAAGTGTACATCATCAAAACAGGCGGACACCACCAAGGCTACCGCCCCATACTGGGCGGACATCACACAGAGGCAACCGCCTCTAAAGGAGGCGGACGTGAAGGAGGCGGAACCGCCTACTATCAAGCGTCAAGGAGGCGGACAAGATAACAGCAACCGCCTGTTTGGAGGCGGTACCAGGCGGTCGTGACTAAAAATCAGTCGCGACCAGTTTTCTTCGCCCGTCTTCGCCGTCGTCTTCAACTTCATTCTGTTATCCATCTACTCCGCCGCAACGCCTACCTTAAATCACTCCGTCGTCGCTCTGTCCCCTGCATTAAATGACAATCAGTCTGCAATCAGTGCTCTTTTTCATCTGCAATCAAATTCGTACGGATCAACCTTCTTCCAATCCTCTATATAAACTCACTCCAACAGCACCATAAAATACCACGCACGACGGGAGTCTGAAGAATTCGCTCACCACACTCATCCATTCCCTTCCACTTATTTTCCTCCCGTAACACCACAACATTCCACACTCACGCAGTAACAAAAGAAATAGAAGAGCAGCAGTACGAGCGAGAGCAGACCAGTTCTTCCTCTGAAATAATGTCAAAATCTGTCTGTGCTATCTTCTTATCTCCGTTAATGTCTGAGTAATTTTCTTTTGTATCCTAGGATGGGGGTTTGATTTCTAATATTACGTAAATTAATATTTATCACCTGTCTCTCATTTAACTTGTTTTAATTCCTTTCAACTAAATTGCTAAATGCTTTGCGCGACAAACGACTGCATTTATTTGGTAACTATCAACATATGATTTTGAGATAGTCTAGGTACCACAAAGGAATTAATCTTAGTATTTACACTCCGGACTGAGCAGGAAAATATTAAGGCTTTTATTAAGAGTTCGTAACTGACAATTATTAACTCTAATAGGCAATAAATAATTGAGACATGGTTATAAATATGTTTAAGTAATTTAGGAAATTCCCCCGCTATCCTAGGATACATTTTTCCATTCACATCACTTAATTCACCTTTTTACTGTTTTTATTATATTTGCACTGATCAACAACAAATCAAGCTTGCCTCCGGCTAAACCCCTTTTTACAGTTTTTAAGTAACTACCAAGACTAGGATAAATTGAACAATCTCCCTGTGGATACGACACTTGTTTTACTAACTACGACCGGGATTTGTTTGCAGCCCGACGTTTATAATTTGAGTTTTTAATTTCTTTTCTTTTAATTTTACACCAGTTTAACCACTCAGAAAATAACCTTCTGCAAATTGGCGCCGTTGCCGGGGAGATTGATTCCATCAATTTCCCTAGTTTCCGGTAGTTCACTCGCTATATTAAATAATCTGTTAATACTATTAAATTGTTAATCTCGGACATCTGAATTGGACATTCTGACCTGACTTGGACATGACTGACTTGGACATCTAACTTCGGACATCTTAATATTATTGTATTTTTATTGTCATTTCGTTCCATTCATTTCTTTCCATTGTCATTTCTTTCCATTGTCCCTAACTACTAACTTAAAATTTCCTGTCATTCTTTCCATTGTCCTTAACATTTATTTCCATTGTCCTTAACATTTCATTTCCATTGTCCTTAACATTTCATTTCCATTGTCCTTAACTTTCATTTCCATTGTCCTAACTTTCTTCCAGTATACTAACTTTAATTTTCTGTCATTTCTTTCCCTTGTCATTTAATATTCTGTCATTTTACTCTTGTTAAAAAAAAAAACAAAAAAATATATCAGTGTTGTTTAACTAACGTTTATCAGCCTAACCAATATCTCTTTCTTTTTTTTTTACTAACTAATTTTGCAGTTTCTGACAAACCACAAGTTATCTTCTGTGCATGCCAAATACTCGAACCCGAGGCTCTCCACCAATCAGTCCGAGCCCCGAACCTGAGCGCACTTTATTACAAGCACAAAGAAACCTGAGAAATCAAGCCATGGCCAATAACGAAGTTATAAATGAAATGACCATGCAAATCAACCAGAACACCGTGCTCTCTCTGACTACCACCAACCGAATACCGAAGGAAGAGCATCAGCCATAGTTCTCCCCGAACTAACACCAGAAGAAGCCGGACGATGGGTTTTCAAAACCCACTACATCACCGCCGTCCGGGATCTAGGCAAGTTTAGTGGAGCGAACCCAGATGAAGCCCCAAATCATCTGAGTCTCTTCCTAGACTTCTGCAATTCCTTTGGTCAGACCGGCAACGTCAAAGAAAGAATCCGTCTACAACTATTTCCTCACTCATTTATCGGATTCAGCAAACAGGTGGTACCGAAGCCTTCCCTCCCGATCAATCACCACATGGCTGCAAATGGCCCAAAAATTCCTTGCCAAATACTACCCAACCAGTAGAACGAGGCAATTGATCGGTGAAATCAACACTTTCTGTCAGGAGCCGGAGAAACATTATACGACGCATGGGACAGATTCAAGGATATGCTAATGAAGTGTTCCCACCATGGTCTTGACGATCAATCCCTCTGCCTGTCATTCTTCAACGGTCTGGATGATGGGAACCGACTACTCGTCAATTCCTCTGCAGGAGGAAGTTTCATGATGAAATCTCCTAAAGAAGGAATGGACCTTCTCGAAACCATGACGAGCAATACCAGACAGTGGACGAGATCCAAGGAAGAACGCCACGAGCAGCAGGCCTACTCCACGTTGAGCCTACGGATCATTTATCAGCTCAGATCTCGTCCCTTGCAAAGATGGTGGAAAAGCTAACAACATCAAAACGAAATTGTAAAAACAATAGCTTCCCCCCCACCTACAAGTTCACCACCAGTCCACCTACAGAAGGATGTGTCATATGCGCCGGTCCTCATGAAACTCATCAATGCGAAGGCAAAGGCCAGTACGAGGAAGTACAATTCATAGGAAACCGCCCCGGTAATTCCTACAACAATAACATCAACAACAACTATCCATGGAGAAATCACCCGAATTTCTCATGGAAAAATAATGATCAGAACCAAGGAGGGCAGAACAACAATTCCAATACCTATCAGGGAAACCGACCCCAACCAAACTCTAATATGGGTTATAGAGCACTAGGTGCCCCTCCAGGTTTCCAACAACAGCAACAACAACAACCATCTTCATCCTCTGTTGATCCAAACGCAGAACTCAAAGAGATGATGAAGGGTTCATGTCCATAACTCAGAACCAGCTTTCTGCACAAGAAGCCTTCAACCAGAAAATCGAAGGTAAATTCAATCAACTTGCAGAACATCTTGCTCGAAGACCGCCAGGGGCTCTCCCCAGCCAAAATGAACCAAATCCAAGAGAGCAAGCCAAGTGCATCTATGTGAAGGAGCACGATGAAGAAAAGATGGAGGTGGCTAAAACAGCTAAAGTTCCAGAACTACACCCTTCCCTCCAAGAGTGGGTTGTAGCAATCGAAACTTCCAAAAGGAATGTAGCTGAACTTGAAAGCACCGCCAAAGTCTATAATAATCGCATTCAATCTGAGAATACCTACCTTGAGCACTTGGTGGCCGGTTATGAAAATGAAAAGCTCGACTTTGAAGAAGAGAAGAAGAGGTTAAGGCGATAACCTTGAGAAGCGGTAAGAAAACCGACGAGATTCACATCCCGCAAAGATCAGAAGAATCCAAAGAGGATAGTGAAGAAAAAGTGAGGTCCCAGTAGAAAAAACATCTCCACCATCCTCACTATTCCACCAGCTTCAAAACCTTCTTCACAAGAACCGCCTATACCATTTCCCCACCGACTCCAGAAGCAGAAATTGGATAATGAATATGGTAAGTTTCTAGCAATGCTGAAGCAACTAAACGTCAACATACAGTTTGTCGACCTCATTGCCAAAATGCCAAACTACGCCAAATTCCTCAAACACCTCATATCCAACAAAACTAAATTGGCCGAAGTCGGTACGGTACCTCTCAATGTAGCTTGCTCAGCCATTCTGCAACAACCACTACCTTCAAAATGCAATGATCCGGGCAGCTTCACCATTCCAGTCACAATTGGTAGCACCTCATTTCCATACTCCCTATGCGATCTGGGTGCCTCCATTAATTTGATGCCCCTCTCCACTTTCAAAAAGCTGGGAATTGGAGAGATGAAAAAGACCAAGATGACCCTGCAACTGGCGGATGGTTCAGTAGCTTACCCAAGCGGAGTGGTAGAGGATGTTATTATTAAAGTGGAGCACTTATACTTCCCATGCGATTTTGTCATTCTAGACATCGAAGAGAACTCCACTACACCTCTCATCCTTGGACGACCATTCCTTGCCACAGCCGATGTGCACATTTGGGTAGCCCAGGGGAAAATCACCCTTCAAGCTTATAACGAAAAGCTGGAGTTTGCATCAGGAAGATCTCCAGATAGCAAATCCAAGGATCTCAAGTTCGTAAGGGATACTCAATCATCATCATCCCCACTTCTGTTTATCACCCTTCCAGACGGCATGTCTATTACAGAGATACCACCACCAATCCCGGATGAAGAGCGGGATAAGAAAAGAAAACATGCATCCCGGTGGACACTCAAAAATCCATCAGTCATGCTTTGGATCTCCTCCTCATAACCACCCCCCAGGCGATCTAACGACAAAGCGTCTAGCCAAAGACGTTAAAGAAGGGCAGCTTTCCGGGAGGCAACCCGGACGAACTTTATCTTTTATATGTGCTTTTTAATTTTCAGGTTCCCTTTAAATTTTATTTTTGCTAACTTTAACCCCGTTTATAGTATGGTTGCTTCTAGTGTCTTATGCAGGTGCAATTTCATGTCTACACCGCAACCAAGCTACGCTACTTGAGGCTGAAGCTCAAGTGTGGGGGAAGTCCAATACACGCTAGCAAAAATAATCTCAGGGGAGTACCAGTTTCTTTAATTATGCTTTTATTTAAATAAATCATGCAGAGGAGAATTTATATGCTTAAATGAATATTCGTGAGCTTCGTGTTCTCTCTATTTTATCTACTTACCGAAAAGGCCTTCTGAAACTTTCCCTTGTTTTTCTGGTGAACAATGAGGACATTGTTCAATTTAAGTGTGGGGGAGTGTGCCCTTTTCGGTGACATTTTATGCTAAAATGCTTAATCTCTCTGCTTATCTTGCGTTTGTTCAAATTCAATATCGTGGACCCTTTTATTGGGTTGTTCTCTTTAAGAATAAATATTGTTATGAATTGTGGGATAAATGGTATAAAATGTACAAAAATTTTAAAATTTTGATTACTTTTGAGGAGCATTTTTATGCGGTGTGACCAAATGATCTGAAATGGATGAATTTTTATTACTCAGGGGTTCTTTCTGTCTTCTTTCTTAGGGATTGCTAAGGGGTGCTTCTCTGCCAAAAAAAAATAAAAAAAATAAATAAAGGACTTGCGAGACACCATTGGTAACCAACAAAGAGAGTTGAGTGTTCTTTAAAATACAGAGGCTTAAATGCCTACATATTATCTTCTCATCTCTTATGCAAAAGTGAAACAAATGCTTAATTCTATTTTTCCTTTTGTTTTCTCCTCAATGCCCATTCTTGAGAGAAGTTGGCCATGGTAAAAGTTCTCAAAGTCACCTTAAATCAAGAAGCATTGAAGTACTCCGGATCATACCCCGAAACCCTAAATTTTATTTTTGCCCTGAGTACACCTATGCCACCAGTAGGTGATGGATCACACTCCTCTAAAAAGTTTAAGATCATGTACTATTGACTTCTTTATCCTACCCTTCATAATAGTATTTGTTAATATTGAGCATTCCCTACTTGTTGGGTACATGGTTTTGCTTGAGGACAAGCAAAAGGTAAGTGTGGGGGTGTGATAAGTGTCTAAATGAGCATGTTTTATGGGTGTATTTCATATATTATATCAGCACTTTTCTGCTCATTTCTCACTTATCGTATGTTTTTCCTCTGGTTTATGTTTTATTGAATATCTCACAAATTTATTGGTTTAAACATGAGGGAAAACCAAGCTAGGAGCAAAGTACACGAAGAGAAGAACGCATAGGCGCAAACGGCTCAGAAAACGGAGTCCAAACGAAGAATCTAGAGCTCGTAGAAGAAATAAGCTTGTACATCGTGATAATAGGCGGACAAGAGACAAGCTTGTACATCGCGATATCACGCGGACAAGAGACAAAGTGTACATCATCAAAACAGGCGGACACCACCAAGGCTACCGCCCCATACTGGGCGGACATCACACAGAGGCAACCGCCTCTAAAGGAGGCGGACGTGAAGGAGGCGGAACCGCCTACTATCAAGCGGTCAAGGAGGCGGACAGCAACATAAGGAACCGCCTACTATCAAGCGGTCAAGGAGGCGGACAAGATAACAGCAACCGCCTGTTTGGAGGCGGTACCACAGGCGGTCGTGACTAAAAATCAGTCGCGACCAGTTTTCTTCGCCCGTCTTCGCCGTCGTCTTCAACTTCATTCTGTTATCCATCTACTCCGCCGCAACGCCTACCTTAAATCACTCCAGTCGTCGGCTCTGTCCCCTGCATTAAATGAAGCAATCAGTCTGCAATCAGTGCTCTTTTTCATCTGCAATCAAATTCGTACGGATCAACCTTCTTCCAATCCTCTATATAAACTCACTCCAACAGCACCATAAAAATACAACACGCACGACGGGAGTCTGAAGAATTCGCTCACCACACTCATCCATTCCCTTCCACTTATTTTCCTCCCGTAACACCACAACATTCCACACTCACGCAGTAACAAAAGAAATAGAAGAGCAGCAGTACGAGCTAGAGCAGACCAGTTCTTCCTCTGAAATAATGTCAAAATCTGTCTGTGCTATCTTCTTATCTCCGTTAATGTCTGAGTAATTTTCTTTTGTATCCTAGGATGGGGGTTTGATTTCTAATATTACGTAAATTAATATTTATCACCTGTTTCTCTCATTTAACTTGTTTTAATTCCTTTCAACTAAAATTGCTAAATGCTTTGCGCGACAAACGACTGCATTTATTTGGTAACTATCAACATATGATTTTGAGATAGTCTAGGTACCACAAAGGAATTAATCTTAGTATTTACACTCCGGACTGAGCAGGAAAATATTAAGGCTTTTATTAAGAGTTCGTAACTGACAATTATTAACTCTAATAGGCAATAAATAATTGAGACATGGTTATAAATATGTTTAAGTAATTTAGGAAATTCCCCCGCTATCCTAGGATACATTTTTCCATTCACATCACTTAATTCACCTTTTTACTGTTTTTATTATATTTGCACTGATCCAACAACAAATCAAGCTTGCCTCCGGCTAAACCCCTTTTACAGTTTTTAAGTAACTACCAAGACTAGGATAAATTGAACAATCTCCCTGTGGATACGACACTTGTTTTACTAACTACGACCGGGATTTGTTTGCAGCCCGACGTTTATAATTTGAGTTTTTTAATTTCTTTTCTTTTAATTTTACACCAGTTTAACCACTCAGAAAATAACCCTCTGCAATTGTTTACCTCGACTTCTTTCCACCATGAGAGTTCTGGATTATGCTTGACTTTATTCCTCGAAGCATATATGACCCAAAGCTTGTTAGCTATAAGAGATAACTTCTTCACACTCCACACCTCAGACATCCGAAAAAACCAATCCAACATACCATCCACATTATTGGGAATTTCATTCACAACCACCAAGCCCCTCCATATATCTCTAACAGCGCAACAAAAGAAGAAGCAGTGAGCCAAGTTGTCCTTTGCCCCACAAAAGAAACACTTGGAATCACCTCCAATACGTCTAGCCAAATTATCCTGGCAAGGGATAATATTTCCTAAGAACTTCCAGAGATTGAGTTTAACTCTAGGGCGGCAAATGAAGCTGGACAGCTTCTTCCCAATCCCACCGATGGAGAGGGGGGGAGAGGAGGAGCTTTCCCCTCCTTTTTCTTTTACCAGAGCAATATAAGCTGATTTAACCGAGAACTTGTTGTCTTTGGAGAAGACCCAGGACCACTGATTAGAGCTATCCATAACATGTGGAGTAGGAGACCGAGGCTCATCACCCACTGGAGGAAGAGACGAGCTCCTTCTCTGAGCAAATCTACTACCGAAGAGATGGACTTCCAGATGGGGCTACCTTTGATCGAAGGGGGGCACTCACTAATATTATTGTCAGGGTAGTAGAGCTGCTTCATAACTTGAGCTACTAGAGACCCCGGACAAGAGAGTAATCTCCAAAGCTGTTTAACCAAAAGAGCCTTATTGAACTTTTCCACCTCTCTGAAACCAAGGCCTCCTTGGTCCGTAGTGTCACAAACTTTAGACCATTTAGTCAGTGGAGAGCTCTCTTATCAGCTTTCCCACTCCACCAGAAGGAAGAGAAGGCTGAATTGAGTTTAGCAATAATACCCTTGGGAAGAGCAAATAGGGACATGGTGTAATTTGGAATAGATTGGAGAACACTGGACACCATGACAGATCTAGCTGCTTGAGCCATAGGTTTAGTCCAACTGGAAACCCTTTTGTGAACTGATTCGATAAGATAGGTAAAGAGATCATGCTTTCTCCTACCTATCTTGAGGGGAAGCCCTAGGTATTTGGAGAAGCAAGGTACCTCTTGGACATTCAGAAGACTGGAGAGATTGTCTTTAATGGGGGGAGATAGTCTTTTGCTAAACACCAATTCAGATTTGAGATGGTTGATTTTGTGGCCGGAGGCTTGAAGGAATTTTGTGAGGATATGGTTCAGGCGAGAAATGTTAGTGGGATTGGCATTTCCAAAGAGGAGAAGATCATCAGCGAAAGCTAGATGAGAAATGGACGGACAGAGGGGGGAGAGCTTGATCCCCTGGAAATCTCCCATAAACTCGGACTTATTTAGGAAACTAGACAAGGCTTCCTGAGCCAAAATGAATAGGAAGGGAGAAAGAGGGTCTCCTTGTCTAATGCCCCTAGATTGGTCAAAAGAGTTACCTGGTTTGCCGTTGATGAGGATAGCACATCTGACTGAGCGGACACAGTTCATAACTGGAGTACTCCAATGGGAAGGGAAACCCATGGAAAAGAGAACATCATGGAGGAAGCTCCACTCTAACCTGTCATACGCCTTGCTGAAGTCCAACTTAAGAGCAAAGAAACCATTCTTAACAGCTTGGTTTCTCTCTAAAAAGTGCTGGAGCTCGCCTGCTAGAATGATATTGTCGGTAATAAGCCTTCCTTTCACAAACCCAGATTGATTATGAGAGATAAGATGCGGTAGGATATGTTGAACCCTATTAGCCAAGGTCTTGGAAGCAATCTTATACGCAAAGTTACAAAGAGCAATCGGTCTGAATTTATCAATCTCTGTCGCCCCCACAATCTTTGGGATAAGAGTGATAAAATACTCATTTAAGGAATCTGGGAGAGGCTGGCCTCTAAGAATAGGCATGACTGCATCAATAATTTGGTCCCCAATGATATGCCAGAAGGTGATAAAGAATTTACCATTGAATCCATCCGGCCCAGGCGCTTTGTTAGCTCCTAATTGTTTGACAACAGAAATGATTTCCTCTCTAGTATAAGGTCTGCTCAGCTCAGAGATAAAACTACCATTTAGTCTGCCCTCCACCGCTCCCAAAAGGTCCCTATCCACCTGGGGTTGGGAGAAAGAAAAGAGGTTTTGGAAATACTCTCTAGCAATGGATTCTATGCTCTGCCAAGAATACTGCATAGTATTCCCAGAATCTAGGAGACCAAAGATCTCTTTGGATCTAGTATTGGAGGTCGCCCTAGCATGAAAATACCCCGTATTCTTATCTCCTTCCTTAATCCACCTATCTCTGGATCGTTGCTTCCACCATATTTCCTCCCGGAAAGAGAGTAACTCAATTTCCAAAAGGAGCCTCTTTCTATTATTGATAGCTCCCAAAGAGCTATCACTAATAGAGATCTTACCCAGCTCTTTCTTCTTATTTATGATCTTCCATTTAATCTTGGAGATAGACCACCCCTTCCATTCACTTAGTTTCCGAGCACATAAATCCAGAGAAGTAGTGACGTTAGGATAATTGTTACTCCAGACATCCGTAACTATCTCAGCACACTTGGGATCCAAACACCAACCGTTTTCAAATCTGAACACTTTTACCGGAACTTTATGGATACCAAAGAACCTGATTAGAAGAGGACAGTGATCTGAAGCTTCCCGGGGAAGATGTTCCACTGAAATATTGGGGAAGGCCTGTAGCCCTGCAGAGGAGCAAAACACTCTATCCAATCTACTATGAGAATGGAAGACCCCATCCTGGCAATTGGTATAAGTGGAGCTCTCTCCAAAGAACCCGATATCATGGAGATCACATTCGGAAATGGCCTCTCTGAACGGAGCCATATGAACATCTTGCCTGATTCTACCCCCGATCTTCTCAGAGGCATGAAGGATCTGATTGAAATCCCCAGCTATCACCCAGGGCAGCCTAACTTGCTTACCAAGAATCCGGAGAAGTTTCCAGGACAGATGCTTGAGAGACCAATTTGACCACCCATAAAACCCAGTAAAAACAAAGTGGAGATCACCTGGCATAGACATACTGGCAGACATATGATGCCTAGATTGAGAGATCATCGAGCATCCTAGGGAGCTTTTCCACATAAAGCAGAGACCTCCACTCCTTCCTCTGCTAGACACCGCTAGCCCGCCGTAAAGCGGGAACATCCCAAAGAAGAGCTCCATATCACTGTCAGACTTGTGAGTCTCACTGAGGAAAATGATATCCGGGTTGAGTTTCAGAATTAAACTCTTAACCCAATAGACTGCCTTGGATTTACCTAATCCCCTACAATTGAGTGATAAACAGCTCATCGGACAATGAGCAACCAGGAAGAATTCAACAACCCGGGCAAATAGAACCACTCAACTGGCAGCAGCCCGTGCACTCCCTAGTCGATGCAGAAACCACTTCAAAACCTCAATCAGACACACACATTCCACCCCTATCAGAAGCAGGACAAAAACGGATCGACAGAGATAACTCGCTGCCGAAGATCATACCCTGTCAAAACCCTGAAGCAAGGCTCAAGTGGATCTAAAAGAAGAAACACCCAAAGACGAACTATAACCAGAAGCTCAGAAACACGATGCCCATAATAACAAACACCCAGCAATAATCAACGCAGAGACAAAACCAGATCCCAAAAACAACACACCCCGTCTGAGCAACCCAGACCCCAAAACTAGCCGAGCCAGACCCTGGGAAAAAAGAAAACAACGAAGAAGGCACCGAGAATGCCCACCCAAACCACCGACAAACACACTTGAAGAAACAGACTTCACTCGAATTCAATCCCAATCCACCACAGACAAAATTCCACTGGACCCGTGAGGACACCTCCAAAATTAGCCCCTCCTCAGCAAACAAGACCAGACGTCGGACTGAAGAAGACTAACAACAACGTTGAAGGAGAAAATCCCACCAATCCCAGCCCTATCTGATCGGCTGAGAAGGGACAACTGATAAAACAGGCACGAGAAAATGCCTCACCACCGCGATGAAGAACGAAAGTCAAAAAACACCGGAGAAGAAGGACCCTAATCTGCCGACGAGCGAAGATAGAGCAACCACCACCTAAAGCTGGAGTAGGAGAGGGGAAACGACAGACTTCCAATGGGGAGGAAGAGGGCGAACCAGCACAATCTCTCTGTTGAACACAGAAGAGAACCAGGGAGAACGATACAATATCGCCTCAGAAATCGCCTCACCGGGAGCGCGATACGTACGGACCTATTTTTCCAGGTCCAATATTCTTATGTTATTCAAAACAAACATTTGTTTGTGTCAAGAAACTAGATAACAGAGGGCAGAGGAGCAGAAACGACTGCCCCTACTACGCAAGAAAGAGAATGAAAAATATACAGATCATGGAAAACCTATATCTCACATTGGGTACTCCAACTAGTAAGTTATTTACTATATCTGAAGTGGTCCTCTCCACTTCAAACTCAAGCAGCTAATTTAATTGCCCTGGTGTATGTGCTTTGACTTCTCTTGATCTATATCTAGTAGGGATACCGTCTGAGGTAGAGTTTCTTATCTTCTCGTTTCGTTCATTTTTTGGAAGTTTTTTCTTTAGTGTTGTGGGCTGTCGGTTGTGTCTGTCATTTCGTTTGTTCGGGAAACTTTAAGATATAACCCTTAGATTTGAAGCTATTTTACAATTTAACCTTCAGAGCTTAATGTATGCATGATCTCCTGTGAATGAATAATCACTACAATGTAACCTCCACTTTACCATCAAAGCTAATTGTTACAGGCATAGTTTAACTAATGGAGTTGATCATACTCTTCTAGCACTTCCAGCGAGAACGTCCATAGTCTCCTTTAGTTCATTGATAGCATCTCTTATGGACATCCGTTCTAAGGATGACTCCATGGAGCATCCTACTCCAACCTTGATCGCTGAAAGAAGACACTCCATCCTCCTAATTTTACTGTTACCTTGACTAGAACTACTAGATTTTGTATCAGTCTTGTCGACCTCCTCCCAAATCTTGGGGTCAATGACCTCCATTAAATTGCTTAAATTTCTTCTCTTAGCATACTCATAGAGGCTAAAACCATTCTTAAATATCAGGTTGGTTGGTGTCATGAGTATTTTTCCAAAATAAAATTTTTCGCTTGGAAGCCAGGTCCAACGGCATGCATAACACGCATTTAACACGCAAGCACACTCATCAATCGACAAGGGACAACATTTAGGCAACCAAACAAGCAACACTCATGATCGGCATCGGGCCAAGGCCCGACCAGCCTAACCAGACCAACCCTTGTGCCACAAGCATGACTAAGGGTGGTCTTGAACCGCCCCACGGTGAGTTCCCTCATCCTCACACCCCTTTGGCCAAAGGCATGGATGTGCGGGGCACTCCACTGAATGAACACCTTCCCTAGTGGAGCAACCCCAGTGCCAAGCACCTTCAGTAGGGATGCACTAGCGTGGGCAACGCTGTGCACTCACCACCACCCGGACCATCTCGGCCATGCCGGACACAAGTCCCAACTTAGTGCGTCGCCCCTCGCACTCCCGCACTTGCCCATGTGCAGAACCAGTCATACGACAAGCGCACGCTGGCACAACTTAACATTAGGGACACCGGCAGGTGGGGCAAAGCCCCACAGCCGTTGGAGCCCACTACCCGAGCTGGAGGTAGTGGGACATGCCAACAGGCATGTTCTAGGCACTCACGTGTCTAGCCGGGTGCTCTCCAGGCAGCCCGGGGTGACCCACGACTAGTTCACCTAGCCGCCGGTGTGGCCCCATGGGCCCAACACCACCAAGGGGTCCAAGTGTCCCGATATCCCCATTCATGGGTAAAATATAGCCTTTGAGGCCCTCGGGCACTTAGGTGCCCAGCCGGGACACAGCCTTGTAGGCTGCCTGGGGGCAGGCCAGGCAGAGACTAACCAGCCCCCTAAAGAGGTTAATGTACCTTTCAGGCCAGACCAGACCCAGACATGCCCCTTTGCAGCCAAATCCCAGCATTGTCTAGAAATACTTCAAAAATCCACTAAAATCAGATGCAAGCTCCAATTGCCACGAAACTTTGCCAACGTCTCTTATTAATCATGGGTAACATTTGGCCTTCTTAGGTGCTCAGCAAAGTTGTCAAGTTCCCACACGTTTTGAGCCAACTTCATATCGGCTGCATCACGGTGCCTGCGGCAGTGCGCAGGTGGTCACTGGGTGCCTGCGGCAGCGCCCAGCACCAACTTCCTGCAGCATCAGGCACTGGGCGCCCCAGACAAGGTCTGGGCGCCTAAGATAGTGCCTGCATGCCCCAAGGTGCACACGACGAGGCTCGTGGGCCCTCGACATTGCACCTTGTGCCTACGGGGTGCCTGCGGCACCGCACCGTTGCGCCCACAAGGCACACAGCAAGGCTCGCGCGGCATCGGCTGCGCACCACAAGGGTCGTGTGCCCTCGGCATCACGCCCTTAGGCCCGACCCTCAGGCCAACCCCAAAGGGTTGGGCCATGTCCATGGCACTTACACAAGGCATACCAATTTAATTTTCTATCACATGCATCTAGACAAGGCCAACGACAAGGCATGCCACAGCTGTCAAGCTGCTTGCCCAAAAATATTCGTGACAGTTGGTTTCTTAGCTGTCATCATCTCCAGCAGGATTATCCCATAGCTGTATACTTCACCACATGGTGAAATTTGGTTTCCAAGTCCATATTCTAGCAAGAAGAAAAAAACATAGATATCGTGTGAGCTTGCTTACCAAATATAATGAAACATATATAAAATGGGTTAAATGTCTTTGGTCATGTTCAGCTTAATTTAAGTGGTCATGACCTGTGAAATATACTTACCTAGAGATGCGTACCCCACAGTTCATAGGACTCCGATTGAATTGTTGAGGCTTGGATACATGATTTCAGGTAGCAACCTTGCAAGTCCAAAATAACTAACATGGGCCACCATGTCATCGTCCAGTAATATGTTACTCGGTCTCAAGTCACAGTGGATAATGGGTATCTCACAGTCATTGCGAAGGTAATCTAGTGCACTCACCACATCAATGGCAATACTACTCCTTTGCTGAAGGCTTAGACTCTTAGGTATTGAAATTTAGACTTTCCTGCTCACTAGTATTCTCTGGTACTGGGCTTTTTAAGTGCAACCACTCATCAAGATTTCCTTTAGGCATGTACTCGTAGACAAGAGCTTTGAAGTCATTCCCTTTAAAATCTATACTTGAGCAGGCGGATATAATGCTGATTAGATTCATGTGACGAATGCTTCTCAAGGTTTTGCACTCATTCATGAAACAATGGGCACTGCCTCGGTGTTGGAGGTTGATTACCTTGACAGCAATTGCTATAGACTTTGAACTACATTTACTACTCCTTTGTAGACTGAACCAAAACTTCCCATTCCAATCAATGTGCTTGAGGAGAAACCATCTGTAGCTTTCAGAAGTGTATTGTAAGAAACGGTCAAGAAAGACTCTCCCAATAATGCTTTAATAGAACTATTTTACTGTTTCCTTTTGAGGCAGAGTCGAATTACAAGCAATGTCATTGCCTCATTGGTATTGCCAGAAGAATGCTCAAGATTGTGACCACCAAAATGATCAACAAAGACTTCTTCCCTAAGTGACATGTGGCCTGAAATTCAGGTAAATGCAACTGGTTAATGCCTCCACAGAGCCTCACATTTCCAACATGTGACACTGCACTAATATTCTTGAAAATACCTTTCATTGGGACCTCACCCTGTAAATTGTTGAAGGATAAGTTCAAATTAGTTAGGTTGAAGCTAGACAAGTAGCTTGGGATTTGGCCTGACAAGTTGTTACTAGAGATATCCAAGATGTAAAGACCCTTAAGTGATGCCATGGATCCAGGGATGGAACCTGAGAAGATATTGTTACCCATGTACAGTTTTGGAGGCTGCTACATTTGCCGAGGCCGTCTAAAATCTTTCCTGATAGCTTGTTATTAGACATATCCAGGAAAGCAAGATTTTGCAGTCGACCGATCTCTTGAGGTAATGTGCCCCATAATTGGTTTCCTTGGAGGAACAGGTCGACTGAAAGCTTGGAAGCATGAAAAAGTGGACGGGTATTTCTCCCATCAGCTTGTTTCCATCTAGGTCTAAATAATTAAGATTTGTACAGTTTCCCAGTGAGCTAGGGATAGTTCCTTCTAATTTGTTTCCTCCCAAATCAAGATGAGTGAGCTGCGATAGATTCCCAAAAGAGGGAGGAGGTATTTCTACTGACAGCTTGTTTCCATGAGGGCTTAAAAAACTAAGATTCGTACAGTCTCGCAGTGATGAAGGGATAGTTCCATCCAATTGGTTTGCTCCCAAATAAAGTCTAGTGAGCTGCGATAGATTCCCAAAAAGGACGGAATAACTCCTGAGAAATTATTCGATGATAAACCTATGAAGCTCACCTTCTCAAGCTTACTGATTTCATCAGAAATTCTGCCCGTGAATTCATTATTGGGCAGATCCAACACATTCAAGTTTACAAGGTTACCAAGGCCTGAAGGGATGGCTCCGGTAATCAAGTTATTCCCGAGCTCTAGTCGCTTTAAATTTGAAGACAAATTTCCCACAGAAGGAGGAAACTCTCCACCAAAGTTGTTACAGGCAAGGCTTAAAAGGAATAATTTGCTGCAGTTCACAACACAAGGGAATTAAGGAAGCTCAGATCACCATCCCCTTTTTTCCCAGATTGTTTCGTGACAGATATAACCTTTCTAGATTCGGAAGGTTCATGCCATTTATGAGAATTTTTCCACTGAACCTGTTCTTGGAGAGACTGATCGTCACAATATAGAAAAATTCGATAGCGAGGTGGGTATTGGCCCTCCAATTTGGGTATCCTTGATATGAAAGTACCTGAGAAGTGGAGCCTTAGCCCCAGATCGTCAGACAGAGTACCATGGAGTGAACTTCCACCAAGGCTACCACCAATCGAAAATGTATCGAGGGAGGACAAGTTATAGATTGATGAAGGAACCAAACCTGTGAAGAAATTGCCTCCTAAGGAAAGGAAAACAAGGCGGCTAAGTCTACCAAGACTAGCGGGGATCTTACCCTGGAAACTAGGGGTGGTCATAACCGGTTAACCGGCTATTCGGTTAACCGCATTTGGCGGTTAGTCAATATTGATAACCGTAATCGCTTTATTTAGAAACGGTTAACCGGGTTCAGTTAACCGTCGGTTTCGGTACGATTTTTCCGGTTAACCGTAAACCGGATAAAGAAAAAAATGTACTAATCATTTAAGATCGAAACACATAAATCCTCGTGTATCTTTTTATTATCAACAAACAACCGATAATCATACACCAAGAAGAAGTTAATATATCATAAATTCGCGAGTCACACACTGATCCATAGATTACCACCACTTACAATTACGTCTTTATATTTTTCATGATATTTCTTTTTTATTATATAATTCTGTAAAATTTAGTATTTTATAATTACCTATATTTTTAGTAGTAGTATTTTGAATAAATTCTAGTGGCATATGTCAATTCGCGAGTCACACATTAATCCATAGATTACCACCACTTACAATTACGTTTTTATATTTTTCATGATATTTCTTTTTTATTATATAATTCTGTAAAATTTAGTATTTTATAATTACCTATATTTTTAGTAGTAGTTTTTTGAATTTTTTACTAGTGGCATATCATAAATTTCAGCAGTAGTATGTTAATTAGTAGGCTTATTTGTTATTTCTTATCGACTAATTTAAACAAGTGATATCCCATCAATTAAGTTTGCATTTATCCCTCTAATTGGATACCCCCAACAACTATGATATTAAGTGGTCTGTTTTAATTGGTGCTCATTTGTCCGGGTATATATGCTTTGACTTGTTTAGTCTATTTCTAATAGGCTATGGGAGGCAGAGTTTCTTTTTTGGAAGCTTTTTCTTTTGTTCCGGGGATTGTATGATATATTCCTTAGATTTGAAGTTATTTTACAATAAACTTTAGATTCTAAAATAAATATGGTCTAATTCTATGAATGTATCATTACATTGTAAGTTTGTAACCTCCATCTATCTTCTAACTAAATGGAATTTAACAGCTTTGTTATATTTCCAGATCTTTTAAGCCCCATTTTTCTGACAAGTTTAAGGAAACGGGATAATTGATTAGATTACTTGTTCTCTTTATATATCCCATTTTTTTCATTTCTCTTTTTTTTTTTTTTCTCTATACAATTTCTCATTTCAAATGACATAACTATAAGAAAAACCAAGTTTGTGATGTAAATGGTGTAATCAAGGAAAATCCAGTTTGTGATGTAAACCGTAATGTAAATCTACAATCATTAACACTTCACTTAGCACATTTTTGCCTCAAAGGTGACTTTGATACTAATCTGATATCTCTTATTTCAATCCTGCCGAAGCACCAACTGAAGAAATATGTAACAAAACAACAAATGCGCAAACCCAGAACTGGTTCTAGACCAGAGACAAGCTCGAGATGGAAGAACAGGAAAGGAACTCTCAAGACGGAAAGAAAAGAACTTGATTAATTAGATTGGTGTTTCTCCAAAATGCAAC
The DNA here is from genome assembly GCA_023374045.1 of Limonium bicolor. Lineage (NCBI taxonomy): Eukaryota > Viridiplantae > Streptophyta > Magnoliopsida > Caryophyllales > Plumbaginaceae > Limonium > Limonium bicolor. The sequence goes on from CM041782.1 coordinate 100,688,862, forward strand.
ACACATAGTACGGAGCAGAGCCCACACTTAAATACACCGAAACAGGCCCAAAGAAACTAACGGTAATATATAACAACTGATAACCCACTTAAGCAACTATAACTTATACTTAAATTAATTAAATAGCCTCCCATATATTAACATGCCCCCTCAAAACACACATTATATGTTTGTTTTGAAGTTGCTCGAGCTGAGTCCAATTCTGTCACACCCAGATCCTGAAGAAGTGTAGGATATCTCTTCCCAGGCAGCACCTTAGTCAGCAAATCAGCCAGCTGTGAATTGGAGGGTACAAACTCTACACTGATCAGCCCTTTCTGCAGTTGCTCTCTCACATAGTGGATATCCAATTCTACATGCTTCGTCCTTTCGTGTAGGACTGGATTCTTAGCAATGTAAATGGCTGATTGGCTGTCTGATTTAATTGGTACCGGTTCTATCCCTTCAACTTGGAGCTCCGACAGTAGCCTTGTCAACCAAGCTATTTCCGCTGTTACTTGCCTCATTGATCGATACTCGGACTCTGCTGATGATAATGCTACCGTCGTCTGTTTTTTCGACTTCCAAGAGAGAGGACTTCCCCCGAGTTGAATGAAATATCCACTAACTGATCTCCGTGTGTTTGGGCAGCTCGCCCAATCTGCATCACAGTATGCAATAAGATCAAAGACATTTCGTTTGTTGAATAATAACCCATAACTCAATGTCCCTGAAACATAACTAGCTGTATGTAAAGCAGCAGCAAAATGTTCATCAGTAGGGTTCTCAAGAAATTGACTTAAGACTTGTATGGAAAAACATAAATCAGGTCTGCTGTAAGCTAAGTAACTCAGCTTTCCTACTAATTTTCTGTAGACAGACGGATCTGCAAGCGGTTCACCCTGATTTTTATATAACTTTCTGTTAAGTTCTAGTGGACCTGCAGCAGTTTTGTCACTATTGGCACCATGGAATTCTCTAATTAATTCCTCTGCACCCTCTTTGTGTGAGAACTACTCCCTGATCTGTATATAAAAACTGCATTCCAAGAAATAATGACAGATTTCCCAAATCTTTAATTTTAAACTTGCTGTTTAGTTTCTCCTTTACTTCTTTGATTAGTTTGCTGTTACTTCCTGTCAACAAAATGTCGTCCACATATACCACTAAGAAACAGACACCATTTTCACACTTGTTGGTAAAAAGAGAATAGGCATTAAGAGATTGAATGAAACCTAGATCTTTGAGAAAGGTGCTAAGCTTTTGGTGCCACTGCCTTGAAGCTTGCTTCAGGCCGTAGAGTGATTTCTTAAGCAAACAGACCTTATTTGTGTCTCTCACGTTATATCCCTCTGGTAATTCCATATACACCTCTTCTTCCAACTCACCGTGCAAGAATGCGTTATTCACATCCAATTGCTTTACTACCCAATTCATTTTGACTGCAACAATTACCAAGGCCTTGATGGTTGTAAATTTAACTACAGGGGAAAAGGTTTCCTGGTAGTCCACTCCATGTTTCTGAGTAAATCCCTTTGCTACTAGCCTTGCTTTGCACCTTTCCAAACTTCCATCCCCTCTGTATTTGTATTTAAATACCCATTTACACTTGACCGGTCTCTTTCCTTTTGGTAAGTCAACTACAACCCAGGTCTGATTCCTATCAAGTGCCTTAAACTCTTCCCTCATAGCATCTCTCCATCTAACCTCCTTCACGGCCTGATCATAGTTACTAGGTTCAATTTCTCTAATCTGGTTATTGCGATCACTAAACAAGCAGACAGATTTTACAGGACACAGAGACGAAAGTAAACTTTCACTGTCATTAGTTAACACAGAGTTCAGATTATTCAAACCACCAGAATCATGCTCAACAAACATACTAGCAGTGTTAATTCTTTCTGATAAAATGCCGGTAAAGGGATCAGAAGAGAACTTCCCTTTCATGTTGCTTGATGTTTGCCCCACTTGATACTCTTTAAGATATCCTGGGGGATGTCTGTCTCTCTGTGATCGTCTCAGATGTATCTCTTCTGATGGCCGTTGTTCCTCAATCAAGGTTTCTGTTACTTCATCAGCAATCTGCTGTGTTTCTTCTCCACTATTGACATGGTTCTCTGTGCCTTGATTTACAGGTGCTGTACCAACTTCCTGTGAAACTTCAGAAAACTCAAGAGGAGCTATCAGTTCATCACAAAATCTGTAATCCATAGATGGTGAGGGATGTGTGCTCTGGTTGGCATCCTTACCTTTGTTTTCCTCAAGATTTTTAAAAGGGAAAACATTTTCATGGAATGTAGCATCTCTGCTATAAATTATCTTACTGTTATCCATGTCATAAATTTTATATCCCTTTTTATTGTGAGCATAGCCAATGAAAACACCCTTTATACATCTAGAAGCAAATTTATCATGTTGATTATGGTTGACTTTGGCAAAGCACAAACATCCAAAGCACTTCAGATAAGAATAATCAGGCTTATCTTTAAATACAATTTCAAATGGTGTTTGACCATCCAAGGAAGAGAGGGGCATTCTGTTAATTAAATAAGTTGCTGTTAAGATGCTATCTGTCCAGAACTTCTTAGGCACACCAGAGTGAAACATTAAAGCCCTAGCGGTCTCCACTATGTGCCTATGTTTTCGCTCCACAACACCATTTTGTTGTGGAGTATGGGGACAGGTTGTTTGGTGTATTACCCCCTTACCTCTCAGAAAATCAGTGCCAAACTTTGAACTTCCCAGCTCATATGCATTATCCGTTCTAATGCATTTAACTTTCTTATTGAATTGTCTTTCAGTAAATTCAAGGAATTCAACAATAATCTGGAAGGATTGAGACTTATTAGTACACAAGTGAACCCAAGTAGCCCTACTTTTGTCATCAACAATAGTGAGAAAGTATTGAAAGCCATCATAAGACCTTTGTGAGTAGGGACCCCATAGGTCAACATGTATCAACTCAAAAAGATCACTTGATTTCTTATTACTGTTACCAAAAGGCAGCCTGTGTTCCTTGGCTCTATGACAGTGTTCACAAATAAACTGATTTACCCCCTCTCCCTTTATAAGACCTAATTCTAGCAGTTTCTTCTTGGGCAAATGCCCTAACCTAAAGTGCCACAGAGAAGAAAGGTCATCGGAACTAAAACTGGGACTTAAACTACTCCCCACATTTACACTCAGAACATTCCCATCTAAACAGCCTCCAGTCCTCCTTTTGTCACAGAAGTTGTCCAGGATATACAGACCCTTGTGTAGATACCCAATTTGCACAATATTCTTCAAGCTAGAACCCTGGTACACACAATTCGCAGAATCAAAATATACTCTTCCGCTTAAATCATTTGCTAGTTTACTGATAGCAATATGGTTAAATCTAAACTTGGGGACAAACAGAACGTTATTAAGAATTATCAGAGAATTTATCCTAACCATACCCATAATTCTAACGTACTGTGGGTGCCCATCTGGCATCCCGATTCTATGAGCTCGATCAAGAATTCTATAATGGCTAAACAAAGATAGATCGCAGCACATGTGATCCGTCGCACCGGAATCAAGAATCCAAGCAGATTTATCCAGAACATTATTACCATCAGTATTAAGGTTCGTATTCAGAGTTCTAGTCAAATGTCTATTTTGTTGTGCCTGAAATCTAGGACTAGTACCGGACTTCGGGAAAACAGTGCAAGAATTGGGGCGAAAATTAGGGTTTGAAATAACTGTGCAAGAATTAGGTTCAGGAGAAATACCGACGAACCCACAATTGGGTTCCTCTTCTGATTGTCCCTCCGTTTCTCTGGAATTATCTTGCGATTTGCTGATGTAGGCGAGAAGTTGGCTGATTTGTTCCTTGGTGAGCTTACCGCCGAGGGGGTCTTCTTGCCCCTGGTCGACCTGGTTGGTCTCACCTACACAGTTGCTCACCACTGGTTTCTTCTGCTGTCGATTGTTCTGCCACCCTTGAGGAAACCCATGTTTCCGGTAGCACTTGTCCTCTGCGTGGCCAACCTTACCGCAAAAGGTGCACACGGTGGTGTTTCGCCTCCCAGATCCCGAAGATTGGTTTCGAAGACTCTGTCGTCGCCTTGGGTCGGTGGCGAAAGACATGGAGCCTCCGTCAATTGGTGTGGATGAGTTCGCGTGCCCTGTGAGATTCTTCTGGCGTTCTTCTTGAATAAGTAAGGCGAATACCTTCTCTACGTCTGGCAAGGGGTTAATCATCAGAATGTTTCCCCTCACAACCGCGTACCTTTCATTTAGCCCCATGAGTAGTTTGATGAGTCTTCTCTGTTGGATGTAACCCTTAAAAAGCTCAGTGGTCTTGCAATTGCAGGAGGGGATGACCTCGGTTGAATCGATCTCATCCCAAAGGGTTTGGACTCGGTTGAAATACTCGCCGATAGAGCTGTTGCCTTGCGTCACGGAGTTGAGGTGGTGCTCCAACTGGTAAATGCGCGTCGCATCGCTGTGCCCGTAGCGGGTGCATAAATCCTTCCACATTCTTGTTGCGGTTGTTCTAAAGATGATGGTCTCCGCAATCGTCTTCTCCAAGCTACACAGGATCCATGACATAACCATCTTGTTACATCGATCCCAGGCTTGAATCTTTGAAGCAGGACCGGTGGGGCGCTTAAGGGTTCCGTCAAGAAAATCCATCTTTTTTTTGGCGCCTAGGGCTATGTCGATGTGTTGTCTCCAGGCTGGGAACCCCGTTACGTTGAATTTGCCGGCAATAGCTACACCAGGTTGGTCAGCGTTGCTGAGGTAGAGCGGGTCACCAGAGGCGATCGAGTCGGCATCACGCCCTCCATTGGCCCCGACTTCATCGCGGGTCTCGTTAATCACGTCCTTCCCTTTGTTCTTGTCTTCCTCACTCATTTTTGGGAATAAATTTCGCAAATAAGGATGAAAAGAGAGGGGCTGAATCTTCCCTGCTCTGATACCATGTAACAAAACAACAAATGCGCAAACCCAGAACTGGTTCTAGACCAGAGACAAGCTCGAGATGGAAGAACAGGAAAGGAACTCTCAAGACGGAAAGAAAAGAACTTGATTAATTAGATTGGTGTTTCTCCAAAATGCAACACATAGTACGGAGCAGAGCCCACACTTAAATACACCGAAACAGGCCCAAAGAAACTAACGGTAATATATAACAACTGATAACCCACTTAAGCAACTATAACTTATACTTAAATTAATTAAACAGCCTCCCATATATTAACACTCCGACAAAGCTAATTATTACAAGCATAGTTAACTAAAGGAGTTGTCATACTCTTTGAGTACTTCTAGCAAGAACTTCCATAGCCTCCTTTAGTTCTTTGATAGCTTCTCTTATGGACATCCGTTCTAAGGGTGACTCAATGGAGCATCCTACTCCAACCTTGATTACTGAAAGGAGACACTCCATCTTGTTACCTTGTCTAGAACTACTAGATTCAGGATCAATCCTGTCGACCTCCTCCAAAATCTTGGGGTCAATGACCTCTTTCACATTGCTTAGGTATGCTCTCTTAACATAGTCATGGAGGCTAACACCATTCTGAAACATCATGTGGGTTGGTCTCTTAGCTGTCATCATCTCTAGCAGGATTATCCCATAGCTGTATACATCACCAGGTGGTGAAATTTGGTTGCCAAGTCCATATTCTAGCACCAGAAAAAACATAGATATTGTGAGCTTGATTACCAAATAAAATAAAGCATATATGAAATGGGTTAAATATTGTTCGGTCATGTTCTGACTAAATTAAGTGGTGATGACTTGTTAAATATATTTACCTGGAGGTGCATAGCCCACAGTTCCTAGGACTCCTATTGAATTGCTGAGGTTTTGATTCATGATTTCAGGTAGCAACCTTGCAAGTCCAAAATCACTAACATGGGCCACCATGTCATCGTCCAGTAATATGTTACTTGGTTTCAAGTCACAGTGGATAATGGGTATCTCACAGTCATTGTGAAGGTAATCTAGCGCATTTGCCACGTCCATGGCAATACTTATCCTTTGCATAAGACTTAGATTCTGAGGTATTGAAATTCGACTTTCCTGCTCACTGGTATCCTCTGTTACTGGGCTTTCTAAGTGCAGCCACTCATCAAGGTTTCCTTTAGGCATGTACTCGTAGACTAGAGCTTTGAAGTCAAGCCCTTTAAAATCAATACTGGAGCAGGCGGATATAAGGCTGATTAGATTCCTGTGACGAATGCTTCTCAAGGCTTTGCACTCATTCATGAAACTCTTGTCACTGCCTCGATGTTGAAGGTTAATTACTTTGACAGCAATTGCTATAGACTTCGAATCTACGTTCACGACTCCTTTGTAGACGGAACCAAAACTACCCATTCCGATCAATGCCCTTGAGGAGAAACCATCAGTAGCTTTCAGAAGTGTATTGTAGGAAACCGTCAAGAAAGACTCTCCCAGTAATGCTTCAGTAGAAACATTTTGATGTTTCCTTTTGAGGCAGAATCGAATTAGTAGCAATGCCATAGTTACAGCCAGAAGAATGCTCAAGATTGAGACCATCAAAATGATCAGAAAAGACTTCTTGCCCGAGTGACCTGTACCACTAGTGACCTGGCATTCAGGTAAGTGCAACTGGTTAATGCCTCCACAGAGCCTCGCATTTCCAACAAGTGACACTGCACTAACATTCTTGAAAATACCTTTCATTGGGACCTCACCCTGGAAATTGTTGAAGGATAAGTTTAAATTAGTTAGGTTGAAGCTAGACAAGTAGCTTGGGATTTGGCCTGACAAGTTGTTATTAGAGATATCCAAGATGGAAAGTCCCTTAAGTGATGCCATGGATCCAGGAATGGAACCTGAGAAGGAATTGTTACCCATGTACAATTTCGTGAGGCTGCTACATTTGCTGAGGCTGTTGGGAATCTTGCCTGATAGCTTATTATCAGATATATCCAGGATGGCAAGATTTCGCAGTCGACCAATCTCTTGAGGTAATGTACCAGATAATTGGTTTCCTTGGAGGAACAGGGCGACTGAAAGCTTGGAAGCATGAAAAAGATGGACGGGTATTTCTCCTGTCAGCTTGTTTCCATCTAGGTCTAAATAATTAAGATTTGTACAGTTTCCCAGTGAGCTAGGGATAGTTCCTTCCAATTTGTTTCCTCCCAAATCAAGATAAGTGAGCTGCGATAGATTCCCAAAAGAGGGAGGAATAACTCCTGTGAAATTATTCAATGCTAAACTTATGAAGCTCACCTTCTTAAGTTTATTGATTTCGTCAGGAATTCTGCCCGTGAATTCATTTTGGGTCAGATCCAACTCATTCAAGTTTACAAGGTTGCCAAGGCCTGAAGGAATGGCTCCGGTGATCCAGTTACCCCCAAGCTCCAGTTTCTCCAAACTTGTAGACAGATGTGCCACAGAAGGAGGCAACTCTCCACCAAGGTTGTTCTTGGCAAGGATTACATGGGATAATTTGCTGCAGTTCACAAGGGAATCAAAGAAGCTCAGATCACCATCCTCCCTTGTTCCTAGATTGTTTTGTGAGAGATTTAACCTTGTTAGATTCCTGAGGTGTCTACCATTTATAGGAATTTTTCCACTGAACCTGTTTTTTGAGAAATTGATTTCGATAATATTATAAAGGTTCGATATGGAGGTGGGTATTTGTCCTCCCATTTTGGTATCCATGATCTTAAAGGAAATGAGATGTGGGAGCCTTAGCCCCAGATCGTCAGGCAGAGTACCATGGAGTGAACTTCCACCAAGGCCACCACCAATCGACAGTAAGGTGAGGGAGGACAAGTTATAGATTGATGAAGGAAACAAACCTGTGAAGGAATTGCCTCCCAAGGAAAGGAAAGTCAGGCGGCTGAGTCTCCCAAGACTAGCGGGGATCTCACCCCGGAATAAATTCTCTGATATGGATAGCGCCGTCAGGGAGGTCAGGTTCCCTAACACACTAATGTCACCTGTAAGTTTGTTTTTATCAAGGTATAGGCCAGCCAGATGGGTCAGGGAGTCCAGCTCAGATGGGATATTGCCCTCAAAATTGTTATCGGTGACATTCAAAATTTTCAGCCTGGAAAGAAGGCCAAGCTGCGGTGGTAGATAGCCCTGCAGCTTATTGTCTCCGATGAGCAACTCTTGAAGGAAGCTTAGGTTGCTTACGGCTGGAGAAAGTGAACCAGACAATGCCTTGAGCTGAGGTCAAACACTGTGACTCTACCGTGCCTGGTTCCACACTCGATGCCTTCCCCAATTGCAGTGTAGGGAAACTGTTCCACATAGTGAGAATATAATCAGGATCGTTAGTATGTTTGGACTTGATTGTCTAGCAGTCAAGGCGATCTCTGTCATGATCATCCTGCTTAGTGGTGGTGGTGCCGTAGCAGCAGTAATACCAAAGACACGGGGGAACTGAAGAGAAAAGGTTAGGAGGACCAGATAGTGGAAATGAAGCGGCAGCCTTTGCTGCAAACCTTGTACAGCAGCATTCTGACTGATCTTGATCACTCTTCTTCGCAAAGCTCAAAAATGAAAGGGGAGAATGGAGACGGATTCACCCTTTTCACAGTCGCAACAACTGTATACTGCAACTGCAGAAGGTCCTGGCAAACAATTATAATTTGGTGAGATCTTTCTGCTAAAGATGCCAGATGATGGTAAAAGGCAGGGTGATTTGGGTGAAGGTGAGATGAATCTAACCAGAAACGATATAAGAGATATTCATAAGTTTAGTAGTATGAAAATTTCCAAACCACAATCTGGATTGTGGGACATACCTATCTCTTATGGAAGCTGATAATACACCGGAGCATCAAATGATTAAAGATGCAGATGAGGACAATACAGAGGAGCACGAACTGTGTTTACAACTACACCGGCAGTGAAGAGGATTTCCTGTTTCTTGAATTGCAAAGACTGAGTTGGTACAAAATTGAAGCCGTGAGAAAGGTAGTGGTAGAAGATTAAGGTTTATGGAGTTTTTGAAAAACTAGGAAGCATAGTTATGAGTCTTATGACCAATCCACTGTGCTTCTCAAGCCGAAATTGAAGTAGAAACGAAAGGGGGGAGCTATTTGTAGAAATGAAAGGGAGGAGGAGCTGGATTTGATATGGCTGATCGGACAAATATGAACGAACCAGGTATAAGTGTTTTTTTTTTCAACCAACAGATTATAAAATTACTTATCTTATGATTGAACTTGTTTTAAATTGTCCGTATTCTCGTTAGTTATTGGTTCAATAATGTTGGGCAAACACCGCGGTTCTGGTCTTGAAAGTTCTCTTCATTTATTTAAATTCACTCGCGCTGTACCTATACTACACATTATGATTGTCTGGTCCCAGTGGGGTTGGGGTTTTTGTCTTGGTGATGCTGAATATATTAAAAGATGCTTTTTTTTTTTCTAAATATGTGGTTCTTCATAAACTAAAAGAATATGAGTTAATTGTCAAATTGTAAACTTTTTAGAGCCTCTTCATAAGTGGGTCTTCAGGTTTTGCCCCTCCCACACCATCGGATTAAGCGCAATGGTGTTTATCTCCCCTTCTTTCACAAAGATGATTTCGATCATCCATAAAGATCAATGGCCACTTGCTCAAGTCTGGTAATTCTTCATTCTTCCACGTCGTCACATTTCTTGTCCTGTAGCGCTGCATCATTCAGTTAGCAGGGCCGGCTCTCTAGTGGGGCGACGGAATAGGGCCCCGATATTTAGGGTCCATTTTTAATTTTTTTTCTTTTAGATTTTATCATGAGATAATTATATAAATATCAAAATTTATTTTAAATGTAATGCTGGAGGTTTCATTCTATATATTTTTATTTAATAATTTTTTTATATTTACATAATTTAATTCTATAAGGGCCTCGTTTTAAATTTTAACACAAGACCCGAAAATCATTGAGACGGCCCTGTGAGTTAGTACAACTACTAACTATTGCATATTTTCTTAAAAAAAACTATTGCTCTTGATATGTATATGTTTACCACTATTGTGACTTTAGTGTTTGGATAAATTTGGCACAGATGTGAGAATCCCGTGGCCTATCGTGAAGAATAATTTCCCATTAACGAAGATTATATGGGTCTGCTGACAACAGTGGCGGATCCATAAGTTTTATTTTCGAGGTAACATTTTTTTTTTGAAAGTTTCGAGAGGTGCCCTTTGGATCCGTCTCTGGCTGTCAAACTCAGGTTCAACGAATCATATAAATCGGAGTAAGAGTAACTATCCAAGGGGTGTGGGGTGAGACGGAAACAATTGACTGTTCATAATTCAGCAGCGGTGTGGATAAGGGGAGTACCCTAGTGGTGGTAGGTTTGTATAAAGGCATGGAATTTGCCTTTACCTAAAGGCATTATTCTAGTTCATTTGATTAACTAATTTAATCTAATTCTTGATAAGTACCTAAAGGCATTATTCTAGTCCATTGAATTAACTAAATTAATAAGGGATTATTAGCCGCACATATACATTATAATCTGTAAAATTTTAGCCAACCCAATATATACTTAGCTTCATTAAAGACAATTGATTTGTTGAAGTAAGCAATGAATATTGAGTATTTTTGTATATTGACGATTTACATACGTGGCAAATATTACATAAGTTAGTGGCATATATATTTGTACACACATGACATATATTGTTTCATGTCTATGGCTAATATTTGTCTGTATCTAAAACTATAGCCAATAGTCATAGATGTACAGTGTACGCTGTTAACTTTTATTCAATATACACATAGCGTCATTAAATAAAATTGACTTGTTGAATTAATCAATGAATATTGAGTAGTTTTGGTGTATTAACGATATACACTCATGGCAAATATTTCATGTGTGTGGCTCATATATTTTTGAAAACATGGCATGTATTGTTTGAAGCAGTGTGCATTATTAGCCGTACATATACATTATAAGCTGTAAAATTTTAGCCAACCAATATATATATATATATACCAAGCTTCATTAAAGACAATTTATTTTATTGAAGTAAGCAATGAATATTGAGTACTTTTTGTATATTAACGACATACATATTCGGGGCAAATATTTCATAAGTCTGTGGCATATATATTTGTACACACATGTCATATATTTTTGAATGTCTATGGTTAACATTTGTCTGTATCTAAAACTTAACCTAATAGCCGTACATGTATTGTATAAGGTGTAAACATTTGTTCAGTATACACATAATGTCATTAAAGATGATTGATTGTTGAATTAATCAATGGATATTAAGTAGTTTTTGTATATTAACAACCCTAAACCTTATACCACAAACCCTAAAAATGCTTTCTGTGTTTCCAATAATTGCTATCAAAGCTTGTTTCACATTGCTTGGCAATAATTGTATGCTCAAGCTCCACTACATTAGTAGTTTTGAAAGAGATGTATCTTCAGGCATTCACTGCTGACATCCTCTTCTTTGGAGTCTATGTGTTCACCGCTCTCGCGGTCTCATATTAACGAGGGGTTCCCCCGCTCGTTAGTTAATACCCATCTTCACTGGTGCCGTTCTTGGCAACTCTCCATATGGTTCACAATGGGTTTTGCAACCGTTGGATTATGTATTGTAGTAGGTTCATGGCGTATTAGCCACGTTTCCTAGAGCTCCGCTCATCTTAGGCTGTTCAGAAGCATTGTTTCTCCGTATATACCATCAAATGGCTTGGAGGTATTACTGGCTCAATGATGGGATCATTGCATCACGCTTTCGTCGGTTGGATGCCCTTTAAGTGTTTTGGTATTGACCGGTACCATTTATTAATTTAGAGTATCCCCTGGTAAGTGGGATCCCTTTGGTGTTCTAACCGAGTGTTCATTCTAACTCTTGTGTTTTTATCACAACATTTAGTTCGTCACCCTTCAAGGATTGCTCCTAGGTGTTGTCATGTTATACCATTACCTTTGGCTAACTTATGAGTACGTTCTAATTTACTCCGCATTGCGGTTCTGGATTTCAAATTGTTCTGTTTAGGGTTACAACGTCTCCAGTCCTTAGGGTAGACCATGAATGCTTCTCTTACGTTTTTGACCGGGTTGATATTCTCTTCGGTGGTGAATGGTATCCTCCGGTACCTTAGATGACCACTCTAGGTATTTCATCTTGTCCATTGAACATGAAGTGTTCGTGTTAGGCATTGCCTTACCGGGTTTAGACTGGGTATTCATCCCGGCTATCTCATATTTGCTTCAAGATTTCTTGAGACATATCCAATGTCTTTACTCAATTGTTAGTGCTTCTCGCACTTCTTAACTCTTAATTGTTCTCCTGGAGTGAGCTTTTGACTCCTTTAGCTTGTGAGCTTATCTAAGCTTGTCGATCGTTCGAGGTATCCAACTGTTTCAGTTTGAATTTACCTTATGGTCCGTAGAACGGAGTCAGCTACTTCCCGTGTTTCGTACACCACTTGTATACATACGTGGGGTACCTTATTGGAATGTTACCACTTACCTGACTAACACACAAAAGGTATGTCAGGCCCGTAAGCTCCTTCGGAGTGCGGTCGTCCCACATCCAGTATTTGGGTACACTCGTAGTGCTCGTCACACGCCTAGGTGAAGTATTCTATTGTCAACTCCTCTTGTATCATTCTATGATAACTTACCTTGATTCTCTGGTTTGGTTTAAAATCTGAGGTTTAAAAGAAATGTCTAGGTTTTTAAAGAAAGGTTGTGTCTGAAAGAAAGATCTTGGGTCTGAAAGAAAGTTTTCATGGTGTTGCCATGTCTGAGGTCCTAACCAAGTCTAGCTTCTCGCTGACTGGTAAGTTCGTTAATATGATGGTTGGGCCGTTAGGCCTTTCCAAGGTTTTGTTGTTTCAAATTCTTAGGATTGGTGATCCCATATTTGCTCCATTCGTCGTAGTGGTACTTTAGTAAGTACTTGTGGGTTGTTAAAAATCTTCCAAATGTCTTGCCTTAGCTGCACTTGCACTGGGCAAGTGCGCGGGTAGGTTGTTTTTCGGTTAACGTATACCGGTTAAGGTATCGTTTCCATCCAAATTTGGCGGTCTTATTAGATATTCCTTTGGTCTTTCGACCTTGGTGATCAATCTCTTGAGTCATTTCTCAATGTTCTTGACATGGTTGTCGTCAATCCGGGTGTCTCACACCTTCACTGTGGTTATCAAGACTTGACTTATCCTTAGGAACCACGTTGTAGACCTATAGGTGTATGTTCTATGAATACTTTCATAGTTATCTGAACTATGTCGTTCGGTTATTACGGCCTTTTGGCATGTAGGTTTGTTGTTAATCCAACCTCGACTAATTCCTTAGTCAGTTTGTATACCGTTGTTGGTATTATCAAGCATTACAGTCTGTAGACTCTCTTGTCTCGGGTTCGTTACTCTATCTTCCTCACTTCTTTGCGCGGTTGTGCTCCTTTTCTTGCTGGCTACGCATGGTTCTCACGACTGCGGAGTACGTCGACCCATGGAGCCATAATTTCCTTATCCTATATTTAGGATCTTCAGTCTTCTGCCGTTAAGTGCGCGGTCATTGTCGTTCAAACGGGAACCATCTCCGGGATTCCTGTTCTTGGAATCTACCGTATGACAGGTTCTTCTCCTTACAAGAATTATTCTGCAACTGCCAGATCGGGTTTTACCCGAGTGTGAGAGGTCTTTCCATATCTTTGACGTTCTCATTCCAACTTAATACCTTGGGTTGCGGAGGGCGGGTATGGTTGTTGTAGGTTTCCGGTTCACACGGAAGTTCCTATCTAGCGTACCTCACACACTAACACTCAACCCTTAGCCCTAAGTCTCTAATTCCTAACTCGGCATCTTCCTAAACTTGGTATTTCAACCATCTGAGCGAAATTGCTCTGATACCACTTTTTGTAACACCCCTACCGTTAATCCCGTCATTATCTCACAATTACTTACCTTTGTAGCGGATATTACATACTCAACTGTGGGTATACAACGCCGTTAGTCACCCACGTGACTAACAAGGCCAACTACAAATACAACATACTATCGGTCTGATGAACTTGAACATACCAAGTATACTATGCCAAACAATACATTCCAATTCCTTAGTCAAAACTTAGTACAATTACAACTTCAAAGGAATTCTTATACAATTGCAATAACCATACAATACTGTACCGAGTATCTAAATTCCTCAAGTTCGCCGGTAACCATTCAGACTTACAATTCAATGTTTACATTTACCAAGTCAATACAAGTTCTTAATCAACTACCCAAGCTTATACAGCCATCCCCGTCCTACACTCGAACGGTGTTCAACTTCAAGTATTTGGAAAATAAAAACGGTGCCCCTAGGGGCTCAGCAAATTGCTGCATATGAAATTCGCTTACCCCGCGTGCTAACCGGGGTACGCCGACTACTTTGTCGAATACATGGAGTTCATTTTCATGCATACATACATACTAATACTACAACACTATACACAAGCAGCAATACTTACATACATACTCAAGATTCAATACCTAGGAGGGAGGTAATTCGTCAGTCAACCATTCATGTTAGTTACTCACTCATTACTTACTCGTTACCTTACTCATTACTTCACTCGTGCCTTGCTCAATACTCATTACCTTACTCGTACTTACTCATTACTCAATACTCACTACTTCACTCGTACTTACTCATCACTCAATACTCATTACTTTACTCGTACTTACTCATTACTCAATACTCACTACTTTACTCGTACTTACTCATTACTCATTACTTTACTCGTACTTACTCGTTACTCGATACTCTTACTTTACTCGTACTTACTCATTACTCAATATTCTGTAACCTCCGGGTGTGGAGGGTGATTTTTCGGTATGAGGGGGGGGTCTATCTAAATATGGTCTGACTGAGAGAAGCCAAGACCCTAGAAAACGCCATTCTGTGGAGGGTGAGAACCCGTTATTCATGGCAGCCCTCAAATACCTACTAAATCGTCCGTCTTTCCAGAAAGCATAAAGGGGAATGCAAGTGTGCATTACACCCGCTCTCGATGGGCTCCACGCGGACTTATGCCTCTATAAGGCGGAATTGACTAGAGTCGCCACTAGTTTGACCTAAGGAACTAGGAAGGGGGGAGAAGGGTTCTAAGAACCGTCAATTGACTCTGATGATTTGTTGCCTATGGATAGGGATTTATCTGATCATACTAGAGATTCTGTGTGGGTTCGCACTGGGTTACAACCCTTGAAGTGGCAATGACCACGACTTCGGATTGGTGCCCGAGGAAACCTCGGTCTCCAATTGTCGGGATTACCTTCTTTTAAAACCTTTTTAGAGAGATTCATTTAAAAGCCAAGAATAGGATTAGGACAGGAGGAGAGAAAAACGAGTGGATGAGGCGAGCTTTTCTGCCAAGCTAGCGTCAAGAAGAAGAATTGATGAATTCGAATGAGTATAGAATGAAAGATTAGGAGTCTGATTTTGAGAGTTGAAGAAGTCAAGAGTTTGTGGGAGTTAGAAGGGATTTGAATGCTTGACAGTCATAAATGTCGCCTAGAGTTGGGAAAGGGGTTTTTGGATTGGAATGGGGTCGCACCCTATGTGGGCTGCCTACGTACTCAACTCTCTGTTGAGATCAGACCTTACGTAGTTCAGGACTTTTGGAGGTTTGGGAGTTTTGTGGTTTTGAAGGAATTGAGGTTTTGACCCTTTGGGTCTTTGAGGGGTCAAAGAGGATTTGTGGTCGTTTTGTGAGGTTTGACAAATTGTCGGGTTCATTTTGGAGTTTGAGGTGCAAAAAGTCTGTGAGACACTCGGGTCTGTGAGACATTTAAAATCTTGAGATGACGGAGACTGTGAGACGCTCGGTCTGTAGGATGATCAAGGCTTGAAAGGGTTACAAGTTTTGAAGGTGTCGGGTGTGAAAAGCTGAGGGTTCTTGAGGTTTTTGAGTTTGCTGAGTCTATGGAGATATTCGAGTTCGTTGAGCTGTTGAGACAGTCGAGTCTGTTGAGCTGCTGAGACGGTTGAGTCTGTTGAGCTGTTTAGACGTTCGAGTCTGTTGAGCTGTTTAGACGTTCGAGTCTGTTGAGCTGCTGAGACGTTCGAGTCTGTTGAGCTGCTGAGACGTTCGAGTCTGTTGAGCTGTTTAGACGTTCGAGTCTGTTGAGCTGCTGAGACGTTTAGAGATTCGAGATGCTTGAGTTCTAAGGAGTTTGGAGTTTCAAGGAGTTTGAGATTTATGATGTTTGGGATTATTGGGAATGAAATGAAGTTGAATTGAATTGGGTTGAATTGGATTCAAGTTCGATTTGGATTAAGAACAAGTTTGAATTGGATTGAGGTCGAGTTCGGTTTCAATTGAGGTCGAGTTTGAATTGGGTTGAGGTTCAGGCTTGGACTGGTCAAAGTTTGGATTGGTCAAAGTTTGGGTCTTAGTCAAGGCTTGGGTCATGGTCAAAGTTAGTCAAAGGTCACAGTTCAAGTCAAGGTTTGGTCAAAGTTTGACATTCGGGTCAAGGTTTGATTCTTGTTGACTTGCTTGGTTTTGTGGACTTTGGTCAAAGTCAAAGGTTTGGTCAACTCGAGTTTGGTCAAAGGTTCAGGTCAAGGTCAAATCGGTTTGACTTTTGTGGGCTTGGCTGGACTGGGCCGAATTGGATTTGGACCCGGAATGGGTTTGGGTCAAACTGGGCTTGAATCGGGCTTGATGAGCCAATTGTGTTTTGAAATGGGCTTTGATTTTATTTACAGGGTTGGGCCACACATGGATTGGGCCCGATGGGCTTATTGGGTTGAATGGGTCAAGCTAGAAGTGGGTCAGGCAAGAAGTGGGCCAGGTTGAGTGATTTGGGCCTGGTTTGTTATTTGGGCTTGTTGGAGAGAAAATTTGATTGAGAATATTGGTCTATATACATATATACATATTTTAGGTGTGTGTTTTAGGGTTTAGGGGTGTCACCACCACGAGATTGGTCAATGACCCATCAGTCCAGGGGGACCCCTCTATCCTAATGGCTTGGACCTAAGGACATAGTAACTATGGTTTATGACATTAATAAGCAATAAGCCAGGGGGCATAAATCACAAATTAACAAAGCAAATATCTCACATAGCGTACAAACATTGGAGAAGCAAAATGAAGTGTAAACATTATGTACAAAAATTTGGTGATTGAACACTAGCGAAAATGCTACAAGATTTCAAATTAATCTCCAAGCTCAAATGAATATGTATAAGGTGTAAAGTAAACGCTAGAGACAACACATATCCAAAACTAGCTAGAGAAAACATGCTAAAAGTGTTCACGTGCAAAGAATGAATTACAAAAATGAACAAGTCCTAAGACTACAACCGAAAGTAAGAACAATAAACAAATTACGGATTAATACAACATAGATAACAATCTTAAATAGAGAGCTGCTATGGGGGGTCGCATCGACGCCGCCTCACTTGAGCTGATAGGATCAGCAAGAAGTGCACCAACCGTTACATGTGTTTAAAGCGGACCCCCCGGTAGTCCAAGCCACGATCTCGTTCCTTAGTCTTAGAGTAGTTTCCCGTTCCACGAGCGTTATGTACATGTCAAAAAACACAACCAAGAGAGACAAAATGCATTAGTCAAAGATCAGAAGAGGGTTGGGATGTGTGCAATGGGATCATACGGCCCCTCTCAATGGGAGGAAAGGGGGCAATCTAATCATCTCCCACACCCCAACCGAGACATAGAAAAGAGTTTCAAGCTGCCAACAAATGCTAAAGATCGTAAGATAAATCAAGCATTGGGGTTGCTACTCAAATTAATTCGCCATCTTAGATTATGACTCAAACCGAAGTGTAGTATCAAAAGGATGAAGTTGTGAGTCATGTGGGATCATACCTAAAAGGGGTTTATATCATTTCCCTCTAAGACAGACTAATTAATAAGGACCAACCAGCCAATGAGTAATTTATTCACACATTCAGAGCATAGGGCAACCATCATTCAATCTATGTTCATATCTAAACGCAAGAGGACAAATGCTAGTCTCAAACCAATTTCCAAACCAAATCGATGCGCAAGGGACAATTAAATATCAAAGGCAATTGAAGTATAGTAAAGAAAGGCCGAAAGGATGAATTTCCAAACCCAATGAGAAGCCACCATGAAGCATCAAGTCTACAAGCTCAGTCTACAAACGAGGCTCATGGTCAACTCCAAGTCAAACTATCATGGCCCAAATCCACACAGTACCTCAGTAAAAAAGACAGCACGAATAGTGAGCAAACTGAGTCAATTAGCAACACTAAATGGTAACGGCATACACTCTAATCAGAATAATTCCAAGCTTTCCTGAATTACACGAAGAAGCTCATATTAAAGGCATGGGAAGTCGATTAAGACATGGGCAGAAAAGTTGACCAACAACATTTTTAAACCAGCGAGGAGAGATGCCAAGCGCGAAGTCCGCCAGTCTGGTCTAATGCAAGAGCTACTGTCAAATTTTAAGCTTAACAAATCCTCGTCAAAGTGACGTGAGACAAAGCAAAAGTCAGTCAAGAGTTGCCGATGGGTCATTCAGGATCAAGCCAGACTCAAGGTTAGATAGACGACAATCACATATAATAATCTGAGAATAGATACAAACATGAATGGGATCGAATCATGGCTCACACCAAATAAGCCGCTAACCAATGAGATTAACAGATCCAACACTCTTTGGGATCGAATAAATCTTTCAAATCTAACACCGCAGAATATTAACCATCTCGTACAGGGCCAAGCAATAACATTGAGCGAAAGATGAAATTAACAGGGACACAAACGCATCGAATGACTACCTCAGCTGACCAGGCAAATCCAGATAAGTCCGACGGGTACTCAGATTGACGCACGATACCCAACGTAAAACCCTAATCTTAGAGGTAAACTTCGACAGAATCCAACCAGAATGATTGAACCTATCAGAATCTCACCAGCTCAAATCTCAAATAATGGTCGAGGATACATGTCCTTAATATCACGAATCAATGAGAGTTTCACACTGCTGATAACAAGTAAAGATACAGTTCAAAAAAGCACGATAGAACGAGAGTAAACGCAACTTAGCAAGGTCTGGTTTACGTACGCTCATTGCTTATCACCAGATGGAAATCTTAATGTTGCAAACCTGAGCGCTTATTAGAGTCGAAACACTAAGGAAAATGAGAGCTATCACCTCGATGGAACATGGAGGAGCGAATCAGTCGACGATGGTAAGTAGATCAGTGAAAGGCATGTCATCACTTGACTGAAAGTAACACTTCATCAAAACCATAAGTGAAAATGGTAGAAGCAGCGTGTCAATGCAACCAATATAGAATGATAATAAAAAAAGTAGAAGGGATCTCCTCTGCGAAAGAGGAACTGTCAGATGGTGCAATCGAGTGAATAACAAGCACAGCCGCTGAAGTTTCCACCCAGGAATTAGGTTGACAATAAAAAATCCAGACGATAAAACTTTGCCAGAGAAAGAAGATATGTTCGGTTGCTGCATCTGGTTCGTTTTTTTTTAATCTGAGAAGAAAGATGGGAGCAGAAGAGAGGCGAGGGGGGTGCAACTAGGGTTCTTGCGGTGATTTAATGAACGCGGCTGGCAGTTTCGTCTCAAGGGAAGCGTTTCGAGTTCCAGGTTACTGAAATCCTCCAAGCAGAGAGGAAGGTTCGATGGAAAATTGGAGAGCACCGTCAAGGCATTTGGATATCGATTGTATTTCTGGGTATCAAATTCTGGGTTCATTGGTTTAAAGATGGGGGAGGAGGAAAAAGTCTGGTGTTCTGTTTGATGGAGAATGCTGGTCGGAAGAGAGAGTGAGAGGTATTTTTTCTTGAAGATGGAGATCGAAGGAAGGAGGATCGAGGCGAGAAGAAGAGATTGACCGAGAGGGAGGAGATGGATCATCGGGTTGAGCCGGGAATTGAGGGAGAGTTGAGAGGAAGGATGAGGCGGCTACCGTGGTTGAAGAGATCGATCGAGCCAAGGAGAGCGAGAAGAATATGTCAATGAGCAAGTGGCTGTCTGGCTAGGGTTTTTGTTGGGCTTTGTGGGGGGCTTTGTGTTGTTTGGGCTTGGTAGGTCCAATACTAGGGGCTGGAATGGGCTTAAGGGTCTGGGCTAGGCCAGAGTTCATCTAGTGTTACCAATGTTAATAGTGGAATAAAATAAAATATAAGAAAAGGTGTATAGATGAATAAAAATAAAAATAATAAAAATTATAAATAGAATATAAACAAAACAAGATAAGATAGTAAAATAAGTGAATAAACAAAAAGGGACAACCTTGAAAACTGGACTTTCGATGGAAATTCATTTTGAAGAATTGTTTTTTTTAATGCTTTGAAAAAGATTATAAAATGATGGTTTCGTCTTAGCACGCACGCTAATAGGTTTTGAAAAGGAAAGGCAATGACCCCTCTTATTATTTCGGAATTTGCTTTATGGGGTGAGAATTTTTGGTGTCTACACCGGGCAGAGTCATACACAAGACTCGCCACCGGGTTTACAAATACAAGCGGAGCTATACACTTAGCTCCTCAAATACTCAAATGTCCATTTTTACCGGACTACTCAAATTTCCCAACACTCCTCTCCTGAAGTTATTTTGTGGTCTCATGGATTAGCCTAGAGTATCTCTCTCGATATCTTCTATTAGCGTAGGGAATTACCAATGTCTAGTATTCTCAGATTTAAGGGGTCCCCCAAAGTATCAAATACTCACATGTCGTGACATTGTTTACATTAGTCGGGTCATCTCATTGTGGGTCGACTATTATTCTAAGGGGTTTGGAGATCCCTTGTCATTCTTTACTACTCTAAAGTTCATGTCTTTGGATTTCATCAATCTTCTAATTAGAGGTTCCTTATATTCTTCCACTAGATAGTTTTGTGGATTATTCATTTCGGTTCTCTAACCGTTATCGGGAGTTTACTAGTCCCGTACACTCTCTCACATTCTAGTGAGTTCATACGTTTGCGTTATCGTAATTTTATTCGATAGTTTCGTGTGTTCTAACATTCTCGTTTATTTGCGAGATGACTCTTTCTACGAGTCATAACCAATCGTTACACAACTAGAAGTCGGCCTACAACGCTAAGTTAGACCATGCAATTACACAAGGGAGGGTTAGTACACACAACATGCATCAAGATATACAATTAAGCAATAGGACATTGTTCATGCTTTTATCTTGATTAGGTCGGCACACAAGCACACAACACACAAATCAATGTAACACGGTTAGCATACGGGGCATGAGAAAATCATACCTTTCACCATGGAATAACTTACCATGTCACCTCACACTCCTGGGTTGTTCTCGAACCACTGATAACATTTCAAGTGGTTATATTAATATCAAGATATTACGATATGTAAAACTAATACTCCTGTAATTAACCCCGTCACCCCGTTACCTTAGGTTACTTAAGTTTTCCAATTTCTCAATCACTTATCCAACTTGTTTATTTAGGTCTTAGGTGCTATTGTCCTACCATCATTACACTCCTAATGGCTTATTACTAATGGCCAAATTTATTTATTTTTTGCCCGACCCTCCCTTGCAAGGTCGGTCGCAAGGTCGGTTGGAGTCAGTAAGTTACGGTTTTACAAAATTTCAGCCCGACCGACCTTACCAAGGTCGGTCCCAAGGTTGGTCGAAGTTAGAATACTTCCGGATTTGAAAATTTAAGCCCGACCGACCTTACCAAGGTCGGTCCTAAGTCAGTCTAAGTCAGAATGCTCCAGATTTGCAATTTACAGGCTGACCGAAGGTCGGTCCAGCCCAGTACTCATTTTAATTACTCACTTTGAACTCCAAATTCACCTCAATTCTTACCCAATCCTTTCCTAATCGTTTCCACATGTTTTCTACATGTTTAAGTACTCCTAAACACTCCTTAAGCATTCCCAAATCATTAGTCACACTTATACTCCATTCTTGCCCAATTCTACAACTTAAATTCTAACTTTTGAACTCATGCACCCTAGTGCATTTTCCAACCTTTCTCTAGGTAGTTTACCATATCCTCAACTCATTTGACCATTCTATCTCCCTTCTAACCATGCACAAATTCATTACTCAAGGTCATCCTCCATTTCCAAGGTCATGCACCACAACCTTTTTCCTTGAAATTCAAAACACTTGAACACCTTCTTTGCTACAGATTTTTTTTACTCTATCATTTCCAAGCCTTCACTCACCATCTATGGGTGTTTACTAACCCAAATACATTGCTTACAACACCTAGTTCATTCCCTAGGTGGGTCTCTCATAACAACACCTAAAGCACTTATTTCTACCAAAATTTTGCCATAACTCACCTACAATCCTTACATTGCCCAAATGCACAATTTCACATTTTCTAGTTCATTCTCTAGCCACATCCACAAGGGATCCTACCAGCACACAATAAACATTCAAAATCCATTCGTATCCCTCCAAACACAACATATTGCATAATCATCAAATGCATGGCTCTTAGGCCCTTAAATCATATTCCAATCACAATTCTCTCCCTCTAACTATCAAGCACATTTCTAGTACCATTATTTGGGTTCATTCTTTCCATTACCCAACCCAATACACTACCACATTAGGAATAGGTGTTAAGGTAGATTATTTACCTTTGATTCTCAAATTTCTCCTTTTCTCTTCTTTTCTCTTCTTTTCTCTTCCTTCCTCTTCTTCCTTGAAAATCGGCCAAAGGCCATGGAGTTTCCCAAACTCTATTTCAATACCCAAGTGGGAAATGAGAACTAGGTATAACCCTTAGGCTCATGGAAAATTCTAAACTACAAAGGATAGTGTTTAAAACACAAATTTAGGTCATTACCTTTGGAGTTCTTGAAGAGGTTTTAAGCCTTGAATCAAAGGAGGGTTCATCCACCATTGGAGAGTTGAACCAATGCTCAAATCAAGAAAGAAAACAAGGCATCACAAAGGGAAAAACGGCCAAGCCTCACAAAGAGGGAGAAATGAATTTTCCTTGGATATGTTTTACCTTAGAAGAAAGAGGAGACTCCGAGCTCCAAGAAATGCCATTTTCTTCATGAATGGGTCACCATTTTGAAAGTTCAGAAAGAGGGAAGTGTAGCCCTTGGTGAGAGAAGCACAAATATGTGTTTTGTTATTAATATGGAGCATTTATGTGGCTTGAGCATGGAGGAGAAGGAGGGCTGCCATGGAAGCTTGAAAATCGCCAGCTTGGTGAGGAAGGAGGGAGAAATCGGCTGGAGGGAGGAAGAAGGAGGAAAGAGAAGAAAGAAAAGGGAAGTGAGGGGGGAGTGAGAGTATTTTTGCCTTTTTGTACTTTTGTGCATAAAGTAAGTTAAGGAAGGGGGGGGGGGAGATTAGTCATCTGTCCCACACCCCCAGACACACACTTTTTGATTTTTTTTATTTACAATTGGGGAGTTATTTTGGTATTATTACACCAACACCCCCACAAGTTATAGTTTTTACACTATTCACCCACCGGAACCGTTTTCTAGAATTTTCTTGTTTCTTTAATTTTAATGGTTCCTAAGCATCCATTAATGTTTATCTATAGTTATTTGGTCAACCATAATTTTTATGGGTCTGTTTGACCACTTAAATTCACGTTCTCAGGTTTTCTCGAAAAACGTGCGCTAAAGCTTTATTAGCGTTTTAACTCATTATTTGGATCCGTTTTCTTTGGAATTATTCCCATATATTATTTAGGCATTATTAGGCCTTGTAAATCCATCCAATACCCTTTTCGAGGTTGTATTCCTCCTATGGTCATATAACACTTATTTTAGCGTTTTTCGCTTTTTAAGCGTTTTCTCATTTCTTTTGGATTTATTTTCCTTACCAAAATTTTTCAGGCACTAAGGCCCTTAAATACCATATTAGAATTATTTAATCACCATATTTAAGTTCGGGGTATTTCAACGGGTATTTCTCCCTTCAACTTGTTTCCATCTAGGTCTAAATAATTAAGATTTGTACAGTTTCCTAGTGAGCTAGGGATAGTTCCTTCTAATTTGTTTCCTCCCAAATCAAGATGAATGAGCTGTGATTGATTCCCAAAAGAGGGAGGAGGTATTTCTCCTGACAGCTTGTTTCCATGAAGGCTTAAAAAACTAAGATTCGTACAGTCTCGCAGTGATGAAGGGATAGTTCCATCCAATTGGTTTGCTCCCAAATAAAGTCTAGTGAGCTGCGATAGATTCCCAAAAGAGGACAGAATAACTCCTGAGAAATTATTCGATGATAAACCTATGAAGCTCACCTTCTCAAGCTTACTGATTTCATCAGGAATTCTGCCCTTGAATTCATTATTAGGCAGATCCAACACATTCAAGTTTACGAGGTTACCAAGGCCTGAAGGGATGGCTCCGGCAATCAAGTTATTCCCGAGCTCCAGTCGCTTTAAATTTGAAGACAAATTTCCACAGAAGGAGGCAACTCTCCACCAAAGTTGTTACAGGCAAGGCTTAAAAGGAATATTTTGCTGTAGTTCACAACACAGGGAATTAAGGAAGCTCAGATCACCATCCCCCTTTTTTCCCAGATTGTTTCGTGACAGATATAGCCTTTCTAGATTCGGAAGGTTCATGCCATTTATGAGAATTTTTCCACTGAACCTGTTCTGGAGAGACTGATGTCATAATATAGAAAAATTCGATAGCGAGGTGGGTATTGGCCCTCCAATTTGGGTATCCTTGATATGAAAGTACCTGAGAAGTGGGAGCCTTAGCCCCAGATCGTCAGACAGAGTACCGTGGAGTGAACTTCCACCAAGGCTACCACCAATCGAAAATGTATCGAGGGAGGACAAGTTATAGATTGATGAAGGAACCAAACCTGTGAAGAAATTACCTCCTAAGGAAAGGAAAACAAGGCGGTTAAGTCTACCAAGACTAGCGGGGATCTTACCGTGGAAACTGGGGGTGTTCATAACCGGTTAACCGGCTACCGGTTAACCGCATTTGGCGGTTAGTCAATATTGATAACCGTAACCGCTTTATTTAGAAACGGTTAACCGGGTTGGTTAACCGTCGGTTTGGTACGGTTTTTCCCGGTTAACCGTAAACCGGATAAAGAAAAAAAATGTACTAATCATTCTAGATAGAAACACATAAATCCTCGTGTCTCTTTTTATTATCAACAAACATTATACTTAAACCGATAATCATACACCATGAAGAAGTTAATATATCATCAATTCGCGAGGCACACACTGATCCATAGATTACCACCACTTACAATTACGTCTTTATATTTTTCATGATATTTCTTTTTTATTATATAATTCTGTAAAATTTAGTATTTTATAATTACCATATTTTTAGTAGTAGTATTTTGAATAAATTCTAGTGGCGTATGTCAATTCGCGAGTCACACATTAATCCATAGATTACCATCACTTACAATTATGTTTTATATTTTTCATGATATTTCTTTTTTATTATATAATTATGTTAAATTTAGTATTTTATAATTACCTATATTTTTAGTAGCAGTTTTTTGAATTTTTTACTAGTGGCATATCATAAATTTCAGCAGTAGTATGTTAATTAGTAGGCTTATTTGTAATTTTTTATCGACTTGGTTAACGGTCAATAACATTTTCTGAATTAACATATAAATATAGTGACAAGTGTCAACAAAATTTAAACAAGTGATATCCCATCAATTAAGTTGGCATTTATCCCTTTAATTGGATACCCCCAACAACTATGATATTAAGTGGTCTGTTTTAATTGGTGCTCATTTGTCCGGTATATATGCTTTGACTTGTTTAGTCTATTTCTAATAGGCTATCATGGGAGGCAGAGTTTCTTATATTCTCTTTTCGTTAATTTTTTGGAAGCTTTTTTCTTTTGTTCCGGGGATTTTATGATATATTCCTTAGATTTGAAGTTATTTTACAATAAACTTCATATTCTAAAATAAATATGATCTAATTCTATGAATGTATAATCATACATTGTAAGTTTGTAACCTCCATCTATCTTCTAATTAAATGGAATTTAACAGCTTTGTTATATTTCTAGATCTTTTAAGTCCCATTTTTTAGCAAGTTTATGGAAACGGGATAATTGATTAGATTACTTGTTCTCTTAATACATCCCATTTTTTTTCATTTTCTCTCTACAATTTTTCATTTCAAATGACATCACTATAAGAAAAACCAAGTTTTGATGTAAATGGTGTAATCAAGGAAAATCCAGTTTGTGATGTAAACCGTAATGTAAATCTGAAATCATTAACACTTCACTTTTTTGCCTCAAAGGTGACTTTAACTAATCTAATATCTTTTATTTCAATCCTGCCGAAGCATCAACTGAAGAAGATACCTCCGACAAAGCTAATTATTACATGCATAGTTAACTAATGGAGTTGTCATACTCTTTGAGTACTTCTAGCAAGAACTTCCATAGCCTCCTTTAGTTCTTTGATAGCTTCTCTTATGGACATCCGTTCTAAGGGTGACTCAATGGAGCATCCTACTCCAACCTTGATTACTGAAAGGAGACACTCCATCTTGTTACCTTGTCTAGAACTACTAGATTCAGGATCAATCCTGTCGACCTCCTCCAAAATCTTGGGGTCAATGACCTCTTTCACATTGCTTAGGTATGCTCTCTTAACATAGTCATGGAGGCTAACACCATTCTGAAACATCATGTGGGTTGGTCTCTTAGCTGTCATCATCTCCAGCAGGATTATCCCATAGCTGTATACATCACCAGGTGGTGAAATTTGGTTGCCAAGTCCATATTCTAGCACCAGAAAAAACATGGATATCGTGAGCTTGATTACCAAATAAAATAAAGCATATATGAAATGGGTTAAATATTGTTTGGTCATGTTCTAACTAAATTAAGTGGTGATGACTTGTTAAATATATTTACCTGGAGGTGCATAGCCCACAGTTCCTAGGACTCCTATTGAATTACTGAGGTTTGATTCATGATTTCAGGTAGCAACCTTGCAAGTCCAAAATCACTAACATGGGCCACCATGTCATCGTCCAGTAATATGTTACTTGGTTTCAAGTCACAGTGGATAATGGGCATCTCACAGTCATTGTGAAGGTAATCTAGCGCATTTGCCACGTCCATGGCAATACTTATCCTTTGCATAAGGCTTAGATTCCGAGGTATTGAAATTCGACTTTCCTGCTCACAGTGTCCTCTATTACTGGGCTTCTAAGTGCAGCACTCATCAAGGTTTCCTTTAGGCATGTACTCGTAGACTAGAGCTTTGAAGTCAAGCCCTTTAAAATCTATACTGGAGCAGGCGGATATAAGGCTGATTAGATTCCTGTGACGAATGCTTCTCAAGGCTTTGCACTCATTCATGAAACTCTTGTCACTTGCCTGCCTCGATGTTGAAGGTTAATTACTTTGACAGCAATTGCTATAGACTTCGAATCTACGTTCACGACTCCTTTGTAGACGGAACCAAAACTACCCATTCCGATCAATGCCCTTGAGGAGAAACCATCAGTAGCTTTCAAAAGTGTATTGTAGGAAACCGTCAAGAAAGACTCTCCCAGTAATGCTTCAGTAGAAACATTTTGTTGTTTCCTTTTGAGGCAAAATCGAATTAGTAGCAATGCCATAGTTACAGCCAGAAGAATGCTCAAGATTGAGACCAACAAAATGATCAGCAAAGACTTCTTGCCCGAGTGACCTGTACCACTAGTGACCTGGCATTCAGGTAAGTGCAACTGGTTGATGCCTCCACAGAGCCTCGCATTTCCAACAAGTGACACTGCACTAACATTCTTGAAAATACCTTTCATTGGAACCTCACCCTGGAAATTGTTGAAGGATAAGTTTAAATTAGTTAGGTTGAAGCTAGACAAGTAGCTTGGGATTTGGCCTGACAAGTTGTTATTAGAGATATCCAAGATGGAAAGACCCTTAAGTGATGCCATGGATCCAGGGATGGAACCTGAGAAGGAATTGTTACCCATGTACAGTTCCGTGAGGCTGCTACATTTGCTGAGGCTGTTAGGAATCTTGCCTGATAGCTTATTATCAGATATATCCAGGATGGCAACATTTCGCAGTCGACCAATCTCTTGAGGTAATGTGCCAGATAATTGGTTTCCTTGGAGGAGCAGGGCGCTGAAAGCTTGGAAGCATGAAAAAGATGGACGGGTATTTCTCCTGTCAGCTTGTTTCCATCTAGGTCTAAATAATTAAGATTTGTACAGTTTCCCAATGAGCTAGGGATAGTTCCTTCCAATTTGTTTCCTCCCAAATCAAGATAAGTGAGCTGCGATAGATTCCCAAAAGAGGGAGGAATGACTCCTGTGAAATTATTCAATGCTAAACTTATGGAGCTCACCTTCTTAAGTTTATTGATTTCGTCAGGAATTCTGCCCGTGAATTCATTTTCGGTCAGATCCAACGAATTCAAGTTTACAAGGTTGCCAAGGCCTGAAGGAATGGCTCCGGTGATCCAGTTACCCCCAAGCTCCAGTTTCTCCAAACTTGTAGACAGATGTGCCACAGAAGGAGGCAACTCTCCACCAACGTTGTTCTTGGCAAGGGTTACAATGTATAATTTGCTGCAGTTCACAAGGGAATCAAAGAAGCTCAGATCACCATCCTCCCTTGTTCCCAGATTGTTTTGTGAGAGATATAACCTTGTTAGATTCCTGAGGTTTCTGCCATTTATAGGAATTTTTCCACTGAACCTGTTTTTGAGAGATTGATATCGACAATATTAGAAAGGTTCGATATGGAGATGGGTATTTGTCCTCCAATTTGGGTATCCATGATCTGAAAGGACGTGAGATGTGGAAGCCTTAGCCCCAGATCGTCAGGCAGAGTACCATGGAGTGAACTTCCACCAAGGCCACCACCAATCGACAGTGTGGTGAGGGAGGACAAGTTATAGATTGATGAAGGAAACAAACCTGTGAAGAAATTGCCTCCCAAGGAAAGGAAAGTCAGGCGGCTGAGTCTCCCAAGACTAGCGGGGATCTCACCCCGGAAACCATTCTCTGATATGGATAGCGCCGTCAGGGAGGTCAGGTTCCCTAACACACTAATGTCACCTGTAAGTTTGTTTTTATCGAGGGCTAGATAAGCCAGATGGGTCAGGGAGTCCAGCTCAGATGGGATATTGCCCTCAAAATTATTACCAACTAACCAGAGCTCCTCCAGGTTGAGGCACCGGGATATGTTAGCTGGTATTTCACCTTGAAAAAAATTACCGGTGGCTTTCAAAATTTGCAGCCTGGAAAGAAGGCCAAGCTGCGGCGGTAGATAGCCTTGCAGCCTATTGCCTTCGATGAGCAACTCTTGTAGGAAGCTTAGGTTGCTTACGGCTGGAGAAAGTGAACCAGACAATGCCCTTGAGCTGAGGTCCAAGACCGTAACTCTACCGTCGCTGGTTCCACACTCGATGCCTTCCCACTTGCAGTGGTGTAGGGAACTGTTCCATGTGCTGAGAATATCATCAGGATCATCTCGTATGTTGGACTTGATGTCTAGCAGTGCAAGGCGATCTCTGTCATGATCATCCTCCTTCGTGGTGGTGGTGGCAGTAGCAGCAGTAATACCCAAGACAACGGGGGAACAGAAGAGGGAAAAGGTTAGGAGGACCAGTAGATGAGTGGAAATGAAGCAGCAGTCTTTGCTGCAAACCTTGTACAGCAGCATTCAGACTGATCTTGATCACTCTTCTTCGCAAAGCTCAAAAATGAAAGGGGAAATGGAGACGAATTCACCCTTTTCACAGTCGCAACAACAGTATACTGCAACCGCACAAGGTCCTGGCAAACAATTATAATTTGGTCAGATCTTTCTGCTAAAGATGCCAGATAATGGTAAAAGGCAGGGTGAATCGGGTGAAGGTGAGATGAATCTAACCAGAAACGATACAAGAGATATTCATAAGTTTAGTAGTATGAAATTTCCAAACCACCCATTCGCAGCAAAATCTGGATTGTGGGACATACCTATCTCTTATGGAAGCTGATAATGCACCGGAGCATCAAATAATTAAAGATCCAGATGAGGACAATACAGAGGAGCACGAACTGTGTTTACAACAACACCACCAGTGAAGAGGATTTCCTGTTTCTTGGATTGCAAAGACTGAGTTGGTACAAAATTGAAGCCGTGAGAAAGGTAGTGGTAGAAGATAAAGGTTTATGGAGTTTTTGAAAAACTAGGAAGCACAGTTATGACCAATCCACTGTGCTTCTCAAGCCGAAATTGAAGTAGAAACGAAAGGGGGGAGGGAGCTATTTGTAGAAATGAAAGGGAGGAGGAGCTGGTCGGACATATATGAACGAACCAGGTATAAGTGTTTTTTTTTTCAACCAACACTTATCTTATGAATGAACTTGTTTTAAATTGTCCGTATTCTCGTTAGTTATTGGGTCAATAAAGTTGGGCAAACACCGCGGTTCTGGTCTTGAAAGTTCTCTTCATTTATTTAAATAGTGGTTTGCAAAACGTGCAAAATGATATCATATACTCAACTTGGGTAAATTTAAAATCACTCGCGCTGTACCTATACTACACATTATGATTGTCTGGTTGTCTGGTCCCAGTGGGGTTGGGGTTTTTGTCTTGGTGATGCTGAATATATTAAAAGAAGCTTTTTTTTTTTCTAAATATGTGGTTCTTCATAAACTAAAAGAATATGAGTTAATTGTCATAAAATTGTGAACTTTTTAGAGCCTCTTCTTAAGTGGGTCTTCAGTTGTTGCCCCTCCCAGTCCCCCCCCACCATCGGATTAAGCATAATGGTGTTTATCTCCCCTTCTTTCACAAAGTTGATTTCGATCATCCCTAAAGATCAATGGCCACTTGCTCAAGTCTGGTAATTCTTCATTCTTCCACTTCGTCACTCATTTCTTGTCCTGTAGCGCTTCACCATTCAGTTAGTCAACTACTAACTATTGCATATAATTCAAATTACTCTGACTGCGCGTGAGTGTATATTGCTCATGATATGTATATGCTTACCACTATTGTGACTTTAGTGTTTGGATAAATTTGGCACAGATGTGAGAATCCTGTGGCCTATCGTGAAGAATAATTTCCCATTAACGAACATTACATGGGTATGCTGTTAATAGTGTCGGATCTAGAAGCTTTGTTTTTGGGGGACAAATTTTTTTTTTAACACTATCATTCTTTAAAATAATTTTCAAAAGTTTGGGGTGCCCCTTTTGGATCCACCTCTGGCTGCCAAACTCAGGTTCAACGAATCATATAAATCAGAGTAAGAGTAACTATCCAAGGGGTGTGGGGTGAGACGGAAACAATTGGATGTCCATAATTCATCAGCGGTGTGGATAAGGGGAGTACTCTAGTGTCATCCCCGAAATATGGTACTACGTAGTGAGAATTGTAGATTGAGAGATTGATGAATAATCGAGAGAGACAATATCTCAACTGTTTCATTACTTCTTTATTCTACAGAGATATTACATAGTTTATATATGTTGGTTTTCAAATACAAGTGGGTTGAGATAGGGCTTTTACAATATGGGCCTAACTGTGGGTTATTACTTTCTACTATCCTCTCGTACTCCCAAAGTGTCTACGGTTAGAGACATTTGGGAGCAAATCGTGCCCTAGTTAGGGATTTGGCATATACATCGTCTAGTTGATTTGCAGTGGGGATCTAATAGATTGCAAGCTCCGGTTCTTCACCCACTCACGAACAATAAAGTGGTCGACTTCGATGTGCTTAGTTCGACTGTGAAAGACTGGATTCGATGCCAGGTAAGAGGCGCCCAAATTGTCGCAATGCAAGATCGGTTTTTCTTTCTTGAGAAATATGCTCAGATCTGCTAACCAGTTTTGTATCCAAATTGTTTCAGCAGTGGTGGTGGCTAATACCTTGTATTCAGCTTCGGTTTAGGATTTGGCCATAATCTTTTGCTTGCGAGAACACCACGAGACCAACTGGTTACCGAGATACACACAGAAACCTATGGTCGACCACCAATCAAGCATGGAACCAGCCTAGTCCGCATCTTAAAAGATGTGGATGTCACCCAGAGGAGAAGAGGAGAAGAAAATACCATAAGTCGAGGTAAGCCACAAGTACCTTTAAAATTTGTTTGACTATTGTCCAATCAATTTCTATAGGTTTGCATGAACTGACCAATTCGATTAACTACAAAACATATATCTGACCTGGTAAAGGCCAGGTATTGAAGACTACCCACTATACTTCTATAGAAAGAAACTTCAAGGTATACATGAGATTTAAGAGAGTTTAGGTTTCTAGAATCTTCCATGGCAGTAGGACTAGGTTTACATTGAAGCATTTTTGTTCTGGTGAGTAAATTGGTGATATAGTGACTTTGAGAGAGCTTAAGGCCAGTGGAATCTTGAGTAACCGATACACCTTGAAAATGATGTAGATTGCCTATATCTTTTATTGGAGAATATGAGGATAGAGCAGTGATTAGTTATGGGAAATAGATTGACCATTGGATTAGTATGTGAATAGAGAGGAATCTGAGAGAGAGGTGGAAAACCCGATGTGAATGAGGTAGGAACTTAACGTTGAAAACCAGGCTCTGGGTGACTGTTTTAAGCCATAAGGAGCTTTGTTGAGACAACAGATAGAGTTAGGATAATCTTTGTGAACAAGCCCAGTAGGTTGTTCATATAGACTTGCTCTTCAAGAGAACCATGCAAGAAAGAATTATCCACACCCATCTGATGTATGAGCCAATTGTTAGCCACATTAATTGCTATAACAATTCGTATAGTATAAACTTTAATGATAGGATTGTAGCTAGTTTCAAAGTAGTGCACCCCGGTGCTTGTTTAAACCTTTGAGCAACCAGTCAAGCCTTCCTTCTTTCAATGGTGTCATATGCATGCTTTTTGGTCCTTAACCCATTACACCCTAGCACATTTATCTCCTATGTTTTAGGACCTAAGTCCCACGTGTTATTTGAATCAAAGCATTGCATTCACTCTATATAGCTGCTTGCCACTCAGGGTACTTCACTGCTTGAGTGAATAAGGGTGTTTCAGGTATAAAGGACATGAGTGGCGTTAAGCCAAGGAACAATAATACTAGTGTACTGTTTAAGGCGAAGAGAATTGGTTTGAGACCTAGTTACCATGTGGTGTGTGGGTTTTAGGGGTAGGAGGTAGTGGTTGTGTAGGTACCGAGGTAGTGGAATATGGATTTTGGGTGGAAGTAGGAGATGGATTATATACGGATTCTGTGATGTGAGTGGAAAAGGTGGTTGGGTTTTGAGGTGAGAAAGGTGAAGGAGCATTAGAGGGTGTAAAACTAGGGGTTTAGTAAATGAAACCCCGGTGGTAGGTGAAGAATAAGGTATGAGAATGTTGAAAACATCTGGACTAGGAGGAAATGAAGGGGTGAATTTCTTAGAAAAGGGAATGACTCATTGAATTTTACATCCCTAGAAATATAGAGACGTTGGGTTTGAAGATTAAGACATAGATATGATTTATGTGTGAAAGTGTGTAGAGACAGGAATTCACCACCACCATCTGTTTGGATGGCTTTGATGTGAGTGAAGAATTGTGTTTTAACTAAGTTATAGAACACAAGAAAAATGATGGTTGCCTCTGATTTTACTTTAAAGGAAAAATCCACATGTAACAAGACTTATCATCACACTATTAAAAGAAGGTATTTGTAACCGCCCTCTCAAATATGATAAGTATGTTCCTACTAATCCAAAAATAGAAGATCAACTATGTTTTGAGATAGAGAGGAGGAGGGAAAGTGAGAGAGAGAGAGAGAGAGAGAGAGAGAGAAGAGAGAGAGAGAGAGAGAGAGAGAGAGAGAGAGAGAGTGAACTTTCCCTTGACAACAAGCATTACAAAACTGATGTTAACATTTTGGTGTGGTAGGAAGATTGAAACTAGCCAAAGTGTGTCTAGTTATTTGATCACTGGGGTGGCCTAGCCTTTAATGCCAAGTATTGGGAGAAACTAGAACTGTGTAGTTGAGAGCTTTGAGATCTTAAAAGGTTGTAGGAAAGATGTAACTCCATCTCTATCAAGACCTTTGTGAAGAACCTACTAGGCAGTTGAGTCCTTCAAAAAAAATATGAGGCATGGAATTTAAAAAAGACATTGTTTTCAAGGAATAATTGATTAACAAAGATGAGATGATTTTGTAGCTGAGGAGTATGAATGATATTAGTGAGGAGAAACTGATGGCTAGGAGTAGAGAGAAGGCATGTGCTTGAGATTGGATGGGAAGAGATTATCCATCACCAAAACTAATAATGTCAGCTCCAGAGTATTTTCTTACAGATGTTTAGGCAACCAACGTCACAAGAGAAATCATGAGAAGCAGTTGAACCAACAAGCCAGGCAGGAGTGGATCTTCCTTTAACTTTAGTAATGATAGTAGAGGGAGGTCGTGGTTGCCTCATTGAATTTATGGTAACAGATGGAAGCTTCATGTCCTTTTTTTCCGCAGATTTGACACTGGGGATGATTATCAGGGTTCCCACTGAAGTGATATTGTTGGTATGTCTGAAAGTGTTGGTGTTATTATAGCCTGAAGAAGTATTTGTGGAACCTAAAAAACCACAAACACTACTAGAAACACCTAATTAGAGATGGAATTAGAGATAGACTGTTTATGTCGCCAATTAGAGAGGAATTAGCGACGGACAATCAATTAAACAATAGGTGACGGACTAGCGACAAATTCGAGATGGACTCAGGGTGGAAATGGTGGAGCGCAAAATTTGCAAACTGGCGCCAGAATTTTGATGGATTAACGACGTACTATCTGACACTAATTTAGCAAGCGAGGGACATGTATCTATCTAGTGCTAAATACAAGGATTTTTTTTTAAAAAAATAGTTTTGTATTTAGCAATGGACGATGTTTGTCGCCAACTTTGAGCTGAATGACATCGTTTTGTTTTAATCCAGGGGTATTAATCATATTACACGAAACAACATTGTTTTGCCTTATTTGGCAATAGATTAGTGACAGGGTTTCCTTCACACTATCTAACTAGAACGAGATCATTTTGGTTCAATGAAAGCACAACGATTATTAGTCAACTTAACAAAACGACATCGTTTTACATTTAGTTGGAGATTAAGAAATATCACACTCGAGCCTTCTCTTTCTTTCATCGTATTCTTCTTCCTATGCAGCACTGCAAATTCCTTCAAGTCACCCCACCTTGTTCGTAACACCCCATATGGGTAATTGTCCAACAACCTAGCTCTCAACCATTCAGGCTTGAAAACTAGCCGCCTTAAGCCTTTGTCTTCACTTGGGCCAAAAAATGGAAGGCATTGTTGTTGTAGATTACCCTTATGAATCCATATAAACCATTCACATTGCTATGCATATCCCGATGTGGGATGGGGGTATTACAGTTCCGGATTCAACACTGACTACAACCACCCTTCAATGACTCAAGCAAGCACCGACAACCACCACGAACGAAAACCACCATATCTTCTTCTCTCTACTGCAAGTGGTTGTAAACTCTAAATTCCAATTCTGAATTCGACTAGAGGGGCATAACATGCATTTTTCTTGTTCACTAGTTACGAATGCAAAATTACCATGAGTGAAGAAATAGAGGCGCATAGCATGTATGTTCCTTGTTCGCCAGTTAAGGTTGCATAATTTCCGTGAGTGAACAAATAGAGACACATAGCATGTATATTCCTTGTTCGCCAGTTAGGGTTGCATAGTTACCATGAGTGAAGAAATAGATGGGCATAGTATGTATGTTCCTTGTTCGCTGATTGGGGTTGCATAACTACTGTGAGTGAAGAAATTGAGGCACATATCATGTATGTTCCTTGTTTTCCAGTTAGGGTTGCATAATTACCGTGAGTGAAGAAATAGAGGCGCATAACATGTATGTTCCTTGTTTGCCAGTTAGGGTTGCATAATTACCGTGAGTGAAAAATAGAGGTGTATAGCATGCATGTTCCTTATTGATGTGAATTGAGAAACTTGTAAGCTTATCTTCTGGCATAGTAGAAGGCTCCAATGGATGTTCGTATTTAATAACTCCGTTTGTAGAATTTTATTATATGGCACTGTTAGCAATGGTTTAGCATGAACCCGACATCCCACCCATTTCAAATGCTTAGTGTTGCTAGGATTTATGTGAATTCTCGTATAAGAATAGTTCATTACTATGATTTCTATTAGTTATAGGGTTTAAAGGAACTCTTATGCTGAACTTGTAAGATAAATCAATGTGGTTTGATGTTGCTCTGTATGATCTGACAATCACTGCCTCACTTCCCTGTTGCAACATCATCACAATGTCACTTTTTGTGTTCATAGCACACCATTACCAGTTCCCTAATAATTTTACACAATTTTACATGCATAATTTGCTTAAACGGAAAGAGTATAAGAAAGAAGAAAGAATTCTTCTGGCCAAGGAATGTCAAAATGGTCAAGGCAAATGCAAATGAAATGCCAAGACTCGGCTTCTTCACTGCCTTAGATCCCTGTTGCAGCGTCATCCGAATTCTTGCCATGAGATAGTAGTGTCATTATTCTTTATCATTTGAAGTCTAGCTTGTTTGAGATTCTTTTTATGGGATGATATATAGATTAGTTATGTTTGATGGATAGAGATACTCCTAAAAAAAGTATAATGTCAAATATAGAAATATGATGTTTAGGATTTTTATTAGTGAAGTTATTTGAGCTTATTGATAGGGAACAATTCTTAACTCATATTCAAAGCTGAATTAGAGTTTAAGAACCCGTTGTTTTTAACTGAATTTGATTTTACATCATCTGTTGATATTGGTGGATTAAGGATGTGGAATCTTGTATTGAGTATTAATAATGATCTTTTGAAAAATATATTTTTGTATGAGTTATCCAGTATCACACTTGAAATGATTTTTGGATGTCATTTTTTATGATTTTTGTGTAGGCACTCTTAGAAGTTAATGATTGGGAACTGGCTTAACAAAAAAAAAAACAAGATGGCGCTAGACAAAGCTAGTGTAACACCCCTACCTAAACGCTTCCTAATTATTGTCTTATCGTCTTACTTAATCAATCGAATTGCAGCGGATACATAAATAATCTCGTATGCTAACAAGTGTTACCGCTATTACTCACCCATGTGAGTAAAGAAGCATCCAAATGTAAACCGAATACAAATACTTAATCATAACATCAGTGATGAACAAGAGATAGATAGTAGTTTAATTTCCAACTCTTAATACAAAATCCGTTATTGTGAGCAATCTAGTACTGATACACTATGTACAACCTTGGTATATTGAAAACCGAATCCAAAACCAAAATGCAAATGTATACTCTAAAATTCGTATACGGCTACCCAAAAATCTCGCGCTCCTGCGTCGGTAATCTGTTACAAACCTGTAGAAGTTGTTTTGTATGTATGGAATCAGCCCCTGCTGAGTATGCCACTATGAAACCATCATGCCCCCTCGGACCCCTTGGGGTTAATTGGTCGAGTTAGCATGCGGTTCAATTTACATGCGATACCGTTTATACAATGAAAAGTGTAAAGCAATACTTAAAATAAACCAGTCATCCACTCATCCCATATAACACATTGTAACACCCCCGAATCACAATCAATAATCAAACGACGCGCCTAACGGTAATACGAGATGTCTACGCAGCGGTTCCTATTCTATTCGGGTGCTACAGACGCCAACCACCCACGTGGTTGACAGTCCTCATTACCAACTCCAAGTTACGGTCTGTATGACTGGAAGTCCAACTTAACGAAATCCAAATACAATATAAAGTACAACTCAAGTACCGAGCATCTACAGTTTAGTTAACAACTTAAACAACACAACTCATACATAAGAAAGCATACTACTTAAAGTCTTGCCATGTGGACTACCCCTATGATAGTCACCCTTGCCTACTCTCCGTTATCGTCTGGCACAAGACCTGAAAAAAATTGGGTGTAAAGGACTTAGCAAACTATGCTGAGTATGAACGTGTGAAGCCCGCATGTTACCGGGCCACACGACTAATTGGTCGAATATTATTAAGTCCATTTTACATGCTATGATAAAGCAGTAAAGCACACATCAGTACATCATGATATCATACACACTCATCGGTAGCATAGCAATATCAGCAAGCAACCAAGCACATCTTGCAAGTAGCACAGCAATATCAATAAGCAACCAAGCACAACTTGCCAGTAGCATAACAATGTCAAACACGCGGTCCAGCATAATAAGCTGCTAGTGTACAACAACAGTCAAGTATTATAGGACGTGTGCGTAGGTACATTATACCGTCAATCCTCGCTATGGGACCATTCAAGAGATTGCGTATTGTTATCTTGTTCTCATTACATATGTTTTCCTTTCTTCTCTTGCACCGAGTCCGGGGGATGTAGGTTAGATCCCGAGACTTTATAATATAGGTGCTATTCATTCCTTGTTACTTAAATGATCACATTTGTGAATTTTCTTATTTGCTTGGTTTCGTTACACATGTTTTCCTCTATTCTCTGGCACCGAGTCAGGGGATATAGATTAGATCCCGAGGCTTTAGTATGTAGGTGCTAATCATTCCTTGTTTCTTCAAGGGTTACTTGTGAATTCTTTTATCACCGCACGTTGGAGGACGTCTCCTCCATAGCTAGTCCCCCATTCCCGACACCCAGGGTCAAGGAAGCGGAAGTCACCTCTAGACTCCAGGATAAGCTTCACCAATTTGTCACTCCCCCATTCCCGACACCCAGGGTCAAGGAAGCAGAAGTCACCTCTGGACTCCGGGATGTGCTTCACCAACTTGTCACTCCCCCATTCCCGACACCCAGGGTCAAGGAAGCGGAAGTCACCTCTGGACTCCGGGATGTGCTTCACCAAATATATTCCATCATAGACGGTCGAAGGATCTGATGCAGATACCAACTCCCGATCATCCATACCGCGCGGCCCGAGCTGTTGTCTTCCCGGGTTATTCTCATGTTTCACAGTTGATACTTTTCGTTTCATTATCATTATAATCTCGACACCATAGTGGGTGTCATTAGCGGTCCTCTAAAGTTAGAGAGGATTCGTCTCTTTGTATAGTTCTTTTGTTTTGTCTACGTGGTTCGTCATGTCTCACCCAAGGAGACTTGCTCTTCATTATGATTAATGAATAGACACCATAGTGGGTGTCATGGTAGTCCTCAATGGATTAGAGAGGAGTTCCCTTATTGAGTTTTCTTTGTTTTCATAATTCGTAGTAGTTCATCTCAAGGTCCATAAACGAGAAAGGGACTAAACTACTGTGTGCGCGCAATGATATATACAACAATGATATAGAAATCATACAATATGATAAACAAGCAATCCAATTTCATGCTTTGATCTTATGTCATTTTCACACACAAGGCACACAGCACACAAGCCGTGTAACACGGAAACATACGAACAAAACATGTCCATACCTGGATCAGAAGCAAGTAATCTCACACACGGAGTCCTGGTTGGAGTTCGCTACGGCCCTAGCGTTAATTACAAACAATGTGTCAGTTTATTATTTTATGTGACGCCACTTTATATCGTATGTCCTTCCCTAGGTATGTTGTCACATGCCTAGTTCATATTGACTCTTAGAACTTCACATGCATTAATCCTAGGCTCAAATCACTCCTAGGATATTCACATCTTTAGTTACATGTTAACTAAGCCCTTTTCTTTAGTTAATTTTAGGGCGTTTCAAGAGGTAATCATGTAACAAGTTTGTATAACATAGATATGACTTATTTAATGGGTATTCTTTCCTCAGATAATTAAGTGAGTAATATTTAACCCTTGTCTAATAATAATATAGATTATAGAATACCCCTAAAACCCACTTATACAGAAATCTCAAGTTTATAAAACCGCAACATAAGCTTAGTGTTTATTCTTACTTAACCTCTCCTTTAGTATATCAAACCATGTTTATTTTGCCCCAACATTTCTTCACACACAATCAGGTGGATTTGGTCTGTTTTAGGTTCATCGATAACCTAACCTCTCACTCCTAATGTTTCTGTAATCTAGCTATACAGGACAGCAATGTTACTTGGAAACCGAGACAATCCAACCCATGTTTCCTTGTGTTTCTTGTTTCTAGTTAACTCAGCTGAGGTTTGAGACTTGCCCGCGGTTTTTACCCCACTAGATATGGGTATTACCAAGGTTTTAAACTCAAGATTAAATCAGCAAAGCACTCACTAACCTCTGTACTCAATCATACAGAACAACAACTGTTGGAGAAACCGAAACCGAAATAGTGCAATACTCCTCTACTCTCCTTTGTGTCGGTAGTTAATTGCTTCCTAAATTCCCAAATGAGTTTGCCAACCTAGTTTATCTCTTTAGTAATATTCCTTGTTCATACCTAAGACACCATAACACTTCTAATGCCTCAGGAAACCTGTTACACAGCAACAGAAAACTGGATCACCAGGTGGGTATTTTCTTTTCTATCTTTCTTTCTTTTCTGTTCAGTTACACATTTGTTCTTCAGAACTCTCCCCAAGTGCTCACCTCTTTAGTTAAGTGTTCTAGCATAAGTTTAACTCAAAAATAACTCCAACAGCCTTGGCTATACTCCTGGGAGGTGGATATACAGAAAGCACCAGATTTCATAAACCTTAAAACAGAAACTCTCACATTCTGATAACCTTGCTCTTATTTCCTTCTGTTTGTTCACTGCCTGTGTTTCAAACTTGTTTTCTGTTTACTCAACTTGCCCACTTATTTAACTAAGTATTTCAACTAAGCTCCTGAACCCAGACTAACCCAAGGCAATTTGGTTAGCCTCACTGGTACACTCACGAAATGAACTCACAAGAAACCAGAACCCATAACCTTATGTAATCCTTTATTCTCTTTTCTCTTGTCACCAATCTGTCTACTTACTTCCCCAATTTATATACCTTATTAGTTAAGGTCCTAACATGATTTTATTCCTAAGAATAAACCCACAACGACATTGTTTAAGCCACTGACCACTCATTATATCGAAACTGTATCACTACAAAACCAGAAAGTATGAAACTGTCAAACTGAACTGAAATACTAAACTGATTTACCTTCTTCTATCTCTCTGTTTATTCCTGAATCTGCTCTTAATTTTCCTCAACTTGATAGCCCACCTAGTTAGTGTATTACCAGCTTTTAACTTCGACACAGACCCCAAAACCAATCTGCTATAACTACTAAAGGTTGTAACTCTGAAATTAAAGAATCTGTAAATTCGGAAGCATGGAACTGGTATACCTCTCTATGTGTTTTTCTGCTGTTTTAGCATGTCAACTGACTCCCTCGATTGTCTAGTTATCTAATTACCTGCATCAGCATTGTTTTAACTCTAAACAACCCCAACCAATTTCGCAAGTGTTACAATATCATCCTGCTACTGAAACTGGAAAATTTAACCACCTGAAACAAAACTAGAACTTAAAACTGATATTCCTTTCTTAATTAATACCTGGATCTGTCTTCTAATTGATTCTCTGCGCCTACACCCATTTGTTTCTTCGGGTTTCTTTTTCTTAGCTCCTCAAACTTGTCGGTTAGGTTCTCAGGTAATTAATATATTACTCATACCACTAAGCATAAGCTACTGGTTTCAGTTACCGTTTGGAAACTGACAGAGAGTTTTTTCTTTTTATCGTGTGACAGATTTAGGAGTTCCTTACCTCTTTAGTAACTTGGCTGTTTTCCTTGACTCTACAAGGCTGTTTACTATTTAGGCAGGGGGTGTTGGTAGGTATTTAGATCAATTACTAAGCAATTAAAATTCTTACGTCCCCTCTGAAGGTTAATACACAGAATATACATATTACAGATTTTGAGATGCTCATCAACTGAACTGACAGATTGTTTTGTTTTCTGTTCTTGTCCTTTAACTTGTCTCTTGTTTTCCCCAATTTGTTTAATTACTTGGTTGCGTGTTTTAGTATGGTTTTAACATAAACAACCCAAGCAATGGGGACTCCTCTCCTGAAGATCTGTTACACTGAGACCTGAAACGAAACACTGAAACTGATGCACTAGAGTTTGCACTTTAATCCTCTTCGGTTTTAAAACACTCCCCATGTGTTGCTAACTTAGTAAAGTGCTTTAACCAGGGTTTGAGTCTACTATTAAACCCACCTAGTTAGGATATCCCCTCTGGAACCCGATTATACTGAGAGTGTAAATTACAGGACAGAATCTTCAAGTTCCTGTGCACTTCTTCCTCTACCTCTAGTTTCATGCACTAGTTGTGTTTGTAAACTCTTCTAAAGTGTTGAAAAACTTATTTAGACATCTTATCAAGATTTTAGGTTGATTATTATACCCAATAAGCCTTCATAGCCTCTCTGGAATTTAGTTACACTGGGAACTGAAAACTGGTTTCTCTTTTCTTGTCTTCTTCTGTTTGTTCTCGCATTTCTTTTCTCGTTTTGCCCCAGGTTGCCTAGTTACTTAGTTAGGTTCCTTATTTAGCCCATGCATACTCTTTATCGCCTCTGGAAGCTAATTATACAGAAGCTAAAAATGTAACAGAAACTGGATTTTCAGTAGCATTTGAACTAGGTGTTTTAATACCTTGGGTTTTGTTTCTGTTTTAAAGCTGGTTCCTCCTGGCCAACTCTCGGTACAATGCAGCTCTTTCAGGGCTTCATACTTCCGGCCTCACTGGAATAATTACCCAGTTGTTAGTCTTTGACAAACCAGACACAACAAGATAGTGGTTTGGAGAAAACAGAAAGCTGTGTCTAAACTGTTACCTACTGTTTGAGTTTCAGAGAAGTATTGGGCAGCTTCTACCTCTGAGGCTTCCCAACAGAGTCAATAGGACTGCGGGAGGATCATGCAAGTAAGGAACAAGAGGGAACTGGGTTGGGTAATATCCCAACTGACTTGGCAACAGAAACATGGAAAGATCACGGCCTGATGGATTTACCTGAAACTGCTATTCAACCAGTGTACTGGTTCTCTATCAGTTTTTTTCTTTTCTTGGAACGGACTGCAGCAGAGAATTTGGAGAGCTTGTGTCACTGATCAAGGAGTAAAGGTTTCAGAAATGAAAAATAATTCAGACAGCAAGGAGAGGATCGGGAATAAAAAGGGCTGAAACAACATGTTTGGATTCTCGGACAAAACCAACAGAGGGGTATGTTTGTTTCAGTTTTACCTGCTGATTCCTGGCCACAATGCTCCAGATCCTGTCGTTCTTAGGAGTTCAAATTTTAGATCGACCAGGCAGGAGGGAAAAGACCGAGGAACTTGGAGTTCACTGCTTCACAAGGAAAGAATCAAGAATGATTATGACTGTGTTTTTTGTACAGAAACAATGAAACAGGAGTGGGTCGCGATCAAGCAAGAAAGAGTTTAGATGAAGCAGAAACTCAGCCATGCAAGCTTGGGCTTACCATCACGCAAGGGAAATCAGCTAGGAAGGGGAGGAAGCTCTGGACATGCGACAACGTGGGCATGCGAGTGTGCAGAGGAAGAAACTGGCCTGAGTGTTTTATTAATCCATGGGCACAAGGCAGGGGTGACTAATGCAGGAGATAAGTTGGTGTTAATGGAGGCAAGTCCCAATGGGAATCTGATGTACAAAAATCTGAGGCGTGGGAGTTTTGAAAACAAGACCCGTTGCTGCCATGCCTATTTGTCTCTTGATTAATTTACCGGAATCAAGACTGGTTTGATTCGTTGTTCATTTTTTTTTGTAGTTACAGAGTAGTCGCATTACTAGTTTTAATTCGCTAGTATCTAGTACTGAATTCGAGCACAGCTCATCCAGTTAAACACTCAGGAATGGTACGGGAGGTCTCGGGTTCGAAACCCCGCGGGAGCGTCTTTGCTCCTTTTTTTTCTTTCCTTTCTCTTTGTTTTTGTACAGGCCATACATTATTATTTATATGTGTACGACTATATATTATAACATGTGATTCAATATTTTTTTGTAACGCGGTTATGCGGCGTTATTGTTTTTATTACAGCATTACGGTATTGTAACGTTACGTACATATATTTTTGTGTTCGTACATATATATATGTACTAGCTTAAATGGTTCGTACGTTATTTTATGTCCATATTATAAAACACGTTATGGTTTTATGTATTTAATATTCAGGGGTATTTCAGCTTACCCCCCTTAAAAGAGACTTCGTC
Source organism: Limonium bicolor (assembly GCA_023374045.1). Classification (NCBI taxonomy): domain Eukaryota; kingdom Viridiplantae; phylum Streptophyta; class Magnoliopsida; order Caryophyllales; family Plumbaginaceae; genus Limonium; species Limonium bicolor. The sequence continues at coordinate 100,732,918 of CM041782.1, forward strand.
CCGAAGTCTTACTTCCTTAACTCATATTTTCCACTCCTAGTAATCTTAGGGATCCAGTCCCGCATTCATTATCGATACCAAAAGACTAAGTCCATAATTATAATGCTCGGTGCTTCTAAGCACCGTGCCACATCAGTGGCTCCACACAAGTTCTCATAGTAGACCAAGATGCTAGCAATGTATATAACATGCTACAATGCAAACCAAGGCACACAATCATTCATTCGTACAGCATATAACATGCTAAAGTGCAACCCACGGCACACAACATTCATTCATACATAGCGTATATAACATTTTCACACACACAAACCTACCAACCAACCACGAGTGGTTGTAGGAATACGTCATACTAAATCAACACACATCCAAAACAAGACGCGCTTACCCCCCTTAAAAGAGGGGTACGCCCCCGTACCCTACACTAAACCAAAACATCGATGACAAGATAGGGGTACCTAGTTTTCCTTACCGGATTGATTATATGCCATTGTGTAACGCCAGATCGGGTTTTCCCGAGTGTGAGGAGGCTTTCTACCTCTCCAGCGTTTTCCAAAGGATTGAAATGGACCCTAACTAACGAGCCTCACAAACTAACCCGTAACCCCCGTTCTCAAATTTAGGTTTTCCTATACTCGGTACTTCACTGTTCCAGTCATCAGAGCGCAACTACGCTCTGATACCACTTTCTGTAACACCCCGAATCACAATCAATAATCAAACGACATGCCTAACGGTAATACGAGATGTCTACGCAGCGGTTCATACTCTATTCGGGTGCTACAGACGCCAACCACCCACGTGGTTGACAGTCCTCATTACCAACTCCAAGTTACGGTCTGTATGACTGGAAGTCCAACTTAACGAAATCCAAATACAATATAAAGTACAACTCAAGTACCGAGCATCTACAGTTTAGTTAACAACTTAAACAACACAACTCATACATAAGAAAGCATACTACTTAAAGTCTTGCCATGTGGACTACCCCTATGATAGTCACCCTTGCCTACTCTCCGTTATCGTCTGGCACAAGACCTGAAAAAAATTGGGTGTAAAGGACTCAGCAAACTATGCTGAGTATGAACGTGTGAAGCCCGCATGTTACCGGGCCACACGACTAATTGGTCGAATATTATTAAGTCCATTTTACATGCTATGATAAAGCAGTAAAGCACACATCAGTACATCATGATATCATACACACTCATCGGTAGCATAGCAATATCAGCAAGCAACCAAGCACATCTTGCAAGTAGCACAGCAATATCAATAAGCAACCAAGCACAACTTGCCAGTAGCATAACAATGTCAAACACACGGTCCAGCATAATAAGCTGCTAGTGTAGCAACAACAGTCAAGTAATTATAGGACGTGTGCGTAGGTACATTATACCGTCAATCCTCGCTATGGGATCATTCAAGTGATTGCGTATTGTTATCTTGTTCTCATTACATATGTTTTCCTTTCTTCTCTTGCACCGAGTCTGGGGGATGTAGGTTAGATCCCGAGACTTTATAATATAGGTGCTATTCATTCCTTGTTACTTAAATGATCACATTGTTAATTTTCTTATTTGCTTGGTTTCGTTACACATGTTTTCCTCTATTCTCTGGCACCGAGTCAGGGGATATAGATTAGATCCCGAGGCTTTAGTATGTAGGTGCTAATCATTCCTTGTTTCTTCAAGGGTTACTTGTGAATTCTTTTATCACCGCACGTTGGAGGACGTCTCCTCCATAGCTAGTCCCCCATTCCCGACACCCAGGGTCAAGGAAGCGGAAGTCACCTCTAGACTCCAGGATAAGCTTCACCAATTTGTCACTCCCCCATTCCCGACACCCAGGGTCAAGGAAGCGGAAGTCACCTCTGGACTCCGGGATGTGCTTCACCAACTTGTCACTCCCCCATTCCCGACACCCAGGGTCAAGGAACGGAAGTCACCTCTGGACTCCGGGATGTGCTTCACCAAAATATATTCCATCATAGACGGTCGAAGGATCTGATGCAGATACCAACTCCCGATCATCCATACCGCGCAGCCTGAGCTGTTGTCTTCCCGGGTTATTCTCATGTTTCACAGTTGATACTTTTCGTTTCATTATCATTATAATCTCGACACCATAGTGGGTGTCATTAGCGGTCCTCTAAAGTTAGAGAGGATTCGTCTTTGTATAGTTCTTTTGTTTTGTCTACGTGGTTCGTCATGTCTCACCCAAGGAGACTTGCTCTTCATTATGATTAATGAATAGACACCATAGTGGGTGTCATGGTAGTCCTCAATGGATTAGAGAGGAGTTCCCTTATTGAGTTTTCTTTGTTTTCATAATTCGTAGTAGTTCATCTCAAGGTCCATAAACGAGAAAGGGACTAAACTACTGTGTGCGCGCAATGATATATACAACAATGATATAGAAATCATACAACATGATAAACAAGCAATCCAATTTCATGCTTTGATCTTATGTCATTTTCACACACAAGGCACACAGCACACAAGCCGTGTAACACGGCAACATACGAACCACACATGTCCATACCTGGATCAGAAGCAAGTAATCTCACACACGGAGTCCTGGTCGGAGTTCGCTACGGCCCTAGCGTTAATTACAAACAATGTGTCAGTTTATTATTTATGTGACGCCACTTTATATCGTATGTCCTTCCCTAGGTATGTTGTCACATGCCTTGTTCATATTGACTCTTAGAACTTCACATGCATTAATCCTAGGCTCAACTCACTCCTAGGATATTCACATCTTTAGTTACATGTTAACTAAGCCCTTTTCTTTAGTTAATGTTTTAGGGCATTTCAAGAGGTAATCATGTAACAAGTTTGTATAACATAGATATGACTTATCTAATGGGTATTCTTTCCTCAGATAATTAAGTGAGTAATATTTTAACCCTTGTCTAATAATAATATAGATTATAGAATACCCCTAAAACCCACTTATACAGAAATCTCAAGTTTATAAAACCGCAACATAAGCTTAGTGTTTATTCTTACTTAACCTCTCCTTTAGTATATCAACCATGTTTATTTTGCCCCAACATTTCTTCACACACAATCAGGTGGATTTGGTCTGTTTTGGGTTCATCGATAACCTAACCTCTCACTCCTAATGTTTCTGTAATCTAGCTATACAGGACAGCAATGTTACTTGGAAACCGAGACAATCCAACCCATGTTTCCTTGTGTTTCTTGTTTCTAGTTAACTCAGCTGAGGTTTGAGACTTGCCCGCGGTTTTTACCCCACTAGATATGGGTATTACCAAGGTTTTAAACTCAAGATTAAATCAGCAAAGCACTCACTAACCTCTGTACTCAATCATACAGAACAACAACTGTGAGAGAAACCGAAACCGAAAATAGTGCAATACTCCTCTACTCTCTCCTTTGTGTCGGTAGTTAATTGCTTCCTAAATTCCCAAATGAGTTTGCCAACCTAGTTTATCTCTTTAGTAATATTCCTTGTTCATACCTAAGACACCATTTCACTTCTAATGCCTCAGGAAACCTGTTACACAGCAACAGAAAACTGGATCACCAGGTGGGTATTTTCTTCTTTTCTCTTTCTTTCTTTTCTGTTCAGTTACGCATTTGTTCTTCAGAACTCTCCCCAAGTGCTCACCTCTTTAGTTAAGTGTTCTAGCATAAGTTTAACTCAAAAATAACTCCAACAGCCTTGGCTATACTCCTGGGAGGTGGATATACAGAAAGCACCAGATTTCAGAAACCTTAAAACAGAAACTCTCACATTCTGATAACCTTGCTCTTATTTCCTTCTGTTTGTTCACTGCCTGTGTTTCAAACTTGTTTTCTGTTTACTCAACTTGCCCACTTATTAACTAAGTATTTCAACTAAGCTCCTGAACCCAGACTAACCCAAGGCAATTTGGTTAGCCTCACTGGTACACTCACGAAATGAACTCACAAGAAACCAGAACCCATAACCTTATGTAATTCCTTTATTCTCTTTTCTCTTGTCACCAATCTGTCTACTTACTTCCCCAATTTATATACCTTATTAGTTAAGGTCCTAACATGATTTTATTCCTAAGAATAAACCCACAACGACATTGTTTAAGCCACTGACCACTCATTATATCGAAACTGTATCACTACAGAACCAGAAAGTATGAAACTGTCAAACTGAACTGAAATACTAAACTGATTTACCTTCTTCTATCTCTCTGTTTATTCCTGAATCTGCTCTTAAATTTTCCTCAACTTGATAGCCCACCTAGTTAGTGTATTACCAGCTTTTAACTTCGACACAGACCCTAAAACCAATCTGCTATAACTACTAAAGGTTGTAACTCTGAAATAAAGAATCTGTAAACTCGGAAGCATGGAACTGGTATACCTCTCTATGTGTTTTTCTGCTGTTTTAGCATGTCAACTGACTCCCTCGATTGTCTAGTTATCTAATTACCTGCATCAGCATTGTTTTAAACTCTAAACAACCCCAACCAATTTCGCAAGTGTTACAGTATCATCCTGCTACTGAAACTGGAAAATTTAACCACCTGAAACAAAACTAGAACTTAAAACTGATATTCCTTTCTTAATTAATACCTGGATCTGTCTTCTAATTGATTCTCTGCGCCTACACCCATTTGTTTCTTCGGGTTTCTTTTTCTTAGCTCCTCAAACTTGTCGGTTAGGTTCTCAGGTAATTAATATATTACTCATACCACTAAGCATAAGCTACTGGTTTCAGTTACCGTTTGGAAACTGACAGAGAGTTTCTTTTCTTTTTATCGTGTGACAGATTTAGGAGTTCCTTACCTCTTTAGTAACTTGGCTGTTTTCCTTGACTCTACAAGGCTGTTTACTACTTAGGCAGGGGTGTTGGTAGGTATTTAGATCAATTACTAAGCAATTAAAATTCTTACGTCCCCTCTGAAGGTTAATACACAGAATATACATATTACAGATTTTGAGATGCTCATCAACTGAACTGACAGATTGTTTTGTTTTCTGTTCTTGTCCTTTAACTTGTCTCTTGTTTTCCCCAATTTGTTTAATTACTTGGTTGCGTGTTTTAGTATGGTTTTAACATAAACAACCCAAGCAATGGGGACTCCTCTCCTGAAGATCTGTTACACTGAGACCTAAAACGAAACACTGAAACTGATGCACTAGAGTTTGCACTTTAATCCTCTTCGGTTTTAAAACACTCCCCATGTGTTGCTAACTTAGTAAAGTGCTTTAACCAGGGTTTGAGTCTACTATTAAACCCACCTAGTTAGGATATCCCCTCTGGAACCCGATTATACTGAGAGTGTAAATTACAGGACAGAATCTTCAAGTTCCTGTGCACTTCTTTCCTCTACCTCTAGTTTCTTGCACTAGTTGTGTTTGTAAACTCTTCTAAAGTGTTGAAAAACTTATTTAGACATCTTATCAAGATTTTAGGTTGATTATTATACCCAATAAGCCTTCATAGCCTCTCTGGAATTTAGTTACACTGGGAACTGAAAACTGGTTTCTCTTTTCTTGTCTTCTTCTGTTTGTTCTCGCATTTCTTTTCTCGTTTTGCCCCAGGTTGCCTAGTTACTTAGTTAGGTTCCTTATTTAGCCCATGCATACTCTTTATCGCCTCTGGAAGCTAATTATACAGAAGTTGAAAATGTAACAGAAACTGGATTTTCAGTAGCATTTGAACTAGGTGTTTTAATACCTTGGGTTTTGTTTCTGTTTTAAAGCTGGTTCCTCCTGGCCAACTCTCGGTACAATGCAGCTCTTTCAGGGCTTCATACTTCCGGCCTCACTGGAATAATTACCCAGTTGTTAGTCTTTGACAAACCAGACACAACAAGATAGTGGTTTGGAGAAAACAGAAAGCTGTGTCTAAACTGTTACCTACTGTTTGAGTTTCAGAGAAGTATTGGGCAGCTTCTACCTCTGAGGCTTCCCAACAGAGTCAATAGGACTGCGGGAGGATCATGCAAGTAAGGAACAAGAGGGAACTGGGTTGGGTAATATCCCAACTGACTTGGCAACAGAAACAACATGGAAAGATCACGGCCTGATGGATTTACCTGAAACTGCTATTCAACCAGTGTACTGGTTCTCTATCAGTTTTTTTCTTTTCTTGGAACGGACTGCAGCAGAGAATTTGGAGAGCTTGTGTCACTGATCAAGGAGTAAAGGTTTCAGAAATGAAAAATAATTCAGACAGCAAGGAGAGGATCGGGAATAAAAAGGGCTGAAACAACATGTTTGGATTCTCGGACAAAACCAACAGAGGGGTATGTTTGTTTCAGTTTTTACCTGCTGATTCCTGGCCACAATGCTCCAGATCCTGTCGTTTCTTAGGAGTTCAAATTTTAGATCGACCAGGCAGGAGGGAAAAGACCGAGGAACTTGGAGTTCGCTGCTTCACAAGGAAAGAATCAAGAATGATTATGACTGTGTTTTTTTGTACATAAACAATGAAACGGGAGTGGGTCGCAATCAAGCAAGAAAGAGTTTAGATGAAGCAGAAACTCAGCCATGCAAGCTTGGGCTTACCATCACGCAAGGGAAATCAGCTAGGAAGGGGAGGAAGCTCTGGACATGCGACAACGTGGGCATGCGAGTGTGCAGAGGAAGAAACTGGCCTGAGTGTTTTATTAATCCATGGGCACAAGGCAGGGGTGACTAATGCAGGAGATAAAGTTGGTCGTTAATGGAGGCAAGTCCCAATGGGAATCTGATGTACACAAAATCTGAGGCGTGGGAGTTTTGAAAACAAAGACCCGTTGCTGCCATGCCTATTTGTCTCTTGATTAATTTACCGGAATCAAGACTGGTTTGATTCGTGTTCATTTTTTTTTTTTGTAGTTACAGAGTAGTCGCATTACTAGTTTTAATTCGCTAGTATCTATACTGAATTCGAGCACAGCTCATCAGCTCATCATCACTCAAGAAAGGTACGGGAGTCTCGGGTTCGAAAACCCGCGGGAGCGTCTTTGCTCCTTTTTTTTTCTTTCCTTTCTCTTTGTTTTTGTACAGGCCATACATTATTATTTATATGTGTACGACTATATATTATAACATGTGATTCAATATTTTTTTGTAACGCGGTTATGCGGCGTTATTGTTTTATTACAGCGTTACGGTATTGTAACGTTACGTACATATATTTTTGTGTTCGTACATATATATATGTACTAGCTTAAATGGTTCGTACGTTATTTTATGTCCATATTATAAAACACGTTATGGTTTTATGCGTTTAATATTCAGGGGTATTTCACACATGCTTCACCATATAACATATTTCAATACAATCAGCGTACTAAACATTCAAGGCGAATCATACGAGAATTATATTTAAAGTTCATTCTTATTCCATGGTAGGGATGGCAACGGGTCGGGTTCGGGTCGGGTGGAACTGACCCGTTTTTCACCCGCACCACCTGACCCCACCCGTCACCCGCAACTTCATCACCCGTCACCCGTTTCACCAGTCACCCGTTTTTATTTAATTTTCAGCAAGAATTTTTGTTTTTAACACCTTACACAAGCTTAATTTTTTTAAAAAAAATACACTCATATTTGCTCAACAATATATACATCAACTAATGTCAATAACATACTCAAAAAATGGAGTATTAACCAAAATATTTCCAAATTATCTTAACAAATATGAGATAATATATTTTTATTTAATATAACATATAACGGAAACGAGTGAACGGATCAGGTGACTAGGTGAAAAATGTTCACCCGACCCGACCCTGTCCACCAACCCGCCACCCTTCACCCGCCCCCGTTTTTTTCATCTTTTTTTTTTGGTTTTATCCTTTTTTTTTGGGTTTTTCATCCGTTTTTGCGGGTCGGGTGGTCAGTGAAATGGGTACCGTCACCCATTTCCGTTCCTATTCCTTGGCCTTTAAGGCACTTAATATTGTTCACCAATTATACGAACATATTTGTAGTTCGTATTTAATGTTTAACTGAGGTTCATCTCATACTTAATGACAAACGCCATGTTAAAGGACAACATGTCTCTACTCCATACCCCTATTAATATGGCGGGACACCAACAATAGTAGCCACCTCCAATAGCGGAGTATCTCACCAATGAAACATCTCAAATCATTGGAATTTAATATTAGCTGAGAGGACCCGTACGCGGACATCCTCTCAATGTGATCATAGCACACCAAGAGCCACAACCCCTTGGATTTCCTTCGTACACTTGCTCCATACACATGTCACTAATGATTAAGGTCTCTTAATCTATTTACCTAAGTCTCGTCTTAGGTTCCAGTGAATAACCTTTCGAATGTAACACCATTAAGGTCTTATGTTACCTAAAATCTCTTGGTTATTTTTACCATTCGAATGTACAAATCATAAGAGCGGTTTTCTCGAACCGTCGCTCTATATCTAAGTATGATCTTAGAATCCTCGGATAATATAGTGTATCATTATCCACCACAATGACGTTTTCTTGTCACTTCTCTTATCTTAACATAACATAATATTGATTTTGCCTTAGTTCGGTTTATGGATACGAACAATTAATATTGCACAACAGGAGAAATTAATCAAGGCACTAATATAATACATAATCATGCATATAATATTCCATATATACATTCACACAATTAATCTTATCACACAATCACACACATCCGAACCCGAGGAAACCCTCAGAGACAATCGGATCACATAGCAACATACCATTCACCGACGGTGAGTGTGTAGATGACCGTCCCATCCCGTCCCGGGTCTGCAGTCTATGAACTAAGATCTGAATATGCATAACACTAAGTATCAATTCCCTATGATCTTAATTCAATTCAGTATTTCCGAATAACTACTATTCCCCCAGTAATTAACCCCTTAATTAACTAGTCGTTATTACTCGGGCATTTGAATGAATTCGGGATTAGTTAAGTCAATACTTTGACGCATGTTATAAATAACATTGTTGTATCACTTATAGCTTAGGATTTAATCCTAACAACCTATCTCATTTATTCATAGGTTCATTATATATATATCCATATAGTTTGTTACTATATGTTATACCATTGACCTTATAGTGTCATCTCTTCTAAAAAGTCTCATTTCTTTCATGAGTTTGTCAATCTTGACCTTCTTGGTCAATTGGGTTGACTAGGTCAATGTAGTTGACTTGACCAAAGTACTCAAGTCAAAATTTCTATATAATCACAATTTAATCCCTTGAATTATATAATTCTTTTATTTGTCCAATTCTTCATACTTTTAACACTAGACCTTCGTGTCTAATGTTTTATAATGTGATCTCCACATATATTAAACTTCTCTCTTTATTTATTCAAACTCACACATTGTATATAATTGATAATACTCCATGTATCCTCATGATTTTATGTGCACTACTAAATTCCTTTAACTTATACTAATTCCACTTAGTTAGTATTTAACCTTATCTTTGTTTTCACATTATGACATTCTCACTCATATACTAAAATCCATTCCTAACTTTATATTCTCACTTTTGACCTCAATTTTCCGTATATTACATTCTTTCCACAATATCTTTCATTACATTACAATTATACTCCAAATGTCATATATATATATAATATATATATATATATATATATATATATATATATATATATATATTTATACATTCCAACTCTTATTAGATTTAAACCAAAGTTTCCATCGATAATTAACTATTACCGAACAGACCACCTACTTGTCCATATTTATTTCCTCTCTCTCGCTCCAATCTTTTGTTATTTACAAATTGACCCACTTTATTCTTACAACTTTACACTTCCATCTTAAGCTCTTATATTATACAGTCTTACTAATTAAATTCCAAAATCAACCCCAAACTTTTCTAGAATATCCGAACAGACCCAAGTCTGTTTTAATTACTTTTCGGCCCTTAAACTTTCAGATTTCACACTTTTGCCCCATAAGTTTTCCAAATCTTACAATAACTCCTAAACTTCATTTAAATTCCTATTTTATTTATTTCATCACCTAACTTGGTCAACACCCTTTCTTTAGTCAAGGTTGACCACCAAAGTACAGCCTTGACCATAATTTCTCAAAAATTATGTTAACCCCTAATATTTCCTAGGGTTTTCATTTAAGTCCTTAATTTACTAAAACTTATATTTTGCATCTAAAACCCAATGAAGCCTAATTCTTGGCTTTATTACATTTTGACACTCCATAATTTACTTATTCACACTTTACCACTCATCTTTTGCCCATTTGTTCACTAGAACTTCCTTTAAATTCTTAATCACTTTTACCGCAATTTTTGACATTAAACTCTAACCAAACACTACCTAATCCTTAGGTATTTTTATCCCAACCTTTTAGGTGGGTTTAATCCTTAAAACAATCTCTTAACACCAGATCTTCTCACCAAGTTCAATACCAAACAAATGCTTAACTTTTAAAGCATTAAAAGTACTTAAATACTTATAAACTTGGCCTATGTATATGCCTTATTACAAATTCAAACATAACTTAAAATGACATAAAATAGCCATAATAACATAGTTTAACTCTCGGTTTGTCACGTTTTACCTCATACTTTTGGTAATTGCATTTTTAACCCCACAAACCTTATAATTTAACATTTAAGTCATCAATCCACTTAGTTAATCCATCCAAAGATGTCATATACTTTCCTATCCATTTTGAGGTCAATGTTGACCATTTCCCCATTTTCTCGGCCATGTTTGGCTACACACATTCAAATTGCCTTAAAGCATAAATGTGTTTTAAGAGTTACTTACAAGTTTGAAACACCAAACTAGATTTTCTCCACATCAGTCTTGGCCCTATTTTCCAATATAAAGCTTAGTTATATTTTTGCATAAATCATAAGCTTAATTGATTATTAAGGAGTTTTAGGGTTTAGATTAACCACTTACTCTTCTAAAGTTGATTTTGCCTTTCATTTTCCTCTTTAGCTCTCGACCACTTTAAGGTTTTCAAACACCACCTTCAGCCATGTTTTGAACAAAGGTAAATTAATCAAGTTAGGGTCTTTTATGAGCTAAGCATAAGGAAGAAGCTTAAAGCATCAAATGAGCTCTAAGGAGAAGGTTTTACCTTTAGCTTTCTAGGAGGTATTCCTTGCTCATTCTCGGCCAACTAGAGGAAATTAATCAATAGACGAGATCTAGAGTGTAGCTCTATAGATACAAGGTGGATTAAGGTACTTAGAAACCTCAAAATATGACTTACCCTTGAAGTCTTCTTGAAAGATGATTTCTTGATGAAACTTGAGCCAATAAAAGGAGCTAGGAGGAGCTTAAGCTTGAGCATGAAAGAGGAAGAAAAATGAGTATAAATACTCTAGTTTTTTGGACATGAAAGGAATCAAAGGAAAGGTAGAAGTTTAAAGCACCATTTTTACCTTGGTTAGCTTAGATCTTCCCTTGCTCCATGATTGATTTTTTTCTGAAATTTCTCCCCAAAATCTCTTTGTTTTCGGCCTTATTTGAGAATGGGAATAAGTTTATTGTATTCTCTTTGTTTGATTTATGAAAAAGGGAAGAAGATTAGAGGTAGATGAAGTTATGGGTTCACTTGGTGTTCTCGGTGTTCTTCAAGCTCAACAAAAAAGATGAAGAAGGGAGGAGGAGGATGCTCTCAACTGAATATGAGGGAATGAGAGGTTTTTCTCTTGCTAAGTGACAAGTGAGGATGAAAGTTAAATGATGACAGTACTTAGGTGACTAAGCATTATAAGAATATATTTTGGTACAAAAATTTGCAAGGTGGCAAGTGTGTGGAGGAGTTTTCCGGCTCCAATATTGCCTTAGGGGTAATATAGTTTTTTGTGTCATTTGTAATATTATGACTTATAGGTTGTACATTTGGACTTGTTTGATGTGTTAGATGAGTAACACATGTAGTTAGTTGTCCTAAGGTGCATATACTGTATTTCAAGGGATTATTTTACCTACACGTCATTAAGACTCCTTAAGGTATATTTTACCTTAGGTGTTTGTGTTCTTTGTTCATGTAATGATGTGTTACATGATAAACCAACTTTGTAAGTTGATTTCCTCCTTAATGAATGCTCCACTTATATCCATGTTTTAATATAAGGTTTGATAACCTTCATGGACTATGTATATTTATTCATATAAGTGTGCTAGGAGTTTTCATGGTTCATTAAATTATTAAGGCTCATTAGCCTTCCTAATCCCATGATTTTCCTTTTAATTAGGTTTATAACCCTTATGGGTATTTCAGCTAGAGTGCATGGTGAGCAACTTTCTCTTGATCGAGGTTACAAGCAAAAGAAAGGGGTCTACATTCAAGGAAGATGTTAGAAAGTGTTTTGAAGGGAAGAGGCACTATAGCCACCCAATCCTAGAATGAATTGGATAAGCTTGCTCTTTGATGATATTATATACTTTACACAATATATCTTGATATGTAATGCACTTTATTTGTATGTAAATTTTAATATGTTTAATAATGTATTATCGTGTGAATTAAGTTTTATTATAGTTACTAATTAGTATATAGAAACATCTGACAATACACAAAAAAACTGATATTTTATTTTCAATTGCTCAGTGAAGATCGTCATTTAGTACTATAGGTGAAAATAAATCAATATAAATGCTTCAAAAATTCTAAAAAGATTATAGACGGAAATTTTGCGCTAATGTTAAAAAAGTGGGAGTTAAATATTCCATCGTAAGTTAGAGATGGACTGTTTTCATCTCAAATGAATTGATTTGTGACGGACTGGTCCATCGGTAATACATCGCTAATTAGCATCGGATGATTAGCGACAACCCATTTAGTGACGAACATATCTGTATCTAAACCTTTGCCATTAGATCTCCATCTTGAACCATATGTGTTGTTATGCTGATTGACAATAGCATTAAGAGTAACTGAGGAGGCAACAAATTGCTGATGTTGAGTTACCCACATCTCAGTGGAGAGCATCAAATTGTATAGATGTCTAGGTGTGCAAGTATCTGATCTAGTGAGCACATTAGATACAAGAGCTCCATAGTAAGCAGGTACACATTTTAGAATATAGCTCTGAAACTCCCTATCCTGAACCACATGTCCAGTAATGGCCAAAGAGTCGACTAGAATTCTAGCCCAATTATAATAAAGAATGACATCCTCATTATGATTCTTCTCGATTGATATTAATTGTAGGTGGAGAGGTTCAACATGGGTGTTAGTTTAAGCTGCAAAAACTTCATATAAATAGCTCCAAACCTTGCAGAAGTGGGTATGCCCACACGAACTATTATTGACTCAGTCAATGAGGTAAATAAAATTGTGAGAACCAATTGGTCTTGTTGTTCCTATTTAAGTTTATCTGTGTTGATTGATCCATCAGCCGGATGGGGGGGGGGGGGGGGGGAGGTATGTCACTTCTTCTCGAAAAAAGTACAATGATCCCTTTCCAGACCGGGAAATCCTTTTTAAGCTTTATGAGATTTGTTGCAGCATACATAATTGATTGATTTCTAACCTATGCAGGTGCTGGAGCAAGAGGAGATGGTCCAATGACATTCCTAGTTTCACCACTAACGGAGCCAAGAAGCAATGAATCCGCCATGGAAGGTAGGGAAGGAAGAAGAAAAAGTAGGGTTGGGATAGATTAAGGCAGGGTGCTAGTTCTTGATACCATAGTGGGAATCATAGATCAAGAGATTGAAGAAGAATTGAGAGAGAAAATATCTCTATTGTTTCATTATTTCTTGATCTGTATAGAGACATTACAAAGTTTTTTATGTTGGTTTTCTAATACAAATCGATTGGGATAGGACTTTTACAATATAGGTCTACGTGTGGGTTATTATTTACTACTACTGTAACATAATTATAACAATTATTATATTGTTAATAAAAAAATTATAGTGTTATAAAGTGTTCATAAAGTGTTGGTCAAACTTAGTAGCTTATTTTGAACTGTTAATTCGTTTTAAAAAATCAATGAGCTCGTTTGGGGAACAGCTTCCAGCAGCAGACAACTTCTCAATTTCTAAAATCAGCAGGGTTCCACCAAACACTCAAAATCAGTAGCTGACAGTTTCTGCAAAATCATCAGCTGACAGCTTCTCAATTTTCAGCAGCAGGACCTAACAATTGTCTCTGCTTTTTAAAACCATCAGCAGACGTTCCACCAAACACCAAAACTAGCAGTTGACAGCTTCTACAAAACAATCAGCAGACAACTTCCCAATTTCTAACAGCAGGACCAACAGCAGCCTCCAGCAGTGTCCCCAAACGAACCATTATAAGACCTTCTATAGTCAATGGAGTCACGTGGGTGATTAAATACTTCCAGAAATGATTTCTTTTTTGAAATTCAATAATACTTCTATAGTCAATGACGGAGGGAAAGAAATACCAAAAAATAACCGGTGATTAATACTTCCAGAAATGAAAAAAAATGGGAAGTTATGAAGCTATTTCTTTTAGAAATTCAATAATACTTCTATAGTCAAGACGGAGGGGAAGAAATACCAAAATAACCATGCTAGTTAACAATGTTGTCTGAAAGTTCATAGTATGATAATAGGTGTTAAAATTTTTGAAAATCTATAAAAAGTATAGATAAATATAAAAAATTAAAATTTCAAAAATTATACCAATAACATTCAAAAAAAAATTAAACAATTCATAGATTTTTTCAAAAAAATTATTAAGTATCATAATATAGAGTTAAAAGACATAGTAATACCAAAACAATTTTAAAGACATAATTCTATTCTATTATATTGTACTTTCCATTTTTCAGTGTCATTTCATAAATTATAATTAATATTGTTATTTATAGAATAAAAAAATTATAAAAAATATAACATCATAAAATTATTTACAAAATAGATTATAACTTTTCAAAGAAATAATAGTAGGTGAAATTTTTAAAAACTTTTTTTGATAAGATGACTTTATTTGGAAAAAAGAGATATTTTATAATAAAACTAAAATAAAAAACGCATTATTATTGAAAATTGCAAGTGTTATAAACAATATAATTTAATTTACTTCTTTTTCTCAATACTTTCTCAAACTTTTCATCGCTTCTTCACAAAAACTTACAAAATTAAAAAATAGGTTGTGTCTCTGTCTTTTAAGATATTAAATAAGTAGTAACAAAAAAGTGAAAATTAGTTTATAGAGGCAAAGGTCACTACGTTTTTTTTTGCTAATTGAAAGTTTATTTGTTATAAGCAGCGTAATTAAAATTTTTGTTGGTTAATAGAAAGATTTTAGTTATTCTTAATATTATTTAATAATTATTATTATATTTATATTTTTAAAAAATTAAAAGTTTTTTTAAAATTATTTTATAACTATTATGTCCTTAAAAACGTATATTCTATTTTACCAACTTAATAAACTATTTTTGGTTTTTTCATATAATTATTTCAAAAAACTCAATATTTTATGATATTTTTATAATTTTGATATCTATCAATTATTCATATTATATTATAATTATCTACATTTTTTACGTACTTTTAAATTCTGTTTTGAGTTGTTCACATTTGTGACATATTATTAACTTTTGAAATAGTTTGTTAACTAATAGGGGTATTCTTTAGGTCTGGCAAATCGTATTCCCGCATCATGTAAATGATAGAAACGATACATAACATGAAATTTACATGAAGATACACGGTATGTGACACAAAAATATTTTCATTTATGGAATTTTATAACGAAAAAGAAATCCTAAAACCCGGTAAATGAAATATACGAAATTTATTTGTGTGTACATGAATTACATGTGTGCACGAATTAATGAAATAAATAAGTAACACGTAAAATATCAAAACATTATATTTACACGAATTAATGAAATAAATAAGTAACAAGAAATTTATTCATGTGAACATAAATTACATGTGTACACGAATTATATTTCACGAATTATTTACAGATATTTCGTGTACACGACACGTTAATAAATCATGTATATATGATACACAATACAAAATTAGTTTCGTATATAAAATTAAATACCTATACATGTTAATGTCGTGTCATGTTTCGGATCGTATATTCATATTTGGTACTTTTTTACCAGGCCTAGTATTCTTATCTTTTTTCCTGCAAATCAACCGTTATAGTGACATTTCATCAATTTTGAAAAAAATATAATGATTTATCATAACTTTCCATTTCTTAGTAGTATTTCTTGAATTAGCCAAGATATAGTGTCATTTCATGAAATTTATTTTATTTTAATGGGTAAAGAAATATTATGCGGAAAGATAAAAAGTGTACAGTTATGAAATCAACAAATTTTTTATGACCGAGTATCGGTATGGAAATTTAGAATCTCCTAGGGGAGGGCTAAAGGCCTAACAACAACATTTATCATCTCTCTCCATAAGTTTAAAATTCATGACATCCTTTTGATAGTAATATCTTTACCATGATAGTAAAATGAAAGTCCATCTCGTCCGGCCTGTGTACGGCCGTGCAATCTGGCCTGGTCCGAGGCATAAGTTTCTGAAATTTGAGGTTTGATATTATGAACCTCTTTTTTTGTTAATGACTGCATCATTTTTGGCTGAGCTAACAACTACAAGGCAGCTAGAATAATGGAGCTGAGTGAGGAGTTTAGGGAAGCCTCAGGACAGGGCATCAACATATCTAAATCTAGCCTCATGTTCTCATCCGGGCTATCTCCATTCATCAAGAATCAGATCTCGAGTATTATTGCTGTTCAAGAGGTCAACGACCTTGGGTTATATATGGGATTCCCTAGTGTTGTTGGAATGAGCACAAAGCAGGTTTTTTGGTTCATTCGGGACATGGTTTACAAGCGTATTCAAAGCTGACAATCTCTTGTATCACAGGCAGGGAGAGGTATACTTATCACATTAGTTTTTCAGGCCATTCCATCTCACATCATGTGTGTTATGAAATTACCAAACAATCTCATCAAGGAAATTCAAGCAGCTATCAGGTAATTCTGGTGGACAGGGTCATTTGTTCGTAAAGGCATCTGCCGGAGAAACTAGAATGAACTTTGTAAAAGCCTAGATAATGGAGGGCTAGGTTTCCGTAATTTATTCGTCTTCAATGATGCTTTGCTTGCACGTCAATACTGGAGGATTATGCACAATCCTGACCTCCTGGTTGCCCGGGTTCTTAAGGCATAGTACATAGTGGATTCATATCTGTTTGGCGCCAGCTTAGGCGCTAGGCCTAGCCCGATCTTGCAGTGTAACACCCCTACCGCTAATTCAATCATTAACTCCTAACCCGTCTCAATTACCAACATCAAAGCAGCGGAAATTCATACTCCCACGGTGGGTGATACAATGCCGCTAGTCACCCACGTGACTAACAAGGCCAAATCCAATCTGACTAATCAATACAAATACAATATCGGTCTGATGGGTTATTATACTGAGTACTCAACAACTACAAATACCTTCCATTTCTTAATCAATCCAAATACAATACAAATACAGCTTCAATTCGATTCTATACCGAGTTTACTACAAATTCCCAAACTTGTCAATATCATATCGATCTTACAATTCCACAATACAACAAATACAATCCTTAAACAACTACCCATGCTTAATGACAGCCTCGTCCTACTCTCGAACGGTGATCAGCTTCCATGTACCTAGAAAATAAAAACGGTGCCCCTAGGGGCTCAGCAAATTGCTGCATATAAAATTTACATACCCCGCGTGCTAACAGGGGTATGCCGACTACTTTGGTCGAGAACATGCGGTTCATTTTAATTCAAACAACATGCAAGGCAATAATACATTATATATGTATATTGGCACAATCAAGGTTCAACATCGAACACAAACACTAACACACGAATCAAGAGGTTAGTTTAATATATCCTATACTTAGGCTTTGAGGGTTTTACCTCACTATGCCTTAATCCATTCTTCATTGTCTCACCCACTCTCTTGGGTTACACTTACTCAAGCCCTCATTTACTCAATGTTAATTCAAGTCCTCCAATACTCAACTTAATCCTCAACTCTCAAGCTCTCAAGTTTCAACTCAATACTCAATACTCAATACTCAAATTCTCAAATCCCAACTCAAGTTCTCAATTCAAATTCTCAAGTACTCAAAGGCATCTTTTAAGTCATTGCCCACGACCTCCGGGCAGAGTCATACACAAGACTCACCACCGGGCTTACAAATACAAACGGAGCTATACAATTAGCTCCTCAAATTCTCAATCAAGTACTCAATCAAATTCTCAAATGTCCGGTTCTCTACCGAACTACTCAAATTCCCAAAACTCCTCTCTCGGAGTTATTTCATAATCTCATGGATTAGCCTAGAAGTATCTCTCTCGATAACATCTATTAGCTTAGGGAACTTCTCAATGTCTAGTATTCTCAGATTTAACGTTTAACCCAACTTATCGAATACTCTCATGTTCGGGACATTGTTTATATTAGTCGGATCCTCTCATTGGGGTTCGACTATCTTTCTAAGGGGTTTGGTGATGCCTTACCATCCTTTAATCCTCTCAAGGTTTATTTCTTGAGCATTCATTAAATCCTCTAATAGAGGTTTCTTATATACTTCCACTATTAATTGTTTTGTAGATTAAATCAAGTCGGTTCTCTAACCTTTATCGGGAGTTTACTAATTCCTGTACAATTCTCTCACGTTCTAGTGAGTTCATAGGTTTACGTAATTGTTTCTTGGTTCGATAGTTTTAGTGTGTTTCCACGTTTCATTAATTCGTAACTTGACTCTTTCTTCGAGTCTCTAATCAAACAAGACTCAACTATGAGTCGAACTATAGCACTCATTCAACTTTCAAGCACCTCATTCACATTCACACATTTCATGAATTATACAAACTGCAATTCAATAAACAGTCCAACAAGAGGCAATACATCACAAGCACAAGAAAGTGCAAACAATCCGATTCGTACATTTATCATGTTAAGGTGATCACACAATCAAACAAGCACACAAATCAGAGTAGCCAAGGTAGCATACAGGACATGAGAAAATCATACCTTACACCTTGTTTTAACTTTACCGGGTCGCCTTATGTTCCTCGGTTTACTCTTTTTCCACTGATAATATTTCAAACATCTCCATTAATTTAAGGTACTACGGTATGTAAAACTAGTACTCCCGTAATTAACCCCGTTATCCCATTATTCTTTAGTTTGTTCATGTGTTCTTAAACTCACAACTTTCTCATTCACTTCTCCAACTTGTTTACACTTCTTAGGACCCTTACAAGTCACCAAATAACTCCTAAACATCATCTAAAACCAATACCAATCAATCCCCCATCTTTTAGGCACGTAAAAACACTTTTGGTTGAATTTTAGGGGTGGTCCGGGACTTGGTCCGCACCCAAGGTCCCGGACCAATACAGACTTGCACTCTCGGCCATTTTTTTTACCTTGGTCCGGGACTTGTTCCTGGACTTAAGTCCCGAACCACTTCCAGTTTTTACTCTCGAGGCTTTTTTTGATGTGGTCCGGGACTTGGTTCCCAACCTAGGTCCCGGACCTTGCTAAAAACTGCTTAGGTAATTTTTCAACCCCAAATCAGCCCTTAATCCACCCCTAATCATTCAATAATATTTCCACATGTTTCCTACATGTTTAAAAACACTTAAACACTCCTTAAACCACCTTAAATCCTTGGTCACATTCACTACCCAATTCTTGTTCAAATTCACCAATATCAATCCTCACATTTTTACATTTTGCACACTTGTGCATTTCTACTTCTTCTTGATAGTTTCTACCTCCTACCAACCTTACCAAGTCACTTAATGACCATTCCAATTCATTCCTAGATAATGCACTTCTAAAACCCAAGTCCAACTCTCATCTTCCTAAGTCTTGCACACTAACTCTTTCCTGGCATTTCCAAGATCCTCATTTGCCATTTGCTACAGATTTTACCCTTCTCATTATAGTTCTCTAAATACCATTTTCAAGGTTATTACTCTACTCTACTCAACACTATAAACACCCAACTTCTTCCATTCATCAAATCACCTTGAAACACTCATTTTCTACTAAAATTTTGTCATAGTTTCCCCATAAACCTAACATGTCCAAACTCATCCCTTATCACCAAAATCAATCCTAAACTAGCCATACCCATAAAGGGTCCTACCAGCATATAAGCTCAACCAAAATTCACTAAACCAACAATATAGCTCATAAACTCAAATGCAATGGCACTTAGGCCCTTAAATCAACACAAGTTCACAATTCTCTCAAACTTTCTCCAAACACATTACTAGCACAAATTTAGGGTTTATTATTTAATCTAACCCATCCCAAATACTAAGGAAATCTAAATAACTTTAAGGTGAAATTCTTACCTTAAGTTTTCCAAGTCTCCTTTCAATTTTCCTCTTCTTCTTCCACTTCTCAATTTCGGTCAAATGGGAAATGGAGTTGCCAAACTCCATCCCAACATTCAAGGAACACAAAAATGGATTCAATTAAACTTCTAAACCCTTAGGAAATTCTAATTCAATGAAAGGGGCTTAAAGCACAAGAGCTAGGTTTTTACCTTTGGAGCTTTATGAGGGTTTTTTAACCCTTGAATCAAGAAGAGAGTTCCACCACCATTGGAAGGTTGAAACAAATCTCAACAAGGAGAGAAAAACAAGGCATTGCCAAAGGGGAAAAATCGGCCAACACAAGAAGATGGGGAAAAAATGAGTTTTCTTTGGAACCTTTTTACCTTAGAAGAAAGGGGAGACTCCAAGCTTCAAGATGATGCCATTTTCTCTTCAAATGGGATAAACCCATGAAGATGAAGTTCATCATTTTTGGATTTTGAAAAGAGAGAAGTGTAGAGCTTGGTGAGGGGAGTTCAAATATGTAATTTATTTTGCATTTAGAGCATGGATGAAGCTTGGGCAAGCAAGAGAAGGTGGGCTGCCATGGAAGGATGCAAATTGCCAGAAAATGCAGAAGGGAGGAGGAAGGTTATGGTGGGGAAGAAGAAGAATGGGAGAGAGAGAAAAAAGTGAGGAAAGAGAGGGCTTTTTCTTACTTTTGTACTTTTTCTTCTTTTACTTTTTCTCCTTCTTTTCTTTTATAATTTAATGTGTGTGAGGGGAGGCTGATTACTAGCTAAAAACCAGCCCCACATATGTATATAAGATGGAGCGTTTTTCATCTTTTACAGAAAACGCTCGTTAATTTACCCGGTTTTAGCACTATCCACTAACCGGGCCAGTTTTCTGGATTTTTCTCGTTCCTTTAATTTTAATGGCTCTTAAGCTTCCACTAATGTTTAATTACATTTATTTGATGAACTATAATTTTTACGAGTTTGTTTGACCACTCAAAGTCACGTTTTCGGGTTTTCTCGAAAAAAACGTGCGCTAAGGCTTTATTAGTGTTTTTAATTCATTTTATGGATCCATTTTCTTCGGGAATTTTTCTCGTATATTAATTAGGCATTATTAATCCTTAGAAATCCATCTAATACTCTAACCGAGGTCGTATTCCTCTCACGGTCACATAACGCTCCTTTTAGCGTTTTTCGCTCTTTAAGCGTTTTCTCTTTTCTTTTGGATTTATTTTCTTTACCAAAATTTATTAGGCACTAATAGACCCTCAAATATCATATTAGAGTAATTTAATCACCCTAATTAGGTTCAGGGTATTTCATACAGTCTCTATGAGGTTCCATCTACGTCCTACAAAGTGGGGCTAGAAGGATTATAGGGGACGGTTCTTCAATTCTTCTTACTGATCGGTGATATTCAATAAACCAGGAGGAAACCCGTGGGAATTTCCACCAAATATTAGGAGTGAAGGCTTTGTCTTTTGGCTTATTGACGCACCAAGTAGGAAATGAGATGAGGATAATATTCGGGCATGGTTCTCTGAGGAAGATTCGACCCATATCTTGAAAATCATGCTTAGTAACTCTGATCAGCTAGATGGATGGTGTTGGGGTGGGACTAAAAGTGGTCATTTCACAGTTCGATCGGCTTTTCACTTGTTCCCTAATGCCATCCAAGGCTACTTCCACCTATTTAAATAGCTAGATTGGTGAAGTTATGAGTAAGATCCGCAAGTGTTGCCTCCCTTAAAGGGTCCAATTATTCCTCTATAAGGTGCTCCAAGGAATTGTGCTCTGTCGTGTTAACCTTGGCAAAAGCTGCAACGGTTTGCTCACTAAGTGTTGTGACTTCTACAGTAACCCAGCCATAACCCATGTCCTCGTTACTTGTCTGTTAGTAAGGAATTGGTCAAAGGTGGTGGGTCTGGTTCGTCCCCAAGATGAGTGATGGCTCCTTAAAAGACTGGCTTGTTTCCCTAATAAAGGAGGAATCAATGGAGCACATTAAGATAGTGGGCTCCCTTCTATGGAAACTCTGGTTCACCAGATGCCAACTGATACACGGAAGGACCTTCAATTTTGCTTTAGGAATGGACCAAGTGCAGTCATTTCTTGATCTGGCCCTCTTAGCCAGTGCCAGATATCTCCCTTGACAATACTAATACAGAGCCAATGTAGAGGGGTGAAATAGAAATTTATGTTGACGACAGTGAAGGGTTTGATATTGGGTTGGTATGCAAAGATGTTGACGGGCATGTCCCGACTTCTGGCATTGAGAATGGGCATAACCCATGGGATCAAGTTGTAATCAAAGCTAAAACCCATCTTCTCGGGCTTTCGATGGCTACAACTGTGAGCTCACAATCCATTAAAATGTTTTCAAATAATCTCTCAAATGTTGTGAGAAACATATGGCATATTTTATTATTTTCCTATTTCAGAGAGAGGAATACTCTCTTATTATTGTCTACAGAGAGATGAAGTCATTTATATATAAGACTGAGAAAAGTGACTAAGTTAAGCAGCTTTATTTCTTAACTTATATAATACGTTACAACCATCCTAAAATACAGACTAGAGATAACATGTGGACTATTATATCTTCTAACATCCCCCCCCCCCCCAAAAGAAATGGAATTTACAATTTGTTTTGCAGCAAGTGTAGGCCAATGCTGTGTAGCAGCTCTCTGTAGTCTTTTCCTGGTAAGGGTTTAGTCATAAAATCGGTTAGTTGATTGCGATTGGAAATGTGGTCGACACAGATTATCCTTTCTGATTTTTTTATCTAACATAATACACATTGGTCTCTATGTGTCTCGTCCTCTGATGATGAACCGGGTTCTATGCGATATAGACCGCTAACTTATTGTCGCACTTGAGTGGGATTGGTGTTACATCTTGGACACCCTGCTCATGTATGATTCTACTCAACCAAGAAAGCTCTGTAGTGATAATCCTTATTGCTCTATACTTGACTTCAACAGAGGGTAGGGACACGCTAACTTGTTTTTTGGATTTCCATGAAATAGGACTGCCACCTAAAACGATGTACGTAGAAACCAGACATCGATTTTCTAGTGTTTGGGCATGAAGCCCAATCACTATCACAATTAGCTAATAAGGAAAAATCAAAATTGTTATTCAATAATAAACCATAAGAATTTGTACCTTTTAAGTACCATAAGGTATGTGGTGCTGTTTGATAATGATCTTATGTGGGTCTTTGAGAAATTGATTGAGTGACTGAACTGTAAAGCCTATGTCTAGTCTGGTCATGTGAACAAGATAACTAAGTTTGCCAATTAAACTTCTATATTGTGTGGGGATTTTAAGAGGCTGCCCTGTATCAGTTTTCAATTTTGTATCGATCTTTGTAGTGGAGCAGAAACAACAGTGTTGTTTAAACATCATATTCTCTAAGAATCTTAGTATAATTATTTTTGTTGTGTGATTATTAACCCCTCTGGACAATGCAAGAACTCCATTCCTAAGAAGTAATGGAGTTGTCCTAAATATTTGATTCTGAATTTGTTATCGAGATGGGTTTTTTAAGAGGTTATTTCATCCGAACGGTTACCACACAACAAAATATCATCAACATATATGGCTAAATATGTAACAGATGAGGAACTTCTAATATAAAACAGAGAGTAGTAATTTTCTAATTTTTTTTGTAATTTATTGGGTTAGGAAATCACTTAGCTTAGCAAACCATTCACTACTACATAATTGTAGTATACCCACACTTTTAAGTTCAAATTTTATACACAAATAAAATGTGGAAAATTAATTCCTTCACTTATAAGTGTCTTCATAATAGATGTAGAGATATTAGAGATCTTTGTATTTTATATATACATACTTGTACCTACATTTAGCATAAGCTCTTATTATATAGTTCTACACAAACAAATGTAACTAAATAGAGTGGTTATATTAAAAAATTACTATTTTATTCAGTAGGGTTAACAAAAATGTCATTATCTATATTTTTTGTAGTAGTGATTGTCTTGAAGCTTGTTTCAACCATATAAGGATTTTTTAGTTTGCAAGCATTAGCACCTTTTTAAGTTTGAAGACCCTTTGGTATTTGCATATAAATAACTTCTAGAAGATCTCCATGTATAAAAGGGTCGTTAGACCCTAAACCCGCCATTACAAACTCTAAAAATGCCTTGGACGTGTTTTAGCTTTCCTAGGGTGGATTTTAGGGTGTGTAAGGTTAGGGTAATCTATTTGGAAGTCGTTCTATACTTTAATGTGATGATGTACATATTTTAATGTGAGAATGTTTTAATGTGAAGATGTACATGTTCAAATGTGAGAATGTACATGTTCAATTATTAGAATGTGTGTTCTAATGAACATCTATACATGTTTGTATGACCATCTGTACAAGTTTTCTCCCTTATATGTACAGGTTTTAATCTAAGAATGTACATATTTAATAGTTCGTACAGGTTTATGTGACCATCTGTATGTTTATTATGCGAGGATGTACATGTTTTTACGTGAGGATGTACATGTTTTATTGAACATTTGTACATGTTTGTATGACCATCTGTACAAGTTTTCTTTTACGTTTTGTACACTATAACCCTTAGCAGTGTCACTTTTATTTTTACTTGTCAAGGCAGCATACATGGTCAACTTATGTAGCCAGGATGGCTACATTCGGATGTAGCTCAGACAAGTAGAATCAAGACCAAATGTTACTTAATAAATCAAGTTTTAGACTCTTTTTACAGCGAATCTCTTTTGTCCTTTAATGTATCCTACGACAAGAAACTAGCTTGTCCAACTAAGCTAAGCTCATATGCTTAGAACCTGTGTTACGCCGGTGGGTATATGTTTGTTGAACTTTCACTTTTATGTAGATATTTTACTTTAACAAGACAATTTTTTTATTTTTTTCCAAAAAAAAGTTGTGTTATGAATTTTTTATGTATGTTGGCGTACATCAACTAAATTGTATGACCACATTGAAAGAAACTTGAAGAATGAAAGAAGCTAGAGGAACAAACAAATCTTGATTCAAACATAGAGCTAATGCAGTTTGTTTGTTTCTTGCATACACATTGTTCAAAGAACTAAACCCTAAGGTAAGAGATAGAAGAGAACCGGCTCACAACGGTCAAACTGACCACTAACAGACAAAACAAACTAGCTATCCTAATAACATCAAAACGCCACCATATTATGTTACCAAACCCAGACTAGATAAAATGCAGAGATCCTAAGTACTTCTAACATCCACCCCCCCCCCCTAAACCTTATGAGGGTTATCCTTCTAAGGTTTGGAAAACAAGAAGAAACTGCATAACTACATCCTTTTCAGGTCTGGAAACAGAAAAGAAACACTACATAACAACAAACAACTACTTTATATCCAACCTCTAACCCATCCTTCTAATTTGTAATGGATAAGCCTTCCCAGATAATGGCTTTGTTAAAATATCATCCAAACTGCTCCTTCGAACCCACAAATTAAACATTTAGCATACCCTCTTGCACCTTCTATCGAACGAAGTGCACATCCAACTCTATGTGCTTCGTTCGCTCATGCAATACTGAACTTCTGGCAATATATATGGCCGCTTGATTATCTGATCTAATTGGGACTGGTAGAATGCTTGTTACTCCTAATTCATGTAAAACTCTAATAATCAAGCTAAGCTCTGCCGTCACACACCTCATGCCATGGTACTCTGCCTCTATTGATGACAGAGCAATCGTGGTTTGTTTCTTTGACTTCCATGAGAGAGGGTTTCCCCCTAACTGGATGAAGAAGCCACTGATTGACCTCTATGTATTTGGACATCCTGCCCAGTCAGAGTCACAAAAGGCTAATAGATCAAAGCTATTCTTAGAATTAAACAACAAACCATAATTTAAAGTACCCCTTATATAGTCAAGAGTATGCAATGCAGCTTTAAAATGAAAATTGGTGGGACAATTCAAGAACTGAATTAAAGCTTGTATAGTAAAACAAAGGTCTAGTCTGGTATGTGAAAGATAACCAATTCTCCCAACTAATCTTCTATAAACAGAGGGATCACCCAAGACCTTTCCATCTTCCTTTCTTAATTTCAGATTAACATCCAGTGGACTGACTGCAATTTTCTTTCCAGGGCAATCAAATTATTTCAACAAGTCCTCACAATACTTCTTTTGCATCAGAATAACATCATTTGTGGTGTGCAGAAACTGCATCCCTAAGAAGAAATTCAGAATACCTAAGTCTTTTATTTTAAACCTTGTGTTCAAATTTTCCTTGACAGTTTTAATGAAAACATTGTCATCACCAGTTATCAAAATGTCATCCACATAGACAGCCATATAACATACTTTACTAGTGCTGACTCTAGAAAACAAAGAGTAATCGTTGAGAGATTGAACAAAACCAAAAGACTTAAGAAAATCTGTTAATTGGTGATGCCACTATCTAGAGGCCCGCTTCAGGCCATGTAAAGACTTATTTAATTTGCACACTCTTCCTGAACCTTCCTCCTTATGACCTTAGGGTATCTCCATAAACACACTTTGTCAAGATCTTCATGAAGAAAGGCATTATTTATATCTAACTGGTTCACTAGCCAACCCCTTGTTGCTAAAACAATAAGCAGAGCCTTAATAGTAGTAAACTTCACTACAAGAGAAAATGTTTCTAAGTAATCAATTCTATATCTTTAAGTGTACCCTTTTTGCTGAAACAATAACCAGAGCCTTAATAGTAGTAAACTTCTTAATACTCCCATCAGCCCTTCACTTAATTTTGTAAACCCATCTGCATTTGATTGGTTTAACTGTAACACCCCTACTAATTCGGTTCCTAATAATCCTATAAATGTCGCACACAATAATATCTCGCAGCGGTAAATAATAAACTGTCACCCTAATGGTGTCACTGTTATCACTCGCCCATACGGGTGATAACGATTTACCTGATAATCAACTTGCGAAACGTATTCCCGCAGTGACCACAAGAGATAGATAGCAGTACTTAAACAATTAAAACAATTCAACGATAACCAATTATTACAGACCGTGAGCATCTAATCCAAAATACACCTCGGTTAAACAACCCGAGTCCAAACAACCTTAGTATCACACCGTACCAAGTCTATCCAACAGTAAACTTAATAGTCGCGCCCCGCATCGACCCACCAGCTAGTCTCCTGCAATAAAGATGGTTTGTGGTATGGAATCAGCCCCTGCTGAGTATGTCATCACATGCCCCGTCATGCCCCCAAAGACCCCTCAATTATTTGGTCGAGAGCATGAGGTTCATTACATGCAATACTGTTTTAATATTTAAAACTGTAAACAATTAACAGTAATATCCATACAATAACACAACCATCAACATATTTAATATAACCACAAGTATAACCAATGAACATCCAAGCGAAACAACGAGTATAATAAACAAGTACTAGTTCTCGTCCATGGTGTAGAAACCAATATCGTTCGCCACTGTATAATTCTCAACTGAATTGTTTGTTCAGT
Source organism: Limonium bicolor (assembly GCA_023374045.1). NCBI lineage: Eukaryota > Viridiplantae > Streptophyta > Magnoliopsida > Caryophyllales > Plumbaginaceae > Limonium > Limonium bicolor. The sequence goes on from CM041782.1 coordinate 100,760,745, forward strand.
TATACCTAGTGACAATGTCTCGTTAAAACGACATGTCTCTAGTTACCCATATATTATGGCGGGTCACCCACGACAGTAGCCACTCCAGCGGTAGAGTCTCCGACCAACGAGCCATTCTAGCTCACGGGAAATTTTCTTGATACTTGCGGACCCGTACGCGGACATCCTGGTATCGTTTTTGTGATCACAGCACGCACCAAGAGCCACATCCTCTTGGCTTTACTTTCCTTCATTAATTAATTAATTATTCCATCACATCGCATTACCAAATTTTCCAAAAACAGCAGACTAAGGTCATTAGTCCAATCCGGAGTCTGTAAACTCGGGATCCAGTGTTAGATACGGGAGCGGCGTATAGAAAGGCCAATGCTCCGTATAAAAGTCTGGGATAATATGTATATCTTATTATCCTAGTGCTACAAAGTTTTTCTGACGATCCTTATATTTCATATAAGATAGCACCATAGCCGCTAGTTCATTTTATATATATAGGTTCATATATACGAACCGATACTGTTAACTCAACAACAGTAATAATAAGCAGCTATAAATATACAATTCATGCATATTAATGATCACATTCAGACAAACAATCTTATCACAGATCACACAGAAGTCTGAACTGAGGAAGCCCTCAGAGACAATCAGAGACACATAACAACATACCATTCACCCTGATGTATTACGGTGGAGTATGAATCAGCAAGATCCTATGCTCCGTGTGTCGTCTCTATTAGTCTAAACAATACATAATGCTACTGATTAGCATACTGTATAACAACACAATCCTACGGTACCCCGTAACGTCACTAACAACTCCCGGTTAACCCCCCGTTATAAACTGTCAATGTTTGTCGGGCTTTCGGTTTAACTCGAGATTGGAAAAGTGTTATATTACATGCGTAGTCTTGTCTTGTATATTAATACACTTATTGTTGAACTTGTTATCACATGTAACTTAATGTTTGTTTGTACATCATACAGTTTGTTTCATTATTGCATGTGTGATTCCTTGTCATGCACTACGCATCTCGCCTTAGTATTTATTTTTCTAAGGTTGTCACTCTTTTTTTTTTAAATTCAATGTGGTATAGTTCATATGTAAACAATACTTCCAATTACATGAATCCTTATTATCACATGTACACTCTCTTAACTTTAGAATCCCATATCCAATGTTTGTAATTCTTTTTCCTTTTATCATATGTCATTTTAATTATGAAAGTACATGGTCATTAAACCACATTATATTTTTTCCATCATAACATATATTTATTTATGTGTATGCATAGTGGAACTATTTACTATATGGTAATTCTTATAATATATATTCATTCTTTTTAAAGAATACCTCTTATATTATAAATGTTATAACTCTTATAACATTAAAAACCATATTATAAATTCCATTTAAAAATGTTAATATTTCCGAACAGCACCCATGTTCTTAAATATTTACAAGATCCACCACTTAATTAATATAATGTTACATTATAGTTATATAACATATATTATGACATTTAAGTCATTAAAACAATTATAACCTATAGTTATATTTTGTTTATAAAATACCAAATAGCCCCTTATATGTTCGGCTTCCATTATATACCACTAAACTTCTATAAATCATAATTCCATCCCAATTTATAATACATAGTTTTCTAATTCCATTAAAACTATATATTATACATATCTCTTTATAAAACCTTATATATAACTCCTAAAATTACCACACTATACCAAAAGGTTATAAATATTATTCCTAACCTTATGCTTCCTTTAAATCTCGGTTTTCACCCCTTTGTTACCCATTTGTAACAATGTTATAAAATACCATATATTATACTTATATAATTCATATAAACTCCGGATTTAACCAAATAAACTTCTAAAAATTCCTAACAACTTAAGGACTTTACTAAACTCCATTTAGTACCCCTAAGTCTCGGAAATTACATTACTACCCCAAGTCTTATAAATCTTTTACAAGTTAATAAGTATCTTATTATAAGGTAGTATTTTAATTTCTTAAATTTTCCAAACTTGGTCAAAGTCTCCTATATAGTCAACTTTGACTTCTAATACCAAATGGGAACCAATTTTCGGTAATCACTAATAATAACCTATACTTTTCTATTTTTACAATTTTGACCCAAAACTTTATAAAATGTTATAATTTTTATTAAATTCATTTAAAAACCCTAAATTACTCTAAATTAAGCCCACGGCTTTCTAATTTCCTAGTAATTACGATTTGGCCCCAATTTAATTATATAAGCATAAATTTAACTAAATAAGCTTATAAACTTAAATTAAAATGGCCTAATGACATGGCCTTATTACAACCTTGAACTTGCAAAATAAATTACACAATAAATGTCTCAAAATATAGCATATATTCTCGGCCTCACTTTGATTTAATTATTTTTCCACATAATGTCATAATTTGACCATTATGTTAATTAAATCTCTTAAATGACTAGCTTAATTTCTCTTAGTCATTTTTTTCCATTTTTAGGTCAATATGACCCATATTTATAATTTCACTCTCGGCCATATATATATATATATGCTTAGAAATTATAAAAATCATAAGTTTAAGGTGTTTATACCTTGATTATTCCTTGTATGAGCTCGGTCACTTGTAGGAAAATTCACCACTTCATTTAGACATGTTTAATACACCAAAATAAGATATGGTTATACTCCAAGCTTGAGCTTAACCATAAGGAACAATTAATGTAAGATTTAAGGCAAAAATCACCTTAAAAATGAAAGGGAAGTTCAAGCTGGTTTCGGCCTGAATCAAACACACCACAAGGTGTTAGATCCACCATATTGACATAGGAAATAGCTAGATCACAACAAGATGCCTTGTTATTAGGTTTTACCTTGGAAAAATGCCTTAAAAGAGGGTATTTCCTTTGGATCTTGGTCACCCTTGCTCCAAATGGCTAACCAACTGAATGAACATGTAAATATGAAGATTATGAGTGTATAAACTCATAAAAATTGAAGGAAGAAAACCGCTTGAAGGATTGAGAGGCTTAAGGTATGTTTTTACCTTAAAATGCAATTTTGAGCAACCTTGGTCCCTCTACTTGCTTCAACCAAGTTTAGCTGTTTTTCTAACCTTAGAACACTGAGAATGAGCCATAGGAATTGATGAGCCACGAAATCTAGGTGTAGGTAGTGAAGAGATGAAGAAAAAGGGCTAAAAATGACCTTAAAACACTTACCGTAAGAGCTTAGGAGTTAGATCTGCCTTCCATGCTCAAGAACCAGACTTGAGGAAGGGGAGGAACTCGGCTGGGATGGATGGGAACGGACAAGGAGGAAGGAAAAGATGGGAAAGGTTTGAAATAATTGAAAAAGGTAAGGTTACTATTCTAAATTTGGTATTAGGTATCAATTTGTCTCATAATGATTGTAAGCTGTCTCCTCTCCTCTTGCCAGCCGATTTCCTTGGGGTCAAATGGGTCATTACTTGACCATTGACCATGCTTGGTCAATTTGACTCATGCGGGCCCCACTTTAGGGTTTAATTAATATTTTAATATTAAATTTGTAAAAATTCGTAAATTTCTGGAATTAAATTCCTAATATGATATAATATGATATATTATCATATTTAAAGGTAATTATAACCTTTAAGCCCATTAAAAATCAATTTAGAAGACAATCTCACAAAAACGTGCTTTAAGGAGTTTTAGTGCACATTTTTGTGTTGTAAGGTGCTTATGAGCTTAGTCTTCTTTGATAATAGTTTTGTTGTGTTCCTTACTTCATTATAATACTTAGGAATCCACTTTTGATCCTATTTGAGGTCATACAACCTTTATGGTGTCTTAAAGCACATTTTTGGCTTTACCGATCTTAAGGCGTGTTTTGCCTTGTTGAGATCTTTTTGATTGTTCCCCAATAATATTTAGATGTTTATTAATCATCTTAGATCATTATTAGATCATTTAATTATATTTTAAAGGTTAGGGGTATTTCAGTCTGCCCCCCTTAAAAAGGCTTCGTCCCGAAGTCCTTAATCCTCTACAGTTCACCTAAGGAATCAAGTTCCACTAAGTAACCAAACAGTCCATCGCTAGGGAGTAACTCCCACTAGGTTCAGACCTAGTCTATACATACAGCATATATTAATTAACCAAACTCATGGTATAAACTCATTCACATCACAGCACTAAACAATGTGCACATCCAACTCATCAATCAAAAGTACTCAGCGGTACTATATATATATTCAACCAGGTGCACTAAGGCACATACATAAAATGTATCATACATACAATCATCCAAATAACATGTATGACACAGCATACCAACAAAAATCACACTACAAACAACAAGACCTAATGCACAACATGTGCGCAAGCCAAGTGGTGTCTACCCCCCTTAAAAAGGGTTTGACCACGAACCCGTACAAGTATCACAGCTACTACTCGAAGAGTGCTGGGTACTTCGCTCTCATGGAGTCCTCTAACTCCCATGTAGCCTCCTCCACCTCATGGTTCGACCAGAGAACCTTGACCATGCTAACGGTCTTGTTCCTAGTCTGCCTCGTCTTCGTATCGAGAATGCGGAGTGGTACTTCCTCATATCGTAGAGCGGGGTCCAACTCTAGAAGCGTAGTCTCGCTGGCCTCATCCCAGCATAAAGGAGTCCTACACGGTCGACCATAAAGTGCCTGAAATGGTGGCATCTGTATCGAGGAGTGGTAGCTGTTATTGTAGGCGAACTCTATCAAGTGTAGACGCTCTAACCAGCTCCCCTGAAAATCTAAGGCACATGCTCTCAGCATGTCCTCCAGTGTCTGGATGGTCCTCTCACTCTGACCATCGGTCTGTGGATGGAACGCCGTACTAAGCTTCAACTTTGTACCCAAGGCTTCCTGAACCTGTCTCCAGAATCTGGACAAAAATCGAGGGTCCCTATCAGAAACAATAGTCTTTGGCACACCATGGTGCCGGATCACCTCCTTCTGGAACAAGTCCGCTAACTTCGGGACGTTCCAGGTATCCTTCATAGCAACAAACTTTGCCACCTTCGTCAGACGGTCCACAATGACCCAAATCGTGTTCAGTCCTCCCTTAGTCGGTGGGAGACCGACAACGAAATCCATCGTGATGTCCTCGAACTTCCAACAAGGAATAGGCATAGACTGCACTAAACCTCCAGGTCTCCTATGCTCAAACTTAACCTTCTGACAGGTCAAGCATCTAGCCACGCACTCAGCTACATCCTTCTTCATCCCGCTCCACCAGAAATGAACCTTCAAATCTTTATACATCTTCGACGAACCAGGGTGGACGGATAAGGACGAGCAATGAGCCTCCTGGAGTATCTTCTCCTTCAGATCAGGAGACGACTCCGGAATACATAATCGGCCATTCAGTCGTAACATGCCATCATTACACAGTTCGAAATCATACTTCTGTCTCTCAAAACAACCCTCTGACATTTTTTGTTTGATGCTCTCCAAATACTGATCACTCTCCTGAGCAGCTCGTATCTCATCAATCATACTGCTGCTCGCTACAAGTGTAAACAATGAATGAGCTCTGCGGCTCAAGGCGTCGGCAACTACATTTGCTTTGCCCTCTTTATACCTCAGGTCTATGTCGTAGTCCTTCAAGAACTCGACTCATCTTCTCTGTTGCATATTCAGCTCCTTCTGAGAGAAGAGATGTTGTAGACTCTTGTGATCGGAGTAGATAGTGACTGTCACACCATACAAGTAATGTCGTCAGATCTTCAAAGCGAAGACTACTACGCCTAACTCAAGGTCGTGTGTGGGGTAATTCACCTCATGCTTCTTCAGCTGTCAGGATGCGTAAGCAACTACCTTCCCGTGCTGCATAAGCACACAGCCTAGACCGGTTCCAGAGGCATCACAGTATACCTCGAACCCATCAGTGCCCTCAGGGATAGTAAGAACGGGCACCGATGTCAGGAGATCCTTCAGCGTCTGAAAGGACTGCTCACACTCTGTAGACCATAAGAACTAGGATTCCTTCTTCATTAAATTTGTCATTGGTTTAGCCTCTTTGGAGAAGTCCTTCATGAACCTTCGATAATAACCAGCCAAACCCAGAAAACTACGGACGTCTGTGACTGTCTTCGGCCTTGGCCAACTCTTCACTACCTCAATCTTAGCAGGATCTACATATATGCCGCTAGCTGATATAATGTGTCCTAGAAATGACACGCTATCCAACCAAAACTCACATTTAGAGAGTTTGGCATACAGCTGGTTCTCTCTCATAATATTCAACACCTGTCTCAAATGTAACTCATGATCTTCCTTGGTCTTTGAATAGATCAGAATATCGTCGATGAAGACTACAACTGAACTATCAAGATGCTCTCTAAAAAGACGGTTCATCAAGTCCATGAATATGGCTGGCGCATTCGTCAATCCGAATGGCATAACGGTGAACTCGTAGTGTCCATACCGTGTCCTGAAAGCTGTCTTCTCAATATCACCCTCTACAATCCTAATCTGATGGTAGCCAGATCTGAGATCTATCTTCGAGAACACACTGGCCCCTCTCAGCTGATCAAATAAATCATCTATCCGTGGTAATGGGTACTTGTTCTTGACTGTAACCGCATTAAGCTCGCGGTAGTCGATGCAGAGTCGCATACTGCCGTCCTTTTTCTTGACGAACAGCACTGGAGCACCCCAAGGAGAAACACTAGGTCGAATGAATCCCTTGTCGAGGAGGTCCTCCAGTTGTAGCTTCAGCTCCCTCATCTCAGCCGGTGCCATACGGTAGGGTGCCTTAGCAATGGAGCCCGTACCTGGCAACAAGTCGACGGTGAACTCAACCTCGCGCACAGGCGGCATGCCTGGCAGCTCATCAGGAAATAAGTCAGGAAAATCTACCACGACTGGAATTTCTACGTCCGTCACGTCGCTCTATCTCGTGTCCTGTACATAACAGAGGAAGGCTTGTCGGCCCTTCCTAACATCCTTCATCAGGGATAATGCTGACACGATCTTGACAGTCGGCTCTCTCCTCACACTGCGGTATGACACTGTCCTGCCGCTCGGCCCCTTCAGTAGTAGTCGATGCTCTACACAATGAAGGCGGCCCCTATGCTTCTGTAGCCAATCCATGCCCACTATAATGTCAAAACCCAAGTTCTTGAACTCAATCAGATCAATGGGGAAGGTCTCAGTCATAATGCTGATCTCTAACCCTGTATACTGTCTGGTGCAACCTACTTTCTCCTTCGAAGGAAGGGTGACTGAAAAGTCTGAAAGCTGTTCGGGGGTGGCCCCCAGCTTCTTAGCAAACATCGAGGAAATAAAAGAATGCGAAGCCCCTGAGTCGAACAATACGGAAGCACTAACACCATCAATAGGAAAGGTACCTGAGATCACCTCTCGTATTAGCATCGAGTCCCAATAAATCACCAATTTACTGTTGTTTGTAATTGTCATACCTGTGATGACATTACCAGACTCCTTGGCTTGCGCCATGTCTAGGATGCAGATGGTACCCTCCTTTCCATTTCTGTAGCCTGATGTTATGAATTATCGGTATCAACAAAGCTGAACACATATACTTGAAAATAGAAGACTCTTATTTCATTCATTCCAACTGCATTATACAAGGTTACACACTTAACTACTACTATTACATCAGTACTGTCTGAAGGTCAAATTTAAACAGCCAGGTCGGATGTGGGTATCATTCACTAAAGCTGGTGGTGCGGTATTGAGCTTAATGCTCTTAATACCATGATATATAAGCCTCGACTCTCCACCAAATACCAACACATCCCCAGACTTGAGGATGATCTTGCTTGCTAGATCCATCCTCTTCTGGTCTCCATAGATAAACTCAGCACTCATTCACTATGGTGATTTGCTCATCTAGGGTTAGGAACTCTCTGAGAAGTATCATGCCCGGTCTGACAACATGACACAACTCACTAGGGTACTCCCGTCTTTCTTCCACGGGTCTAGGTGATCTCTGTCTTGTAAGTGTGGGATAGCAGATGTCGAAATCTCCTAAGAGGTAACAGGTTTTCTAGGTAAGTTGTTCATCTAAAGCGGTAACTTAAACACACATTCATGCTAAGGTAAAGCGTTTAACACTTAGTCATGCTCTCATACAATGGTTAAGGTTTCAAATGCTAACCTTCACCGCGCTGGGTACTAGTACCAGTGCCTGAAGCTCCTGCTGCATTCAGCATACGGTTGCCCGGCGGGTTCCTCTGGTTCTGGTTCTGCTGCTGTGGCTGCTGATGCTGCTGCCCTCTCTGGGCTTGGGGCGCCGGCCCCCTCTGGCCACCTCGAGCTCCACCTCCTCCAGTAGGTGCGCTCTGAGTCCCCTTCTGCGGGCGGTACGCTCGGCTATCTGGATTAGCAAAGCACTCGAACGACCTGTGGCCCTTCTTTCCACAATGGTGGCAGTCCACCGCTTGCCCGGTGCAGTCGACACCCGGGTGGTCTTTACCACAGCGCTTGTAGTGAAAGTGGCGCTGGGGTGCAGAACCTATTATCACATCACACTCAGATTAATACAAGGATGGTAATGGATAGTGTAGTACACAACTCATTAACAAGGTTAGACCGCTTACCCTTAGGGGGTGCAGATCTAAGAGGCTGCACATCGTAGGTAGGCCCGGTCAGCAACGGGACCTTGTCCTTACCCTTTTGGCTGGCCTGCTCCTTCTTCTTCTCCCTCCAGGAGAACTTTTTCTTCCTGTGATCGTCGAAGTGTCAGGAATAGCAGGTATAAAAGCAGGTAGTAAGTAAGTAATTTAAATGGATTAAATAACTTAAGGTGGTTCTTACTTCCAGCCCTTACTGCCTCCGCTTCCAGCCTCAGTCTCCGCCTCCTTCTCTGGGGCCTTACGCTTCTGCCCCTGGCCGTCCTCCCGGCTGTTCACCATCATCTCAGTCCGAGAAGCAGCGTCATAACATTCCTGTAATGCATCAATGAGTTCCCCGAACTTGTAATAATTCAAACTGAGTTATAAGGTAAAACTGTCAATTAATTTTTACCTGGACCGTAGGGTACAAGGTAGCACCCATGGCGGCTTTAATAGCATATCTCAACCCGCCTCTAAATTTCTCCACCTTCACAGCATCAGAATAAACAACTCCTGGGATGAAGTCCAAGAGCCCAATAAACAAGGAGTAGTACTGATCTACTGTCATACTACCCTGCCTCAGGGCCTCAAACTCCTCCCTCTTTCTCTGCTTCAAATTTGCAGGATAGTACTTCTCTCTCAACAATTCCACAAAACCAGTCCATCCAAAACCCTCTATAGCAAGATAATGTGCCTTCACGGACCTCCACCACGTGCTGGCAGCGTCCTTCAGGTGAAAGGCTGCTATATCGACTCGGTGCTCAGCAGGCACATGTATGGCATCAAAGGCCTTCTCGTGCTCAACAATGTATCTCTCCAGGACAGTGGGGTCAGCAACTCCATCATGGGTAGGTACTCGCGTGTCAGCTACGCTCTTCAGCCAATTCGGCTCTCTAGGTGCGGGTACGGGTGGGACTACCGGTGGTGCAGGTGGTGCTCCTATATGGATACCTCCCATCTGGGCTAGCTGAGCAAAGACGGCCGCTACCGTCTCAGCAACGCCCACGGCTGGGGCCTCAGGAGGTCCTCCTCCAGGCCCGCCGCCTCTTCCACCACCTCCCCTACCTCTGCCAGTTGATCGTCTTCCGGAAGACATCTGAAGAATTCAGGACCAAAGTCAGCTCTTGGTATGAATACTGTACTTATCTCAACCACATGTTCACATAGCCCTAAAAGGCATAAAACACATCGTCCCCGACAATCTCCTAACTCAAATTATTTACAACTATCTCCTAGGTACTGGTGTGTGAGTAACCTAGGCTCACGGTACTTAAACTATTATCTCTTATAATCAGAGCGGTACTCCGCTCTGATACCACATTTGTAACACCCCTACTAATTCGGTTCCTAATAATCCTATAAATGTCGCACACAATAATATCTCGCAGCGGTAAATAATAAACTGTCGCCCTAATGGTGTCACTGTTATCACTCGCCCATACAGGTGATAACGATTTACCTGATAATCAACTTACGAAACGTATTCCCGCAGTGACCACAAGAGATAGATAGCAGTACTTAAACAATTAAAACAATTCAACAATAACCAATTATTACAGACCGTGAGCATCTAATCCAAAATACACCTCGGTTAAACAACCCGAGTCCAAACAACCTTAGTATCACACCGTACCAAGTCTATCCAACAGTAAACTTAATAGTCGCGCCCCGCGTCGACCCACCAGCTAGTCTCCTGCAATAAAGATGGTTTGTGGTATGGAATCAGCCCCTGCTGAGTATGTCATCACATGTCCCGTCATGCCCTCAAAGACCCCTCAATTATTTGGTCGAGAGCATGAGGTTCATTACATGCAATACCGTTTTAATATTTAAAACTGTAAACAATTAACAGTAATATCCATACAATAACACAACCATCAACATATTTAATATAACCACAAGTATAACCAATGAACATCCAAGCGAAACAACGAGTATAATAAACAAGTACTAGTTCTCGTCCATGGTGTAGAAACCAATATCGTTCGCCACTGTATAATTCTCAACTGTATTGTTTGTTCAGTTATACCTAGTGACAATGTCTCTGTAACACCCCTACTAAGTCGGTACCTAACAATCCTATAAAAGTCGCGCACAATAATATCTCGCAGCGGTAAATAATAAACTATCGCCCTAATGGTGTCACTGTTATCACTCGCCCATACGGGTGATAACGATTTACCTGATAATCAACTTGCGAAACGTATTCCCGCAGTGACCACAAGAGATAGATAGTAGGACCTAAACAACTTAAAGCAAAACTAACATCAACAATTATTACAGACCGTGAGCATCTAAACCAATACACCTCGGTTACACAACCCGAGTCCAAAATAACCTGAGTATCACACCGTACCAAGCCTAAGTCAACCGTACTGTAACAATGGTCACCTCGCTGCGACCCACCAGCTAATCACCTGAAATAAAGATGGTTTGTGGTATGGAATCAGCCCCTGCTGAGTATGTCATCACATGCCCCGTCATGCCCCCAAAGACCCCTCAATTATTTGGTCGAGAGCATGAGGTTCATTACATGCAAAACCGTTTTAATATTTAAAACTGTAAATCAATTAACAGTAATATCCATACAATAACACAACCATTAACACATATATATAACCACAAGTATAACCATTGAACAACCAAGCGAAACAACGAGAATGATAAACAAGTATTAATTCTCGTCCATGGTATAGAAACCAATATTGTTCGCCACCGTATAATTCTCAACTTTATTATCCGTTCAGTTATACCTAGTGACAATGTCTCATTAGAACGACATGTCTCTAGTACCCATATATTATGGCGGGTCACCCACGGCAGTAGCCACTCCAACGGTAGAGTCTCCGACCAACGAGCCATTCTAGCTCACGGGAAATTTTCTTGATACTTACGGACCCTACGCGGACATCCTGGTATCGTTTTTGTGATCACAGCGCGCACCAAGAGCCACATCCTCTTGGCTTTACTTTCCATCTTAATTAATTATTTATTCCATCGCATCGCATTACCAAATTTTACTAACACAGCAGACTAAGGTCATTAGTCCAATCCAGAGTCTGTAAACTCGGGATCCAGTGTTAGATACGAGAGCGGCGTATAGAAAGGCCAATGCTCCGTATAAATCTCGGATAATATGTATATCTTATTATCCTAGTGCTACAACGTTTTTCTGACGATCCTTTATTTCATATAAGATAGCACCATAGCCGCTAGTTCGTTTATATATATTGGTTCATATATACGAACCGATACTGTTAACTCAACAACAGTAATAATGAGCAGCTATAATATACAGTTCATGCATATTTAATTAAACATTCAGACAAACAATCTTATCACAGGTCACACAGAAGTCTGAACTGAGGAAGCCCTCAGAGACAATCAGAGACCATAACACATACCGTTCACCCTGATGTATTACGGTGGAGTATGAATCAGCAAGATCCTATGCTCCTTGTGTAGTCTCTAACGTCTAAACAATACATGCTACTGATTAGCATACTGTATAACAACACAATCCTACGGTACCCCGTACCGTCACTAACACCTCCCGGTTAACCCCCCGTTATTAACTATCAATGTTTGTCGGGTTTTAGGTTTAACTCGAGATTGGAAAAGGTTACATTACATGCGTAGTCTTGTTTGTATATTAGTATATTGTTGTTAACTTGTTATCGCATGTAACTTAATGTTTTTTGTACATCATACAGTTTGTTTCATTATTGTATGTGTGATCCTTTGTCATGCACTATGCATCTTACCTTAGTATTTATTTTTCTAAGGTTTGTCTCTTTTTTTTTTAATTTCAATGTGGTATAATTCATCTGTAAACTATACTCTTAATATCTATAATACTTATTATCCCATGAATACTCTAACTTTAGAATTTCCATATCTAATGTTTATAATTCTTTTCTCCTTAACTATTATCATTTTAATTATGATAATTTATGATTATTGAACCATATCACATTTTCTACCTATACATATATTTATTTATATTGTGTATTATGGAACTATTTATTATATGGTAAGTCTTATAATTATATTCATTCTTTTAATGAATATCTCTTATATTATAAATGTTATAACTCTTATAACATTAAAACCATATTATAAATTCCATTTAAAAATGTTATATTTTCGAACAGCACCTATGTTCTTAAATATTTATAAAATCCACCTTAATTAATATAATGTCATTATAGTATATACATATCTTATGACATTTAAATCATTAAAACAATTATAACCTATAGTTATATTTTGTTTTAAAATACCAAACCCCTTAGTATTTTCGGTTTCACTTATAACTTATACTTCTATAAATCACAATTCAATTCCAATTTATAATACATAGTTTTCTAATTCCATTAAAACTATATTATACATATTCTTTATAAAACCTTATATACTTCCAAAAATTACCAAACTATACCAAAAGGTTATAAACATTATTCCTAACCTTATACTTCTTTAATTCACGGTTTTTATACATTTGTTACCTATTTATAACAATGTCATAAATACCATATATTATACTTATATAATTCATATGAACTCCAAATTTAACCAAATAACTTCTAAAATTTCTAATAACTTAAGGACTTTACTAAACTCCATTTAGTACCCTTAATTCTCGGTAATTACATTACCACCCCAACCTTATAAATCTTTTACAATTTAATAAGTATCTTATTATAAGATAGTATTTTAATTTCTTAAATTTTCTAAACTTGGTCAAAGTCTCCTATATAGTCAACTTTGACTCCTAACACCAAATGGGAACCAATTTTCGGTAATTACTAATAATGACCTATACTTTTCTATTTTTACAATTTTGACCCAAAACTTTATAAAATGTTATAATTTTTATTAAATTCATTTAAAAACCTAAATTACTCTAAATTACCCACGGCTTTTCTAATTCCTTAATAATTACGAATTTGGCCCCAATTTTAATTATAAGCATAAATAAAACTAAATAAGCTTATAAACTTAAATTAAAATGGCCTAATGACATGGCCTTATTACAACCTTGAACTTGCAAAATAAATTACACAATAAATGTCTCAAAATATAGCATATATATTCGGCCTCTCCATGGTTTAATTAATTTTCCACATAATGTCATAATTTGACCATTATGTTAATTAAATCTCTTAAATGACTAGCTTAATTTATCTTAGCCATTTTTTTTACATTTTTAGGTCAATATGACCTATATATGTAGATTCACTCTCGGCCATATATATATATATATATATATATATATATATATATATACTATAAAAATATATAAAACAAAGATTATCATAAGTTTAAGGTGTTTATACCTTGATTAAGCCTTGTATGCTCTCGGCCACCTCTAGGAAAATTCACCACTTGATTTAGACATGTTTAATACACAAAAACAAGATATGGTTACACTCCAAGCATGAGCTTAACCATAAGGAATAATTAACGTAAGATTTAAGGCAAAATCACCTTAAAATGCAAGGGAAGTTCTAGGTATTTGACCTGAACCAAACACACCACAAGGTGTTAGATCTACCATATTGACATAGGAATAGTTAGATCTCGAAATCCTACCTTGTTATTAGGTTTTACCTTGGAAAATGCCTTAAAAGAGAGTATTTCTCTTGGATCTCGGTCACCCTTGCTCCAAATGGCTAACCAACAGATCCCACATGAAAAGGAGATGAAGATGAGTCTATGACCAAAATTTCACAGCCAAACTCGAAGGGAATCAAAAGTTATGAGCTTAAAGCACATTTTTACCTTAAATGTAGATTTGGACAACCTTGGTCCCTCTACTGATCTCAACCGAGTTTAGCTCTTGTTCTAACCTTAGAACACTGAGAATAAGCCATAGAATAGATGAGCCACGAAATTTAGGTGTTGGTGGTGAAAATGAAGAAAAAGAGCTAAAAATGACATTAAACACTTACATTAGGAGCTTAGGAGCTAGACTTTGCCTTCCATGTTGTCAAGAACAAGCTTGGAGAGCTTGAGAGGAAGGATGGAGCTCGGTTGGAATGAGAGAATCGGACAAGGAGGAGGAGGAAGGAAGGGGGAATGATTGATAAGTTTGTAATATTAAATGAAAAGGTAACATTATTTTGTAAAAGTAACATATTAGGTAGCATTTGTCTTCAAATCATTGCATGCTGTCTCCTCCCTTATTGCAGCCGGCCTCCTTGGTCTAAATGAGTCAATAATTGACCATTGACCAGCTTGGTCAATGTTGACTCATGCGGGCCCCACTTTAGGGTTTTATTAATATTTTAATATTAAATTTGTAAAAATTCGTAAATTTCTGGAATTAAATTCCTAATATGATATAATATGATTATATATATTTAAGGATATTTATAATTTTTAAGCCTATTAAAATCAATTTAAAAGGCAATCTCACAAAAACGTGCTTTAAGGAGTTTTAGCGCACATTTTTGTGTCACAGGATGTTCCTGAGCTTAGTTCTCTTTGAGAATGGTTTATTGTGTTCCTTGATTCATTATAATACTTAGGAATCCACTTTGGATCCTATTGGGGTATACAACCTTCATGGCGTCGTCTTAATAAAGCACATTTTGGCTTTACCGATCTTAAGGCGTGTTTTGCCTTGTTGAGATCTTTAGATTGTTCCCCAATAATATTTAGATGTTTAATAATCATCTTAGATCATTAATAGATCATTTAATTATATTTTAAAGATTAGGGGTATTTCAGTCTACCCCCCTTAAAAAGGCTTCGTCCCGAAGTCCTTAATCCTCTACAGTTCACCTAAGGAATCAAGTTCCACTAAGTAACCAAACAGTCCATTGCTAGGGAGTAACTCCCACTAGGTTCAGACCTAGTCTATGCATATATTAAATAAAAACTCATGGTATACTCATTCACAACACAGCACTACAAGTGCACATCTCATTCATCGATCAAAAGTACTCAGCGGTACTATATATTCAACCAGGTGCACCAAGGCACATACATACATAAAATGTATACACATACAATCCAAACACATGTATGACGCAGCATACCAACAAAACAACACAAAAAAAAAAACCTAATGCACAAACATGTGCGCAAGCCAAGTGGTGTCTACCCCCCTTAAAAAGGGTTTGACCACGAACCCGTACAAGTAACACAGCTACTACTCGAAGAGTGCTGGGTACTTCGCTCTCATGGAGTCCTCTAACTCCCATGTGGCCTCCTCCACCTCATGGTTCGACCAGAGAACCTTGACCATGCTAACGGTCTTGTTCCTAGTCTGTCTCGTCTTCGTATCGAGAATGCGGAGTGGTACTTCCTCATATCGTAGAGCAGGGTCCAACTCTAAAGTCTCTGGCTGCAAAACGTGCGATGGGTGGGGCACATACCTCTTCAACTGTGAAACGTGGAAAACGTCGTGCACCCTCCCGAGCTCTGCTGGTAAATCCAGTTGTAGGCTAATGGGCCCACTCGCTCCCTAATCGCATAAGGTCCAACATACTTTGGGCTCAACTTGCCCTTCTGTCCAAACCGGAATATCCCCTTCATGGGTGACACTCTAAGGAATACCATATCATCGGTAGTGAACTCAATGTCCCTCCTTCTGGTGTCTGCATAAGATTTCTGCCGGTCCTGAGCTGCCTTCATATTCTTGCGAATCTGTAGAACATCCTCCTTAATCTGCTCTAGGTACTCTGGTCCTAGGAGCGTAGTCTCGCTGGCCTCATCCCAGCATAAAGGCGTCCTACATGGTCTACCATAAAGTGCCTGAAATGGTGGCATCTGTATCGAGGAGTGGTAGCTGTTGTTGTAGGCGAACTCTATCAGATGTAGTCGCTCTAACCAACTCCCCTGAAAATCTAAGGCACATGCTCTCAGCATGTCCTCCAGTGTCTGGATGGTCCTCTCACTCTGACCGTCGGTCTGTGGATGGAACGCCGTACTAAGCTTCAACTTTGTACCCAAGGCTTCCTGAACCTGTCCCCAGAATCTGGACAAAAATCGAGGGTCCCTATCAGAAACAATAGTCTTTGGCACACCATGGTGCCGGATCACCTCCTTCTGGAACAAGTCCGCTAACTTCGGGACGTTCCAGGTATCCCTCATCGCAATAAACTTTGCCACCTTCGTCAGACGGTCCACTATGACCCAAATCGTGTTCAGTCCTCCCTTAGTCGGTGGGAGACCGACAATGAAATCCATCGAAATGTCCTCGAACTTCCAACAAGGAATAGGCATAGACTGCACTAAACCTCCGGGTCTCCTATGCTCAAACTTAACCTTCTCAGGTCAAGCATCTAGCCACATACTCAGCTACATCCTTCTTCATCCCGCTCCACCAGAAATGAACCTTCAAATCCTTATACATCTTCGACGAACCAGGGTGGACGGATAAGGACGAGCAATGAGCCTCCTGGAGTATCTTCTCCTTCAGATCAGGAGACGACTCCGGAATACACAAACGGCCCTTCAGTCGAATCATGCCATCATCGCACAGTTCGAAGTCATATTTAGCCTCTCAAAACAACCATCTATCATTTCTGCCTGATACTCTGCATATAGTGATCACTCTCCTGTGCAGCTCGTATCTCATCAATCATACTGCTGTTTGCTAATAAAGTGAACAATGAATGAGCTCTGCGGCTCAGGGCATCAGCTACCACATTCGCCTTGCCCTCTTTGTACCTCAGGTCTATATCGTAGTCCTTCAAGAACTCGACCCATCTTCTCTGTCGCATGTTCAGCTCCTTCTGAGAGAAGAGATGCTGTAGACTCTTGTGATCAGAGTAGATAGTGACTGTCACACCATACAAATAATGTCGCCAGATCTTCAAAGCGAAGACTACTGCGCCTAACTCAAGGTCATGTGTGGGGTAATTCACCTCATGCTTCTTCAGCTGTCGGGATGCGTAAGCAACTACCTTCCCGTGCTGCATAAGCACACAGCCTAGACCGGTTCCAGAGGCATCACAGTATACCTCGAACCCATCAGTGCCCTCAGGGATAGTAAGAACGGGCGCTGATGTCAGGAGATCCTTCAGCGTCTGAAAGGACTGCTCACACTCTGCAGACCATAAGAACTGGGATTCCTTCTTCATTAGATTAGTCATTGGTTTGGCTTCCTTGGAGAAGTCCTTCACAAATCTTCGATAATACCCTGCCAAACCCAGGAAGCTACGGACGTCTGTGACTGTCTTCGGCCTTGGCCAACTCTTACTGCCTCAATCTTAGCAGGATCTACAGATATGCCGCTAGCTGATATAATGTGTCCTAGAAATGACACGCTGTCTAACCAAACTCACACTTAGAGAGTTTGGCATACAGTTGGTTCACTCTCATAATATTCAACACCTGTCTCAAATGGAACTCATGATCTTCCTTGGTTTTTGAATAGATCAGAATATCGTCGATGAAGACTACAACTGAACTATCAAGATGCTCTCTAAAAAGTCGGTTCATCAAGTCCATGAATATGGCTGGCGCATTCGTCAGTCCGAATGGCATAACGGTGAACTCATAGTGTCCATACCGTGTCCTGAAAGCTGTCTTCTCAATGTCACC
Organism: Limonium bicolor; assembly: GCA_023374045.1. NCBI lineage: Eukaryota > Viridiplantae > Streptophyta > Magnoliopsida > Caryophyllales > Plumbaginaceae > Limonium > Limonium bicolor. The sequence continues at coordinate 100,778,922 of CM041782.1, forward strand.
CTCTGCAATCCTAATCTGATGGTAGCCAGATCTGAGGTCTATCTTCGAGAACACACTGGCCCTCTCAGCTGATCAAACAAATCATCTATCCGTGGTAATGGGTACTGTTCTTGACTGTAACCGCATTAAGCTCGCGGTAGTCGATGCAGAGTCGCATACTGCCGTCCTTTTCTTGACGAACAGCACTGGAGCACCCCAAGGAGAAACACTAGGTCGGATGAATCCCTTGTCGAGGAGGTCCTCCAGCTGTAGCTTCAGCTCCCTCATCTCAGCCGGTGCCATACGGTAGGGTGCCTTAGCAATGGGGCCCGTACCTGGCAACAAGTCGACGGCGAACTCAACCTCGCGCACAGGCGGCATGCCTGGCAGCTCATCAGGAAATAAGTCGGGAAAATCTACCACGACTGGAATGTCTACGTCCGTCACGTCGCTCTGTCTCGTGTCCTGTACATAACAGAGGAAGGCTTGTCGGCCCTTCCTAACATCCTTCATCAGGGACAATGCTGACACGATCTTGACAGTCGGCTCTCTCCTCACACTGCGGTATGACACTGTCTTGCCGCTCGGCCCCTTCAGTAGTAGTCGATGCTCTGCGCAATGAAGGCGGCCCCTATGCTTCTGTAGCCAATCCATGCCCACTATGATGTCAAAACCCAAATTCTTGAACTCAATTAGATCAATGGGGAAGGTCTCAGTCATAATGCTGATCTCTAACCTGTATACTGTCTAGTGCAACCTACTTTCTCCTTCGAAGGAAGGGTGACTGAGAAGTCTGAAAGCTGCTCGGGGGTGGCCCCCAGCTTCTTAGCAAATGTCGAGGAAATAAAAGAATGCGAAGCCCCTAAGTCGAACAATACGGAAGCACTAACACCATCAATAGGAAAGGTACCTGAGATCACCTCTCGTATTAGCATCGAGTCCCAATAAATCACTAGTTTACTGTTGTTTGTAATTGTCATACCTGTGATGACATTACCAGACTCCTTGGCTTGCACCATGTCTAGGATGCAGATGGTACCTTCCTTTCCATTTCTATGGCCTGAAGTTATGAATTATTGGAATCAACAAAACTGAAACATATACTTGAAGGTAGAAAACTCTTATTTTATTCATTCCAACTATATATACAAGGTTACACACTTAACTACTACTATTACATCAGTACTGTCTGAAGGTCAAATTTAAACGGCCGGGTCAGATGTGGGTATCATTCACTAGAGTTGGTGGTGCGGTATTGAGCTTAATGTATATAGAGTGTTATAAAGAAATGTGTATAATATATAGTTTTAATGGAATTAGAAAAACTATGTATTATAAATTGGGATTGAATTGTGATTTTATAGAAGTTTAGTGGTTATAATAAAAGCCGAAAATATAAGGGGGCTAATTGGTATTTTATAAACAAAATATGACTTATATATTCGGCCTCACTTAGGTTTAATTATTTTTCCACATAATGTCATAATTTGACCATTATGTTAATTAAATCCCTTAAATGACTAGCTTAATTTATCTTAGCCATTTTTTTTCCATTTTTAGGTCAATATGACCTATATATGAAGTTTCACTCTCGGCCATATATATATATATGCTTAAAAATTGTAAAAATTAATCATAAGTTTAAGGTGTTTATACCTTGATCTATCCTTGTATGCTCTCGGCCACTTGTAGGAAAAATCACCACATGGTTTAGACATGTTTAATACACAAAAACAAGATATGGTTACACTCCAAGCTTGAGCTTAACCATAAGGAATAATTAATGTAAGATTTAAGGCAAAAATCACCTTAAAATGCAAGGGAAGTTCTAAGTGGTTTCGACCTGAACCAAACACACCACAAGGTGTTAGATCCACCATATTGACATAGGAAATAGTTAGATCTCGAAATGCTACCTTGTTATTAGGTTTTACCTTGGAAAAATGCCTTAAAAGAGAGTATTTCTCTTGGATCTTGGTCACCCTTGCTCCAAATGGCTAACCAACTGAATGAGTATGTAAATATGAAGATTATGAGTGTATAAACTCATAAAAATTAAAGGAAGAAAACCGCATGGAATATTGAGAAGCTTAAGGTATGTTTTTACCTTAAAATGTATATTTGAACAACCTTGGTCCCTCTAATGGTATCAACCTAGTTTAGCTCTTGTTCTAAACTTAGAACACTGAGAATAAGCCATAGGAATTGATGAGCCACGAAATCTAGGTGTTGGTAGTGAAGAGATGAAGAAAAAGGGCTAAAAATGACATTAAAACACTTACCTTAAGGACTTAGGAGCTAGGTTTGCCTTCCATGTTCAAGAACAAGCTTTGAGAGCTTCAAAGGAAGGGAGGGCTCGGCTGGGCAGAAGAGGATCGGACAAGGAAGGAAGGAGAAGATAGGTAAGGTTTGAAATAATGTAAAAAGTAAGGTTATTTTCTAAAAGTAAATGCATTAGGTAGCATTTGTCTCCAAAATCATTGTATGCTGTCTCCTCTCTTATTGCAGCCGATCACCATGGTCCAAATGGGTCAATTAATTGACCATTGACCATGCTTGGTCAATATTGACTCATGCGGGCCCCACTTTAGGGTTTTATTAATATTTTAATATTAAATTTGTAAAAATTCGTAAATTTTTGGAATTAAATTCCTAATATGATATAATATGGTTAAATATCATATTTAAGGGTAATTATAATTTTTAAGCCCATTAAAAATCAATTTAAAAGGCAATTTCACAAAAACGTGCTTTAAGGAGTTTTAGCGCACATTTTTGTGTCACAGGGTGTTCCTGAGTTTAGTTCTCCTTGAGAATGGTTTTATTGTGTTCCTTGCTTCATTATAATACTTAGGAATCCACTTTGGATCCTACTTGGGGTCATACAACCTTTATGGTGTCTTAAAGCACATTTTTTTGGCTTTACCGATCTTAAGGCGTGTTTTGCCTTGTTGAGATCTTTTAGATTGTTCCCCAATAATATTTAGGTGCTTAATAATCATCTTAGATCATTAATAGATCATTTAATTATATTTTAAAGATTAGGGGTATTTCAATAGAAGTTTGAAAGAAGTCGGGATTTGAGAGATGATTTGAGTTTGGAATGATTTGAGTTTGGATGATGATTTAAGTGTGAGACAATTGGAATTTGGGAGGGATCCCGGGTTTTTTAGGTTTGAGGTTCAAAAGGGTTAAGGTTTTGGGATATTTCGAATTTAGAGTGAGATGATGGTGAACTGAATTGTTTAGAGGAATGATTGTCAAAATTGTCTCTCTTAGATTTTTTGAAAACCAAAAAATCATTTTTTGTTGTAAGAGGGTGGATAATCCCGAGGGATTACCCTATGTACCCCCTCGAACACAACACTTAATTAATGGTAAGTGCCGAGGCTCGAAAGATGGGGCAAGGAATTTATGTCGAAATATAGGGTTTAGAGAGAAACACCATGAATGAGATGTTCTCGGTCAAACCCTAATAACGTCTCTAACTCCCGGGTTTAAAACAATAAAAGCCGAAAATACTGAAATCGAGTGGAAGGGAGTTAGATGATTCTAAAATCCCGGCTGCGACTAGGAAGGTCGTTACTTCCCTAGCACCCCACCTTGTAAAAATCTAGGCTGCAATTAGGGGAGGTTTGTCACCCTAATGCCCCGCCTAAAGAGATCCAGACTGCGACAAGAGAGGTTATGACCCCAGTTCCCCGCCTCGGATTTTTATTTTGGAAGAGAGACAAGCGATGTCTAACTATGAAGAAAACGTTCTTTGAAGATGTTAGACATCCCATGTTCCCCGAAAACGGTGTAGTTTTGAGTTTAACGACTGAGTTGGAAAACTTTTGAAGTTGTTCGGAATTCTTGATGAAGAAACACTGATTTTGAGAATGTTTTAGGAGAAAACTTTCTGTATATGTGAGAAGAACTTTCTGTGTTTGAGAAGAGTTTTCTGTGATGTGAGAAGAGTTTTTCCTTTAAAATTCCACAAAATGGTTTCTTTTGAAAACTTGATGAAGTTTGAATAAAATGATTGTTTGAAAATTTGAGAAAAGAGATTTTTAGGATTTTTGAATTAAAGCTGGATAATGAGGAATGTTTTTTTTTTTGGATTTTTGGAGTTTGGATGGAATCTACAATTTGGGTTTGAATGGGATTGGGTTTGAATTGGATTGAGTCTGAACTGAATTTGGGCAGAGATTGGAAAACGGCCCGAGTCAAAGTTTAGGTTGACTGAAGCAGGGTCGATCAAAGTTGTTATTGGCCAAAGTCAAAGTTTGGGTTGGTCAAAATTGGACTCGGTCAAAGTCAAAGTTTAGGTTAGTCAAAGTGGGATCAAGGTCAAAGTTTGGTCAAGGTCAAAGTTCGGTCAAGGTCAACATTCAGTCAAGGTCAACATTCGGATTGGTCAAAGCAAGGTCAAGGTCAACATTCGGTTGGTCAAAGTTTGGGTTTGGTCAAACTTGGACTTTGTTTGGGCTTTTGGCTCGAAATGGGCTTGGGCCTTGAAGTGGGCTTGGGCCTTGAAGTGGGTTTGGGCCTTGAAGTGGGCTTGGGCCTTAAAGTGGGTTTGGGCCTTGAAGTGGGTTTGGTCCTTGAAGTGGGTTTGGGCCTCGAAAAGGGCTTGGGCTTCGAAATGGGCCTGGGCCTTGAAATGGGTTTGGGCCTTGAAATGGGTTCGGGCCTTGAAATGGGCTTGGGCCTTGAAATGGGCTTGGGCCTCGAAATGGGTTTGGGCCTCAAAATGGGTTTGGGCCTCGAAATGGGCTTGGGCTTCAAAATGGGCTTGAGCTTCGAAATGGGCTTGGGCCTTGAAATGGGTTTGGGCCTTGAAATGGGTTTGGGCCTTAAAATGGGTTTGGGCCTCAAAATGGGCTTGGGCCTTGACATGGGTTTAGGCATCGAAATGGGCTTGGGCCTTACCCTAACCTTGGGCCTCTTTAATTTTGGATGTTGGGCTTGACTTGATTTTGGGTTTGACTTGATTTTTGATTTGACTTGATTTTGGGTTTTTTGGGCCAGATTGAAATTGAATTTGTATTTAGACTTGAGTTTATTCTCCTTTTTTTGGGTAAAGTTTTTTAATGAAATTAAGGGATGGTTTGGGATGGGCTTTAAAAGTTTGGAAGGTATTGTTCCCCACAAAGCAAATAGAAATGAGCTAGCTGTGGGGTACCTTCAAAGGCTTAAAAAAGAATTTCAAAGTTTGGAGGGTATTATTCCCCACAAAACAAATTGAAATGAGCTAGCTGTGGGGTACCTTCCAAAACTTATCATAATAAATGGGTGACCTAGAAAGTGATCTATGGTTTAGGCCATAAGCATAAATAAAAGACAATAAATTAAGGAATTGCAACAAAACTAGATATAAAGCATATGCATATATAGTGTAGTAGATAATCATGATAATAAATAAATAAACCAAGAACAAGTCAAAATTGATAGCAATCGCTAAATAAACTAATAGGGTAAGGTCAAGGGTGAAATGTCATTCAAATGAGTTATATGAAAATTATAGTTCAATTCCCACTATTAGTCAATGCGCGAGGTGCAGATAACCAACCGGCGAAGGGCGGTAATCAAACCAAGCTGACCTGCAAATTTCCAAACCCAATGGAGGGCCTTATCCAGCCCAAAGCACGCCGGCAAGTGGAGCCTCAGTCAAACCCAGCCCAGATCATCCAAACATGCGTACCTCAGTCAAGAGCAAAGCAAAATGGTGAGTAATGGTTGGTACAAATTCGTCTGTACCTAGACGTTCAAATATATCAATCAAGTTCAAGAAATGAGCACGGGTCTCGTAGCAATGAATAGTAAAATCAGCCCCAAATCAAAATAGGCCATCAAACAGTCCATGAATACTCAAGCTCGGTTCAAATCTTAGATCAAAATGCAATCCAAAGAGGCACCATCAGGTTAGATCGAAATCGACATGCACACCCCAGTCGGAAGACAATACAAGCAATGAAAAGATATAGGCAAATAACCAATGTGAGAGCGAACACTCTCAAATTTAAATCAAACTGAACATAGTTTAAGGTAGCACCGACCTGAAACTGAGATTTATTAACCAGCACAGCCTAAACGATAAAAACAATAAGATGGGGGTGTGAACCTTATCACTAATCCAGCGATTTACTCAAGTCATTAACAGCAAGCCAAAATAGTCCCTCAAATTGCAAACGAGATGCAAAACAGGAAGGGCAATGAAAACCTTGTGCCGATTAACAACAAGCCAAGATAGACAGGAACCTAAACCAACAACAGTAGAACGATAAATCATAACCCGAAACAATTCCAACGCAGAGAAGTCTGGCTAATGGTGAAGGATTGAAGATCCAGGCTTACGAAAACTCTTCAAGTATCGAAATGAAAATCCAAAGTCCGGAAAGGATTTTTCGATACTAAACTTGAATTTAAACCGAAATCACAAAAACCTGGTAATTGCTCAAAACGGATAAGAATAGAACTCAAATTACACAGTGACAACTTGCTTCTGCTCAAAATCAGATAAGTTCGTCCAAGTAGAGCCTCAATAATCAATATAATCAAACTACAAGGAGATAGTCAGAGAAATAGAGTTTCAACATTTCACGGGTTTCCCGGGTCCTTTCACATCCCCAGACACAGTGAGGTGGTTCACATATCACCCAGAATCAAATCACCAGGAAAACGAAGATATATTGACCTCCTTTGGTTCACATATGGACCCAACGGACGGAAAGACTCAAGCACAACACGTCCAACACCCAGTCGTAGGTGTAAATGGGAGCAGGACAAACAGAACTAACACCCTCCCAAAACTCAGTGCAAATGAACACAAATTAAATAACAAACTCAGGTAGTAAGAGAATGGTCACAATTCAATGCAAAAATGAAGAATTGAGCATAATCCCGAAAATAACATAACATAAACTGCCAGAATAGGACGATATGTTAAACTTAATGATTTAACAGAATGATTGCTTGAAGTTGAATACTGAATCAGAGATCTAAGGTCTCCTCCTGCAAACACCATGAAGCCAATGAACTAGTTAGATTGAAAGTATAATCAAGATGATGAAATTAGAGAAATCGATTGACATGAAACCGAAAGTGGCTCCAGGAGGACGGGATAACGATGCGAATGTGATAGACTTCAGACCAAGCCGGCAGAGTGCAAGAGAAGCTCAAACAGGAAGCAAAGACGACATGCGAGTATAACATCCATTGCATGGGTTCAAGTCCAGACAGGCGTGGAACCAAAAGCAGAGGAGAATAGACAATTTCAATGGAATAAGTCAAACACAGAGCATAAATGGGTCTTAATTCCCACAAATCTGTTCAAGCCAGATTCGTGAACAGAAGAATCGTCGTACCCACGCGGTTGGGTTTTGTTCCAGACGAGGAACAGGAGCTAGTCATAATGCCAAGAAAGGAGCGAGACATTGAAATCCTTGCTTGAGCGGTTAAAAAAATTGGCGATTGGCAAACGACTCACGCCTGAATCGAGAGGGAATTCAATGTAAATCCTTAAAATGTGTCTGTATAGACCGTTTAGCTTTTACCGACACACAAAAAAAGTGTCGGTATATCCACTGATGCTATAGGTATTTACCGACACTTTATCGTGTGTTGGTAAAAGCTAAACGGTCTATACAGACACTTAATTTTGTGTCGGTATAGACTGAATACATATACTAACACTTTGTTTTCTGTCAGTAAAAACTATTAGCGTATAGCGACATAAGTCTGTGTGTCTGTAAAAACTATTTATAGCAACAATACCTAATAGTCTTTTGCAGTATATTTTGACACCTAATTTGTGTCTGTAAAGACTCAAATATGCACCACCACATTTCATGTGCTTCATAACCTGTTTAACAATAGCTAGTAGTTACCATATATACACACCAACACATTTCATGTGCTTTATAACTTGTAAAGACTCAAATATGAGGCCACCATTACATTAACTAACGTTGAAGGTTTACAATAATATAATTCAAGCACACATGTTTGTTCAAAATCATCCTTAATCCTAATCAAAGAGCAGTCATAACAAAGTTGGAAAATACGATCACAACATTCTAGCACTCTCTTCGTCTACAAAGTTCATCACTTTATACTAGTATCTGCATCCACTTCTATCACACTCAATTTGCATCCACTTCTATCACACTCAATCCGCATCCACTTCTATCACACTCCTTACTCAGCACCTGCAATTAAAAAAAGTTTTTAAATGAAAGCATAATGAATTGTTTGATATCAATATAAAACAGGCATGTTATAAAGTATACCATTTTCACGTCTTTCACTTGTAGAATTTTGATGCTCACTGTTTGAGAGATTTGTACCACTACCTATATCACTTGGAACCTAAAATCACACAAATGAATGAAATAAGTTCTTCAATCAGCTCACATATAGAAATCAGTTCATAATTGCTTGAAAAGAAAATAAACACTTGTAACAACAATAACATTGAAGCATTGGGTGTCTTTCTTTTCTATCACTACAATGTAACATCTATGATACAACAATACACCTGTAATCTTATATTGAAGAAAAATCAATTCATAAATTTTCTAAAGAGGAAACAAACTCTCTCATCATCTGTAACATTGAAGCATTGTATGCTTTCAGCCAGGTGAACCAATCATTATCAGAAACAACTATACCAATAAGCTCATAGTAAAACTAAACCAATCAGTTGGCAACACCACATGTTTCATAAACTTAATACTCGAACATCAAACAGCTCATCACTTTTGCAAAGAGGAAACAATCTCTCCCAACAACCCAAACAGATTTCAGATAGACAAACAAATTTCAATCAACATGTATTGAATCTCTTAAAGAATATCGAACATAATTAACATTACCTGCATGTTCAGACCATTGAGAAAACTTGACATGCTAGCTTCTGGTATATGATCTTTCATGAATCCTACAACACAACTTAAGAGTCTTTGTGTCTGTGAAAGATTCTCTCTTAGCTCATTAGCAGTTGCTTGCCATGCCTGCTGATCTTCAACTTGCACAACTTCTTTATTTTTTCTAGAAGAAACTCTTCCAACACAACGAATATGACCTCTTTTTTCAGGTCCTTTTGCTCTTGATAAGTCATCATTCTTCCAATTCTCAACCCCAACTGAGCCATTTGAACTGCTAGCTTCGCATCCTTTCAAAATTTCCTACCAAAAACAAGATATAAAGATTCAGCAACATACAATGACAAATTCAGCAACATACTATTAAATAGAAATAGCAATCAAAGGTTTAATGTATCACCACAACTTCTGCTGCTTTGGCATTCACTATCCTACCATCCCTTCTAGTTCTGCTTTTCACATAAAGCCGAGCACGTGTTGGTTTAACACCATTATTTTTTTTAGCCTGAAAAAAAAAACCATTATAAGATCATGTACATGTTGACAGCCCAATAGCATCAGGTATTAGAGTTCATTCTATCACTAAAATGACAATAGTCGGCAGTCAAATATGACACCTCCTCATGCTCAAGTCTAGCAAAAGATTTAGTCCCAATGCAGTGAGGCTCTTCTGACTTGTTACGATTGTTCTTCTTTTGTTCACAAAACATCTACATTTCATGAATTTAAAAATAAAATTATCAAGTTCATTATGAAGTATTTTCATATTTTTAAAAAGAACACAATGTCATCCCAACAACAAATACCTGATATTCTGGGTCTAACCAACGTTTGACAAGCTCTTTCAATTGATCTTTATCAACTCTTTCATCTACTACGTTCTCAAGCATTTGATCAGCAGTCTTACTTGCATCATAATAGTCTTGCTTCAAATCTGATTTCCATGCCTTCCATTTTTTTGACACATCAGAAATGACCCAATCCTTAAGGAATTCTGGTTCAGCTGGGTGAAATGTGAACTTCTCCTACAAAAGTTGGAATCATAGAAATAATTCACAAGTAAGTATGATACTATATCATATGAAAAGAAAACCATATTATTATTCAGTAAATTATAATCCCTTCACAATGCTCCATATATCATCCTCCTCAGTCTTGAGGAACTTTTCTCCAATCTTGATAAGTGATAGGAAGATACTGAGACATTCTAGCAAGTGTGCCAAGGAATCGAGTAAGAGTGCAGGCTTCTCCTCCAACTGGTAACCCCAATTCATTAATAGTAACTTGCACTCGCTGGTTACTTTCTAAATTCCACACATCATGCATTTGGGTATGACCTCGAACCCGTTTTTCAGCTGTATTTGACATGAATATAACGAGGTACAATCATACATAGCCTATTTGGAAAGCAAGATATTAATGAAGGGTTATCATTTTAACTAGTATATGAACCAACCTGGTTGTGAATCTTCAACAATGGTGTTTTCCTCACCGTGTGTCTCAGCCTGAATCAACTCACCAATTTCCATTGCATCTGTTTGACTTGTCTGAAAAGTTTCCTCTGATTTAGTCAAATGACCATCTTGATCAGTAGATTGTTGTGGCTGATTGTTGATAGATATCACCCTAATTTTACGTTTAGCCATTCTGAAAGGTAAAAAAACAACATAAATTATATCAACAAAGAAAAAAATATAGCAACAATAACATGTACTATATGAAAAAATATAGTGAAGGTACATAACATTACTATGTTATATACTGGAAACAAATGACTGTTGTAATGAAAAGTTGATATCAAGTCTCTTCCAAAAACTTAAGCAACAAAATTGTAAATTGGGTCCATTTCACAAAACCAATAACCAAATAGCATATTTCAGAACCAAATCACAATGTAAACAACCTATAGCCATAATATCCTTCAATCTAAAATGTAAACAAATTAAATCTACTAAGCTTAAACATCTTCATCGTCTTCTTCCATATCTTCAAGTTCTATACTTGATGTCACATCTTCTCCATCATCATTGTCAATTCCAATACGCTGTAGGTCTATTGCATCAGTTCTGTCATCGTTGACATTCTGGTTCACATATTGTTCAAGGTCATCACCCATGTCAAAGACATCTCTCAACATTACTTGTTTAGCAACCAACCACCCATCACACTTTGCATCTTTGACATAAAATACTTTTTCAGCTTGTGATGCTAGAATGAAAGGGTCATCAAGCAAATTGGTTCCTGTGTGAGCTAAATAGTTGAAGTTGACAAGTGTGGCCCCAAGATCATCTCGTCTGCAGCCTCTATTGATGTCAACCTTTTCGCACTTGAATAATACCACTCGCAGCTTACCAGAATAGTTCACCTGAACTATGTCTTTTAATGATCCATAATACTTAACAATTCCCTCAATTGGTCTTGTGTCTCGGGCACTAGCATAACTAGCACCCCTCCCAGTCACAACCACACCACTGTTTTGAGACTTAAGGAACTTCTCATGGTCTTTGGTATGAAACCGGAAACCATTAACAATATAACCAGAGTATCTTTTAACACAAGCATTTGGTCCACGAGCTAGCCACTTAATTTCTTCTGGCAAAGTTGCACCATCTTCTTCTAAACGGGTGATCTACAATGGATTTAAAGGTGTTATTAAAACAATGTAAAAAAAAAGAACCAACAATTTTCTATCACAAGAAAATTGACCAAATGATACCCGTCTTTGGAACCAATCACTAAATTGCTGGCAATGTATTTTCTCTATTTCATATTGAGGTCGACGTCGTGAGCGGCTTTGTGCTCGAATAGTCCTTAGATGTTCCCTATGATTGATATTAGATTAATTATAGGAATTCATAAAGGGAACAAGAACCAAAAAAACAGAACAATCTCTTACTCGCGGTATGGTTCAACCGATTCAACATTAAACAACACATAGCGATGTGCTTGCGCGAGTGATTGTGCATCAATTTGACAACTGGACTTCCTCTTTCTTTTTCTGGTTGACAACTTGAAAGCCTTAACTCCAAGAGGTCGTCCAGGGCAAAATAAGTTTGGGTGTTCGGTTTCATGTTCATCATAATTATCATCATTCCTCAATGGTCTAGTAAAGCGTGTCTCCACACCCGAAAGGTAGCGAGAACAAAATGTTACACTTTCTTGAGCCACGTATCCTTCAGCAATGGAACCTTCAGGATGAGCTCTATTGTGCACATAGGATTTGAGAGTGAGAAGGTACCTATAATCAAAGTTAATGTTAGTAGTAGTAGTTTCATAATGTATGTTGGCCATTAATGAAACCAATCTTACCTTTCGATAGGATACATCCAACGAAAGGCTACAGGCCCTCCAAGCCTAATCTCTGTCGCCAAATGCACTACCAAATGCACCATGATAGTGAAAAAGGAGGGAGGGAATATCTTTTCCATCTTGCACAAAATTACGATGATTCGAGACTCAAGATGTTGAAGATCACCTTCAGTTAGGACTTTGCTACAAATCCTTTTGAAGTAATCACAAAGGTCGATCAAAACAAGACTTACATCATCAGGCAAGTTTCCCCTGATGGAAATAGGTAAATACTCTTGCATCAACAAGTGGCAGTCATAGCTTTTTAAGCCTATAAGCTTCTTATCTTTCAGCTGAACACACCGAGAGATATTCTAGGAATACTCATCAGGAGGTTTGATATTCTTGAGTACTTCTAGAAACCTCACCTTTTCATCGTTGGTCATTTGGTAGCACGCTCTAGGCAAGTATAAAGTTTTTCTCTTAGGATGTCTTGTTGGATGTAGTTCCTTCCTCAAGCCCAACTCTTACAAGTCAAGTCGTGCTTTATAGTTATCTTTGGACTTTCCTTCTTGTCCCACTATGGTTCCCATAACATTATCAGCAACATTTTTTTCTGTGTGCATTGCATCTAGACTATGGTGCAACAACAAATGTTTCCAATAAGGTAGCATGAAAAGAATGCTTTTCTTTTTCCACGGACCATTGTCATTATTTTCAAAAAAACTCAATACCCTCTAACTGTTGTGTAATTACTTCTTCGGAAGGACGGGGAGGAGCTTCCCTCAACTCCTCGGTGCCATCAAACACTGAAGCTTCAAAGCGATACCTATGACCATGTGGTAGAAATCTTCGATGACACATGTAGCAGAATTTTCTACTGTTACGGAGCCATTGTGAAGCTGTGTTAATGCCACATACTGGACAAGCTAATCTTCCTCTAGTGCTCCATCCAGAAAGACTAGCGTAGGCAGGGAAGTCTGAAATTTTCCCAAGTATTGCTGCCTTCAATTGAAAAAATTCATTTGTTGAGGCATCAAAAGTGTCAATGCCAACCTCTCATAGCTCTTGTAGCTCTTTAATTAAAGGTTGCATGTAGATATCCATTTTATCTCCGGGACTATGAGGACCAGGGATGATCAACGAAAGAATAATGTTTGGTTGTTTCATAACCATCCATGGAGGTAAATTATAGTGTATGAGAAAAACAGGCCACACACTGTAAGAGACATTCATTGTCTTAAATGGATTGAACCCATCACTTGCCATGGCTAAACGAACATTTCTGGGATCCTCAGCAAAAAGTGGATATCTTGAATCAAAGTCTTTCCAAGCTTTGCCATCGGCAGGGTGTCTTATCTTTCCATCTTTATTTTGATCTGTATGATGCCACCTCATAAGACTAGCAGTTTTTGAGCACATGTACAGTCTTTGAAGTCTGGGCTTCAATGGAAACCAACGTAGTATTTTTGCTGGCTTTTTCTTTTTTGCAATCACCCCATCATCAGTACAATCTGTGGTAACTTTCCATCTTGAAGCTCCACAAAAGCAAGTTTCCTCTTTCTCTCTTATCACCCCAAAATAACATGCAGTTATTGGGGCACACATGAATCTTTTCATATCCTAAGCCTAAGTCAGATATTGTCTTCTTCACCTGGTGGGCTGATTCAGGGAGCTCGTTTCCCTCTGGAAGTAAATATTTTAAGAATTCTAGCAACATGGTGAAAGAGTTATTGCTCCATCCATTTAGACATTTCAAATGGTATAGATGCACCAAACAAGACAACTTGTTGTATTTGCAATTCGGATATAGCCTTTTTTCAGCATCTCTTAATAAGTCATAAAACTTTCTTCTTTCATTCCCTGTACTAGGTTGGATGACCATATTATCTTCACCAGCTTCTTGTTGAATCCCTCCCATATCAAACTCGGACTCTTCTTGATGGGCTAATGGATATAAATCATGTAGTAGCCCATGCATATCATGATTAAACCTTCCTTCATCTTCATTGTGTATTGTAGTGCTAGTTGATTCAACCGAGTCTTCTCCATGATGTTTCCATTTCGTATAACCTTTTGTGAAGCCTACCCATTGAAGATGATCAAGAACCTCTTGTCTTGTACGATAGTACATATTTAAACATTTGAGACAAGGACATAAAATTTTCCCCCTAACAGCCTTCTTTTCAAAAGCAAAATTTAGGAATTCCTCAACTCCTTTTTTGAACACATCACCCGATCTATTTGGGAGATACATCCAAGATCTATCCATCATTCAAGTTTGCTGCAATGAAGCCGGTGAATTGCAAGCATTACGAGTATAGTCGCAATAGAAAAATAATAATAAGTAACTATTGCAATGTATCTCTTTCTTCTTGACAAGATTGCATATTGAGGAAAAGAAAACAAGTAGGATACTAAAGAGGTATAACAACAAGTGAACTTTAATTACTCATTCAAATGCATACAAACATAACAGTTTGGTGTAACAATGATACTCAGGGCATAATATTCTATTTATCCAGCAATATGTACTATTTATCCAGCAATATGTACTATTTCACTTGGTCATTTTAACAAACACCTAGAGTGCACTAAACAAGACCGTTCATTAACCACTGCAATAGATTTAGTGCAAGCTGCTGATTAAGCAAGAAACTAGATTTTTAACAAAAAATGCTACCAAGAATCTCAATAAAGGGGAAGAGAAATCGAATCAGAAGTACATATAGTTTTTTGAAGATTTGAGCTTCTGATATTGTCCATAGAAATAGGAAGTAAATCCCCATAAGGAAAGTATGAGGGAGATTGCTTTTTCTGGATGGAAATTTTCAAGGTAGAAGAGTACTACAAGTAACTCTGAAATAGGCACACAAGTTGCTGTAATAATTGCAAAGAGCATAGCTGTGCGGAAGTTAAACACCAGAGATGGAACTATTTATTTTGTCCAACACCAGAGATAAAGTTACGTATTGGAATCTCAAGCTGCTCGACAAGGTCCAGAAATCGTTACCTGTAGCCACGGCATAGGTCCAGCCACGGCATAGAAATCGTTACCTGTAGCCACGACATAGAAATCTTTCCAAAATACACCCGACTACGGGAGAGTGCAATTCGATTTAACAGAAAATGAACCGGTAGCCGCGCAACATAGAAATCGCCGGTGCAGAGGGAGAAAGATGAACCGAAATTGGGGGAAACAGAGAGAATCGTTACCTGTTTCAATCAGATTCGAAGCCTTCAAATTTGTTCGTCCCGTATTCTTGCTCGTTCGTGTTGCTATCGTTTGAGATGGGGAGGTTACTAACGCTAATTAGCAAGTATAGATTGGCGCCTTGCCGCCCAGTTTTTTGTTTTTAGGGTAGGTTTTAGTGACTGAACAAGCACTATACTAACTTAAAATTTTATAAGTTAGTAAAATAATGATCTTATGTCAGTAAAGACTAGTTATGTACTCACACATTAATAAATGAGTCAGTAAAGATTGTTTAGCTTTTACAGACATATATAATGTGTTAGTAAAGTATATCTATAGAGACACTAAATTGTGTTACTAAATTGTGTGTTAGTAAATGGTACTTTTTTTGTAGTGTAATAAGAGATGGTCACGAATTCGAATGCAAAAATGAAGAATTGAGCATAATCACCGATAAATAACATAAACTGCTAGAATAGGACGATATGTTAAACTTAGTGATTTAACGGAATGTTTAGCTTGAAGTTGAATACTGAATCAGAGAGCTAAGGTCTCCTCCTGCAAACACCATGAAGCCAACAAACTAGTTAGATTGAAAGTATAATCAAGAAGATGAAATTAGAGAAATCGATTGACATGAAACCGAAAGTGGCTCCAGGAGGACGAGATAACGATGCGAATGTGATAGACTTCAGACCGAGCCGGCAGAGTGCAAGAGAAGCTCGAACAGGAAGCAAAGACGACATGCGAGTATAACATCCATTTGGGGTTCAAGTCCAGACAGGCGTGGAACCAAAAGCAGAGAAGAATAGACAATTTCAATGGAATAAGTCAAACACAGAGCATAAATGGGTCTTAATTCCCACAAATCTGTTCAAGCCAGATTCGTGAACAGAAGAATCGCCGTACCCACGCGGTTGGGTTTTGTTCCAAATGAGGAACAGGAGCTAGTCATAATGCCAAGAAAGGAGCGAGACATTGAAATCCTTGCTTGAGCGGTTAAAAAAATTGGCGATTGGCAAACGACTCACGCCTGAATCGAGAGGGAATTCGATGTACTCTCGAAAGAAACAGATGGAGAGCTAGAAACCGACTTTTGGTGGTGCTTTTGATTTTTGAAGGTGGCGAGAGAATGGACAATTTCTGCAATGTTTTATGGGAGATAGAAGATGAAGAAATCAAGTGGGGAGCAACTATGGTTTCCGGAGAGGAAGAATGGGAGCGAGATCGCAGAGATCGGCTAAGGTCGTAGGATCGGATTTTTTTTAGGAGAGTTACGAGAGAGGGCTTTTTGCTTGGTTGAAGAAGAAATTTTCCCTTGGAGGTGTTGTGTGGTTGATGAGGAAGAAGACCATAAGTGCTTCGTTCTTCATTCTGTTGGTGAGTATTTTTGGTTTCAGAAGAAGGAAATCCAGAGGTTGATGGCGAGGAAAGATGAAGAAGACCTGGAGTGGAATCGAAGACAGGATGAAGGTAGATTTATTCGACAAAAGAGAGGTTGGAGACCACAAAGAAACTCGACACACCTCAAAGAGTGGATCGAAGAAAGAGATTGTCGCTTCCTTCAGTTGAATGTGGATAGTGTTCATGCGAGGTATGGCATCGATGGCGGTTTTTTCAATGGAATAAAAACTCAGATGCGTGGTGTTTGAGGGTGGTGGATTCCTGTAGAAGAAGGTTTCAGGTGTGGGCGACAGACAAGCATGGGCTGGGTTTGTTTGACCCAAAATACAAATCTGGTTTGACTAGAATAGAGTAAATAAAAACGAGAGAAAATATTCAAACTCAGGATCGGATGATTTTATCTGACCAAATGAATTTTTTTATAGTCATGGAATTATGGAATGTAAATAATAAAATACAAGAACATGATAAAATATAAAATACACGAAATAATTACATGAAATAATAAAATGTTACTAGTGCGATGGAAGTAAAAATACAAGTGAATGCCATAAAAACGACAATTGAATTAAATATGTACAAGTGACGGTAAATAAGATGGAATACACAAATAACAAAATAAAATGAAATAAGGTGAAGTTAATCAAATAGACAAAATGAAGTATACTAATATGAATAATAATAGTGATAAGTGTATAAAATGATATAAATAATCAATGAAAATGATGATGATAACAAGTAAATATACAGTAGAAATAAATACGTAACAAACTGAAAATAAAATATAACATAATAATTAAACAAATAAGCAATAATAAGGTAAGTGAATAAAACAAAAGGGACGGGTGTAGAACTGCATTGTCGTTGGAAATTCGTTTTCACAAAATCATTTTTGTTATGAAATGCTTTGAAAAAGACTATAAAACGATGGTTTTGTCTTTGCACGCACGCTAATATGTTTTGAAAAAGAAAGGCGATGACCCCTCTTATTATTTCGGAATTTGCTTTATGGGGTGAGAATTTTTGGTGTCTACAGATGGCTCCCCTTGATTCAATTCTACAAGCCCTTGTAGAATTGGATCAAGGTTGACGGGACGCCAAAAATCTCACAATGGTTTAGTGGTGCATAGGGATGCGACCGTGAGTGTGTGAGTATGATTGAAAGTACGAGGACTTATGACGAGCCTCAGTTAGACCTCTTGACATCTAACCCTAGGACTTATTGTGAGCCTCGATTTTAAACCCTATCCTATTTGATTAAATTGATTGGGATCTAGTCGGGTTTTAGGTCCACTTATAACCTAATTAATAACTATGTCATAAAACAATAATTATTAAAACCTAAGCTAGCTCACTGGAACCTATCATGAGTCGCCACCTAATTTTTACCTAGATCAAATTAGGAAAGGAGAGTTTGGGTTCGGGGGCTTGATATTCGACTTATTTAGGGTTCAAATTACTTTCATTACCCTTCCTAGGTCGTTTTTCCTCTACTTGGTTCGTTTACGGCTTTCTACAAAGTTGTTTTTAACCTAGGTGCGCGCTTCTGTTTTTTTTTAATGTTTTTTGACAGAAAATTAAAGTGAAATTGAAAGTTACCTAAACTAGGGTTTCGGAGGCAGAATTAGGTCAATTTTTATTCCGTCCGTGGCCACGGACCTAATGCCCGAACCCACGGACCCCAGTTAACCTAATTACACAAAAAAGTCAAATTTAAACAGAAACGAGATTTTGAAAAGTCCGGGGCCACGGACAGGACGTCCGTGGGCCCGGACATGTTTTATAAAACCCTAACTTTTGAAAATAAAAATATCCGCCACCGTCCGGGGGCGCCCGGCTTTCGGACAGAGCGTCCGGGACCCCGGACATAGCGTCCGTGGGTGCGGACCGACCTCGGACGGTGGCGTTAAGGCTGTTCCCGGCGGTGTTTTTGGCTCAAAATTTATGGGTACGTAGCCTGAAAGATTCTAAACATGTTAGTGATCAAAAGTTTTCAATTTGACTACGAATTAAGGACGAAACTTATTGAACAAGTTAGTGGACAGAACGCAAACAAACCTTATTCAGAAGCAAAGAAAAGTCAATTCGGTTAGCAATTTCAACCAGAAGTGTATTTAGACCAGAAGGGTTAGAGAATTTGGTTTTTACCCTGTTTTGATTTCGAAAACTTGTTGTTCCTTCACGTCGGGAATCTCTGAAAGCCTCGTTGGTGGCCGATCCGGTTCGACTTTGACCCAAGCTTCTGGCTCCTTCTTCCTTGTATTGTTAGCCACGGTTTGCTTCTGTATTTTCTGTGTTTTGGTGCTAGGAATCTCAATGGGAGAAGAAGGAATGTGTTATTTGGTGATTTCGGGATGATTTCGGTATAGATTCGAGGCTCGGGGTTGCAAAAACGTTGGAAGTAGGTTGACGGCTGAGTTCTCTGACTTTGGGGATGATCTACTCTGCCCTAGGTCGTTTTTTGGAAGGCCTTTTATAGAAAAAGCATGGCCAAGTTGATAGAACAAGATTTTTATCTAAAACCTTGATTTTGTGCTCTAAGAGAATCTGATTTTTTAAAACGTGCTACAGGTTGATAAAAATTCCTAAATTTTAACCAAAGATAAAAGAAGATTTTTAGGAATTTTGAGAGTTGGAATCAGGCTATTTCGATAAATAACCAATTAGATAAAAATATTACAATCTGGAACCTCCCATAATTCATAACTTACTATTGGAAAGTCGAAATAACGAAATTCCAACGGCATTATTATTCTCTAATAATCATCCTCTATCTTGTGTTAAAATTTCATGACATTTTGTTTTGATTTCGATATTTTCCAGAGGAGAGAGAAAATTGCAAAAATGATTGAATTTCTCTTTTAAATTTTGGGATAAGGTTCCAAATAAAATAATTTCAGGTTTATGACAGTATGTAGTCATGCTAACCATGTGACAATTTTATTTTAATTTTGGAAAACTTTTAATTTCTATTTTGAGGCTATTTCATGTGTTAATTATTAAAGAAATTAGCTTATAATATGAATTAAAAGCTAAATTTCTAGAATAAATATTATCAGAGAATCATGAAATACCTTTCATAATGACTATGATATTTGGAAGTGTTTGGAGATAATGAACAAGTCATATAAAAATAGAAAATCCCGATAATGTCCTTGGAAAATCCTGCCTTGGTGCTTTTTGACCCCTTTTGCCCTTTGTAACACGTATGCCTTAGAGACTACTCCGGGGGTGGGTTGAAATTTTGGGTATAACAGATTGCCCCCCGTCAACTAGGCTTTGTAATGAAGATGAGAAGACTAGTTGATGCCTGAGTGATACCCCAAAATTTTGGATCTTAAAAGACCCTACATGTAAATTGTGTCGAGCTATTCTAAGGCGCTGACTACCTATGAGTGAGAATGAAAATGAAAAGATGTCAAGCGATTCTAAGGTGTTGACTACCTAAAAATGAAATGATGAAATAAATGTCAATCGATTATAAGGCGTTGACTACCTAAAAATGAAATGATGTCAAGCTATTCTAAGGCGTTGACTACCTGAAGATGATGAAAGCTAAATAATGTGTAGATGTAGGAATGCTGATATGCTAGCGATGCTAATGATGCTAATGATATTGATGATGTTGATGATGTTGATGATGCTCGGATGCTTCTGGGGACCGAACCCGTGCCGATGCTCCTGGCTGGACCCAATGTGGACTTATTGCCATCGCCCCCCAAGCCGTGTGCAGGGATAACTTCTAGATTACCAAGGGGACTTATTGCCACTGCCCACTAGTTGCTTCTCCCAAGAAGTTGACATGAAGATGGGGACTTATTGCCTCTGCCCCGCCAACTTAGATCACGCTCTGTCTCGTACTGGTCTCGCACTGGATGATGACGATAGGTCTCGCACTGATGAAGATGATAGGTCTCGCACTGATGAAGATGATGGGTCTCGCACTGATGAAGATGATGGGTCTCGTACTGATGAAGATGATGGGTCTCGCACTGATGAAGATGATGGGTCTCGCACTGATGAAGATGATGGTCTCGCACTGATGAAGATGCTTGGTCTCGCACTGAAGTCTCGTACTAAATGGATGAAGAAAAAGCTGGATTCTGCACTGATTCTGGGTCGCGCACTGAATGAAGATGTCTTGTACTAAAGTCTTGAAAATGATGGGTCTCGCACTGAATGAAGATGCTAGGTCTCGTACTGAATGAGGAAACTGCAGGGCCTCGCACTGTTTTGGGTCTCGAACTAAAAATGAGTTAGGAAGATAATGGTCTCGTGCAAATGATGAGAACTAATTACTGGAGTGCCAAACATGGCAATGATGATAAGATGTATGCAATCAAGATATATGAAAGATACTCGTTCAAAACAGGAAACTGTTGGAAAAGGTGCCGAACTTGGCAATGCTTGTGAAAAACCCTGCTGAAAAAGGAAAGTGATGAAATGATCATTTCCCTGACTAAAAATTTCAAATCTGCAATTTGCTTCTTGAAAATGAACATGCCATTGGTGGAAGTGTGTGGGTGTTTCTTGTGGTGCTGAAGGCTTTTGCCGGTGTTCAGGATTTGTGACAAACCTGGGATTGGGTTGTGATTTTGGATGGAGGTCAGGGTTATGACGGCCTGATGTTTTTGTGGAGGTAAGGCCAATGACGAGTTTGAGAGTGTGTGTGTGGTGGTAAGGGCTTATGTGCCTGTGGTGGGATGGTGGTGCTCGAGCTTTGGGTTTTAATTGGTGCTGACATGGCAATTGTTGGAACCAACAATTGCCCCCAGTATTTTTTCCTTAGGACAATCTGAGCTAGAGTTCATGGCAATCGATCGGGACGATCGATTGCCCCCAGTATTTTCTTTAATTAAACATGCGAACAAGTCTCACCCTCACAGGGTCGAGGCTTATGCTTTGATGTGGTGCTCCCTAACCTACACTCAATGTGGTCGGTGTTTGCACTCATTTCTCGCTCATGGTCATAACTTCTAAACCATTGAATTCAATATTTGATGGATTTACGCATTTGATCTGTTACTTTCACGTGACTGGACACACAACTATCAAGTCGGAAGTCTTTAAAGCTTATAATGTGGCCATAGGGTGTGATGAAGACGACGGGATCATGGAGGGATATTTGAGGTATGTGGAGCTTAAATGGGTGACCAAAGCTGCAACTTGCGTCTTCTCCAGATTCATCTTCCTTGTCTTGAAGTCGTCTAACTGCTTTTTTGACGTTGGTTTTGAGCTTCTGGACCTGGACTTTTGGAGTTGTCCTTTACACCATTTCTCTTTTTTTGTCATTTGGACTTCTTCGAGGCACTTTGGGTTCGCCTTTTTGTTTTATCCTTTCTTGACTTTGCCTTTGGGGTTCTTGTGTTTCCCGGTTTTGGGCTTCGAGAGCTGTTTTGATGTGAGCTCTTTTGATCCTGTGTCACTCTGGGACCATTTACGGATCACTTCGTCATGCTGATAGCGGCATTGCTTCTTCGGACTGATGATAATGTTATCCGAGAGTCGGGCTCCTTGCTTCCTTTGGCCACCGGGTCGGGCATTCATCATTGGCTGGGTTATTTTGTGGTGTTCATATTATCGAAAGGGATATATGAAAGGCTCAGCGGGGTGCCTAGGGTTTAATGTCAGGGTTCACAAGTTTTTTGGCTATGTGGTGCTGTACCTAGGTGCTTCGTCATTCTTGATAGTTGTGTATCCGCTCTTTGTTACTTTTCGCAGATCTAAGAGTAAATTTACAAATTATCTCCTTCGGTCAGAGTTATGCCATTTATCTCACCTTTGAATGTGGTCTTACCAGAGTCGTGTAAAAATGACACGCTCGTTCACTCATGTTTTTCCCACTCAAGACACTCTCGTGAGATTTTCACTTAGAAACTCGTTCGCACATTTAAACAAAAGATAAAGACGACGAACTTAAACTTAGATTGCCCCCAGTATTGATTTGGGGTTTGTGACAACAATTCGATAGATGTGGACTTTGAACCTCTTTGTGGGTTGTTTGGATATTATAGGGTGAGTTGTGGTGTTTGGTTAGGCATGTTCAAATTTTTAGAAACAAGAGACAAGCCGTTCCATTGCATAGTCAGAAAATGATTGCTTCGTGATCCTTTTCCTTAAAAAAAACTATTTTGTTTTCCTTCTTTTTTCGATGAATGAAAAATGGTTTGTACAGGAGTTGTGAAAATGGAACTATGATTTTATTTATGAATCATGACAGAAACGTAAAGATTACAATCAGAGGTGACTGAAAACTAACTAATAAGCTACTAGGAAATTTGAAGATGCAAGAAAATGATCTGCACACTTAGAAAATTGGACTCCTTGCTCGAGGAGGTCCTGAATCTTGTGCTTCAATGCTCGGCAATTGTCAGCATAATGGCCATGCAACTGATGGTAGTGGCAAAATTGATTAAGATGCCTCCCCAAATGAGTGGTTCCTGGCCGAGGGGCCAGGGGCTGTAGCAGGTTTCTCTTCTGAAGCTCTTCAAACGCCTGACTTGGTGCTCGGCCAATGTTGGTGAACTCCCTTTGCGATGAGTCCCGGCGTGGTAAGGGTACTGTCCTAAGGTTTTGATGCGGAGATCTAGGTCGTTGAACCATATTCACTTCTGGGAAACTGCTTTGAGCGCAAGCTACTGTCTGAAGATAAGCCTTTTCTGGTCCTGGCTTAGATAATTTGGAGCCACTGCCGGAGTTTCTTGAGCACTCAAGCTCCAAACCTTCCTTATGAATCCTTTCCTCTAGAATACCGACTTGTCCCATCAACATGTCCAAACTCGGAAAGTACATAAATTTTAGCTCATGGTTGTGTTGTTTTCGCATGTTCTCAATTATCATGCGGATTTGCTCCTGCTCGTCCATTCTGGTAGGCATGGCTGCAGCCTTTCTCCTCCAACGCTTGATGAAGTCAGACATGGACTCACCGTCTGTTTCTGTCGAGTTCCTGCCAGATCGATTCTGGTGACCTCGAGGTTCTTAGCATACTCGAAATGATTTAGGAAAGCCTCGCAAACCTCCTCGTAGGTTTTGGTATTCATCTTCTGAGTGAGATACCAACGCTGAGGAGTCTCGTCTAGATAGCGTGCGAAAACTTTGGCTTTTGCATATCGTTGAGCCCAAGATGGACATTTCTCGGTCGAACATAGCCAAGTGAATCTGTGGATCCGAGGAACCCTTGTACAAAGCGAGTGCAGGCAGCTTCAGCTTTAGGGAAGATCAACTTCGGGATACGACGCCGTGGAGAAATAATCGAAGCCAGCTGGTTTGTTGGTTTTCTCTATGCGCTCAATCCTTTTCAAAACCCTTTTGACCTCTGCAGCTAGCTGGTTGTCAGGAACATCCTTCCCCATACGTGTTTGAGGATCTTGGGCCCTAACAGAGTCAATCTCGATGTAACTACGATTAAGATTTTCATCCACAAGCTTTTCCAGAGTGTGCTGATTTGTCTCCTGGAGATTGGCCTTACTCCTCAGTTCCTCGACAATGGACTCCAAGACCTTGTACCCTTGCAGCACAGCGGCCAACTGGGCCTCGGTGTTGATCGGATTTTCCTCCTACTGCCATATCTGGATTCGGGCTTGCTGTTTCCAAGAAGTCCATTATTCTAACAAGAGGAAGTGGGGTTGAAGACACTAGGTGATAATGAACTTCCAAGGTAGATCGAAACAGGCTTAGGCTGAAAGCAAGTGGGCCAAGATACCCAGAAATTGAGGTGCTTGGGCTGAAGTATCTCTCAGGCTATGAACCTGGAATTTGGACGAAATGTAAACAGATGGCTTTTGATTGGGCCTGAGAGGTGACACCTAGATCTATGTTTGGCCAGGGCCGAATAGAAGTCCTGCCTAGATTAGAATGAGCCCTTGGGCCGGAATGTGTTTGGGCCTAGAGCAAAGCACTGGGCTGGAGTGTTCCCTAAATCACAAATGAGCCTAACTTTCTTTGGCCAGAGAAGATGGTTGCTAAACTGTAACACCCCAACTGCTAATCTCATCATTACCTCTTAAACTGTTACATTTTACCATTAAGCTCGCAGCGGAATTCAAATACAACAGAGGGTGATACAACGCCGTTAGCCACCCTCGTGGCTAACCAGGCCTGACTCACATACAGTAACGGTCTGATGGACTGGAACAACCGAGTACTTCATACAAATACCATAATCATTTCACTTCTTTACTATACCGAGTCTACATATACGGATGCCGATAACATACTCGGACTTACACCTTATTCAAACGCATAAGTATTTACAATCTAACTACCCATGCTCACAGCAGTCCCCGTCCTACTCTCTCGAACGGTGGCCAGCTTCAAGTACCTGCACACTAAAAACGTTCCCCCTAGGGGGTCAGCTTTCGCTGCGCATGAAATTCGCATATACCGCGTGCTAACCGCGGTACGCCGACTACTTTGGGTCGGATATACATGGAGTTCATTTTAATCAAACAACATGCATCATGGCAATACAATATATATGTATATCACACAAGGAATCTACATCCAATCACGGAACACGATTCCTAACTAACATAACAATGTTGTTAGTGGTAACTGGTTACTTTAGGCATTGAGGGTTGTTCCTCACTATGCCTTGTTTACTTATTCGATACCTCACCCGCTCTCTCGGGTTACTTATTCGTATACACACCCATTCTCTTGGGCTACTCATTCTTACACTTACCCATTCTCTCGGGTTACACATTCATATACTCACCCCTTTCTCTCGGGTTATTTATACTCATTATCTCACCCGCACTCTTGGGTTATTCATACTCAAGCTCTTGTAGATTCTCGAGACACTACAGGTCTCCTACATCACGCTTGTTACTCTTTACATACTTAAGCCAAAACTCATGGCTCTCTAGCATAGTCTTACTTCCCCGGTTTCGACCCTACTCTGGGTCTAGCATGGTGGGAAGGTTCAACTAGCTCACGGAACTCTCTCTTAGTTCCTATCTCTTTTACTTAGGTCCGACTACTCTCGGACTACTCACATTCCCATATACTCCTCTCTCGGAGTTATAATTATATCATGTATATTAGTCTAGAAGCATCATTCTCGATGTTTCTAATGACTTAGGGAACATTACTCAAGTTTGGTTAATCTTAGGTTTTAAGAGTTACCTTTACAATACATATACGCATACTTTCGGTTATTTTCTTATACCGGGTAAACCCTCTTATAGAGGTCGACCGTATCTCAAGGGAGTCACATAGTCCCTTAGGTCTCTTTTACCTTTCTTATATGTTTACATTGTTGGACTAACTTCAATCCTCTCGATGGAGGTCATTTATCTCTCCACTCATATTTATTTCGTGGATTGTTTCAATAAGGTTCTCTAACCGTTATCGGGTATATACTCAACCCGTACATCTCCTCGCATTTTAGGGAGTTCATATGTTTGCGTTATCGTTATACTTTAATCGATAGCTTGTGTGTGTTTGCATATTTTCGTTATCATACGCCTCGTTCCGTTCTACGGATCTCTAGCCGATCGTTACTCACTATGAGTCGGTCTTTACACTATGTTAGACCACACCGGCATACAAGTATGTTAGTTCATTCAACATACAACAAGACATTCATAATCAAACAAGGGATATTTTCATGCTTTAGTCTTGATTAAGCCGGCACACAAACACACAAATCAGAGTAACTCGGTTAGCATACGGGGCATGAGAAAATCATACCTTTCACCGGGTTTTTACTTTTACCGTGTCATCTCACCAAGCTCGGGTCACGCACGGTTCTCTGATAATGTTTCAACATTATTATTAATACTAACATCATACGGTACATAATTAAATGCTACTCCCGTATTTACCCCGTTATCCCGTTATCTTGGTTTCACTCTTGTTCGTTTGAGTTCTCACTTCTCAAACACTTCTAACACTTTATCACACTCCTAGGGCCTTTACATGTCACCAAACAAGGCCTTAACATCTTATAACATCATTAACATTCAAACCCCCATCATTAGCAACCTTTAAAACACTCACGGTGCAATTCTGGGGTGGTCCGGGACTTGGTCCTTACCCTAAGTCCCGGACCAATACTCGTCACAACTCTCGGGTGGAATTTAGCAAGTGGTCCGGTCCTTGTACTAGACTCAAGTCCCGGACCAAACACAGCAAGCAACTCTCGGCCTAAATAAATGGGTGGTCCGGGTCCTTGTCCATGGACTAGGTCCGGACCCTGCTAAAACCTGCAACATATCCCTCATTTTTCAACCCCAATTCAATCCTAATCCACACCCAATCTTTGCCTAATCTTTCACAAGATTTCCTACATGATAATCACCTTAAAACATGCTCTAAACCCCTTCAAATCATGGGTTAACTCTTACTCAAATCTTGCCAAAATCACAAATTTCATCTCATTTTTGCACTAATGCACACTTGTGCATTTTCAACCTCTCTTGGCACTTGCATTATTGTTCTCTCTTCATTTAAACCACTCCAAACTTCCAAGATAATGCGCACCTATTCCAAGTTCCAAGACCCACTCTTAAAGCCTAAAATCTTCCTTGGTTCTTAAAAACTCCTAAGGCACTTACACCACCTCTTTGCTACAGATTTTTGCACATCTCACCACAATCATCCTCCATATTCTTGGGTGATCATTTACCCAATTCAAACTCCAACAACACCTAGCTAACCCTAGGTTATTCTCCCCACAAAACATCACTTAAACCACTTAGGTTTCCACATAAATTTTGCCATAACTCGGCTACTTCTCTAGCATTACCCAAAGCTCATTCCTCACATCATTCATCCTAAAAAGCAAACCACAAGGGTTCTATCAGCATACATACAATTCTATCAATACTCATTAACTCCTCCAAAGGTAACACAATACATAATCATTAAATGCAAAGCTCCTTGGCTCTTAAATCAAGCATTTAATCACAAGTGCATCAAGCATTACTACAACTCTTCCTCATCTTGACAAATCACATGTCATTATATGTTAGGGTTCATTTATTAATTTAACCCTTCCCAAAATACCAAAAGCATTAAGTTAGGCTCCAAGGTAAATTTATTTACCTTAACTTCACAAGCCTTTACTCTTTTCACTCCTCTTCTTTCTCTTCTCTTTTCTCTTGCTTGAGAATCGGCCAAAGGCCAAGAAATTGCCCATCTCCCATTCAATACACAAGGCAAGAAATGAGTTCAAGTAGAAACACTTAAGCTCATCAATTAGAAATGCTTAAAGCTCTAAAATGTGTGATTACCTTAAAACCCTAAGATGGGGTTTTGGTCAAGAATCAAAGAGTAACTCCTCCAAGCTCTTAGGGATTGAAACAATGCTCATAAAAGAGAATAAAACAAGGCTCCATTAGAGACCAAAATCGGCCAAGGCATAAAATGGAGAAAACAAGACTTTTTCATGGATATTTTTACCTTGATAGAAAGAGGAAGCTTCAAGCTACCTAATGGTGTGCTTTTCTCCTCAAATGGGCAACACCCACGAAAATGAAACTCACCATTTTCGAGTTTTGAAAAGAGAGGATGGTAGAGGGTGATGAGAGGATCACAAATATGTACTTATTTTTGAATTCGGAGCAAGGATGAAGCTTGGGCATGGAGGAGAAGGTGGAGAAGCTTGCTTGGGCTTCCATGTCGCACAGCACACAGAGAGGGAGGGAGAAATCGTGAGAGGAGAAGAGGGAAAGAAAGAAAGAAGAAAGAAAAGAGAATGGGAGGAAAGAGAGAGAGGAAATGTTAAATGCTTTTTGCTTTTACTTTCCTCCTCCTCCTTTCTTTCTTTCTTTATTATTTGCTAGCTTATTTGTGAGTGTGTGTGTGAGAGGCTATTAAACCGGCCCCCACTATATTAGTGAGCTGGAGCGTTTTTCGTTTTCTGACAGAAAACGCTCGTTATTTTACCCGGTTTGGCACTATTCACTAACCGGGCCCGTTTTCGGATTTTTCTCGTTTCTTTATTTTTAATGGCTATTAAGCTTCCATTAATACTTAATTATAGTTATATAATCAACTATAATTTTTACGGGTCCATTTGACCACTTAAAGTCACGTTTTCGGGTTTTCTCGAAAAACGTGCTTTAAACTCCGTTAGCGTTTTAATCCATTATTTGGATCCGTTTTCTTCGGGAATCATTCCCGTATACTTATTAGGCCTAACTAAGCCTTAGGAATCCATCTCGGACCCTCTCGAGATCATATATCTCTTATACTCATTTAACGCGCATTTTAGCGTTTTCGCTTTTCAAGCGTTTTCTCTTTTCTTTTGGTTTTATTCTTTTTACCAATACTCTTTAGGCACCATTAGGCCTTTTATAATCATATTAGAGTAATTTAATCGCCATTCCTAGATCCGGGGTATTTAATCTACCCCCCTTAGGAACTTTGTCCTCAAAGTTGGTGAATCTAGGTGGTTACTCTCATGGCATTCAATGCCAAGGTTATAGTACATGTATAACCTTACAGACTCCACAAGTCTGTCTCATTTCATACTACACATACCACACACATATCACAGCATGTATAGCAATCAAAAATACTCTTTTTACTCTCTCCATGGAATCGGTCCGAAGACAAGAAGGCACTACAGTCCTCGAATCCATATTGAGTAATATTACTGATCCCTCAGGTACCGGTCACGTTGAACACTTACTCTTTCTGGTTCACGGCCGTTTCATGACAAATGGGCACTTACTCTCTCTGGCCCACGGTCCCTTCGGTTCTGATCAAAACATTACACATATACATATCCTCAGGCACTCTGGTTGACTCACTCAACACAGGAACATCTCAGGGTACTCTCCCCGTCCCGCTGCCTTTGGAAAAATCACACACTGTCACCGCCCCAACCGGTCACTTAGGACCGCCGCACGTACGGTGAAATGGTTTTCAAAACTAATACACGCCCACCGTTCTACCGGTCATCAAGACTTAAGGCCACAGCCATCGGCGGGTGATAGCGGTTTCAAAACCAATTTTCATTTCCATCTTCATACTTGAAGAAATTCTTTTCAAAATCTGTTTGAAAATTCTTTTTAAAACATCACACAACTCCAAATCAGATTTATGGTAGCTGTATCTTTCTTAGCGTGATTACTTGTGACCACTATAGGGAGCTTCAGGAATCATCTAACCCTGATGTGATCAGCATCAGTGTTGAACTATCCTTCCACCCCAATTTGTGTTCGGTTTCCCTTGATCGCTAGCAGATCAAGTTCCACCTCCCACGTCAGTTTCAAACAATCAGATAGTCAAACATTTTCGTTTTCTATCTTTTACTCTTTCTAGTCATATTCATAAAACAATCTGTTTCGATTTATCTTTATCATGGAACTTAAGTCATCCATTATTCTCTTTGTTTCACTTACCTGCCTAGGCATTCCATACTTGTGGCCTCATTAGTCAAATTATTACTCAACTTAAAACATACAACATACAACTCCAAAGGATGGAACTCACTCCATCAATCATTCACAAATAAAATCACCTAGGGAACTCACTCCCTCTTAGGTTACACATCGGTTTCATGCCGATTCATACTCATCATAACTCATGTCTAATCTCACTAGACATATACTATAGGGATTCTCATTCCCTAGGAGTCTCTACTCCTCTTTTCATAAATATTACATTCTCATTACTTGCATCTCTCATGCCCATACTCATTATTACACAATGAATGGGGTACTATGTTTATGTAACATAGTTCCAATCATCAAAACAATTTCTTTTGTGCTATGCACATA
Source organism: Limonium bicolor (assembly GCA_023374045.1). Taxonomy (NCBI): domain Eukaryota; kingdom Viridiplantae; phylum Streptophyta; class Magnoliopsida; order Caryophyllales; family Plumbaginaceae; genus Limonium; species Limonium bicolor. The sequence continues at coordinate 100,809,389 of CM041782.1, forward strand.
GTAGTTTACGCACCAATACGTAAAACATACTCTAAGCGGTTTCTCGCCCTACCCCCTTAAAAGGGGTTACGCCCGCGTAACCAACCATATGTTATCACTGAACATTGGTTCATTAATGCGAGAGTATTATGAAGTGTTTTAACTTCAGTACGGTTAATTAACTCATAACCGGGTTCGGTTCTAGCCTCTAAGGCTTCAAGGGGTTTATGACATAGGTATACTTAACCCTGAATCACGGTCCACAAGCTTCTGCTGCGTGACCTGATAACTAGAGCTTAATTCGCTCTTTGGTATTCTCAATGTATTTCAATCGTCGCTTGGTATCTCTTACCGTATGCGAATTCGATGAATTAGATTGTCTCTCCAGTTCTCTGGGAATCTACTTCGTATAACACTGTATACCTTTGTGATTATTCACTTATTTTTCCCGACTTGTTGTCGGTTGAGGTCAAGCTACTACTTAGCATGTAGTGCTTCCTCGTTTAATAGTGGCTCATGGATTATGTTTGTTTCTTGGTTCTGTGCCAGAGTTCTTCATTCATACTACTCTGCATTTTTCCACATATCGATCCTGGGCCCTGTGGGTTACTGCCCACGTTCTTTGTGCATCTTTAGCCAATGGCCGCACGGTTATCTCTCTAAATTCTCACTCAACAGGCTTGTTGACATTTCTCAATTCCTGGCTCTCCCACTTGATCATTACCGCACAAGTGCAATACCAAAACACTCAGTCATACAGAGTGCAGAAGCGTAAACCCTTGACAGTAAATCTCTCATGAGATAGGAATGATCATGTCTCCATTACCACATTTTCTCATCAACTTCTGATCACTATCTGAATATACTCTCACAATGGTCGCTCACTGCGTACCTTGGTCTTTCTCATTTCATGGCATCCGCTACTACTTTAGCTTCCGCCTAGGTGTTCACGCCATTTACACTGTGGCTCAACAACATACATACTCTTTAAATCTCTCTGCGCACTTGCGCACTGCTTACTCTGCAGTTCATATGGTACACATACAGTGTTCACTACTCAACTGATTACTCTACTATAGTTCGTATACTCATTGGCAATATACACATGCTCAAGTTTTGCTACACCACTCTAGCGGTTTCACATTACATACTTAGGTGGTAGCCTTTCTCTGGAGGATTCACGCAAATGCCGCTCCATAGGCCCCATAATCACAAGTGGTATCCCCACTCTAAGGTAGTGGTTCATTCACCACTGTTCCTCTTATGCCTTTATGCATATGTTTTACAATGTTTGGATCTACGTATTGTAGTTGGTTTTATCGGCTTACAAGCCACCTGCCTCGAGTCATGCTCCATGCGGGCTGTTTATATAGGTTTCCCCTTTACCATATGTCATTAAATGGTTTGGAAGGTATTACTGGGCTTTGATGTGGTTGTCTCACCACACTTCCGTACATGGAAGGCCCTTAAAACAACTTGATATTTGTTGATGCCCTCTGGCAATCTAGGGTATCCCGTGCTACGTGGGATCCCTTCGGGTTTTACCCGAGTGTTTGACTTAACACTTGTGTTCTCAACACGATGTTTCGTTCAACTACTGTTGACTCCGGCACCCTTCTCGGATTGCTCCTGGGTGTTACAGAGTAATGCCATTACATTGGCTTGTACTTATGGTTATGTTCAGTTGTGACTTTGCCTTGCGGCTATGTCCTTGACTATCCCGTTTAGGGTTGTAATGTCTCCCATTATTGGGTAGATCCTTGGTACCTTCTAATACCTTCTGGGTTAGGTCATTATTCTCTTCAGTGAGGTATAAAGTGGGAATTCTATCCCGTTTATCGTACATTAATAAGTTCATTTAGGCATTCGCCGTATTATTTACACTGGTATTCCCAGTTATTAGGTATTTTCTGAGACATTTCCAATGTCTGTACTTAATACTCTGTGCTTCTCGCACTTCTTAACGCCTTATCCTTAGGTCCGTGACCTTACTGGATTCTTGGTAAGCTTTCTTGTGTTCTTCGATCATTCGAGGTGTCCAACTGTCTTGGTTTGGATTGGCTCTTTCGTCCGTAGTATGGAGTGGGCTACTTCCCGTGTACCGTACTCTACTTGTATACATACATGGAGTATCTTATTGATACGTTACCACTTACCCGACTAACTCATAACTGGTCTGTCAGGCCCGCAAGCTCCTTTGGAGTGCGGTTGTTCCATGTCTCGTTTGTGTACACTTGTAGTGTCGGTCACGCCTAAGTGAAGTATTCTGTTGCCAACTCCTCTTATATGGTCCTATAATAACTTATCGTGGTTCTCTGGTTTGGTTTAAAAATTCGGGGGTTTTTGGAAAATTTCATGTTTGAAAGAAAATTCGGGTTTTAAAAATAAGCTCTTCATGGCATTTCAATGCGGCGGCTGATTCTTATCCAGTCCAGCTTCTTGCTGGCCGGTATGTTCTTTATACAGTGACTAGGCTGTTAGGCCTTTCAAGGTTTCATTTCAGAATTCTTAAGGTTCGAGTTGCTATATTGGCTTCATTCGCCATTCTGGTACTTTGCTAAGTACTGATAGCTTGTCAAAGCTCTTCTTATTGGTCCCGCTATTACTGCACTTGCCGTGGCAAGTGCGCGGTACTGGCGGTTTTGGGTTAACTCATACCGGTCACGGTATTGTTCACATTGTATTTGGTAGCCTCGTTGGCTCTTCCTTGATCCCCTAGTTGGATAACTGCTCCTTGGAGCTGCTTCTCATTCCTCTTGACATGACTGTCATTCATTTAGGTGCTCCTCCACTCTCGGAGTTCCTTAATTACTTTAATTCTATGCTTTACCTCGTTGCTCGTTCCCACGTCTTTACTGTGGTTACCGAGGTTTAGCTTATTTAGGTACTACTTTTGTAGTCCTATTCGGGTATATCCCGTAGTTATGCTCGTAGCTGTCTAAGCTGTATCAGTTAAGTATTGCAACCTCTTGGGTGTGGCAGGGTGGGTGTATCTACTCTTAACTAGATTCTCAGTCAATATGTATACCATGGATGGTATTAGTTAACTATGGCGGTCCGTAGACATGTGTCCCGTTTTTTGTTATTATCATTGAGTCTGCCTTGTTGCACGGTTGGTGCTTTCTTTTTGCTGTTGCTCGGCCAGCTAGGTTCTCGCGACTGCTAAGCATGTCGCCCCAAGTTGCCACAGATTTCGGTCTCCTTGGATTAGGATTTTCGATCTCTCGCCATTATGTGCGGTTATTGTCATTCCAGCGGGATCCGTCTCCGGGCTTTCCGGTTCTCGGGACTTACCGCATGACAGGTTCTGGTTCATATTGAGATATTATTAACTGCCAGATTGGGTTTCCCGTCTCTCTGGCGTTCTTTCCCAAGCTTTTAATGCGGGGGTTGTGGAGGGCGGGTCTGGTATTGTAGGTATCCAGATCATACTGGAAGTTCCTATCTAGCGCATCTCTCACGCTACCACTCAACCCTTAGCCCTAAGTCTCTATTTCCTAACTCGGTATTCCTAAGCTCGGTATTTCCAGTCATCAGAGCGATACTTCGCTCTGATACCATTTTTGTAACACCCCAACTGCTAATCTCATCATTACCTCTTAAACTGTTACATTTTACCATTAAGCTCGCAGCGGAATTCAAATACAACAGAGGGTGATACAACGCCGTTAGCCACCCTCGTGGCTAACCAGGCCTGACTCACACACAGTAACGGTCTGATGGACTGGAACAACCGAATACTTCATACAAATACCATAATCATTTCACTTCTTTACTATACCGAGTCTACATTATACGGATGCCGATAACATACTCGGACTTACACCTTATTCAAACGCATAAGTAATTTACAATCTAACTACCCATGCTCACAGCAGTCCCCGTCCTACTCTCTCGAACGGTGGCCAGCTTCAAGTACCTGCACACTAAAAACGTTCCCCCTAGGGGTCAGCTTTCGCTGCGCATGAAATTCGCATATACCGCGTGCTAACCGCGGTACGCCGACTACTTTGGGTCGGATATACATGGAGTTCATTTTAATCAAACAACATGCATCATGGCAATACAATATATGTATATCACACAAGGAATCTACATCCAATCACGGAACACGATTCCTAACTAACATAACAATGTTGTTAGTGGTAACTGGTTACTTTTAGGCATTGAGGGTTGTTCCTCACTATGCCTTGTTTACTTATTCGATACCTCACCCGCTCTCTCGGGTTACTTATTCGTATACACACCCATTCTCTTGGGCTACTCATTCTTACACTTACCCATTCTCTCGGGTTACACATTCATATACTCACCCCTTCTCTCGGGTTATTTATACTCATTATCTCACCCGCACTTGGGTTATTCATACTCAAGCTCTTGTAGATTCTCGAGACACTACAGGTCTCCTACATCACGCTTGTTACTCTCTTTACATACTTAAGCCAAAACTCATGGCTCTCTAGCATAGTCTTACTTCCCCGGTTTCGACCCTACTCTGGGTCTAGCATGGTGGGAAGGTTCAACTAGCTCACGGAACTCTCTCTTAGTTCCCGTCTCTTTTACTTAGGTCCGACTACTCTCGGACTACTCACATTCCCATATACTCCTCTCTCGGAGTTATAATTATATCATGTATATTAGTCTAGAAGCATCATTCTCGATGTTTCTAATGACTTAGGGAACATTACTCAAGTTTGGTTAATCTTAGGTTTAAGAGTTACCTACAATACATACGCATACTTTCGGTTATATTCTTATACCGGGTAAACCCTCTTATAGGAGGTCGACCGTATCTCAAGGGAGTCACATAGTCCCTTAGGTCTCTTTTACCTTTCTTATATGTTTACATTGTTGGACTAACTTCAATCCTCTCGATGGAGGTCATTTATCTCTCCACTCATATTTATTCGTGGATTGTTTCAATAAGGTTCTCTAACCGTTATCGGGTATATACTCAACCCGTACATCTCCTCGCATTTTAGGGAGTTCATATGTTTGCGTTATCGTTATACTTTAATCGATAGCTTGTGTGTGTTTGCATATTTTCGTTATCATACGCCTCGTTCCGTTCTACGGATCTCTAGCCGATCGTTACTCACTATGAGTCGGTCTTTACACTATGTTAGACCACACCGGCATACAAGTATGTTAGTTCATTCAACATACAACAAGACATTCATAATCAAACAAGGGATTATTTTCATGCTTTAGTCTTGATTAAGCCGGCACACAAACACACAAATCAGAGTAACTCGGTTAGCATACGGGGCATGAGAAAATCATACCTTTCACCGGGGTTTTTACTTTTACCGTGTCATCTCACCAAGCTCGGGTCACGCACGTTCTCTGATAATGTTTCAACATTATTATTAATACTAACATCATACGGTACATAATTAAATGTACTCCCGTATTACCCCGTTATCCCGTTATCTTGGTTTCACTCTGTTCGTTTGAGTTCTCACTTCTCAAACACTTCTAACACTTTATCACACTTCCTAGGGCCTTTACATGTCACCAAACAAGGCCTTAACATCTTATAACATCATTAACATTCAAACCCCCATCATTAGCAACCTTTAAAACACTCACGGTGCAATTCTGGGGGTGGTCCGGGACTTGGTCCTTACCCTAAGTCCCGGACCAATACTCGTCACAACTCTCGGGTGGAATTTAGCAAGGGTCCGGGTCCTTGTACTAGACTCAAGTCCCGGACCAAACACAGCAAGCAACTCTCGGCCTAAATAAATGGGTGGTCCGGGTCCTTGTCCATGGACTAGGTCCCGGACCCTGCTAACACCTGCAAATATATCATTTTTCAACCCCAATTCAATCCTTAATCCACACCCAATCTTTGCCTAATCTTTCCACAAGATTCCTACATGATTAATCACCTTAAAACATGCTCTAAACCCCTTCAAATCATGGGTTAAACTCTTACTCAAATTCTTGCCCAAATCACAAATTTGCATTTCTTTTTGCACTAATGCACACTTGTGCATTTTCTAACCTCTCTTGGCACTTGCATTATTGTTCTCTCTTCATTTAACCACTCCAAAACTTCCAAGATAATGCACACCTTATTCCAAGTTCCAAGACCCACTCTTAAAGCCTAAAATCTTCCTTGGTTTCTAAAAACTCCTAAGGCACTTACACAACCTCTTTTGCTACAGATTTTTGCACATCTCACCACAATCATCCTCCCATATTCTTGGGTGATCATTTACCCAATTCAAACTCCAACAACACCTAGCTAACCCTAGGTTATTCTCCACACAAAACATCACTTAAACCACTTAGGTTCCACATAAATTTTGCCATAACTCGGCTACTTCTCTTAGCATTACCCAAAGCTCATTTCCTCACATCATTCATCCTAAAACTAGCCAAACCACAAGGGTTCTATCAGCATACATACAAATTCTATCAATACTCATTAACTCCTCCAAAGGTAACACAATACATACATCATTAAATGCAAAGCTCCTTGGCTCTAAATCAAGCATTAATTCACAAGTGCATCAAGCATTACTACAACTCTTCCTCATCTTGACAAATCACATGTCATTATATGTTAGGGTTCATTTATTAATTTAACCCTTCCCAAAATACCAAAAGCATTAAGTTAGGCTCCAAGGTAAATTTATTTACCTTAAATCACAAGCCTTTACTCTTTTCACTCCTCTTCTTTCTCTTCTCTTTTCTCTTGCTTGAGAATCGGCCAAAGGCCAAGAAATTGCCCATCTCCCATTCAATACACAAGGCAAGAAATGAGTTCAAGTAGAAACACTTAAGCTCATCAATTAGAAATGCTTAAAGCTCTAAAATGTGTGATTACCTTAAAACCCTAAGATGGGGTTTTGGTCAAGAATCAAAGAGTAACTCCCTCCAAGCTCTTAGGGATTGAAACAATGCTCATAAAAGAGATAAACAAGGCTCCATTAGAGACCAAAATCGGCCAAGGCATAAAATGGAGAAAACAAGACTTTTTCATGGATATTTTTACCTTGATAGAAAGAGGAAGCTTCAAGCTACCTAATGGTGTGTTTTTCTCCTCAAATGGGCAACACCACGAAAATGAAACTCACCATTTTCGAGTTTTGAAAAGAGAGGATGGTAGAGGGTGATGAGAGGATCACAAATATGTACTTATTTTTGAATTCGGAGCAAGGATGAAGCTTGGGCATGGAGGAGAAGGTGGAGAAGCTTGCTTGGAGCTTCCATGTCGCACAGCACACAGAGAGGGAGGGGAGAAATCGTGAAGATGGGGAAAGAGAGAAAGAAGAAAAGAGAATGGGAGGAAAGAGAGAGAGAGGAAATTGTTAAATGCTTTTTGCTTTTACTTTCCTCTCTCCTCCTTTTCTTTCTTTCTTATTTATTTGCTAGCTTATTATGTGAGTGTGTGTGAGAGGCTATTAAAACCGGCCCCCACTATATTAGTGAGCTGGAGCGTTTTTCGTTTTCTGACAGAAAACGCTCGTTATTTTACCCGGTTTGGCACTATTCACTAACCGGGCCCGTTTTTCGGATTTTTCTCGTTTCTTTATTTTAATGGCTATTAAGCTTCCATTAATACTTAATTATAGTTATATAATCAACTATAATTTTACGGGTCCATTTGACCACTTAAAGTCACGTTTTCGGGTTTTCTCGAAAAACGTGCTTTAAACTCCGTTAGCGTTTTAATCCATTATTTGGATCCGTTTTCTTCGGGAATCATTCCCGTATACTTATTAGGCCTAACTAAGCCTTAGGAATCCATCTCGGACCCTCTCGAGATCATATATCTCTTATACTCATTTAACGCGTATTTAGCGTTTTTCGCTTTTCAAGCGTTTTCTCTTTTCTTTTGGTTTTATTCTTTTTACCAATACTCTTTAGGCACCATTAGGCCTTTTATAATCATATTAGAGTAATTTAATCGCCATTCCTAGATCCGGGGTATTTCAATCCTGCATTGGTGCATTTTGACCATTTTGCCCTTGTAACATGTATGTTAGAGACTACTCCGAGGGGGTTGACATTTTGGGATAACAGGGCTTTGAGCCAAAAATGTTTTCATTGGAAAGGCTTGATTGACTTTCAAGTCTTGTGGATTACTTTAAGTTAGGTGGATTTCTTTTTCATGGGCCTAGAAATAAATGGAATTCAAATTGGTCCAAAAGGGAAATAACATAAATCTAGACTTTTGGGCCAAAGCCCAAACAAATGACTCACTTATTTTAAACCAATCATGGCCTTTGGGCCGTAAACAATTAAGCCACAAATTTTGGGTTGGGATTCATTTGGTGTAGGCTAAGTTCCTATCAATTTCTAAGGTTGGTAGTGGGCCAATCACACAATCAAGCAAGGTTTCACACAAGTTCAACATGTCCTCACTAGACGCTTTAGTGAACCTGGGTAAGGATCTATCCAGAGAGGTGGTTGGGGCTTGGGCCCAAGTCATCTCAAAGGAATAGGGCTTTCACACTATTCTCTTTGGGCTTACCCACTTTTTTCACATCACCGTGAAGTGTGCGTCTACGGTCGGGTAAGGATACTATTGGAGAGGTGCTAGGAGCCAAAGCCCAGGTATTAAGGGGATATGGTTAGACGACATCCTCCTCTTTTCCCGCACTTATTCAACTCACCTGACATGGTGTGAGTCTCGGACAGGGTCGCCTAATCCAGGTCCCGGGGTGTAATCAGTTTATGCGGACCCACGCTCTCATATGATGCAAGATTACAAAATTTTGAGTTGTGCATGAAAGTAAGCACACAACATAAAAGCCATAAACAAACAATTTTCAAGTTTAACCCTCTTTCTTAAACAAGTTTAAAAATAAAGAGTTAGTCCCTAGTGAAGTCGCCAGTTTTGTGAGCCTCGCTTTTCAACCTCTATCCTATGTTAATTCTGGTTGATTAGGATCTGATCGGGTTCTAGGTCCACTTTTAACCTATGTTTAATAGCTAAGTCATATAACTATAATTATTAAATCCTATGATAGCTCACTTGAACCTATTACAAGTCACCACCTAATTTAGCCTACGGTAAATTAGGAAAGGTATAGTTCGGGTTCGGGGGCTTGGTATTCGACTTTTCCTGGTTCAAAATACTTTTACTACCCTTCTAAGTCCTTTTCCTCTACATATGTTATTTACGGCTTATTACGAAGTCAGCTAAACTAAAATGCGCAAGTTTGTGATTTTTTTGTCTTTTTGACTTTTTTTTTGTTTTAAACTAGAAATTAAAGTGAATAATGAAATTACTTAAACTAGGGCTTCAGATGTCGAATTAGGTAAAATTTTAATTCTGTCTGTGGCCTCGGACCTAATGTCCGAACCCACGGACACTAATTAACCTGGATAATCAGAAAAATTGAATTTACAAGAAAACAAAATTTTGAAAAGTCCGGGGCCACGGATAGGGCGTCTGTGGGCCTTGACATGAGGTAAGAAAACTTAAAAAAATTCAAAAAATTAAATCCCGCTGCCGTCGGAGGCTGTCCGTGGCCACGGACGGGCCATCCGGGATACCGGACAGGCCGTCCAAGGGCGCAGACTAGCCACAGAAGGTGGTGTTTGTGCACTTCCCGGTGGTGTTTTTGGCTCAAATTTTATTACGTGTAGTCTTAAAGATTCTAAGCACATTAGTAATTTATAAACTTCAAATTGACTTTGAATTACGACCAAAACATAGTGAATAAGTTACTATATAAAAACAAAAACAAAACAAATAACAACTCAGAGGCCAGAAAAGGTTGGTTCGATCTCAAATTTCAACAGAAGATTATTGAAGTTGAAGGGAGTTGAAACAGTGGGATTCTAACCTGTTTTACCTTCATATTCGATGAGATATTTCAATTTTTCGGAGCTTCGTTAGACTCGGTCCCGGATTAAGTTCAAACCTGGCTTCTGACCCTTGTTAATTGATATTGTTCTTCACGTTTGTGGTGGTTTGATGGTGGTGTGATGATTGTTGCGGCTGTGGGAGTTGGAAAATTATTTCGGTGATGATTTTGGTGAAATTTCAGTGTTTGATTGAGGCTCCGGAGTTCAATACGCAAAGAGAAAGAGACAGGTGGGTTCTTGAATGCTCTAGGGTTATTCGTGTGTGTCTGTTATCAAGAGATAAGGTCCCTTATATAGATATCACTAAAGATAGAGTAAACTAAGTAAAAATTGAAGTTTACCAAGATTTTGGTTATGTGACTTCCCAATGGAATTTGGCCATCAAATTTTAACCACATGTAGAGGAAGATATTTCTGATTTTTATAAAGAGAAATTAGAATATCAGATATTGTAATATTTTTAAATTCAATTTCTTATTAGATTCATTCAGAAATTATTAGAAAATTATTGGAAATTCGAAAATTCTAAATTACAAAGCCATTATTATTTCTTTGAATGCCATCCTTCATCATGTGTTAGAATTTCAAAGCATTCAGAGTTGAGTTGAGTTGAGTCATTTTGAAGGAGATATAGAAGTTTACTTGATGGCTCAAGAGCCCCGAAAATTATGGAAACGCCCCCGTGTCGATCAAGCTGCCATCAATGTCCTGAAACACGCTGATCTACCCAGGATTCTATGTCTTTTGACCAAATTACCCTTTATAGCCCTCATGCCTTAGAGACTCTCTTCTGGGGGTCAAAATTTTGGGTATAACACGGAGCCACAACTATTCGAATTAATCGTAAAAGCTACGTAGTACGCTTACTTAACTATGAACGATCCATTAGTAGTCCCACCTTAGCACCAGCCATCTGGGTGAGGAACATGACTTAAAACTGTCTTAAAAGTATGTTCTACATCTTCCTCAGGAAACCAAGTTCATATTCTAGCCTTATTCAAGGTGCACTCATCCTCATTAGTTATCCATGATACTAGCTTGCCCATTATCTCGAGTAGATGGAGGTAAATTCCACTTCTTCCCACTTTCTTTTCCAGAAACCATTGATCTGTAACGTGAATGGTGGTTCCATCCTCCACTTTTCGTGCACCTACATGAAGATATAAAGCCCCCCGAGACCTTTAAACAAGGCTCAGACGAGCACCCAAATACAATTCCACAATATTTCCATTTTCAAAATACCTAGGCTTCAGAACTCATCACATCCAAAGCTTAGGATGTTATAGGAGTCACCAGCATTGTGTAGCTAGAATAGCTTTTTTAAATAAGCGTGAATCACGAAACCCCAATCCTTCTTCATCTAAGCTTTTACATAGTATATCCCACTTTCACCAACAAATCCACATATGATTCAGAGATCCCGTCCACCAGTACTTCCTAATAATACTTTGTATTTCTAGAATTAGAGATTGGGGTAGTTGTATGACTCCCATTACATAAGAATGGATGGCTTGCTAGACAAATTTAATAAGGATACATCGACCCGCTTGAGAATCCATGCGCTCGTAAATGTTGCACCCTTTTGTAAATTTTATCCCTTATGTAACCAAAAATCTTCTTCTTATGTTTTCCAATGGAGCTGGGAAGGCAAAGTATAAACCCATGTCCTTGACTTCCTTTACCCCTAAGGTTTCAGAGATTTGAACTCGAATATGATCAAACAAACCCGTTAGGAACATGAGACCCGACTTGGTAACATAATACATTGGCTCGAGGCTTTATTAAATTCCTCAATGAGGTCCATAATTCGACCTGCGTTGGCTTGATTTGCATGAACAAACACTACATAATCACCAGCAAAGAATAGACTTGTGACATCAAACCCCAACCCCCGATAGGAAATCCCTTGTATAGCTCTAGAGAGTGCAGCTATTCTTTAGACTTCACGAAAGTGCCTCCATACAAGGAATAAATAAGAAATGAGAGATAGAGAGAGAGAGAGAGAGAGGATCACCATGATTTTAGTCCCCTTTGAGCAAAGAAGGTACGTCCTGGATAACTATTAATCATTACCACAAAGGAAGCAGTAGTTAAACACTTCTTCACCAATCTGACTCATCAATAATGAAAACCTATGCTTCTCAATACTCCTAGAACAAATCATTCCACCCGATAAAATGCCTTGACCATATCAAGCTTGAGAGCGAGATGTCATATCTTTGATGCCTTTCAAGTTTTCATCATGTGTACAAAATCATGAGCTATTATAATGTTATCAAACATCAACCGTCCGGGGACAAAGACAACCTTGATCCTTGGAGATAACAAACACGAACACCTCCCTTATTTAGTTGACCTAAAATCTTGAAATAACTCTATATAATGTATTATACAACGAAATAAGATGAAATTATTTCATGGCATTAGCTCATGTTTCTTGGGTATAAGGACTATATGAGTATGATTTAAGCCACTAAGCATATGTATTCAACACATAAAGAGGCGGCAACATCAATGAAATCTTTGCCCACTATATCCTAATAGGATCTGAGGTACATACCATTAACGCTATCCAGACATGGGGCCTTGTTAAGGTGCATTTCTTGAAAGGCTAACAATACTTTGTTCTTACAATAAGGTTTGCCAAGGAGATCACGATGATCTTGTGGACTCTATTTTTAACACAGACTATGTGGTGAGGATTTGGGACAAGTTGAGTCGATTGGAACAACACTTCAAAATAAGTACGAGCCACTTCCTCTACCTTTCCCAATCAGAAATTTGAATTCCTGTGAGCCTCGATTTTTGAACCCCTATCCTATGTTGATTCAAGTGATTAGGATCTGGTCGGGTTCTAGGTCCACTTATAACCTAAGTTTAATAACTAAGTCCTATAACTATAATTATTAAAGCCTAAGTTAGCTCACTGGAACCTATTATGAGTCTCCACCTAATTATAACCTAGATTTAAATTATGAAAGGAGAGTTCGGGTTCGAGGGCTTGGTATACATCTTATTTATGGTTCAAATTACTTTCATTACGCTTCCTAGGTCGTTTTTCCTCTACTTAGATTATTTACGTCTTATTACGAGGTTGTTTTAACCTAAGTGCGCAAGCTTCTGATTTTTTTTATATTAACATTTTTTGACAGAAAATTAAAATGAAAATTGAAATTATCTAAAATATCATTTCGGAAGTCGAATTAGGTCAAATTTTAGTTCCGTCCGTGGCAACGGACTTAATGTCCGAACCACGGACCCTAGTTAACCTAGTTAAGCAAAAAAGTGGAATTTGTAGAAAAATTAAAAATTGCAATGTCCGAGGCCACGGACAGGGTGTCCATTGGCCCGGGCATAGTTTGAAACCCCTTAAACGTTTGAAAATTAAATTCCCGCCACGGTTCGGGGGTGTCTGTGGCCACAGACACGCTATCCGGGACTCCGGATGTGCAGTCCGCAAGCACGGACTACCCTCGGACGGCGGCGTTCTGGTGGTTTCCAGTGGTGTTTTTTGCTCAAATTTTATGGGTAGATAGCCTGAAAGATTCCTAACATGTTAGTGATTGAAATTTTTCAATTTGAATAAGAATTAAAGTCGAAACGTATTGAACAAGTAACAAGACAGAAAATAAAAATGAATAACAATTCAGAAGCCAAAAACAGTCAGTTTGAACCCAAAATTTGAGAGTAGGCTAATAAAGTCATGGGGAGTTACAAAAGTAAAATTCCCAGCTGTTTTACCTTTGAATTGACGATTGATTCATGTCGTGTTCGACCCAAGCTTCTGACCCCTTTTCCTTGTGTTGTTAACCATGTTTTGGTTCTGTATTTTTGGTAATCTGGTGCTTGGAAGTTCGATGGGAGAAGAAAGAATGGTTTTGATGATTCGGGGTGATTTCAACAGAGTTTTGGTATTGATTTGAGGCTTAGAAGTGCAAAAACGTGGGGAGAAGGTTGACGGCTGTGTATTCTGACTTTGGAATGTTCTCCTCTTCCCTAGCAAGTTTTTGGAAGGCTCTTTAACAGAAAGAGCAAGGCCAAATTGATAAAACTGATTTTTTATCTAAAACCCTGATTTGTGCTCTAAAAGAATCTGATTTTAAAAATATGCTATAGGTCGATAAAAATTCAGAGATTTAAACCAAAGATAAAGGGCGATTCTTAGGAACTTTGAGAGTACGAACGGGTTATTTTGATAAATAAAACCGATTAAAATAAAAATCTTACAAGCTGGAACCTACCATAATTCATAACTTGCCAATTGAAAGATTTGAAAGTACAAATTCAACGGGGTTAGTCTATAAAAATCCTTCATCTATCTGGTGTTAAAATTTGATGACATTTGAACTTGATTTAGGCATCTTCTAAAGGAGAGAGAAAATTGCAAGAATGTTTGAATTTCTCTTTTAAATTTTGGGTTAAGGTTTCGAATAAAATAATTTCAGGTTCATGACTATATGTAATCATGCTAACCATGTGGCAATTTTATTTTAATTTTGGGAAACCTTTTTTATTTCTATTTTGAGGTTATTTCATGTGTTAATTAGCTTATAATATGAATTAATGAGCTCCTAAATAAATATCATCTAGGAAATTTAGAAATGCCTTTCATAATGACTATGGTGTTTGAAAAATGTTTAGAGATGGTGAACAAGTCATATAAAAATTGAAAGTCCCGAGAATGTCCTTGGAAAATCCCGCCTTGGTGCATTTTGACCGTTTTGCCCTTATCTTCGCATTTGCGCGCTTGAGCCCATCCCGAGGGTCTAAATTTTGGGTATAACAATTATGTGATCATTAACTAGTTTGTGGATTCTATTTTTCCATATTATGGACCGGACTCTGCTGAAGGAGAAAGTTGTGTTTATATCCCCTTCCTGTAACCATTGATTATGGGCATACTGAGCCCGTCTCGATTCCTCCTTAAGCAGAAGAGAGTCAAGATCACAATTTAAACTTTTCCATTTAGCCAATGCAAATGGCGATGGGCATTGTTGTGTAACCTGTCAATTGCGGTTTTGAGCTATAAAATTTGTAAGTTTTTCTGTGTTATCTTTCTACTGTCCCAAGCCCGTAATGCATGACTTCACCTAGCAATCTGTTCAACATAAGTGCCCCTGCCATTCATTCCACACCAGATATTCCGAACAATATCAGGACTTGCAGCTTCCCCCACCCAACATTTCCAAATTTAAACAAGCGAGAACCTCCTTCGCGCAATGGCTGGGTAACCAGCTTGATTAGTTAATGATCGGAATTAACCCAGTGAAGATGAATGTTACGAGCATGTGGGAAAATTTGCGACCATTAAGAAGTGCCCAAGAATATGTCAAAATGACATCTAGTGTTGTTGGCCCCACTCTGCCTATTCATGTAAGTATAGATATCACCAACAAAACCCATATCACATAGCTCAGAGTAACTTAAGCAATTGCGAAAAGCCCAAATTTGCCCACGGTTGTGATCCCTTCTTCCTTGTTTCTCATAGCTGTACAAGATCTCGTTAAAATCCCCAAAACAAGTCATAAATGAGAAACAGAGCTTCAAAGGTGGCACATGAGACTCCAAGTCCTTCATCGATCATTACCATTGGCCTAGCCATAGATACCTGTTAGCGGATTACATTTAGTTATTTGGTTCTACCTGAAAACTGAATTAGGAATAATAGCGCTTTCGGTTTTTGTTCGATTATAACTGAATAACCGAATTGCAGTCTGAGATCTGAAATTACCGCGAACCGAATAACTGATTTTTTAAAGGCTGGAACCGAGAAAACCGAACCAAAAAACAAAACTTTTAGTTCAGTTTTCGGTTAGAACCGAATTATAAAAAATGATCTAAATTATAGAAAAGAACCAAATTAGGGCTGGAAAAGCTAAAACATAGAGTTTAGACATATATGTTATTCGTTTATTCAGGTAAAATTGAATAACCAACCATAGAGCCGAAAACCAAACCAAATGATATTCCGATTTTATCTGAATAACCGAATGTTAAAAAAAAAACAATTTACAATTTTTGTTTAAAAACCACAATTATTTTGGTTGTTGGTTATAGCCGAATAACTGAAACCAAATGCTCACGCGTGATACTTGTACAATGCCAACCTGTCTCCAAGCCTCGATCAATCCAACATTTTATGTGGTAAGCAATGTAGGTTTGAATTTGAAGCAGTATATTATCTCTTAAATAGAGAACAATACCGTCACTACCCCCAGTACTATCTACCACAAAGTCATTGTAAACCTTCAAATTCCTTCCTATTATACCCAAAATTTCAACCCCCTCGGAGTAGTCTCTAAGGCATACGTGTCACAAAGGGAAAAATGGTCAAAATGCATCAATGTAGGATTTTCCAAGGACATTCTCGGGATTTTCTATTTTCATATGACTTGTTCATTATCTCCAAACACTTCCCAATATCATAGTCATTATGAAAGGTATTTCATGATTTTCTGATAATATTTATTCTGGAAATTAAGCTTTTAATAAGCTAATTTCTGTCATAAACCTGAAATTATCTGATTTGGAACCTTAGCCCAAAATTTAAAAGAGAAATTCAATCATTTTTACAATTTTCTCTCTCCTTTGGAAAATACCGAAATCAAAACAAAATGTCATGACATTTTAGCACAAGATAGAGGATTATTTTTAGAGACTAATGCCATTGGAATTTCGTTATTTTGACTTTCCAATAATAAGTTATGAATTATGGGAGATTCCAGATTGTGAGATTTTTATCTAATTGGTTATTTATCGAAATAACCTGATACTGAAATACCCCAAACTTAGACATGGTGTTTAAGTGATAAACTAAGATATAAGGAGGATAAATAATGCCTTAGAAACATTAGGAAACAATTTAAATCAATGGAAACACAAGGAAACACCATAAGAGCAGTTTAAGCAAAAACGTGCTCTAAGCTTGGAGAGACTTGGGTGAGCACCCAAATATCATTCTAAGACCTTAATAATATCCTAATGGTCATTTTAAGTCAATTACCAAAGAAAACCAAGCTCAAAAACAAGTTAAAACACAAATTGTGCTTTAAGGACTCTTAAAGCACATTTTTGAAAAATTGTCTTAGAAAGGGGTTTTGAGTGGCTAAATGCCCATGATTACTCCTTAATTAACTTGTGTACTAATTAGTATCACATTAGGAAGTCTAAATCAATGGGAAATAAAAAATGTCACAAATATGTTCACTAATTTGTGAATAGTAACCAAATAGTGACTAGTTTAGTCTTTGATCAACTAAGTCTAATTAATTGGTCAAACAAGACCATGACTAGCCTAATTAATAAGGGGGCCGGTTTTCTAAGGGTGTGAGTCACCAAGAGTAGCCAATTAATGTTAGAAGAAGAAGAGAAAAGTAAGTGGTTTTACTATTTACTTTAAGGAATCAAAATATCTTATATGCCACCTCTCTCCTCCTTTCTTCATTATTTCTTCTTCTTCACCGATTTGTCTTGCTTTCTTTCTTCTTCATTCACGTGGAAGACAACTCCATGCTAGCTCCATCTTCCTTTGACCACTACTTGCTCATTTTAGCTCCAAAACCAAAACAAAACACATATTCTTCTTAGTTAGCTCAAGCTCCTTCTTCCTATCTTTTCAAAACTTCAAGAGCTTTGATTTGGTGCCAAGACAAACCTCCATTAGAGGAGGAAACTCAAGCTTGGAGACTCCATTAGCTTCTCCATTCTCTTAAGGTAAAGAATATGTAAGAAAATCTAGGTTTCCACCATTTTTCTTCATTACCGAAAATGTATACTCATGGGGATTCATTGTTATGCCTTGTTCTAGCTTGTTTTCTATTCTCCAAGGGCTAGAGGAGGTCCTTTTTGCTTCATATCCAAGCTTATTCTAAGACTCCAAGGTAAAACAATCAATTTAATACCTTAAAGCACATTTTTAACCTAGGGTTTATTCCTTAAGGTTAGTGCATGGTTTAGTACTCATTGGAAACATTGAATGTTGATTAGAACATTGGCAAGGATAGTGTGGTTGGTGACCGAGATTGTCAAGGGAAAAGGCTAAGGAGGAAAGTTGGTGAAGCTTGTAAAAGAGCAAGGTAAATGTCTTACCTTAAGGTGTTTTTATGCATTAAGGGATGGGGTTTGAATAGGTGATAAGCTTAGCTTAGAGTTTACATTAGGAAAGGGCAATGAAACCTAGGAGAAAACAATGATGATATTTGAGAACTTGTGACTAAGGAGCAAATGAGAAAAAAGATAGTTAAACAAATGTCAGGGTGAATTATAAGAACATTCAAATTGCAATGGGAGCCTTGTTGTGTGTATTTGCAGGTCAAAGGCTATATATATTGAGGAAATACAGTGTTTAAGATTTATGCATTTAAGGGCCTAAGAGCCAAGTCATTTAAGGGCCTAAGTGCCAAGCAATTTAAGTTTATGCACTATGTTGTGATGTAGTGTAGTTTTGGTGTATGATGTGTCTTAAGATGGTGTAATGAGAACTTAGGTGTTCATGGTTGTTTGATGGTGGAAAACTAAATGTTTTGGTGTAACAACATACTAGAGAACCCATGTCAAAATTTTGTGAAGAACCCAAGTGTTTAAGATGTGTTAAGGAGATTTTATGACTAAGGAAGTACTAAGAAACTTTTGGAGTTGTTTTGATGAAAAAGAGTGAGTTGAAGGTGTTTTTATGAGTTATAATGACTTAGGCATCATCATGGAGGATTTAGGAATCAAATGAATGCTTTGGGATATACTTGTGTATTTAGGACTTAGGCAAATATTGGTAAACAAGTAGAGAGCAAATAATGTGTTGAAAAGAGAAGGCATAAACTTGTGAAGGAACTTTAAGTATTTGCATAAAGGAATTTTAGACAGTGAAAGATGCTTGGGAGATGATGTTATAGTGGTGAGGAAATATTTTGGCATAGTGCTTATGGTAGGTATGAACTACCACTTAGAAGCCTAGTGAAAAACATTACAAGTGTTGGAATTGTTACAAGGAAAATGCATAATGACTAAGGTGGATTGTAACACCCCTACTGCTAATCCTGTGCTTACCGTCCAATCAAACCTTAATTCCATCAGTTCGCAGCGGAATACTACTACTTACTACGGCGGGTGGTACAACACCGCTAACCGCCCATACGGCTAGCTAGGCATACCTTACTTACAGTAACGGTCTGATGATCAAAGTATACTGAGCTATTACAATTACTTACTAGTTCTGAAAAATATACATACTTACAATCCTGGATCACCGAGTATTTTAAAGTATTTAATTACATCCCTTTACCAATCCTTTCAAAAGAATGAGTTTCTACCAACTACTCATCTATACCCAACCTCCAATGCTTTCACTATCCAAAAAGGTGTACCCCATGGTACACCGGCTATCAAAAAGCTAAAGCCGTGTACTACTTAGTACACCATTCATAATTCAACAATTACAATCAAAAGAAGACAAAAGAAACAGGCTACATCTCTTCACCGTCTTCATCCTTCTCTTGTACCTACGTGTAGTAAAAACATCGCCCCAAGGGGCTCAGCAAAAGCTGCGCATGAACTCCGTATATACCGCGTGCTAGCTAGGGCACGCCGACTATTTGACGTCCACTAAACATGCGGTTCATTAATTTCATACATACATGCTTTACACACAACATACATGCATATACAATACATTACACAATTCAAGGCAACCATACAAATAGTGCACCCAATGCTTACCTTCGCAGTGTTAGCCAAGTTACGCATCCGGGTTAATCGGAATGCTATTTACTCTTTACTCGTTACACATTCTTACTCTTACTTTACTTACTTACTTTCATTTACTTACTTACTCATTCTTATTTACTTACTCATACTGAAGTTAAGTCGGTATGACCTCCGGCCCGGGGACTACACCATCCCACCACCGGGATTTACTTGACTCACCAATCCGGGATGCTACCCACTTAAGGGATTTGGGCCGCGGACCAGTTTAAGAGTCAGGAATTGGAGCCAACCTCTTGCGACTCCGCATCCTCACGCGTGGCCGAAACTATATCGGACTTCTACTCATTCCAATTTAAGTTAGATTGCTTAGCTTGTTAGGAATCAGTTAGAAGTCCAATCACAAACATATTCGATCACAATACAGTATATCATACATACACACACTCATTATCATCCATACACTTCATGGATTATACAAACTAGGATTTAAGAAAAATATTCACGACATACAACACTACATATTCACAAGTATGCATGATAACTCCGATTCATGCATTTATCTTATTTGGTGATCAATTAGCATACAACACACAAATCAGAGTAACCAAGATAGCATACGGGGCATGAGGTTTTCATACCGTTCACCGTTGTACTTGTATCCTAACTTTCCTTCGGTGCTCACAAATCAAGTCCTATAACATACATATGTTCGAGTGATAATTAACATATTAACTTAACGATTACTCGTTCCTAAGTGATTAATTTAAGTCCTTTCCCTTCTTACACTTACCATTACTTTACTTACTCTCTTTACTTTAAGTTTATTTCCTACTTAGCATTGGTACATTGATATATGTTCATTTATATATATAATAGTATACATATAATATATATATATGTAGGTTATTATTTTTATTAAAATTTTTTTTGTATGCTCGACCGACCTTACCCAGGGTCGGACCCAAGGTCGGTCAAAGTCATAGTACTTCTCTGGAAAATTACAGGGCCCGACCGACCTTGCCAAGTCCGGTCCCAAGGTCGGTCCATTCCAGTGAGTTTTGGTTCGAAATTCTAGAGTCGACCGACCTTGCATGTCTGGTCCTAGGTCGGTCCATTTCAGTAAGTTTGCTTACAGGCTAATTTTAGGCCAACCGACCTTGCAAGTCTGGTCCCCCAAGGTCGGCCCATTCCAGAAGGTTTTAAGATGGGAAATTTTCTGGCTGAACCGACCTTTGAAGTTCGGTCCCCAAGGTCGGTCCATTCCAGACTTTCCGCCCTTTGTAATCTGGGCTCGACCGACCTTGCAAGTCCGGTCCCAAGGTCGGTCCGCCCAGTATTGCGTTTTTATTTTGTTTCCAGTTCTTCTCTTTACCCATTACTTCCCCATTGTTCCTATACTTATTCCCACATGTTTTAGGACTAATTAAACCTCCTAATACACCTTAGTTCATCCATCAACCTATTACCCATTTCCTTACTAATTCATACACATAATTTTTCCCAAGCTTCATTTCAACACTTACACTAGTTCTCCCTAGTTGCATTATGCTACAGATTTTAACACTTACACTCCCCATCTATAGTTCCCTCTTCTAGTTTCATTTCTAGAGTTTCTAACACCTCACAATACATTAACTATCTCTCCCCATCTACCCATTACCTAACTCAAACAAAATCTGTTACAACACACACTTTCCACCTAGTTTCTAGCCCACTAAGTGTTATATTCCTAGGTAAATTTTGCCATAACCTCCCCTATATTTTTTCACTCTCACCACAATGTTTCACTCACATAAATGATCCATACCACCTGTTCATAACCAATATCAATATACCCATCTCTCATACACAATACCACACTAAAACAACATTGAATTCCTACACTCAAACATTTATTCTCATTTAGGTTTCAACAAGTTTTACATGTCTTTTAAAGGTTTAAAACCTTTGTTTTATCCTACACATTGCACTACCACTACACTACCATTTTTCAATACCCATTTGCACTACTAAAAATCTGTTACATTATTCATTACTAAGCCACACAAAGAAGAGTGCAATTACCTTGTTTCTTTGCAAGCTCCTCCTTTCTCCTTCCTTCTTCTTTCCTTCTTCTTTCTTTTACTCCTCCCACCGGTTTTGGGTAATTCAATTCTCTAACACTACAACCCATACATATAAATACTTCAATACCAAAACTAACCCTATCATTATCTAAGCTTTTAATGTATATTCTAGGGTTTAGAAATCTCATTACCTTGTAAGGGTGTAGATGAAGCTTAGAGGAGCTTAAGGACAATGTTTCTACTCCTTCAAGGAAGCCAAAATCGGCTGGGTACAAAAGGAGCAAGCAAGAGTTTTAGCTCAAATTTCGTTTTGCCCTTAAGGCTAGAAAAACAATGGAGTTTCAAGAAGATTTTACCTCAAAAGAACAAGAAGAAGAAGGTGGTCCTAGTGGTAGTCTTGAAGCTCCAAATGTAGCATACACATGGAGATGAAAGTTCTCCTTTTCGAGTTTTGAAAAGATAGAAATGTTCCTCTTGATGTGGGGATGACAATGGTGTAATTTTTACAATTTTTGGAGAAGGTTTAAGGGAGTAACAAGAGGAGAGAAGTAGAGGTTTTGTGGGGGTTTGCTAATTCTCCATTGTCATCGGCTGGAGGAAGAATAAATAGAGAGTGAGGGGGATGGGGTTTATGTGAGAGAAGAGAATGAGTAGAGGAGAGTGAATAAAAGTGAGAGTGGGGTTGCTTTATTATTTTGTTGTTTTGCAAATAAGAGAGGGGGTTAGTGAGTGTGTGAGAGAGGGGGATAGGGGCCGGCTGGCACTAGCACACACACACCCAACTTCACTTTTTATTTTAAAAGTGGACACATAAGTTTTGGTTATTTATGTTTGTAACACACAACTTCCCGTTTTTTGACAGTTTTTACTAATTTCTCGTTTTATTAATTTTATTGGTTCTAAAGCTTCACTAATATTTATTAATGATTATTTAGTTAACCAAAATTGTTACGAGTCTATTTGACCCGCTTAAAGTCATGTTTTCCCGGTTACCTCGAAAAACGCGCTTTAAGGTTCGTTAGTGTTTTTAATCCATTTTAAGGATCCATTTTCTTCGGGATTTGTTCCCTCAGGATTATTTATGCATAATTAAGCTTCTAAATTACTTATTAGCCTAATTAATCACTATTTTTAATTACAGGGTATTTCAATCTACCCCCCTTAAGAAACTTTGCCCTCAAAGTTGCTCAAGGTTAATAGTTTTATAATTCTACTCAATATGCTAACCAATTGCCATAATGTGTCTTACTACACCTATAAGGTGTTTGCTTCATTCCACATTGCAAGCATACACTATTCAAGCACAATACACATTCACACACAATACAAATTCACATACACCCTACACCATTTCCATACATACCATTACACAATACATCGATGCAATTCACATTACACATTACACATACATCATCCATCGTACATACACATCCATACACTACTCATTACACATACATACATACACATACCAAATTCACTTGCACTACATGTACCATACAAAAATCTATTACAATACCTACACACTATGCAATGCTTACCCCAAAGCAATGCAAAAGCAAAAGGGCTCTACCCCCCTTAAAAGGGGTACGACCCGTACCCATATTACTAAATACTAGACTCTCTAGTCTATGAACTACTGTGGGTACTTAGCCTTCATGGCATCTTCCAACTCCCATGTCGCTTCTTCGACATCATGGTTTGACCATAGGACCTTCACCATTCGTATAGACTTATGGCGAGTTTCTCTGGTCTTCCTATCCAGGATTCTTACCGGGGTTTCAACATATCGCATAGTCGGCTCGATGGAAAGTCTCTCGGGCTCTAGGACATGAGAAGGATCAGCAATGTACTTCTTGAGTTGTGACACATGAAATACATCATGGACACGTCCCAAGTCCTCAGGCAATGCTAACCTGTAGGCTACGGATCCAACTCTTTCAGTAATAGTGTACGGCCCTACGAATTTTGGGCTTAGCTTGCCCTTCTGACCAAAACGGAAGACGCCCTTCATAGGTGAAACTCACAAGAACACTTGGTCGCCTACGGCGAACTCAAGGTCGCGTCGTCTCACATCCGCATAGGATTTCTGTCTATCTTGGGCTGCCTTCATATTAGCTCGAATCTACTAGACTTCAGCTTGTACTTGCTCAAGGTACTCCGGTCCTATGATGACCGCTTCGCTTGACTCATCCCAACACAAAGGTGTACGGCAAGGTCTACCGTATAGGGCTTGGAAAGGTGACATCTTAATCGAAGCATGGTAGCTATTACTGTAAGAAAATTCGATAAGATGAAGCTTATCTAACCAACTCCCCTGAAAGTCTAAGGCACATGCCCGAAGCATGTCCTCCAGTGTCTGGATGGTCCTTTCTGTCTGACCGTCGGTCTGAGGATGGAAGGCGGTACTCAACTTCAATTCTGTACCCAACGCTTCTCGTGTAGCTCTCCAGTATCTCAAAAGAAATCTGGTGTCGCGGTCAGATACTATGGTTTTACGGACTCTATGATGTCTGATAATCTCCTTGTCGAATAGCTCTGCGAGCTTCACTACCTTCCAGGTGTCCTTCATCGGTATGAATCTGGCAACCTTGGTAAGGCGATGGACAACAACCTAGATCATGTTGAGTCCTCCCCTGACAGGTGGGAGTCCTACAACAAAATCCATGGAGATATCATGAAACTTCCACTCCAAACTGGCATAGATTGTACCATTCCGCCCGGTCTACAATGTTCAAATTTCACTTTTTGGCATGTCAAGCATCTCAATACAAATTCTGTCACGTCCGATTTCATTCCAGACCACCAGAAGTACCTCTTCATGTCTTTGTACATCTTGGAGGCTCCTGGATGGACTCACAATGTGGAACTGTGTGACTCTCGCAGGATGCGATCCCTTAGCTCAGCATTGCTTCGGGGGATGCATAGCCTGCCATTCAACCGAATCAAACCATCTTCATGTAGCTTAAAATCATACTTTTTCTTCTCAAATGTACCATTTTCGATCTTTTGTCTGATTTCGGTTAGGTAAGGGTCGCTCAACTGAGCATCTCGCACTCGTCAACCAAGCTAGAAGAAGCGAGTAGCGAATGGAGCGAGTGTGCTCGACGACTCAGGGCGTCGGCCACAATGTTTGCCTTCCCTTCCTTATACTACAAGTCGATGTCGTAGTCTGAAAGAAACTCCATCCACCTTCTCTGTCTCAAGTTCAATTCTTTCTGTGTGAATACATACTGTAAGCTCTTGTGGTCGGAGTAGATGGTAATGCTTACCCCATAGAGATAGTGTCGCCATATCTTCTAGGCGAAGACAATGGCTCCTAACTCTAAATCGTGTGTCGGGTAATTCTCCTCATGCTTTTTCAGCTGGCGGGAGGCATAAGCTACAACCTTGCCATGCTGCATGAGTACGCATCCCATTCCTTTGCCTAATGCGTCATAATATACCTCAAATCCCTCTGTGCCCTCTGGAAGAGTAAGGATGGGCGCTGAGGTCAATGAGTCTTTAAGGCTCTGAAATGATACTTCGCACTCGTCTGTCCATACAAACGGTGCATCTTTCTTCATCAATGTAGTCATGGGCTTAGCGACCTTTGAGAAGTCCTTTACAAATATCCAGTAGTAACCGGCTAGACCAAGAAAGCTCCGGATGTCGGTAATGGTCTTAGGTCTAGGCCATGATCGTACAACTTCTATCTTTGAAGGGTCAACTGAGATACCTGCGCTCGAGATGACATGACCAAGGAATGATACCTGATCTAGCCAGAACTCGCATTTGGAGAACTTCGCATACAGCTGGTTCTCGCGCAGAGTCTCAAGCACTTTCCTCAAATGAGTTTCATGTTCCTCTGATGATTTGGAGTATACAAGTATGTCGTCGATGAAGACAACCACTGAAGTGTCCAACTGCTCACTGAACAGACGATTCATGAGGTCTATGAATTTAGCTGGTGTGTTTGACAAACCGAATGGAATCACCGTGAATTCGTAGTGGCCATATCTGGTACGGAATGTCGTTTTCTCAATATCTTGCTCTTTGATGGCAATCTGATGATACCCAGAACGGAGGTCGATCTTAGAGAAGACTGATGCTCCTTTCAGCTGATCAAATAGGTCATCGATGCATGGCAACGGGTATTTATTTTTGACTGTGACCGCATTCAGCTCGTGGTAGTCAATAGTCGGAGGCTTCCGTCCTTCTTCTTTACAAAGAGGACCGGTGCTCCCCAGGGTGATACGCTCGGGCGTATGAACCCTTTGTTGAGAAGGTCTCGTAGTTGTTCCTTCAATTATGTCATTTCAGCAGGTGCCATGCGGTACGGTGCCCTAGCAATGGGACCGGTACCTGGCAAAAGATCAATTTCAAACTCCACTGCTCTCGGTGGTGGCATGCCGGGTAGCTCCTTAGGGAATACACCAGGGAATTCGGATACAATCGGTACATCCTCACTGAACTCTGGATCTCTCTTCAGGTCTTGTACATAACATAGATACACTTCATGGCCCTTTCTGAGCTCCCGGTACATAGCCATAGCAGATATAAGTGTGGTCAAAGGCTCTCTCGGTCTCTGGCGGTAAGATACAGTAACCCCAGAAGGACTCTTGAGCAGCAATCGATGCTCGGCGCAGAGGATTCTACCCTTGTGCCGCTCCAACCAATTCATTCTGATGATTAAGTTGAATCCCAATCCATTGAATTCGATGAAGGAAATGGGAAACGCTTCGTTTTTGATTTCTATGGTGGCTGGTAGGTAGTATTTGGTGCACTTTACTCGCTCCTTCGATGGGAGAGTAA
Source organism: Limonium bicolor (assembly GCA_023374045.1). Classification (NCBI taxonomy): domain Eukaryota; kingdom Viridiplantae; phylum Streptophyta; class Magnoliopsida; order Caryophyllales; family Plumbaginaceae; genus Limonium; species Limonium bicolor. Next base: position 100,835,755 of record CM041782.1, read on the forward strand.
CCATAAAATTCGGTAGCTCATCCGCATCTAGCTTCAACCTCTTCACGAAAGATGGTGATACGAAAGTGTGAGAGGCGCCGGAGTCGAATAATACATTGGCATCAATGCCGTTCACTGGGAATGTTCCCGTTAAGATGGTGTCGCTTCTGCCGGCTTGTGCTTCGGTGAGGATACTCAGGTTACCTTCGGTACCGAGTCCACAACCTATTGAAGTCACAATTGGATAAGTATTGATGGTGGACACAAGTGGAATTTAAATCAACACTGCTCTTTATTGATAAACCAACCATCATATATGCCGTGTCTCTAATACACGTTACTAATACATTACATGATACTTTAAGGTTAATACTTTCTAAAGGTAAGGTTCAGACGTCCTGGTTTCATGTGTGTGGCATTGATTATTGCCGGTGGTGCCGTATTCAACTTGATCTTGTTGATCTCGTGATACAGCATCCTAGAGTTTCCACCCATGATTAGGACATCTCCTGATCTCAATACCAATTTCTGTGCGAGGTCCACACGCTTCTGTCGCTATACATAATACGGCGTCATCACCAATGGACCAGACACTACGGGCACTCCTTGTTCAAGAGATTCCGCTGTCTCGTCCTTGTCTTGGTGTAACCCAAGTCGTCCTTCTTTCTCATAGAAGTTGACGACACAAAGGTCCGCTTCAAGTGCAGGGATCGGTTCATGTTCGCATTGTTGTGCAAGTTCTACTGCTTGTGTGACAAGTGTCTGAAATTCTGGAGGTATCGTCGGTGGCGTTGCTCCATCTCGTGTTCGTGTCTCTTGGTATGTCTTGGTATAAGGATTGCCGTCCTTTCCCAAGCACATCATTTTCAGCTTCATCTTCGCTCCACCGGGGAATTCGGGAGTATAAATCCACCTGACCCGTTCCTAGTTCGTTACATCGTCGAATGATTGAGATTTGGGCTTCGGGTGTCAGGTATTCCCTTAATAAGATCATACCTGGTCAGATGACCTGACACTGCTCGCTGGTGTAGTAGTGATTGGTGATGTTGGTCTCTTCTTGATTCAGGTTTACCGGTATCGGATAAAAACAGATAATAAGCTTCCTATGGTTATAAATTTCATCTACAGTGAGTACTAGTTTCAACTACCTCATTTCATGCTCAATACCACACTTCAATTCATTTACTCATGCATTCACTCATACGATTACTCTAATACTTAGACATGCTTCTCAAGGATTAAAGGTTCGGATATTACCTAGGCCGGACTTAGAACCGGACCCTCACGGTCGATAACATGAAGGACAGGCTCCTCTGGGTGCGCCCCTTGGAGGACCCCGGGATCCCTGTCCCTGTGGTGCCTGCTGGGCTGGTGCATCGCCAGATGCAACCTCCTTGCCTTCCCTCTGCTTGTAGTTTTGGAAGTTTCCTCTTGGCTTAGCATTCTCTGGGCATCTATTAGCTGTGTGTCCCGGTTTCTGGCAGTTGTAGCATTTGATTTCTCTCCCATAGCAGTCCTTGTCGGGATGGTCTTGATTGCACTTTCTGCACACATAGGTGCGGCCGTCGGAGAAGGTTTTGGTGAAACCGGAGCCAGAACCTGAGGTTTAGAGGGTTAGCACATGTGTGCGTGGATATACTAGTTATGATACATGTACGAATACGATTTAGGAATATAAGTTTACCCTTAGGTGGGTGTGATCTCAGTGGCTTTGCGGCCACCGGTGCAGAAGAACCTAGTTGAAGCAACTCAACTGGTTTACCCTGCTCAGCATGGGCACTGCTCTCACTTGGGAATTTCTTTTGGGATTGCTGAAAGAAATTTCCCTTTTTCTTTTTCCAGCTTTTAACCTCGTGTGAGCCTCGACTTTAAACCCTATCCTATGTGGATTAAAGTTGATTAGGATCCAATCGGGTTTTAGGTCCACTTATAAACTAAGATTAATAACTATGTCATATAACAATAATTATTAAAACCTAAGCTAGCTCACTGGAACCTATTATGAGTCGCCATCTAATTTTGACCTAGATTAAATTAGGAAAGGAGAGTTCGGGTTCGAGGGCTTGATATTCACCTTATTTAGGGTTCAAATTACTTTCATTACCCCTAGAAGTCGTTTTTCCTCTACTTAGTTTAATTACGGCTTATTACGTGTCGTTTTAACCTAAATGCGCAAGCTTCCGTTTTTTTTTGTGTTTTTTAGCATTTTTTGACAGAAAATTAAAGATTCCCAAACTAGGGTTTCGGAGGCAGAATTAGGTCAAGTTTTATTTTCGTCCGTGGCTACGGACCTAATGTCCGAACCCACGGACCCTAGTTAACTTAATTACACAGAAAAGTCAAATTTAAACAGAAACGAGATTTTGAAAAGTCCGGGGCCACGGACAGGACGTCCGTGGGCCCGGAAATGTTTTATAAAACCCTAAATTTTGAAAATAAAAATATCCCGCCACCATCCGGGGGCGTCCGGCTTTCGGACAGGGCGTCCGGGACCCCGGACATAGCGTCTGTGGGTGCGGACCGCCCTCGGACAGCGGCGCTTGGGTGGCTCCCGGCGGTGTTTCTGGCTCAAATTTTATGGGTGGGTAGCCTGAAAGATTCTAAACACGTTAGTGATTGAAAGTTTACAATTTGAATTCGAATTAAACACGAAACTTAGCAAACAAGTTATTGGGCAGAAGCGAAAACAAACGCTAATTCAAAAGCGATAAAAAGTCAATTCGATTCCAAATTTTGACACAGAGTAGTTAAAGTTGAACAAAGTCAGAAAAACATGACTTCAACCTGTTTTACCTTCGGATTTAATGAGACTCTTCACAACGGGGATCTTTTGGTGCCTCGTTGATGCCGGTTTTGGATTGACTTCGAATTGTGCTTCTGACTCCTTCTTCTTTATGCTGTTAAGGACGTTTCTCTTGTTTTTGTGGTGGTTTTGTGTGTTTTTGGTGCTTGGAAGTTCAATAGGAGAAGAAAGGATGAGTTTTTGGTGATTTCGGGGTGATTTCTGCAGTATTTCGGTATTGATTTGAGGCTTCGAAGTGTTAAAACGTGGGGAGAAAGTTTGTGGCTGTGTTATCTGACTTTGGAAGTGTTCTCCTCTGCCCTAGGTCGTTTTTGGAAGGTCCTTTTATAGAAAGAGCAAGGCCATGGTGATAGAACAAGATTTTTATCTAAAACCCTGATTTTGTGCTCTAAGGGAATCTGATTTTTTAAAATATTTTGCAGGCCGATAAAAATTATGAATTTTAACTGAAGGTAAAGGATGAATTTTAAGAATTTTGAGAGTTGGAATCGGGTTATTGTGATGAATAACCGATTAGATAAAAATCTCACAATCTGGAATATCCCATAATTCATAACTTATTATTGGAAAGTTGAAATAACGGAATGCCAACGGCATTAGTCTTTAATAATAATCCTCTATCTTGTGTTAAAATTTCATGACGTTTTGTTTTGATTTCAGTATTTTCCATAGGAGAGAGAAAATTGCAAAAATGATTGAATTTCTCTTTTAAATTTTGGGATAAGGTTCCAAATAAAATAATTTCAGGTTTATGACTGTATGTAGTCATGCTAACCATGTGACAATTTATTTTAAATTTGGAAACCTTTTATTATTTCTTTCGAGGTTATTTCATGTGTTAATTAAAGAAATTAGCTTATAATATGAATTAAAAGCTAAATTTCCAGAATAAATATTATCAGAAAATCATGAAATACCTTTCATAATGACTACGATATTTGGAATTGTTTGGTGATGATGTACAAGTCATAGAAAATCCCGAGAATGTCCCTGGAAAATCCTGGTGCACTTTGACCATTTTGCCCTTTGTAACACGTATGCCTTTGAGACTACTAGGGGGGGTTGAAATTTTGGGTATAACAGATTGCCCCCCGTCAACTAGGCTTTGTAATGAAGATGAAAAAACTAGTTGATGCTTGAGTGATACCCCAAAATTTTTGATCCTAAAAGACCTCGTATGCCGTTTGAAATCTAGTGGGTTGTGTCGAGCTATTCGAAGGCGTTGACTACCTAAAGGAGAAGGAGATGTTGTTGAACTATTCGAAGGCGCCAACTACCTGAAATGATGATATGTTGTTGAGCTATTCTAAGGCGCTGACTACCTAAAGTGATGAAAATGATGTCAAGCTATTCTAAGGCGTTGACTACCTAAAGTGATGAAAATGATGTCAGCTATTTTAAAGCGTTGACTACCTAAAAATGGTGAAAATGATGCAATGTTTTTAATGGAAGCAGGTAAACTAGGGAGTGGTTCTAGGTCTTACTACGAGCCTAATGGAATGATTCTAGGTCTTATGACGAGCCTAAAGGTTGGATCTAGGTCTTATGTCGAGCCTAAAGTGAATGAATGTAAGGGAGGTCTTATGGGTGCCTGAAATGGTTGAATGTAGGGTAGGTCTTATGGGTGCCTAAGGTTGTTTTTTTTTTGTGGTGATAGGACTTATGTGTGCCTAAGGTTTGGAGGTGAAACCCGTCCTAATCGGTTGCTTATGGAGACCGAGACCCACCTAACTCGGTTGCTTATGGAGACCGAGATCCATCTAACTCAGTTGCTTATGGAGACTGAGATCCGTTCTGCTCGGTTGCTTATGGAGACCGAGACCCATTCTACTCGGTTGCTTATGGAGACCGAGACCCGTTCTACTCGGTTGCTATGGAACCGAGACCCATCTAACTCAGTTGCTTATGGAGACTGAGATCCATTCTACTCGGTTGCTTATGGAGACCGAGATCCGTCTAACTCAGTTGCTTATAGAGACTGAGATCCATTCTACTCGGTTGCTTATGGAGACCGAGACCCGTTCTACTCGGTTGCTTATGGAGACCGAGACCCATCTAACTCAGTTGCTTATGGAGACTGAGATCCATTCTACTCGGTTGCTTATGGAGACCGAGATCCATTCTACTCAGTTGCTTATGGAGACGAGATCCATTCTACTCGGTTGCTTATGGAGACCGAGACCCATCTAACTCAGTTGCTTATGGAGACTGAGATCCATTCTACTCGGTTGCTTATGGAGACCGAGATCCGTCTAACTCAGTTGCTTATGGAGACTGAGATCCATTCTACTCGGTTGCTTATGGAGACCGAGATCCGTCTAACTCAGTTGCTTATGGAGACTGAGATCCGTTCTACTCGGTTGCTTATGGAGACCGAGATCCGTTCTACTCTTAACTAGGCTAATTGAGGAATGCAGTATGCTTGATGATGCAAAGATGTGAAGTATGTTTTATGCAAATGATTGTGGCAAAAAGCAAATTGTCAAAGTTCCAAACATGGAAATGAAGAGGTTTACGTGGGTATTGCAAAATGAAATTGAAGTGCTTGAAAAGACTGAAAATTGTCCAAAGTAAGAAATTGCTAGAAATATGCCAAACATGGCCATGATGAGATTTATGAAACCGAAGTGTTTGATGGAAAATTGTCCAGGACAAGAAGTTGCTGAAAGAGGTGCAAACATGGCAATATTTAAAGAAAATTCTGTCTACTGAAAAGGAAAGTGAAATTATCGTTTCCTGACTAAAGATTTCAGATTCGTAATTTATCTCCTAGGAGATGAACATGCCACTGGTGTGGTGTGATGTTTGACGTGGAGATGTCTTGAGTGGTGATCAAGGCTTATGAAGGGCCATGGAATTTATGTGGAGGTGAAGGCTTATGAGGTGCCCGTGGTGTGATGGGTGTTGGTGGTGCTTAATGTTTGGGTTTCAATTGGTGTTGTCATAGCAATTGTTGGAACCAACAATTGCCCCCAGTATTTTCCTTTAAGACAATCTGAGCTAGAGTTCATGGCAATCTATCGGAACGATCGATTGCCCCCAGTATTTTCTTTGATTAAACATGCGAACAAGTCTTATCCTCACATGGTCAAGGATTATTTCTTGATGTGGTGCTTTCTATCCTACACTCAAAGTGTTTGATGCTTGCACTCGTGCTCTCCTTTTGGTCAAAACATCCCAACCATTGAATTTGACATTTGTTAGATTTACGCGTTCAACCTGCTACTTTCACGTGATTGGATACACAACTACTAAGTCGGAAGTCTTTTAAGCTTATAACGTGGCTATGGGGTGTGATGAAAGACAATGGGACGATGGAGGAATGTTTAGGATATATGGAGCTATAAGGGTGACCAAAGCTGCAACTTGCACCTTCTCTCGGACTTTCCTTCTTTGTGTTGAAGTCATTTGGCTACTTCGTGATGACTTCGCTTGTGAGCTTGGAACTTGGGACTTTTGAATTGTTCCTTGCACCTTCTCTTTTCTTCTGATTTTGGATCACTTCGAGGCTTTCCAGATTTGCCTTTCTTTGAATCTCTTTTTCCTCGGGGTTCTTGTGTTTCCCGGTTTTAAACTTTGAGAGTTGTTTTATGATGTGAGCTCATGGGATCCTGTGTCGCTTTGGGACCATTTGCGGATCATTTCATTGTCTTGGTAACGGCGTTGCTTCTTTGGACCTGTGAAGTTGCTGTTCGGAAGTCGGGCTCCTTGCTTCCTTTGGTCACCGGGTCGGTTGTTCATCATTGGTTGCCTTGTTTGTGGAGTTTGTAATGTTGTAAAAGATGATGTATACGAAAAGCTCAGCGGGGGTGCCTAGGGTTTAATGTCAGGGTTCACAAGCTTTTGGTTGTGTGGTGCTGTACCTAGGTGCTTCGTCATCCCTAATAGTTGTGTATCCGTTCTTTGTTACTTTTCAAAGGTCTAAGCGTAAATTTACAAAATATCTCCTTCGGTTGGAGTTATGCCGTTTACCTTACCTTTGAATGTGGTCTCACTAGAGTCATGTAAAAATGGCACGCTCGTTCACTCATGGTTTTTCCGCTCAAGACACTCTCTTGAATTTCACTCAGAGACTAGTTCGCACGCTTAAACGAAAGATTAAAGGCGACGATCCCGAGCTCAGATTGCCCCCAGTATTGATTAGGGGTTTACGACAACACTTAAACAGATGTAGAGTTTGGACCGCTTTGTGGATTGTTTTGGATGTTTTGTGACGGTGTTTGGACGGACATGTTCACCCTTTTGGAAGCAAAAAGACGACTCGTCTTGTTCTATTGCCAGAAGATGATTGTTTCATGTGCCTTTATCAGAAGACATACTCAAACCATTTTTTTGTTTTGTTAGAGAAAAAGCATTTTATTACGAAACATTTTGTACATGACTTTCTTAAAGATGTGAAGGATGCAGAAGCTTTATTAATGGCAAATAAATTGAACAATACTGAGTACATACATCGAAAAGCTACTCAAAGTATACTAAAAAGGAAAACAGAATGGAAACGAAATATTCTAAAGTCTAAACTAAGAACTATGAATTTAAAGTGATTTCTAACAAAAACATTCTCCTAAATACCGCCGCATTGAAATCCCTGGTCAAAGAAGTCCTGGATCGTGTGCCTCAAAGCCTTGCAATCATCGGTGTCGTGACCGGGTAATTGGTGGTACTGGCAAAACTGACTTAGATTCCTTCCTTTCTGAGGGACCCCAGGCCGGGGGGTGAGAGGTTGTAGTATGTTTCGCTCCTGGAGCTTTTTAAAAGCCTGGCTCAACGGTTGGCCAATGTCTGTGAACTCTCTCTGACGGAGTTTCTTTCTAGGTGGCTCTGATGCTCCAATGGCCCAACCTGACTCTCTTAGCTGTCGAACGGTGTTTACCTCATGCTGCCTGGTTCTCTTTTGGATGCCTCTTTGGATGCAAGCTGCTGTCCTTGAACCATTCCCGGTGTTTTCTGAGTTCCCAAGCTTTAATTCTCCCTTATTGATCAATTCCTCTAGGACACCAACTTGTCCCATCAGCAAGTCGAAATTAGGAAAGTATGTGAATTTCAGCTTGTCATTGTATTGCTTCTGCATATTCTCGATTACCATTCGGATTTGCTCCTGTTCGTCCATCTTTGTGAGAATAGCGGCTGCTTTTGTCCTCCAACGCTTGACGAAGTCGGTCATTGATTCACCTTCTGTTTGTCGTGTGCTTGCAAGATCAGTCCTGGTGACTCCAAAACTTCTGGCGTACTCGAAATGATGCAGAAAAGCTTCACAGAGCTCCTCGTAGGTCTTGGTATTCATCCTTTGAGTTATGTACCAATGCTGAGGAATTTCATCAAGATAGCGAGCGAATACCTTGGCCTTCTGCATGTCGCTTAGCGAAAGAATGGACATTTCTCTGTCGAACATTGCCAAATGAAGCTGTGGGTCGGAGGAACCTTTGTATAGAGGAAGTGTTGGCAATTTCAACTTTGGAGGGAGATCAACCTTGGGATATAATCCAGTGGAGAAGTAGTCAAAACCGGCTGGCCTGGTGGCCCTCTCCATGCGCTCAATCTTTTTCAGCATCTCATTGAATTCTTCGGCTAACTGGGCATCCATGTTGATTAGATTTCCTCCCTCTGCCATACTTGAGATTTGGGCTTATCTGTTGGAAAACAAAAGTGACCTGAGCTAAAATTCTCGGCCACAAAGAAGTTTTAGGCTAAAACTTGTTTGGGCTGCAAGAAAAGCATATGAGCTGGAATGTTTTGAAGATTGTGGGTAGGCACTAAGGCCCGAAATGAGTTGGAAGAGAGGCACATGGGCCGGAATGATTCATGAGCTGTGAAATGGAATTTGGGCCGAGTGATTTTGGTTGGGCTTAAAAGATGACACCTAGATCTAGGGTTCTGGGTTAGGGTCATGATAAGAAGTCTACCTAGACTAGAATGAGCCCTTGGGCCGGAATGGGTTTGGGGCTGAAGTAAAGCACATGAGCTGGAATGGTCCCTAAATCATAAATGGGCCTAACTTTCTTCGGGCCAGAGAAGATGGTTGCTAAGCCGAAAAAGATTTTATTTCCAGGGCTTGTGAGTTATTTCAAGTTCAGGTGGATTTCTTTTTTATGGGCCTAAAGCAAATTGGATAATTCAAATTGGGCCAGAAGAGAAATCACCTAAGTCTAGGCTTTTGGGCCGAGACCCAAACGACTCACATGTTAAACCAAACAGGGCTTCTGGGCCGCAAACAAATAGAGCTGTCAATTCGTGTTGGGCTAGGTTGATGTAGGAGAAGTTCCTATCAATCTCTAGGCTGGGTAGTGGGCCGATCACACAAGCAAACAAGGCCCACACAAATTCAACATGTCCTCACTAGACGTTTAAATTGAACCGGGTATGGATCGATCCGGAGAGGTGCTTGGGGCGCGGGCCCAGGTCACCACAAAGGAATAGGGCTTGCACGCTATTCTCTTTGGGCTTCCCCACTCCTTTCACATCACCTGAAGGTGTGCGTCTACGGTCGGGTCTTTGACTGACCAAACAAAGGGCTAGGTAAGGGCACTGCCAGGAAAACGCTTGGGGCTAAGGCCCAGGTATTAAGGGGGTGTGGTTAGACGACACCCTCCTCTTTTCCCCCGCTTATTCACATCACCTAAAAGGTGTGAGTCCCTGACAGGGGACCCTCAAACGGGTCCCGGGGTGAAATCGGTTTGTGTGGACCCTCGCTCTCATATGATGCAAAGGTGCAGAAAATTAAAGTGCGCATGAAAGTAAACAAACAGAGTAATAAAGCCATAAATAAACATTTTCGAGTTAAGCCCTCTTTCTTAAAATTAAAACAAGTTAAAATTAAGAAGTTTGTCCCCAGCAGAGTCGCCAGTCTGTGAGCCTCGATTTTAAACCCTATCCTATGTGATTAAAGTTGATTAGGATCTAACGGGTTTTAGGTCCACTTATAACCTAAGATTAATAACTATGTCATATAACAAAATTATTAAAACCTAAGCTAGCTCACTGGAACCTATTATGAGTCGCCACCTAATTTTAACCTAGATAAATTAGGAAAGGAGAGTTCGGGTTCGGGGGCTTGATATTCGACTTAATTAGGGTTCAATTACTTTCATTACCCCTAGAAGTCGTTTTTCCTCTACTTAGTTTAATTACGGCTTATTACGAGTCGTTTTAACCTAAGTGCGCGCTTCTGTTTTTTTTTTTTTTAACATTTTTTGACAGAAAATTAAAATGGAAATTAAAATACCAAAACTAGGGTTTCGGAGGCAGAATTAGGTCAAGTTTGTTTTCGTCCGTGGCTACGGACCTAATGTCCGAACCCACGGACCCTAGTTAACTTAATTACACAGAAAAGTCAAATTTAAACAGAAACGAGATTTTGAAAAGTCCGGGGCCACGGACAGGACGTCCGTGGGCCCGGACATGTTTTATAAAACCCAAAATTTGAAAATAAAAATATCCCGCCACCGTCCGGGGGCGTCCGGCTTTCGGACAGGGCGTCCGGGACCCCGGACATAGCGTGTGGGTGCGGACCGCCCTCGACAGCGGCGTTTGGGTGGCTCCCGGCGGTGTTTCTGGCTCAAATTTTATGGGTGGGTAGCTGTGAGCCTCGATTTTAAACCCTATCCTATGTTGATTAAAGTTGATTAGGATCTAACCGGGTTTTAGGTCCACTTATAACCTAAGATTAATAACTATGTCATAAAACAATAATTATTAAAACCTAAGCTAGCTCACTGGAACCTATTATGAGTCGCCACCTAATTTTAACCTAGATCAAATTAGGAAAGGAGAGTTTGGGTTCGGGGGCTTGATATTCGACTTAATTAGGGTTCAATTACTTTCATTACCCCTCCTAGGTCGTTTTTCCTCTACTTGGTTTAATTACGGCTTTCTACAAAGTTGCTTTTTAACCAAGGTGCGCGCTTCTGTTTTTTTGTGTTTTTTAGCATTTTTTGACAGAAAATTAAAGTGGAAATTAAAATACCTAAACTAGGGTTTCGGAGGCAGAATTAGGTCAAATTTTGTTTCCGTCCGTAGCCACGGACCTAATGTCCGAAGCCACGGACCCCAGTTAACCTACATAACAATAAAAGTCGAATTAAACAGAAAACAGAAAATTGTAAAGTCCGGGGCCACGGACAGGCTGTCCGTGGGCCCGGACATTATTAGAAAAACCTAATTTTTAAATTTTAAAAATCCCGCCGCCGTCCGTGGGTGTCCGAGCTTACGGACAGGGAGTCCGGGACCCCGGACACGACGTCCGTGGGTGCGGACAGCCCTCGGACGGCGGCTTTGAGGCTCTTCCCGAAGGTGTTTTCGGCTTAAATTTTATGGGTGCGTAGCCTGAAAGATGTACAATACGTTAGTGGCCGAAAGTTCTCAATTTGAATTCGAATTATGCACGAAACTTGGTAAACAAGTTATTGGACAGAAGCTTAAACAAACATCAATACAGAAGCGTAGAGGGGTTAGTTTGAGCCCAAATTTTGAGGCAAGACAGATAATCCCGTAGAGAATTAGGGAAGTGGAGTTTCTACCTGTTTTACCTTCGGATTCACAACGTTTCTTCACACCGGGATTCGTCTAGCGCTTCGTTGATGGCAGACCCGAAAGGATTTCGAACCGGGCTTCTGGTGGTTGGTTGTTCTTGCTGTTCTTCACGTTTTGGTGGTGTTTTTATGGGGTTTTGATGATTATTGGTGCTTTGGGAATTGGAAAACGTGTTTAGATGGTGATTTCGGGGGATTTTCGGTATGATTTGGGTGGCCGGGTGTTGGAAAACGTGAGAGAGAGAGGAGGCTGCCTCTTTTGACTCTCTAGGGTTCTTTAGCATGTGAGGTTCTGATTTTATCCAAAAACCTATCCCCTTATATAGACTTTCTTAAAGATAAAGAGAATCTAGTAAAAGTAAGATTTTTCGATATTTTAGTTAAGTGACTTCCCAAAGGAATTTTGCTGTGAAATTTTAACCACGTGTCAAGGATGGAAATTATGAATTTTCTGAAGTGGAATCGGATTTTTTAAATGTTGGAATATTTTTAAATTGAATTTCTTGTCAGATTCAGTCAGAAATTGCTAGAAAATTATTGGAAACTCGAAAAATCAAAATTCCAACGCCATTATGCTTAGAATGTCATCCTCTATCATGGGTTAAAATATCAAATCATTTCAAGCTGATTTGGGCATCCTTTGGAGGAGAGAGAGAAAGCTTATAGGAGGTCTTAGGAGCCTTTAAAGATTACCAAAACGCCCCTGAAAATGACGAAGCTGCTCCTCATGCCATGGGATGTGCCGCTCGAGCCGGAATCCCTCACTACTCGATTAAAACGCCCCTCACATCACCAGGACCTCGTGGACCCTAACCAGGGGGGTCAAAATTTTGGGTATAACAGTAGCCTGAAAGATTCTAAACATGTTAGTGATTGAAAGTTTACAATTTGAATTCGAATTAAACACGAAACTTAGCAAACAAGTTATTGGGCAGAAGCGAAAACAAACGCTAATTCAGAAGCGATAAAAAGTCAATTCGATTCCAAATTTTGACACAGAGTAGTTAAAGTTGAACAAAGTCAGAAAAACATGACTTCAACCTGTTTTACCTTCGGATTTAATGAGACTCTTCACAACGGGGATCTTTTGGTGCCTCAGTGATGCCGGTTTTGGATTGACTTCAAATTGTGCTTCTGACTCCTTCTTCTTTATGCTGTTAAGGACGTTTCTCTTCTGTTTTTGTGGTGGTTTTGTGTGTTTTTGGTGCTTGGAAGTTCAATAGGAGAAGAAAGGATGAGTTTTTGGTGATTTCGGGGTGATTTCTGCAGTATTTCGGTATTGATTTGAGGCTTGGAAGTGTTAAAACGTGGGGAGAAAGTTTGTGGCTGTGTTATCTGACTTTGGAAGTGTTCTCCTCTGCCCTAGGTCGTTTTTGGAAGGTACTTTTATAGAAAGAGCAAGGCCATGTTGATAGAACAAGATTTTTATCTAAAACCCTGATTTTGTGCTCTAAGGGAATCTGATTTTTTAAAATATTTTCCAGGCCGATAAAAATTATGAAATTTTAACTGAAGGTAAAGGATGAATTTTAAGAATTTTGAGAGTTGGAATCGGGTTATTGTGATAAATAACCGATTAGATAAAAATCTCACAATCTGGAATATCCCATAATTCATAACTTATTATTGGAAAGTTGAAATAACGGAATGCCAATGGCATTAGTCTTTAATAATCATCCTCTATCTTGTGTTAAAATTTCATGACGTTTTGTTTTGATTTCAGTATTTTCCATAGGAGAGAGAAAATTACAAAAATGATTGAATTTCTCTTTTAAATTTTGGGATAAGGTTCCAAATAAAATAATTTCAGGTTTATGACTGTATGTAGTCATGCTAACCATGTGACAATTTTATTTTAAATTTGGAAACCTTTTATTATTTCTATTTCGAGGTTATTTCATGTGTTAATTAAAGAAATTAGCTTATAATATGAGTTAAAAGCTAAATTTCCAGAATAAATATTATCAGAAAATCATGAAATACCTTTCATAAGGACTACGATATTTGGAATTGTTTGGTGATGATGTACAAGTCATAGAAAATCCTGAGAATGTCCCTGGAAAATCCTGCATTGGTGCACTTTGACCATTTTGCCCTTTGTAACACGTATGCCTTTGAGACTACTAGGGGGGTTGAAATTTTGGGTATAACACCTGGTTCTGCTCCTCGCCATTGGTGTTCTTGTTGTTGGCTTTGCGCTTCAGCGCTGTTTCTTCATCCCTTAATTGGCAAGTGATCTCAACGCGAGAAGCCGCGTGATAACACTCCTGAAGTTTCAAGTATTAGCCGGGATTCTCATTTAAGAAAGGATAAGGGAGAGATTCAAGGAATTCAAGGGAATTAAGGAATTGAAATGATACTAAGGGTTAACCGATATTTACCTGAAGGGAGGTAAATCGAGTGTAGCCCATACCGTACCGAAGGCGATGGCTCAGACCGCCATAGAAGCGATCAACCAACACCTGGCCGGTGTATCCTAGATCGGGTAGAAGATGGAGAATGGAGGTGAAGGTTCGGTAATATTCATCCACAGACATCTTGTCTGTCATTTTCAAGGCATCCTGCTCTAGCCTTTTCTTGGTTTTCACATGCTTTGGGTAGTATTTTGATCGGAGGAGTGAGGCAAAGGACTCCCAGTCGAAGGTGGGGTCATTGACGTGCTCGTGCTTGACTAGCTTCCACCAATCCATGGCTGCATCTTTCAGATAGTAGGCAGCAACTCTAACTCGAACTCCAGCAGGAGCTTCGAGGGTTTCGAACGCCGTCTCCATCTCGGAGATATAGGCTTCTAGCTTAGCCGGATCACTCTCGCCCCTAAAGCAAGGAGGGCGGAGTTCCGCTACAGCTTTTACCCAGTTCGCTTCTCTGGGTGGAGGGGGAGGGATTGGTCCCGCTTGGTTCTATTGATTTTGTTGGTTTTGTTGCATCGCATTGATTACTTGTGGTAGCATCTGCGCTACCGTGGCGGCGACGATCTCTGCTATCGTCTGCGCGCCGGGTCCGTCAAATGTCTCTCCCCTAGGTCAGCCTCGACCTCGTCCTGACATCTGAACATTTAGCATTTACATTAGGCTTCGCAAGATATGACCTAAAGGTCTTGGAATTTAAACAAGGTATCGTTCCTAAGAACGTCAAGGGTATCCGTTATTAATAACGGTAGTTCCTAGTTAGGTTTCTAAGTATCCGTCTTAAGACGGTTGAAATCCTAACTCGGTAATCCCCTATGCTCGGTAACCAAGGACATCAGAGCGTAACGCTCTGATACCACTTTTTGTAACACCCCTACCGCTAATCCTGTGCTTACCGTCCAATCATCCCTTAATTCCATCAGTTCGCAGTGGAATACTACTACTTACTACGGCGGGTGGTACAACGCCGCTAACCGCCCATACGGCTAGCAAGACGTACCTTACTTACAGTAACGGTCTAATGATCAAAGTATACCGAGCTACTACAATTACTTACTATTTCCGAAAAATATACATACTTACAATCCTGGATCACCGAGTATTTTAAAGTATTTAATTACATCCCTTTACCAATCCTTTCGAAAGAATGAGTTTCTACCAACTACTCATCTATACCCAACCTCCAATGCTTTCACTATCCAAAAAGGTGTACCCCATGGTACACCGGCTATCAAAAAGCTAAAGCCGTGTACTACTTAGTACACCATTCATAATTCAACAATTACAATCAAAAGAAGACAAAAGAAACAGGCTACATCTCTTCACCGTCTTCAGCCTTCTCTTGTACCTGCGTGTAGTAAAAACATCACCCCAAGGGGCTCAGCAAAAGGTGCGCATGAACTCCGCATATACCGCGTGGTAGCTAGGGCACGCTGACTATTTGACGTCCACTAAACATGCGGTTCATTAATTTCATACATACATGCTTTACACACAACATACATGCATATACAATACATTATACAATTCAAGGCAACCATACAAATAGTGCACCCAATGCTTACCTTCGCAGTGTTAGCCAAGTTACGCATCCGGGTTAATCAGAATGTTATTTACTCTTTACTCGTTACACATTCTTACTCTTACTTTACTTACTTACTTTCATTTACTTACTTACTCATTCTTATTTACTTACTCATACTCAAGTTAAGTCGGTATGACCTCCGGCCCGGGGACTACACCGTCCCACAACCGGGATTTACTTGACTCACCAATCCGGGATGCTACCCACTTAAGGGATTTGGGCCGCGGACCAGTTTAAGAGTCAGGAATTGGAGCCAACCTCTCGTGACTCCGCATCCTCACGCGTGGCCGAAACTATATCGGACTTCTACTCATTCCAATTTAATTACCAATTTAAGTTAGATTGGTTAGCTTGTTAGGAATCAGTTAGAAGTCCAATCACAAACATACTCGGTCACAATACAGTATATCATACATACACACACTCATTATCATCCATACACTTCATGAATTATACAAACTAGGATTTAAGAAAAATATTCACGACATACAACACTACATATTCACAAGTATGCATGATAACTCTGATTCGTGCATTTATCTTATTTGGTGATCAATTAGCACACAACACACAAATCAGAGTAACCAAGATAGCATACGGGGCATGAGGAATTCATACCGTTCACCGTTGTACTTGTATCCCAACTTTCCTTTAGTGCTCACAAATCAATTCCTATAACATACATATGTTCGAGTGATTAATTTAACTATCATAACTTAATTCGATTTTTCTTGCGTTTCCTAAGTCATACTTACTAAGTCCTTTCCATTCTTACACTACACTTACACATTACTTACTTACTCTTCTTTACTTTAAGTTTATTTCCTTACTTAACATTGGTACATTGATATATGTAGGTTATTATTATTTAATTAATTTTTTTTTGTATGACTCGACCGACCTTACCCAGGGTCGGACCCAAGGTCGGTCGAAGTCAGTAAGGTACTTCGCTAGAAAATTACAGGGCCGACCGACCTTGCCAAGTCTGGTCCCATGGTCGGTCCATTCCAGTGAGTTTTGGTTTCGAAATTCTAGAGTCGACCGACCTTGCATGTCCGGTCCCAAGGTCGGTCCATTCCAGTAAGTTTCGTTACAGGCGAATTTTAGGCCGACCGACCTTGCAAGTCCGGTCCCCAAGGTCGGTCCATTCCAGAAGGTTTTTAGACGGGAAATTTTCTGGCCGACCGACCTTGCAAGTTCAGTCCCCAAGGTCGGTCCATTCCAGAAGCTTTCCGCCCTTTGTAAATCTGGGCTCGACCGACCTTGCAAGTCCGGTCCCAAGGTCGGTCCGACCCAGTATTTGCATTTTTATTTCTGTTTCCAGTTCTCTCTTTTACCTATTACTTCCCCATTGTTCCTATACTTATTCCAACATGTTTTAGGACTAATTAAACCTCCTAATACACCTTAGTTCATCCATCAACCTATTACCCATTTCCTTACTAATTCATACACATAATTTTTCCCAAGCTTCATTTCAACACAACTTACACTAGTTCTCCCTAGTTGCATTATGCTACAGATTTTAACACTTACACTCCCCATCTATAGTTCCCTCTTCTAGTGTCATTTCTAGAGTTTCTAACACCTCACAATACATTAACTATCTCTCCCCATCTACCCATTACCTAACTCAAACAAAATCTGTTACAACACACACTTTCCACCTAGTTTCTAGCCCACTAAGTGTTTTATTCCTAGGTAAATTTTGCCATAACCTCCCCTATATTTTTACACTCTCACCACAATGTTTCACTCACATAAATGATCCATACCACCTGTTCATAAGCAATATCAATATACCCATCTCTCATACACAATACCACACTAAAACAACATTGAATTCCTGCACTCAAACATTTATTCTCATTTAGGTTTCAACAAGTTTTACATGTCTTTTAAAGGTTTAAAACCTTTGTTTTCTCCTACACATTGCACTACCACTATACTACCATTTTTCAATACCCATTTGCACTACTAAAAATCTGTTACATTATTCATTACTAAGCCACACAAAGAAGAGTGCAATTACCTTGTTTCTTTGCTAGCTCCTCCTTTCTCCTTTCTCCTTCCTTCTTCTTTCCTTCTTCTTTCTTTTTCTCCTCCCACCGGTTTTGGGTAATTCAATTCTCTAACACTACAACCCATACATATACATACTTCAATACCAAAACTAACCCTATCATTATCTAAGCTTTTAATGTATATTCTAGGGTTTAGAAATCTCATTACCTTGTAAGGGTGTAGATGAAGCTTAGAGGAGCCTAAGGATAATGTTTCTACTCCTTCAAGGAAGCCAAAATCGGCTGGGTACAAAAGGAGCAAGCAAGAGTTTTAGCTCAAATTTCGTTTTGCCCTTAAGGCTAGAAAAACAATGGAGTTTCAAGAAGATTTTAACCTCAAAAGAACAAGGAGAAGAAGGTGGTCCTAGTGGTACTCTTGAAGCTCCAAATGTAGCATACCCATGGAGATGAAAGTTCTCCTTTTCGAGTTTTGAAAAGATAGAAATGTTCCTCTTGATGAGGGGATGACAATGGTGTAATTTTTACAATTTTTGGAGAAGGTTTAAGGGAGTAACAAGAGGAGAGAAGTAGAGGTTTTGTGGGGGTTTGCTAATTCTCCATTGTCATCGGCTGGAGGAAGAATAAATAGAGAGTGAGGGGGATGGGGTTTACGTGAGAGAAGAGAATGAGTAGAGGAGAGAGAATAAAAGTGAGAGTGGGGTTGCTTTATTATTTTGTTGTTTTGCAAATAAGAGAGGGGGTTAGTGAGTGTGTGAGAGAGGGGGATAGGGGCTGGCTGGCACTAGCACACACACACACAACTTCACTTTTTATTTTAAAAGTGGACACATAAGTTTTGGTTATTTATATTTGTACCACACAACTTCCCGTTTTTTGACAGTTTTTACTAATTTCTCGTTTTATTGATTTTATTGGTTCTAAAGCTTCACTAATATTTATTAATGATTATTTAGTTGACCAAATTGTTACGAGTCTATTTGACCCGCTTAAAGTCACGTTTTCCCGGTTACTTCGAAAAACGCGCTTTAAGGTTCGTTAGTGTTTTTAGTCCATTTAAGGATCCGTTTTCTTCGGGATTTGTTCCCTCTTGATTATTTATGCATAATTAAGCTTCTAAATTACTTATTAGCATAATTAATCACTATTTTTAATTACGGGGTATTTCATGGATATTGGTGAGTGATTTAATGAGTTAATGGAAGGCTAAGGTGTGTTTGAAGTGCCCAAATGAGGTTAGAACATACTAGGGTATATGGGGTGAAGTTTGGAGTCAAATGGGAATTTAGAAACAAAGGTCTGGAGCCGACCGACCTTAGGGCCGGACCTGCAAGGTCGGTCGAGCCCTGTTTACACTACCGGAAAAGTTTCTGGAACGGACCGACCTTGGGGACCGGACTTGCAAGGTCGGTCGGGCTTGTATTTTTATGTACGAATTGAGTCTCTGGAATGGACTGACCTTGGGACCGGACTTGCAAGGTCAGTCATGCCTAAAATTTTGTACGAGAATTGGTCTTTGGAATCGACCGAACTTGGGACCGACCTTGACAAGGTCGGTCGGGCCTAAACTTTCAACGGGGAAAACTCTCGGGAATGGACCGACCTTGGGGACCGGACTTGCAAGGTCGGTCGGGGTAAAATTTTTAAACGGTAATATGTCCTAGAATGGACCGACCTTGGGTAAGGTCGGTCGGTAAGGTCGGTCGGCGTAAAACTAGTAAAAAAAAACTTACTCGAAATTCTAAAGATGTTAATTGGTGTTAGGGTATACCCTTAAGAGGGCAATGATGATTAGGAACCTAAGGACCCAAGGAATTAAGTTAAGTTAAGTGTAAACCTTAATGTTTAAAATTAAGTTTATAAGGTTAAGTGGTAAGGGCTTTAGAGGGTATTGAATGGGGATCTTTAGGGACTAAGTGAGTTAAGTAAGGTGCAAATAACTAATGGCCTAAAAATGAATGAATGTTGTAGGTTTGTGAATTGGGACCCCGGAAAAGGTTAAACAAACGACAGTCGACGGTGAACGGTACAGTCTTTCTTGTGACCTGCTTGCGAACGAGGTGTCCCTCGGCTTATGTGCTATCTATTTATTTGCTATGACTAAGACAAGATAAAGCATGCAACCGGATATACTTGTTCTCATTATGAATGTGTTTTCTTTACACTAACCCACGAGACTTGAGATTCTTACTAACTAAGTTTAGTATTTATTGAGTTAAGAAGAGGATTTAAGTATTGGTATCTGTTGGTTAATACCCGTTAAGGTTTAGCTAACATATGGTTGTAAGATTTTCACTAACTGGAACTTAAGGGGGGAGTGAGGAACCCGGGACTAACTCCGGTCATGCATGCTAAGGAAAAGGGGGTCGGTATCTGAATCAGATCCGTCCTCCGCTTAAGGACTTGTCTTCGGACTAGTTGCCTAAGGTCAGTTGCCGGCTCAGCTACACTAGACTCCCGTCCAAGGTAGGTGGCATTAAGATGGTGTGGTAGGATCACCTAAATCCTAAGTTTAAGATAAGATACAACCATTTCCATTCTAGAAACGGTTTGTATACTGAGATTAAGATAAGGATAAGATAGAGGTAAGTTAAGGTGAACTGAGGTTAAGCGGAATCAAATCTGGAGGAGGTTTTTACTAACCCACTTGTTAAGGGAACGCTTGAGTTGTTCATTTGTGTGTGAACTATGTATATTCATCTGTGGATGGTTGTTTATTGCACTTCATATTATGATTGTGTATCTAATCAATTTCCATGCTATCGACAATTAGTCGTTGTAGCCCCGTTAGCTTGGGGGCCACGAGAGGGTCGTACCCGCATTTGTGCTGACCCCCTTTGGGGGCTGTTTTTACACTTGCAGGTAAGCAGCCCATGAAGTCACACCATGAGAGTAGGAGCGGGTAGCCTTAGGTGGGACTTTATTTTGAGTACGGGTTGCGCCTGTGCACCCGTCTATTGATATTTAAACTTGAGAAATGTTATTTAGTTTTTGGAGATACTTATAACTCGGTTGGTGTATATATTTTGGATTATCGGTTGTAAATGTTTAAGAAACGGTATTTCTTGTTGTTCAGACCGTGGCAAGGTCCTGGTGTTGGTTCATTTACGCTGCGATGTTTATGTTTCAGTTGTTAAGTTTACGGTAACCACGATTGGCTTAGGACGGGG
Organism: Limonium bicolor; assembly: GCA_023374045.1. Lineage (NCBI taxonomy): Eukaryota > Viridiplantae > Streptophyta > Magnoliopsida > Caryophyllales > Plumbaginaceae > Limonium > Limonium bicolor. Next base: position 100,856,249 of record CM041782.1, read on the forward strand.
TGTTACAAAATTGGTATCAGAGCGTAGTTACGCTCTGATCAAGAAACACCGGACATAAGTGACCACCGAGTTAGGATATAAGTTAAGATATAAGTATTGGGTTAAGGGTGTGAGAAATTAGAGTGAGTAGAGTCAGATGACCATTATTAAGGGTGGATCGTCTTTACCGTCTACGTACGACACAATTCTTGAACCGGAAACCGTTATGGATACGAATCTAATGTGAGTTGTACTTACTCAGATGTCAAGAAGGAGACAAGGCCGAGGCCGTGGTCGAGGTGACGAAACTGAGATACCGGGAGGGCAGACGATCGTAGAGATTGTAGCTGCCACTTTAGGGCACATGGGCTATCAACCTGGTGTGGGAGCACCACCTCCACCGCCACAGCCCCGGGAACCAAACTGGGTGAAGAGTCTAGCTGACCTTCGACCTGCACACTTCAAGGAGGAGACTGATCCCGCCAAGCTTGAGGCGTACATCTCCGAGCTGGAGACCGCCTTCGAGACCCTTGATGTCCCTGCTGGGATCAAGGTACGTCTGGCTGCGTTCTACCTGAAAGGGGCAGCAGGCGATTGGTGGAAGCTGGTGAGGGCCGAGCATGTGGCCAATCTAGAGTTCGGCTGGGAGCAGTACACCGCACTACTACGAGCAAAGTACTACCCCGCCCATGTCCAGACGAAGAAGCGCTTACAGTTGGATGCGCTTAAGCAGACCGACAAGATGACGGTGGACGAGTATTACTCAGAGTTCACCGCCTTGCTCCGTCTTCTGCCAGGTCTTGGATATTCAGACCAGATACTGGTGGACCGCTTCTATGGCGGGCTTAGCCATCGACTCCGCTACGGCATGGGGCCGACGAGCTATACTACCTTGCAGGTGATGCGAATGGTTGAGATATGAGTAAGTAAATGAGTAAGATTTAGATTGTGAGAAATAAGAGAAACTAATACTTTGGAAAGCAGGAGTGCTATCATGCCGCTGCTAAGGTTGAGATAACCGTCCAGCTAAGGGACGAGGAAAATGCCAAGAGGAAGAATGCCGGGACGAGCACGGAGAATCAAGGGCAAGGATGGTACAAGAAACAGAAGTACCAGCCTCAAGCCCAGAAAAGTCAGAACCAAAAGGGGAAGGAGGAAAAGGAGAAGGCTCCGGAAGAGCCACTGAAGTTGACATATGCATACGCAGCTAAGCCCCTCCGCTCAAGGGTGCCAAAGGGTAAAGAAGTTAATATTGAGTGAGTTAAGAGACAATTAGCAACCGTTTAAGATATGAGTACTAATATTGTGAATGATCAGGATCTGAGACTGATAAGGGAGCCGATGGTGGCTACCAGCGACGCTACATCTGTCAGTGGTGTCACAAGGACCACCCCGGGCTCGATTGTAAGGGGAACAAGGTGGAGTGCAACTATTGTGGGGTGTACGGGCACCGAGCATACGAGTGTTTCCGGAACCCCGCTAGCAGAGCCTTTAGGCCCGAGATGAAGGGCAAGGGCAAGACCGATCAGGGAGCTGGATCTGACAGTCAGAGGAGAGTGCAGCAAGCGGCAGATAAGAACCCACGGGTAGCCCAAAAGTTGGGACCCACACTACACATGGTGGACCGGGACGATGAGCCCGAACCCTCATCGAGGCCAGGTACCGCTACGAACCATTTAGTAATAAAATTGCCTGCTTACCGCATTACATGTATGCTTGGTAAATAAATGAGTTAAGTGAGAATAAGAAAAGATTAGAACCTTAAGTAAGATATAACCTATTACCACCTTAGGAGACTTCAACATATGCTATCCAATACCTTCAACACCTAACCTGGGAGACACCGACATCCCGACCCGAGACTTTCCAACCGAACAATGTCAGGTTATCCGCCCAGGTATGATTTTATTAAGGGGATACCTGACACCAGAAGCACAAATAGCCATCATCAGGAGATGCAGTCAACTAGGAGTGGGACCGGGAGGTTTTTATACACCGGAGTACCCAGGAGGAGCAAGGATTGGAATCCGTATGCCAAGACCTATCAGACCACGAGGATGCAAGATGGAGTCTCACCACCGGGAATACCCGAAGAGTTCCATCCGGTTATTACACAAGTCGTGGAGATCGCTCAGCAGTTGCAAGCTGACCCGGTTCCAGACATACAAGTGGACATCTACATTGTAAACTTCTATGAGAAAGATGGGCGACTTGGACTACATCAGGACAAGGACGAGACAACGGAGTCTCTCGAACGAGGGATACCCGTAGTGTCTTGGTCCATTGGAGATGACGCTGAATTTTTGTACAGTGAGCAGAAGCGTGCGGACCGTGCTAATAAGTTAATACTTAAGTTAGGGGATGTATTAGTTATGGGAGGAGAATCAAGGATGTTGTACCATGGGATTAAGAGAATCAAGCTGAATACAACACCGTCATCAATAATCAATGCAACACATATGAGACCAGGACGGTTAAACTTAACCTTTAGACAATATTAGTCATGTAACGTATTAAGTATGAAGTAAGGATTGAGATGTAAGGAGGAAGCACATGTTGTAAACAGGATGGTTATGAATAAAATAACAGTGTTGTTCATATTAATTGTTACGACCCTTGTTATACCATCAATACTCATGAAGCTTGTGAATACAATTAGGTTATGGACTCGATACGGAAGGTGCGTTAAGCATACTTACAGAGGCACAGGCCGACGCCAGCGGCACTATTCTCACCAGCACCTTTCCGATTAATGGAATTGAGGCATCAGTTCTCTTCGACTCAGGGGCCTCGCATACCTTTATCTCGACATCTTTTGCGAGAAGGTTGGGGCTAGACGCTGATGAGCTACCCGACTTCACAGTTACGCTCCCGTCTAAGGAGAAGGTTCGTTGCACTCGCTACTACCAAGGAGCCATTGTCAGTATTAAGGGGGAAGACTTTCCAGTCAGTTTTATTGAGTTCAGGGAGTTAGGATTTGATGTTATTTTTGGGATGAACTGGTAGGAGGGGCACAAGGGACGTATCCTCAGCGCCAAGCATAGATTGCTGCTCAGGAGTCCGTCTGGGGTAACAATATCATACCGCCAGAGGCCCAGAGAGCCTTCGACTAAGATCATCACCGCCTTGGCAATGTATAAGGAGTTGAAGAGGAAGGAAGAAGTATATCTCTACTATGTCTAGGACATAGAGATGGACCCCGAGTTCGACCCCGACTTACTGGTAGTGTCGGAGTTCCCCGATTTGTTTACACGGGAACTGCCCGGCATGCCACCACTCGGGAGGTAGAGTTCACCATCGAGCTGCTACCTGGTACCGGACTGATAGCCAAGGCACCATACCGCATGGCTCCGACAGAAATGAATGAGTTGAAAGAGCAGTTAAAAGACTTGCTAGATAAGGGATTTATTAGACCGAGTGTATCACCTTGGGGAGCGCCAGTTCTCTTCGTGAAGAAGAAAGATGGTAGTCTCCGCCTCTGCATCGACTACAGAGAGTTGAATGTAGTGACTGTGTAGAATAAGTATCCACTACCCCGCATTGAGGATCTGTTCGATCAGTTGAAGGGGGCATCTGTATTCTCCAAGATTGATCTCAGATCGGGGTATCATCAGATAGCCATTAAGGAGGGGGATATTGAGAAGACGGCATTCCAGACACGATACGGCCACTATGAGTTCACATGCCGTTCGGTTTGTCGAACGCACCGGCAAGATTTATGGATCTGATGAACCGCTTGTTCCGGGAACAGCTGGACAAGTCGGTTGTTGTATTCATCGTCGACATATTAATATATTCAGAGTCAAGGGCCGAACATGAGGAACATTTGAGGAGGGTGTTAGAGATATTGAGGGAGAACCAGTTGTATGCTAAATTCTCAAAATGCGAGTTTTGGCTTGACCAAGTCTCATTCTTGGGTCATATTATCTCAGATGCTGGGATCTCAGTGGATCCAGCAAAGATTGATGCCGTACGTACTTGGCCAAGACCGAAGACTGTTACCGACATCCGGAGCTTTCTCGGTCTGGCAGGTTACTACCGGAGGTTTGTTAAGGATTTCAGCAAGGTCACGAAGCCGATGACTAGTCTGATGAAGAAAGATGCACCGTTCGTGTGAACGGCTGATTGTGAGAGTTCGTTTCAGAGTTTGAAGGACTCATTGACCACTGCACCGGTTTTGACTATTCCAGACGGTACGGAGGGCTTTGAGGTTTACTGTGATGCATCCGGCAGAGGGTTGGGTTGCGTGCTCATGCAATATGGCAAGGTGGTGGCATATGCCTCACACCAGTTGAAGAAACATGAGGAGAACTACCCCACACATGATTTAGAGCTGGGAGTTGTAGTCTTCGCTTTGAAGATATGGTGCCACTACTTATACGGGGTTAGTGTGACGATCTACACCGATCACAAGAGCTTGAAATATATATTCACTCAGAAGGAGTTGAATCTCAGGCAGAGGAGATGGTTAGAATTTCTGAAGGACTATGACATTGACCTCCAATACAAAGAAGGAAAGGCCAATGTTGTAGCGGACGCCCTGAGTCGTCGAGCACACTTACTCCATTCGCTAGTTTCTTTCTCCAGCTTGGTTGATGAGGTGCAAGAGGCTTAGAGGACAGATGAGTACATGAGGGAGGTCAGACAGAAGCTGACAGATGGTACCTTTGAGAGTCAGAAATACGACTTCAGACTTCATGATGATGATCTGATCAGACTTAAGGGCCGGTTATGCATACCACGGGGCAACATGGATCTGAAAGACCGTATACTTAGAGAATCTCACTGTTCTTCAGTTTCCATCTATCCGGGAGCCTCTAAGATGTATAAAGACATGAAGAGGTACTTCTGGTGGTCGGGGATGAAGACAGATGTTACCGAGTTCGTCTTGAGGTGTCTCACATGCCAGAAGATGAAATTTGAGCACCGACGGTCGGGCGGAATGGTACAATCGATGCCAGTTCCGGAGTGGAAGTTCCATGATATCTCCATGGACTTCGTAGTTGGTCTCCCACCTGCTAGGGGAGGTATCAACATGATATGGGTGGTGGTGGATCGCCTTACCAAAGTAGCCCGATTCATACCGATGAAGGATACTTGGAAGGTGACCAAATTAGCTGAGTTGTTTGAGAAAGAAATCATGAGGCACCACGGGATACCGAAAACCATAGTGTCAGGTAGAGATACCAGCTTCCTTTCGAGGTACTGGAGAGCTACCAGAGAAGCGTTGGGTACAGAGTTGCGGTTGAGTACCGCGTTCCATCCTCAGACAGATGGTCAGACTGAGCGTACTATTCAGACACTCGAGGACATGCTGAGGGCATGTGCCTTAGACTTCCAGGGCAGTTGGATTGACAAATTACATCTGATCGAGTTTTCATACAATAATAGCTATCACGCTTCGATCAAGATGGCACCTTTTCAAGTGTTGTACGGTAGACCATGTCGTACATCGCTCTGCTGGGATGAGTCGAGTGAGACGGTCATTATAGGACCAGAATACTTAGAACAAGTTAAGGCTGAAGTTCAGCAAATCAGGGAGAACATGAAAGCTGCTCAAGATAGGCAGAAGTCGTATGCTGATGTTCGGCGATGAGACCTAGAGTTCGCAGTGGGTGACCGGGTATTTCTGCGGGTATCACCAATAAAGGGTGTATTCAGATTTGGGCAGAAGGGCAATTTGAGCCCGAAGTTTGTTGGTCCTTATGAGATTACGGAGCGGGTGGCCGTTGCTTACAGGTTGAATTTACCTGCTGAGCTGGGTAAAGTGCATGATGTTTTTCATGTTTCACAGCTAAAGAAATACATGCACCACCCCTCTCATGTGTTAGAACCGGAGAGGTTGACGTTAGAACCGAATATGAGATCCGTGGAGGTTCCTCAGAGGATGTTGGATAGTAAGACTAGGGACACTCGCCATAAGTTAGTGCGACTGGTGAAGGTTCTCTGGTCTAACCAAGATGTGGAAGAGGCCACGTGGGAATTAGAGGAGAAGATGAGGTCGAAGTACACTTCTTTGTTTACCGACTAGATCGTCTGTATAGGGTACGGGGTGTACCCCTTGTTAAGGGGGGTAGAGCTTCCTCGCTTTTGAGTTAGTAAACGAACATGTTTGTCGTTTTGTTTGGTTGGTGTAAGATGTGATTTGTGAAAGTTGTGTAAGTTATTACACCTTGGTGGTAAGTTTGAGATATGTATAATACTTATGTATTGTATTTGTGGTAGACCTTTGAGTCTTGAGAGGTGTGAATGAGAATATAAGATGTGGTGTTAAGATTGAGGAATTGAGTATCGTGAATGATTAAGTACACGTGTGAACTTTGGGGACAAAGTTCTTTTAAGGGAAGTAGATTGAAATACCCTAAACTTAGAAATGGTGTTTAAGTGATAAACTAAGATATAAGGAGGCTAAATAATGCCTTAGAAACATTAGGAAACAATTTAAATCAAAGGAAACACAATGAAACACCATAAGAGCAGTTTAAGCAAAAACGTGCTCTAAGCTTGGAGAGACTTGGGTGAGCACCCAAATATCATTCTAAGACCTTATTAATATCCTAATGGTCATTTTAAGTCAATTACCAAAGAAACCCAAGCTCAAAAACAAGTTAAAACACAAATTGTGCTTTAAGGACTCTTAAAGCACATTTTTGAAAAATTGTCTTAGAAAGGGGTTTTGAGTGGCTAAATGCCCATGATTACTCCTTAATTAACTTTTGTACTAATTAGTATCACATTAGGAAGTCTAAATCAATGGGAAATCAAAAATATCACAAATATGTGCACTAATTTGTGAATATAACCAAATAGTGACTAGTTTAGTCTTTAATCAACTAAGTCTAATTAATTGGTCAAACAATACCATGACTAGCCTAATTAATAAGGGTGCCGGTTTTCTAAGGGTGTGAGTCACCAAGAGTAGCCAATTAATGTTAGAAGAAGAAGAGAAAAGTAAGTGGTTTTACTATTTACTTTAAGGAATCAAAATATCTTATATGCCACCTCTCTCCTCCTTTCTTCATTCTTTCTTCTTCTTCTTCACCGATTTCTCTTGCTCTCTTCCTCTTTCCTTCACGTAAGAAGCAACTCCATGCTAGCTTCATCTCCCTCTGACCACTACCTACTCATTTTAGCTCCAAAACCAAAATAAAACACATATTCTTCTTAGTTAGCTCAAGCTCCTTCTTCCTATCTTTTCAAAACTTCAAGAGCTTTGATTTGGTGCCAAGCCGAACCGCCATTAGAGGAGGAAACTCAAGCTTGGAGACTCCATTAGCTTCCCCATTCTCTTAAGGTAAAGAATATGTAAGAAAATCTAGGTTTCCACCATTTTTCTTCATTACCGAAAATGTATACTCATGGGGCTTCATTGTTATGCCTTGTTCTAGCTTGTTTTCTATTCTCCAAGGGCTAGAGGAGGTCCTTTTTGCTTCATATCCAAGCTTATTCTAAGGCTCCAAGGTAAAACAATCAATTTAATACCTTAAAGCACATTTTTAACCTAGGGTTTATTCCTTAAGGTTAGTTCATGGTTTAGTACTCATTGGAAACATTAAATGTTGATTAGAACATTGGGAAGGATAGTGTGGTTGGTGACCGAGATTGTCAAGGGAAAAGGTTAAGGAGGAAAGTTGGTGAAGCTTGTAAAAGAGCAAGGTAAATTTCTTACCTTAAGGTGTTTTAATGCATTAAGGAATGGGGTTTGAATAGGTGATAAGCTTAGCTTAGAGTTTACATTAGGAAGGGGCAATGAAACGTAGGAGAAAACAATGATGATATTTGAGAACTTGTGACTAAGGAGCAAATGAGAAAAAAGATAGTTAAACAAATGTCAGGGTGAATTATAAGAACATTCAAATTGCAATGGGAGCCTTGTTATGTGTATTTGCAGGTCAAAGGCTATATATATTGAGAAAATTCAGTGTTTAAGATTTATGCATTTAAGGGCCTAAGAGCCAAGTCATTTAAGGGCCTAAGTGCCAAGCAATTTAAGGTTATGCACTATGTTGTGATGTAGTGTAGTTTTGGTGTATGATGTTTCATAAGATGGTGTAATGAGAACTTAGGTGTTCATGGTTGTTTGATGGTGAAAAACTAAATGTTTTGGTGTAACAACATACTAGAGAACCCATGTCAAAATTTGGTGAAGAACCTAAGTGTTTAAGATGTGTTAAGGAGATTTTATGACTAAGGAAGTACTAAGAAACTTTAGTAGTTGTTTTGATGAAAAAGAGTGAGATTAAGGTGTTTTTATGAGTTAGAATGACTTAGGCATCATCATGGAGGATTTAGGAATCAAATGAATGCTTTGGGATATACTTGTGTATTTAGGACTTACGCAAATATTGGTAAACAAGTAGAGAGCAAATAATGTGTTGAAAGGAGAAGGAATAAACTTGTGAAGGAACTTTAAGTAGTTGCATAAAGGAATTTTAGATAGTGAAAGATGCTTGGGAGATGATGTTATAGTGGTGAGGAAACATTTTGGCATAGTGGTTATGGTAGGTATGAACCATCACTTAGAAGCCTAGTGAAAAACATTACAAGTGTTGGCAATGTTACAAGGAAAATGCATAATGACTAAGGTGGATATTGGTGAGTGATTTAATGAGTTAATGGAAGGCTAAGGTGTGTTTGAAGTGCCCAAATGAGGTTAGAACATACAAGGGTATATGGGGTGAAGTTTGGAGTCAAATGGGAATTTAGAAACAATGGTCTGGAGCCGACCGACCTTAGGGACCGTACCTGCAAGGTCGGTCGAGCCCAGTTTACACTACTAGAAAAGTTTCTGGAATGACCAACCTTGGGGACCGGACTTGCAAGGTCGGTCGGGCTTGTATTTTTGTGTACGAATTGAGTCTCTGGAATGGACCGACCTTGGGACCGGACTTGCAAGGTCGGTCATGCCTAAAATTTTGTACGAGAATTGGTCTCTGGAATCGACCGAACTTGGGACCGACCTTGACAAGGTCGTTCGGGCCTAAACTTTCAATGGGGAAAACTCTCTGGAATGGACCGACCTTGGGTAAGGTCGGTCGGTAAGGTCGGTCAGCCTAAAACTTGTAAAAAAAAAACTTACTCAAAATTCTAAAGATGTTAATTGGTGTTAGGGTATACCCTTAAGAGGGCAATGATGATTAGGAACCTAAGGACCCAAGGAATTAAGTTAAGTGAAAACCTTAATGTTTAAAATTAAGTTTATAAGGTTAAGTGGTAAGGGCTTAAGAGGGTATTGAATGGGGATCTTTAGGGACTAAGTGAGTTAAGTAAGGTGCAAATAACTAATGGCCTAAAAATGAATGAATGTTTTAGGTTTGTGAATTGGGACCCCGTAGAAGGTTAAACAAACGACAGTCGACGGTGAGCGGTACAGTCTTTCTTGTGACCTGCTCGCTAACGAGGTGTCCCTCGGCTTGTGTGCTATCTGTTTATTTGCTATGACTAAGACAAGATAAAGCATGCAACCGGATATACTTGTTCTCATTGTGAATGTGTTTTCTTTACACTAACCCATGAGACTTGAGATTGTTACTAACTAAGTTTAGTACTTATTGAGTTAAGAAGAGGATTTAAGTATTGGTATCTGTTGGTTAATACCCGTTAAGGTTTAACTAACACATGGTTGTAAGATTTTCACTAACTGGAACTTAAGGGGGGAGTGAGGAACCCGGGACTGACTCCGGTCATGCATGCTAAGGAAAAAGGGGGTCGGTATCTAAATTAGATCCGTCCTCCGCATAGGGACTTGTCTCCGGACTTGTTGCCTAGGGTCGGTTGCCGGCTCAGCTACACTAGACTCCCGTCCAAGGTAGGTGGCATTAAGATGGTGCGGTAGGATCACCTAAATCCTAAGTTTAAGATAAGATACAACTATTTCCATTCTAGAAACGGTTTGTATACTGAGATTAAGATAAGGATAAGACTGAGGTAAGTTAAGGTCAACTGAGGTTAAGCGGAATCAAATCTTGAGGAGGTTTTTACTAACCCACTTGTTAAGGGAACACTTAAGTCGTTCATTTGTGTGCGAACTATGTATGTTCATCTGTGGATGGTTGTTTATTGCACTTCATATTATGATTGTGTATCTAATCAATTTCCATGCTATCGACAATTAGTCGTTGTAGCCCCGTTAGCTTAGGGGCCACGAGAGGGTCGTACCAGCATTCGTGCTGACCCCCTATGGGGGCTGTTTTTACACTTGCAGGTAAGCGGCCCATGAAGTCACACCATGAGAGTAGGAGCGGGTAGCCTTAGGAGGGACTTTATTTTGAGTACGGGTTGCGCCTGTGCACCCGTCTGTTGATATTTAAACATGAGAAATGTTATTTGGTTTTTGGAGATACTTATAACTCGGTTGGTGTATATATTTTGGATTATAGGTTGTAAATGTTTAAGAAACGGTATTTCTTGTTGTTCAGACCGTGGCAAGGTCCTGGTGTTAGCTCATTTCCGCTGCGATGTTTATGTTTCAGTTGTTAAGTTTACGGTAACCACGATTGGCTTAGGACGGAGTGTTACAGATTCCAACTCTCAAAATTCCTAAAATTCATCTTTTATCTTTGGTTAAAATTTCAGAATTTTTATCGTCTTGTAACGTGTTTTAAAAAATCAGATTCTCTTAGAGCACAAAATCAGGATTTTAGATAAAAATTTTGTTATATCAACATGGCCTTTCTCTTTCTATAAAAGGACCTTCCAAAAACGACCTAGGGCGGAGGAGAACATCCCCAAAGTCAGGGGAGGCAGCCGTCAACCTTCTTCCCACGTTTTTGCACTCCCAAGCCTCAAATCAACACCGAAATTATCTCGAAATCACCAAAAACACATTCTTTCTTCTCCCATTAAACTTCCAAGCACCAAAACACCACAAATACAGAACCAAACTGTGGTTAACAACACAAGGAAGAAGGGGTCAGAAGCTCAGATCAAAGTTGAACTGGATTGGTCACCAACGAGGCTCTTGAAGATTCCCGGCATGAAGGAACAATCAAATCCCGAAGTCCAAACAGGTTGCAATCTGAATTCTTTAACTCCTCTGATATTAACACACTTCTGGTTGAAATTTCTAATCGAATTGACTTTTCCTTGCTTCTGAATTAAGGTTTGTTTGCGTTTCTGTCCACTAACTTGTTCAATAAGTTTCGTCTGTAATTCGTAGCCAAATTGAACACTTTTGATTACTAACATGTTTATAATCTTTCAGGCTACAAACCCATAAATTTTGAGCCAAAAACACCTCCGGGAACAGCCTCAACGCCGCCGTCCGAGGGCGGTCCGCACCCACGGACGCCATGTCCGGGGTCCCGGACGCCCTGTCCGTAAGCCCGGACGCCCCCGGACGGTGGCGAGATATTTTTATTTTCAAAAGCTAGGGTTTTATAAAACATGTCCGGGCCTACGGACATCCTGTCCGTGGCCCCAGACTTTTCAAAATCTCGTTTTTGTTTAAATTTGACTTTTTGGTGTAATTAGGTTAATTGGGGTCCGTGGGTTCAGACAATAGGTCCGCGGCCATGGCCGGAATCAAAATTTGACCTAATTCTGCCTCCGAAACCCTAGTTTAGGTAGTTTTAATTTCACTTTAATTTCCTGTCAAAAAAAGTTTAAAATACAAAAAATCAAAAGCGTGCACCTAGGTTAAAACGACTCGTAATAAGCCGTAATCAAACTAACTAGAGGAAAAACGACTTCTAAGGGTAATGAAAGTAAATGAACCCTAATTAAGTCGAATACCAAGCCCCCGAACCCGAACTCTACCTTTCCTAATTTACTCTAGGTTAAAATTAGGTGGCGACTCATAATAGGTTCCAGTGAGCTAGCTTAGGTTTTAATAATTATTGTTATATGACATAGTTGTTAATCTTAGGTTATAAGTGGACCTAAAACCCGATTAGATCCTAATCGACTCGAATCAACATAGGGTAGGGTTTAAAAATCGAGGCTCACAGACTGGCGACTCTGCTGGGGACCAACTTCTTAATATTAACTTGTTTAATTTTAAGAAAGAGGGCTTAACTCGAAAATTGTTTATTTATGGCTTTATTACTTTGTTTGTTTACTTTCGTGCGCACTTTAATTTTCTGCACCTTTGCATCATATGAGAGTGATGGTCCACACAAACTAATTTCACCCCGGGATCCATTTAAGGGTCCCATGTTAGGGACTCACACCTTTTAGGTGATGTGAATAAGCGGGGGAAAAGAGGAGGATGTCGTCTAACCACATCCCCTTAATACCTGGGCTTTAGCCCCAAGTGTTTTCCTAGCAGTGCCCTTACCAAGCCTTGTTTGGTCATTCAAAGACCCAACCGTAGACGCACACCTTCAGGTGATGTGAAAAAAGTGGGGAAGCCCAAAGAGAATAGCGTGTAAGCCCTATTCCTTTGTGGTAACCTGGGCCCATGGCCCAAGCACCACTCCGGATCGATCCATACCCGGTTTGATATAAGCGTCTAGTGAGGACATGTTGAATTTGTGTGGGACATGTTTGCTTGTATGATCGGCCCACTACCCAGCCTGGAAATTGATAGGAACCTCTCCTACATTAACTCAGCTCAACCCGAATTGGCAGTTTTATTGTTTGCGGCCCGGAGGCCCTGTTTGGTTTGATATGTGAGTCATTTGGGCCTCGGCCTAAAAGTTTAGACTTAGGTGATTTCTCTTTCAGCCTATTTTGAATTATCAATTTAGTTCTAGGCCCATGAAAAACAAATCTACCTAAAGCAGTCCATAAGACTTGAAATTCAATCAGGCTTTTCCATTTCGGCCCAAGGCCCATTCCAGTGTAGGTAAACTTTTTGTTCGGGCCCTGGCCCAAAGTCCTAGATCTAGGTGTCATACCTTTTAGGCCCACTCAAGACCATTTGTTTAGGTTTCAACTCATTCGAATGCAATATAGTTTTTTCGTAACTCATTCATTCTAGTTTTTGGCCTCAAGGCCCAACAGGAACATCAAGCAAATCTTAGACTTCAAAGTTTCTCTCTCGGCCCCGTGGCCCATTCACAGTTCATGTGGCTTCCTTCATCCTGTATGTACCGCTTCCAGATTAAGGTTATTCAGGCCCACACATCCATTCTAGTCAAGAAGTCCCTCTGGCCCATATGTCTTGCTTCAATTCCAAATCATTTCGGCCCAAGAGCCACAATCCTAAAACATTCCGGCCCAAGTGCCACATTCCTAAACACTTTCTGGCCCAAACGCCACATTCCTAAATCATTTCGGCCCAAGTGCCACCTTCCCAAACACATTCTAGCCCAAGCGCCACATCCTCAAATGCTTTTCGGCCAAAGTGCCACATTCCTAAACACTTTCTGGCCCAAACGCCACATTCCCAAATCATTTCGGCCCAAGTGCCACCTTCCCAAACATATTCTGGCCCAAGCGCCACATCCTCAAACGCTTTTCGGCCAAAGCGCCACACTTTCAATCACTTTCTAGCCCAAGTGCCACATATTCTAAACATTCCGGCCCAAGTGCCATAATCTCACAACATATTCTGGCCCTAGTGCCGCATTCTCATTCCGGCCCAAGTGCCAACCCGCTTATGAATCATTCTGGCATGTGTGCCTCACTTTCAATTCATCCAGGCCCGAGTGCCAATCCACATCGAAGAAATCACCTAGGCCCGAGTGTCTAATCCACATTCATGAAACCGTTTCAACCCATGCACCTCACATTCAGGCCCAAGTGTCTCATGCGTCATCCATAGGCATTCCTAGTTCAAGTATTTCATGGAGCCTACTAAGAGTCCAAGAAGAAGATGATAACAGTCATCTTAGCGACATCCCGGCGGTCAAGAGCTCGAGTCTTCAGCATGCCGACTTCAGATGGTTCAGCAGGATTCAGATTCAACAGAAATTTTAGGGTTCCCATGCATTCTACTTCATAACCTGCCGTAACACTCATCTTTCAAATGCACCACTCATATTTTTCAAAGAATGATCGTTTTCAAACCACTAATAAGAAGCATCGATTTTGTTGAATCATCTTCTTCCTCATGTTCACAAATGAATGACTTCTTCAAGTCCAAATGATAACACAAAAAAAGAAGGTTTTGTTTCACACAAGTTTCTGGTTCATGAATTAATTATTTCCCGACAATGGTCTCAGAGTAACACAGGATCCAAAGAGCTCACATCAAAACAGCTCTCGAAGCCCGAAACCGGGAAACACAAGAACCCCGAAGGCAAAGTCAAGAAAGGATAAATCAAAGAGGCAAACCTGAAATGCCTCGAGGAAATCCGAATGACAAAAAGAGGAGAAATGGTGTAAAGGACGATTTCAAAAGTCCATGTCCAGAAGCTCGAAAGCAACGTCAACATGAAGCAGCTAGACGACTTCAAGGCAAAGAAGATGAATCCGAGAGAAGACGCAAGTTGCAGCTTTGGTCACCCATTTAAGCTCCACATACCTCAAATATGCCTCCATGATCCCGTCGTCTTTCATCACACCCTATGGCCACGTTATAAGCTTTAAAGACTTCCGACTCGATAGTTGTGTGTCCAATCACGTGAAAGTAACAGATCAAATGCGTAAATCCATCAAATATCGAATGCAATGGTCTAGAAGTTATGACCATGAGCGAGAAATGACTGCAAACGCCAAACACATCGTGTGTAGGTTAGGAAGCACCATATCAAAGCAAAAGCCTTAACCCTGTGAGGACGAGACTTGTTCGCACGTTTAATCAAAGAAAATACTGGGGGCAATTGTTGGTTGCAACAATTTCCATGACAACACCAATTGAAGCCCAAAGCTTGAGCACCACCATCATACACCACCGGCCCGCATAAGGCTCGCATAAGCCCTTACTTTCACATCATACACCACACAAGCCCAAATAAGCCCTCACCTCCACACCATCACTACACAGGCCCACATAAGCCCTTACCTTCACATCATACACCATACCCCACCGATGGCATGTTCATCTCCTAGGAGATAAATTACAAGTCCGAAGTCAATAGTCATGAAATGATAATCTCACTTTCCTTTTTCAGTAAACAAAATTTTCTTCAAACACTGCCACGTTTGGCACCTCTTTCAACAATTTCTTGTCTTGAACAACTTTCCTTCAAACAATTCGGTTTCATAAACCTCATCATGGCCCCATTTGGCACACTTTCTAGCAATGTCTTACTTTGGACAATTTTTGATCCTTAACATTGCCATGTTTGGCACATTTTCCAATGATTTCTTGTTTTGGACAAGTTTCCTACATACACTTTGATTGTATTTTGACATGCACATCATCATTGCCATGTTGGGCACTTTCATAATCAACTTTCATCATGATCATTTGCATAACATTTACCTTGCATCCATCCGTACGAGACTCCTCATCATAGACCAGAGATATAGATTCTCGCCCCAAAGATACATATTCTTCAGAGATACTGATTCTCGCCCCGAAGATACAGATTCTTCAGAGATACAGATTCTCGCCCCGAAGATACAGATTCTTCAGAGATACGAATTCTCGCCCATAGATACAGATTCTTCAGAGATACAGATTCTCGCCCCGAAGATACAGATTCTTCAGAGATACTGATTCTTGCCCCGAAGATACAGATTCTTCAGAGATACAGATTGTCACCCATAGATACAGACTTTCTAGAGATACAGATTCTCGCCCCGAAGATACAGATTCTTCAGACAGATTATCACCCATAGATACAGACTCTTCAGAGATACAGATTCTCAGCACGAAGATGCGGATTCTTTAGAGATACAAATTCTAGCCTGAGTAGAAAACTCACCCTCAAGCTCATCATAAGTCTTACCCACTTCCTTAGCACCTGCCACGTTTGGCACTCTCAATCCTTAACCATTTACACACACTTCGGAATAGGTTTCGGTCCCTAGAAGCCCGAGCATCATCAACATATCATATCATCTTCTTTTGCATGACATCTACATTTGCATTACAGGTTCCCGACACCTTATAATGCTCGGTGTGTCCCATTCAATCTCAGGTTCCTGACACCTTATAATGCTGGGTGTATCCCATTCAATCTCAGGTTCCCGACACCTTATAATGCTCGGTGTATCCCATTCAATTTAAGGTTCCCGACACCTTATAATGCTCGGCGTATCCCATTCAATCTTAGGTTCCCGACACCTTATAATGCTTGGCGTATTTCATTTGTTTTCAGGTTCCCGACGCCTTAGAACGCTCGGCGTACTTCATTCCTTTAATGGTAGTCAACGCCTTAGAATAGCTTGACATCATTTCATTCGTTATAGGTAGTCAACGCCTTAGAATAGCTTGACATCATATCATCCTCATAGGTAGTCAACACCTTAGAATCGCTTATCATCCCTTCCACTTTACTCATAGGTAGTCAGCGCCTTAGAACAGCTCGACACAACTTATCGGATCACAATCTACATATAGGGCCTTTTAATATCCAAATTTTTGGGGTATCACTCAGGCATCAACTAGACTTTTCATTTCCATTACAAAGTCTAATTGACGGGGGGCAATCTGTTATACCCAAAATTTCAACCCCCTCGGAGTAGTCTCTAAGGCATACGTGTCACAAAGGGCAAAATGGTCAAAATGCACCTATGTAGGATTTTCCAAGGACATTCTCGGGATTTTCTATTTTCATATGACTTGTTCATTATCTCCAAACACTTCCCAATATCATATTCATTATGAAAGGTATTTCATGATTTTCTGATAATATTTATTCTGGAAATTAAGCTTTTAATAAGCTAATTTCTTTAATAATTAACACATGAAATAGCCTCAAAATAGAAATGAAAAGGTTTCAAAAATTAAAATAAAATTGTCACATGGTTAACATGACTACATACAGTCATAAACCTGAAATTATCTTATTTGAAACCTTAGCCCAAAATTTAAAAGAGAAATTCAATCATTTTTGCAATTTTCTCTCCTTTAGAAAATACCGAAATCAAAACAAAATGTCATGAAATTTTAGCACACGGTAGAGGATGATTTTTAGAGACTAATGCCATTGTAACTTCGTTATTTCGACTTTCCAATAATAAGTTATGAATTATGGGAGATTCCAGATTGTGAGATTTTTATCTAATTGGTTATTTATTGAAATAACTTGATTCCAACTCTCAAAATTCCTAAAATTCGTCTTTTATCTTCGGTTAAAATTTTAGAATTTTTATCGTCTTGTAACGTGTTTCAAAAAATCAGATTCTCTTAGAGCACAAAATCAGGATTTTAGATAAAAATTTTGTTCTATCAACATGGCCTTGCTCTTTCTATAAAAGGACCTTCCAAAAATGACCTAGGGCGGAGGAGAACATCCCCAAAGTCAGGGGAGGCAGCCCTCAACCTTCTTCCCACGTTTTTGCACTCCCAAGCCTCAAATCAACACCGAAATCATCCCGAAATCACCAAAAACAAATTCTTTCTTCTCCCATTAAACTTCCAAGCACCAAAACACCACAAATACAGAACTAAACCGTGGTTAACAACACAAGGAAGAAGGGGCCAGAAGCTCGGATCAAAGTTGAACCGGATTGTTCACCAACGAGGCTCTCGAAGATTCCCGACGTGAAGGAACAATCAAATCCCGAAGTCCAAACAGGTTGCAATATGAATTATTTAACTCCTCTGATATTAACACACTTCTGGTTGAAATTTCTAATCGAATTGACTTTTCCTTGCTTCTGAATTAAGGTTTGTTTGCGTTTCTGTCCACTAACTTGTTTAATAAGTTTCGTCCGTAATTCGTAGTCAAATTGAACACTTTTGATTACTAACATGTTTATAATCTTTCAGGCTACAAACCCATAAATTTTGAGCCAAAAACACCTCCGGGAACAGCCTCAACGCCGCCGTTCGAGGGCGGTCCGCACCCACGGACGCCATGTCCGGGGTCCCGGACGCCCTGTCCGTAAGCCCGGACGCCCCCGGACGGTGGCGGGATATTTTTTTTTTCAAAAGTTAGGGTTTTATAAAACATGTCCGGGCCCACGGACATCCTGTCCGTGGCCCCGGACTTTTCAAAATCTCGTTTCTGTTTAAATTTGACTTTTTGGTGTAATTAGGTTAATTGGGGTCCGTGGGTTCGGAAAATAGGTCCGCGGCCACGGACGGAATCAAAATTTGACCTAATTCTGCCTCCGAAACCCTAGTTTAGGTAGTTTTAATTTCACTTTAATTTTCTATCAAAAAAAGTTAAAAATACAAAAAATCAGAAGCGCGCACCTAGGTTAAAGCGACTCGTAATAAGCCGTAATCAAACTAAGTAGAGGAAAAACGACTTCTAAGGGTAATGAAAGTAATTGAACCCTAATTAAGTCGAATACCAAGCCCACGAACTCGAACTCTACCTTTCCTAATTTACTCTAGGTTAAAATTAGGTGGCGACTCATAATAGGTTCCAGTGAGCTAGCTTAGGTTTTAATAATTATTGTTATATGACATAGTTGTTAATCTTAGGTTATAAGTGGACCTAAAACCCGATTAGATCCTAATCGACTCGAATCAACATAGGGTAGCGTTTAAAAATCGAGGCTCACACTTCCAATACTAATCATCACCCTTCAAGATATTCAGTTCAAATTACCTCTATTACCCAGCGAACGGTACCTGAAGTTGTGTTCACTCTCATGCAATCATAAAGTAAAAGGCTTCATACCCTTTGGACTCGAAGTTCTTCTTAGAGCCTTCTTGGTACCCACTTTCTTCGTACCCTTGTTTCCTCGAACCATAGAAACATGAGCAGATCTTGAAGAGGACAGAATGCGCTTCCCTTTGTAGTCATGTCACGCAATCTCAAGTCCCAAAGCTCTTCTCTCGATGCATCAACAAGGAGATGCTCAAATTTACACTTCCCCAGTCCAAGAGAAGAGGCTAGTGGATCAAATTTGCACGGCTTCGGTGAGAGATGATGGATCTTTATCGACCTCATTTGGTCCAGGGCTTGGTGATGGACATACACTCAGTTCAATTTCAGTCAAAATGGTGGGATCACCCTGGCCTAGCAAATCAGTGACCACACCACTCATGTATGACCACGACTCCAACTCTACATAAATCTTCTTAGATCGTGTTTTGTACTATGCCACATGTCATACGGGGAGTCATCATCTTTGAGAGCGAAAGGCGTTGGGGCAGTTTTTAGTGACATGCAAAAAGAGGCCGCACTTGGAACAGATCAAGGGCATGTTGTCATAGGTGATTGTGAACACTAAAGCCTTTCCATCAAGAGAGATCAGAATGTTCCTCATAACAGGGAGCTATACATTTAATAAAACCTTAACCAGCACAACTTGTATCCCAAAATGACAAGATCTTCCATTACACCAGCAAACCCACCTAGTTTCTTTGCCGCCCTTTCAGTGAATTGGACATTGGAGTAGGCACATGGGACATCATAAATGCAGACCCAAAAAGGAACCAATTTGAACTCATGCTTTTCAATGGCTTTATCTGTTTCCTATCATTGTACTGTAATGAGTGAATTGTTGATAATCCATGGCCCTTGGACAAGGACCACATGCAAGGCCTGTAACTTCTCAACTTTGATCATAAAATAGTTGAGGCCAACCTTAAGGAATCTAAAACCACCGAATGCACTCCAACTTTGGTGTAAGAAAATATCAAAGGATATAGGACTAATTTCATTAGATGAATAAAGGTTTCCTAAAAGACAATGATCATAGAAAAGGAAAGCACCGTGAAGTTCAAACACCCACATGATGATGGCTTGCAAAGGAAAAAGCTTTAAACGCCTAAAATATAGGAATAACTGTAACACCCCAACTCAATCCAAATGTGGTCTCGCAACTTAACAGCGTATATATAAACTTGTCACAGCGGAATTCTTTACACTCCAGGACCTTGCCACGGTCTGACTACAGAATATACCAATCATTAGTACATGACAACCTTAACCAAATACATATCCTTCTTACAATCCCCTCACATCCTATACATCTTACTAACTCAATTGCCATACGAGTGTACATGCACAACTCGTAGGCCACGCTTAACCCGTAACACTTGTACCCCTTCTTACTCTCACGACGGCCGCCTTCTGATGTTCACCTGTGTAGTAAAAACAGCCCCCAAAGGGGGTCAGCACGAATGCTGGTACGATCCTCTCATGGCCCCCAAGCTAACGTGGCTACGACGACTAATTGTCGATAGCATGAAGGTTAATTGGATGCACAACATAATAGAAAGTGCAATAAACAACAAACCAATTATGATCAATCAAAGTTCAAACATAATGAACGACTTAAATGTGTTCCCTTAATTAGTGAGTCAATTATTTAACTCCTTAAGTTATGTTTCCTCTTAATCTCAGTCCCACCTTATCTTACCTCAATCTTAGTCTTATCTTAGTCTTAGAAAACAACCATCCTTTAAAAAGGAATGGATGTAGCTTACCTCAGTCTTATAATACAAACCATCCTTTAAATAGGAATGGTTGCAACTTATCTCAACCTTACCTTATAAATGCCAACCGTTCTCTCAATGGGAACTGGTTAACTCTTAGTTCGTTGTTTATTTTTTGTAGGGCTTGGTTAACCCTAGCCAGCAGTAGGACACTTACCGGCAATAAACAACATTCTTAAATTGTTGGGGATGTAGGCTAGATCCCCCCACGCCATCTTAATGCCTCCCTCCTAAAACAAGTAGTCCGAGGAGGTCAAGTCTATATGTCGACTCTAGGTGACGAGTCTGAAGACAAGTCATATTTGGAAGTCGGTATCTGATAAGGATACCGACCTCCTCCAATACACATGTGCCGGTACCATTCTGGATTCCTCACTCCCCCCAAGTTAAAGTTAGTAGTAGTCTCAATGCGACGTTTGTTTGTTTAACCTCTTTCGGTTTATATCAAACTCATATTAGGGAGCGTTCCTTAGTCTCACTCAATTCCTTACTAAACGTTGGGTAGTAAGTTATCACGGTATGTTGTGTTAGTTTTCAAACATCACACAACAATACAATAAACATAATATTCCGGTTGCATGCTTTATCTTGTTTAGTGAGCCCACAAAAACAAATAGCACACAAGCCGAGGGACACCTCGTTAGCAAGCAGGTCACAAGAAGAACTGTACCGTTCACCGTTGGTCGTTCGGTTGCTTAATCTCTCCCGGAGTCCAATTCCCAAGTCCTAAAACATTCATTCAGTTTTAGGTTGTTAATCACTTAACTCAATTCAACTTACTTATCTTACTTAACTTACTTAACCCTTAATGATCCCACTAACACCTCTTAAGTCTTACAACTTAATCTTACAAACTTAACCTTAAACTTTTAAGCTTATACTTACCTTAATCCCTTAGGTCTGTACACCTCTAGTAATCATTGCCTCCTTAATGGGGTACCCTTAATACCACTAATCTCTCTAAGGGTTTCTTTCTTTTTTTTTTAAGTCTTAAGGGTCGTCCGACCCACCGTCCGACCCACCAACTGGGTCGGACCCTTCCAGAGACTTTCGGGTTTGAAAAGCTCCACTTGTCCGACCCATGTCCGACCCAACCAACTGGGTCGGACCATTCCAGAAATCCTCCCGTCTTTTAAAACTCCTCCGTCCGACCCACCGTCCGACCCACCAACTGGGTCGGACCATTCCAGAACACTTCACTGGCGTCTAACAGAGGCTGTCCGACCCAAACTTGGGTCGGACCCCTGGGTCGGACGCCACCAGAACAAGTCCAAAAATGGTTAAATCTTCACCAAACTTCTCCTAAAGCCTCCTAATGTGTTCTAACATCATTTAGACCCTTAAACCCACCTTTAATCATCCTCCAAACTTATTAAAACAACCTCCAAAGATCATTCCAACCTTTGCTCAATTCTTGCAAGAAATTCCTAACACTTGTTAATTAATCCCTTATATTTCCAACATGTACATTTTGTCTAAAACTTCAACTAACCAAAGTGTTTCTTTTCAACCCATATAACTCCTCCTTAACATCATTCCCTTCCATCTTTGCTTTGTTAAACCTTCCAAGGTCATCTTGCATTTCCATGCACCAATTCCTCTCCTTTTCATTTATTACTCATCACTCCTAAACTCTTGAGCTTGCTTATACATTTCTTTCCATTACCTTAATACCTTGACATTGTTCTTCATCTACCTTAACCATGCAACGCCCTCCTTAGACATTTCCACTTCTTTTATGCAACTTACTCACCATTCTCATGATCATACCCTCTTATACGTTTCTAGTCATTTTCCTTGACGACTTACAACATTCTCCTACCATTTTCACTTCCATCACCCAAGTCCACACATTATCATTCAACTAAACCTTACTAGTCCATCACTAACATCACCACCTCTTACACAAACTTCCCGAAACTCTCATTGTTCTACTCTTTAGTTCATACCTAAATCACCTCAAAACATTATACTTTACTTCCTCAAGTCTTAACATTCCTCATACCATGACTTCGGTGTATTTAATACACCCACCAATCCTCTAATTTCCTCCTAGGCAATTCTAGGTCATCCTAAACCTCAAGAACTCCTTAGTTAACTCATTTCCACTCAAATTCCTTTTTATGACTTCTAGTAAATCCTAGGTCATATTAATTCACCACCATCACCTAAACACTTATTTTCTACTCAAATTTCGTCATAGCTTCTCTAGTATCTTATCATGCCAAAATGCATTTGTTTTCCTCATTCAACCATCACATACACATCAAGTTCTTTCCCATCATATCTTCTCTTCCAAACCAACTCAATCACATCAAACTCAATATATTGCATAATCTTAAATGCATAGCACTAAGGCTCTTAATGACATGGCTCTTAGGCCCTTAAATAACTTAAACACTGAATTTCCCACATATAAAAGCTTTCAACCTGCAATACACCCATCAATCTCATAGCAATTATAATGCTCTTAAAATCCACCTTAAACTTATATTACTATCTCATTCCCATTGGCTCCTTAATCACAAGTTCATAAGCTTGTTCAAATTGTTTTTCCTAGGTTATACAACCCATTACCTAATGTAAGCCCTAGGCTACATTGGTACTCCTCTAAAACTCATTTCTTAAACCTAAACCACCATTAGGTAAGTAATTTACCTTGTTTTCTCAAGCTTATCTTATCTTCCTCCTTAGACCTTCTTCTTGAATGAATATCGGCCACCACTTAAATCTCCCTTGCCAATGTTCTAATCAATATTCAATGACTCCCATGAGTACTAAACAATACACTAACCTCAGGAGTAAAACCCTAGGTTTGAAAATGTGTTTTAAGGTATTAAATTGAATGCTTTACCTTGGATTCTCAAACAAGCTTGGATATGAATCAAGTAGGACCTCCTCTAGCCCTTGGAGAATAGAATCAAGCTAGAACAATGGATAAAACAAGGCTCCATGAGAAGGTAGTTTTCGGTCATGGTGAGGAAGTGATGGAAACATGATTTTTCTTACATATTCCTTACCTTAAGAGAATGGAGAAGCCAATGAACTCTCCAAGCTTGAATTTCCTCCATCATGGAGTTTCTCTTGGCACCGAAATGGAGCTTGAAGGATTTGAAAAGATAGAAAGCTAGAGCTGAGCTAACTAAGAATAATATGTGTTTAGTTTTTGATTTGGAGCTAAAATGAGCAAGTTATGGACAAAGAAAGGTGAAGCAACAATGGGGGATTCTCTTACGTGAATGGAGAAGAGAGGAGGTGAAGAAAACCATGTGAAGAGGAGGAATAAGGAGAGAGAAGAAGAAAGGTAGGCTAAAGAAGATTTATGTTGTAAAAAGGTAAATAGTACTATTCTCTCTTTTCCTCTTCTTTTTCATTACGTGCTTAGTCATGTGGTGACTCCCACATCAAAAACGGCCCCCTCTATTATTGAAGATATTATGGTCTTGGTTGACCATCTTATTGACTTGTGTTGACTTAAGCTTAATTTGGGTATTATTTGGCACTATTCACTAATTAGTGCACATATTCGTGAAATTTTTGATTTCCCATTGATTTAGCCTTCCTAATGTGATACTAATTAGTACACATGTTTATTAAGATGTAATCATAGGCTTTTAGCCACTCAAAACCCATTTCTAAGACAATTTCTCAAAAGGTGCTTTAAGGAGTCTTAAAGCACATTTTGTGTTTAAGCTTGTTTTTGAGCTTGGTTTTCTTTGCTAATAGATTTAAAATGTCCATTAGCATATTAATAAAGTCTTATAATGGTATTTGGGTGCTAATCAAAGTCACTCCAAGCTTAGAGCATGTTTTTGCCCAAATTGCCCTTAAGGCATTTTCCTGTGTTTTCCTTGGTTTAAATTGCCTACTAATCTTTCTAAGGCATATTTTTTCCTTACTACATCATAAATTGATGTTTACTTAGCATACTTAGGTTTGGGGTATTTCAATAACTAAGAAGACAACAAAAAGGAAAGAAGAGAAATGGAAACTAAAAGAGAGTACTAATTAACATAGATAGTGGCATGCAAGGAGATGAAAGACTAGCCCATAATTATATTAACTAAAGAGGAGAGGAATTGAGCTTAAGTTCCTAAATGAAATCATGCAACTGTCAGACAGAAGAGGGGAGGAAATGTGTGAGAATATCGGTAATCTGAAATCGAGAGATCTTCAAATATTACGAGTGGAGAGAAGGTAAGAACGGTAAGATTAGGGCTGCGTTCAGAGCTTGCATTCCCATGGCATATATGTGGCATGTCCTCCCTTGTAATTTTTGGCAAAAATGTCAGTCACACCCCTTGACTGTTCGGTGGATGCCTTTTCCTCTAAAGATGGCATTATGCCTATCGTTCCTTCTGAACGATTTCATGTCGCGCCTCTGCCTTCCTCCTTTGTTCTCCTATGTCGACCTTTGATGTCAATTTTAGCTTGAGCACTTGTACTACCGGAAAGCTTCCCGGGTTCTATACTTGAATCCTCTTCTTCCTCGTTATGTTCTTCGCTCTGTGGTTTTCGGTCTCAACTCCCTGGCGCACTGCTCACCAGGTAAGTAGAGGTTTGTTCCTTCCATTCTTGCTCTTCTTTTTATTGATCTCACCCGTCGGTCATTTGCACCGCCGACTCCTCTTTGAGCTTTTTTTCCAATCTCGTTCGATAATTATGTCTACATTTCTCTTCGACCAGCCTCTTGAGCTTGGTAAGTCGATTTGTACTTGTTCCAGGGTGAATTCCCTGGTTTGTGGTTACATTTGTCAGACCCTCGATTGCGTTTGGGCTGTTGTTATATACATATATGCGTAGTAGAAATATGAGTTACTATACTTCTACCTAGGCAGTGTACCTATTGTTTTGGGGAATAGTGGATTGAGTGGGGGTTGTCAATCTCAGGGACCTCGTTCAACTAATTGACAATTTATTAACTAACTGGGAAACCTAAACTTAACTAAGAAAATAGAAAACGTCACTTTTTCAGGTTTTACTTAATTAATCTAATTGTAACTAAATTAATAAAAAGAAATAAAATAATTAACAGACAATAAACTGAAACAAAGCGAGAATTAAAGATGATTAATGTGATAAATAAAAAGTGCTCCCCGGGTTAATCTGCTAACCTATTGCTTCAAATCTTATTAAATAACAATTTAACTAACATTGCAATAAACTCAGGAACTATAGATAATTTACCAACCGGGTCATGTACAATGAATTCTAATTGACTGAAACAACTAGCAGCAGACTGATGCTCTAATCTGGAAACAGATCAATCATTTTAAGAATATTCCCTATTGGAGACAAATTAACATATAGGCGGGGTCACGCTTCTAGTCGTTAATCCGGTTTAACTTCCTATGTCTTGTTAACTAATCTCAGCACCGCATTTTGATTAGAAAACTACAAACATTACTTTGATAATTAGCTAGAAAATACAAGCACGTGAAGAACAGGAATTAAACTATTGCATTAATAAAAGTAGTGAAATAATTACATGATAAAATTCAATGCAATAGGTTTGCTTCCCCAACCTGCGGAGCTAAATAAAACTACTTGCTCATGGTTTAGAAAAGAAAACAAACATTGAAACAAACATAAAATAATACGTAACGAATAAAAGTGTAACAAGTAATAATAAAGTAAACAATTAAACTCAGTTTACTAATGCCCTCGGTTACTCAATCGGTTGCTTGGCTTCTTTGTTCTCCCCATTCTTAACATGCTGCAATGGTCTCCCCCCTCGTCGAATTGGTGATGGTAGCTATGAGAGTATGCATGAGATTTTGGCACTATGGATTGTTAAGACAAGATCCTTTAGTTTTGATGATAGCAAACCTTGTGTTGTCTATCTAATGCGTTTGTCAAGATTCACGATTTCAGATAGACAGGTGAGTAAGTGGCTTAGCACGCAAGGTTGCAAGCGCACTTAAGTCATGAGTGGCTTAGCACGCAAGGTTGCAAGCGCGCTCAATCCACGACATGTGCTCTACCAGTCAGGCACCTGTCGGCAAGAGCTCCGGAGAACTTCTAGCAAGACACAAGGAGTCAAGAACCACACCATCACATATCTCTTACATCAGACATCAAACAAGGACCAAACAGAGTTAGCAACGTTGACAAACTCACTCAGATTATTCACAACCACACAAGCAACTTGCTCATGATAAACACACGACAAAAGGTGTATCCCATTAATGTGGAAGATAACAAGATAAGCAAAGGCTATTGATGAACATCATTACATAGCCGTAATACTTCATAAGAGAGCATTTATGAGCATTAATGAGCCAAACAAGTTAAAGTGTGCAAGTGGTGACCGACCACTTGGGGAGACGCGCCGCCTACTTACCTATTCACAAGGCAACACGTGTGCTGGTGGCTCCAGACCAAGTTGGACGAAAATCTGCAAGTTGGGTGTGGATATTATATTGTTGAAGAATGAGTATTTTACTCTTAGAGTCTGCAACTCCTAGGTTGTTAGTTTGCATCTCAACTAACTTGTATAAATACGTGTCTTAATGTTCCTTGTAAGACAAGCCCCTATACGAGGGAAAAGATAAAGATAATCTGGGCAAGTGTGGATCAGACTTAGGAGTGTGTGTAAGTGCTAGACAGTTGGTGAGCTAGAGAGGACTGGGTCAGAGTATCAATACATTGGGTACTTGATAGGATGACAGGTCGGGGAACGGTCGGTGAACCGTAGGCCGATAGTCAGGAGAGGGTTGACTACTTTAGGGGTAAAGTCGAAACTGTCCTGGGAGTCCGTGTGTGGGGCAAGGGAGGTTGAGTGAATTTCATGTGTGTAAATTCTCAATCAAAATGTGTTTTCCAGTTTAATAGTTGCCTCTCATCTATCAAGTTTTATTAGAGTCCACGATACGTCCACGACACATCGGGGACACATCACAAGAGCTTGCGAGTTTCAATTGGTATCAGAGCGGGTCTCTTCTATAAATCTAACTGCTTTGGAAGATGATCAAGATGTCTCATGCAAACATTCTAGCAGCAGAAGAAGGTTCTACACCAAATCGACCACCACTCCTCAATGGAGACAACTACACTCACTGGAAGAACCAGATGGAGTTTCATATCAAGTCTAACGATCCAAGAATGTGGAGGGTGATAACACATGGAGAGTTCACCTTCCATAATCATTAAGGACAAGACATATCTATCGACAACATGACGAATGATCAAATCAAGAAGATGATATTCAACGCTCGAGCTGTAAGAATACTTCACTGTGCACTACTACCTGAGCAATATTCAAAAATTGCTTCAGCTAAAACGGTCCTAGAGATTTGGAAAACTCTTGAGGTCACCTATGAAGGGAATGATGAGATCAAAAAGACTCACATTGAGTTGCTACTCACTCACTGGGAGCTATTCAAGAAGGAAGAAAAGGAGAGTATTTTCGAAATGCATACAAGGTTCACTAAGCTGTTCAACGAAATGTTGGTGCTTGGAAGAACTATCTCTAACGAGGATCAAATTCGGAAGTTCCTCAGATCTCTCCCTGCCTCCTTTGATAGCAAAGTCAATTCCATGCAAGAAGTGCATGATCTTTCTAAAATGTCTTTGGCAGACATGCTAGGATCTCTAATGGCTTTCGAGTTAAAATTACAACACAGAAACTCGGAAAGCTCATCAAGAGATAGAGGGAAAGCCATAGCCCTTCAAGTAGTTGAAAATGAAAAGTCCGAGTCAGGAGACGACAATGATGAAATGGTCCTCTATGCTTAGAGGTACGTTCAAAAGTTCATAAGGAATAAGATAAGGAAAGGCAAGGAGTCCAAGGAGTCAGATGATCAGAAGAAAAGCAATGACAAGTGCTTTGGGTGTTCAAAACACGGACATCACATCAAATACTACCCTCAACGATCACGAGAGGACAACGACAGGGTCAAGAAGCCTGTCCAACGATCATTCAACAAAGGACCATAGAAAGAAGCCTTCGTTGCCGCATGGGGAGATTCTGAACAAAGTGATGACAATCAAACCTCAGACAGCGACACCTCAGAAGAGGAGAAGGCTCACCTATGCCTTGAAGATGTGTGCTTGATGGCACAAGGCAATGATGTCTCAGAATCAGAAAGAGAAAAAGAACAACATAAGGTAAACTATTATCAACTTAGAAGGAGAATTCAGTAGGCTGAACTTCTAGGACTTAGAAAGTTTTCTCTTATATTAGTTGATCACCTAGAGACATTAGAAACTAAAAACGATGAACTTTTGGAAGAAAATGAAAAATTAAGAAAAACCTCGGATAAAAGCAAGGTAGACAATCTCAGGGCACTCATGAAATTAAAAAGAGATTATAGTGAAATTCTCACCGTTTATGAAAAGTTGAAATACGAAAAACAACCTGAAATCGATGAATTGATTGTTGCTCTTAACACTAAAGAAAAGGAACTAGCTACCATCAAAGAAAAATATTCCAAGATAGATGTTGTTTCTAAGACACCCATAAGGAGAAGCAAACGACAGGTCAGATGCCAATCAGAGACCAGTCATAGAGATGTCTGCAACTTATGCAGACAACCCGGTCATCATGAGTTCAATTGTCATAAAACGAGTTTTATGAGGCATTGGCAACTCAAGAAACTAGGACTAAAATGGGTAGTAAAAAATTATCTGAGAATATTAAATGGTGGAAATGGGTCCAACCTTTCTGTGGACCCTAACCCCACACCACTAACGTGTTAAGTGCAGAATCGAGTGAGAATGGACCCCTGCTGGTACATCAACAGTGGGTGCTCTAAACACATGATAGGAGACTAGAAGAAGTTCTTCTCACTCGAACCCGGAAGCCAAGGAACCGTTTCCTTTGGCGACAACAAGAAAGGTAAAATCATCGGTGTAGGTAAGGTTGGTATTACATCTGACTATGTCATAGATAGTGTAAATCTAGTTCATGGTTTAAAATTCAACTTGCTTAGTGTTTCTCAAATTTGTGACAAAGGGAATTCAGTTCACTTCTATCCTACACATTGTAGCATAGTAAGTCAGAACAATGGCAAAGAGTTGTTTAAGGGAAAAAGATGAAAAAAAAGACAAGGGCATGTTAGCACTTCTTTGCTAAGAAAACTTGTCAAGAAACAGTTGGTAAGAGGTCTTCCTGAGATTAAAAAATCTGAGACCAATCTTTGTAATGCTTTTGTTAGAAGCAAACAAACTAAGGCTTCTTTTAAATCAAAGAACTCAGTTAGTACATCCAAGCCACTTAAATTACTTCACATGGACTTATGTGGACCTATGAGAGTTAAAAGCTTTGGAGGAAATTGGTATGTGTTTGTAATTATTTATGATTACTCACGGTTTGTTTGGACACTCTTTATTCCTTCCAAAGACAAAGTCCTTGAGAAATTTCAAGCCTTTGCAGGAAAAGTCCAAGTACAACTCAGTCTTAAGATCAAGACTCTTCGGTCTGATCATGGGTCAGAATTTGAGAATCAACAATTCATGGATATGTGTAAACAACATGGGATTAGTCACACATATTCAGCACCAAAAACACCCCAACAGAATGGGGTAGTTGAGCGAAAGAACAGAACACTACAAGAGGTAGCCAGGGCCATGCTATTGGGGAGCAATCTTCCTCAAGTCTTCTGGGCCGAAGCGGTGGCGACTGCATGCTACATCATAAACAGAACGCTCATACGACCGATCCTCAACAAAACTTCCTATGAGTTAATCAAGGGAAGAAACCCAAACATAAATCACTTCAGAACATTTGGTTACAAATGATATGTCCATAACAATGAAAAGAGTCTTCTTGGGAAGTTTGATGCCAGAAGTGACGTGGCCATCTTCCTTGGATACTCTGAAAGAAGCCGGGCATACAAAGTATACAACAAAAGGACACTGAAGGTGGAGCAAAGTGTGCACGTAGTCTTTGATGAGGCTGACGTACACAAGTTCAAGGAATCTGATGAAGATAAAGAACTTGGATTCAATCTAGCTGATAAGAATCACATAGATAATCCCAAAGATGAATCACCGACTGAAGAGAACTTGCCTGACAGGTCAGCAACAGGTCAACAACAGGTCGACGAAGGAAACAATGATGTAGAGGATCCTCTCTCTCCATCAACCATTCATCAATCTTGTACTTTGTACAAAAATCATCCATTGGAGAATATCATATCAGACATATCCAAAGGAACTCAGACAAGCGCATAAACTCGAGATGTTTTAGCCTTCTCAACGACAGTCTCACCCATCGAGCCCAAGAACGTCAAGGAAGCTCTTAGAGACTCAGACTGGATCAATGCAATGCAAGAAAAACTAAACCTGTTTGAAAGACGCAAAGTCTGGCATCTTGTGCCTCGCCCTACTCATCAAGAAGTACTTGGCACAAAATGGGTATTTAGAAATAAGCTGAATGAAATGGGAGAAGTTGTCAGGAACAAAGCTCGTCTGGTAGCTCAAGGATATCGTCAACAAGAAGGAGTAGACTTCCAATAAACCTTCGCTCCAGTAGCAAGGATAGAATCTATCAGATTACTAATTGCATTTGTTGCACACAAAGGAATCAAACTCTTCCAACTTGACATCAAGAGTGCCTTCCTAAATGGGTACGTCAAAAGGAAGTATATGTTGAGAAACCTCCAGGTTTTGAGACACAATAAGGAGAAGACATGGTACTCAAACTTGACAAAGCTCTTTACGGGCTCAAATAAGCTCCAAGATCATGGTATGATCGCCTGTCCTCCTCTCTATTGGAAAATCACTTTAAAAGAGGTAAAGTAGACAAAACTCTATTTGTTTACAACAACAAAAGAGGTTTCCTAACTATGCAAGTATATGTTGATGATATAATCTTTGTAGCCTCTGATGAGAAATATTGTAAAAAGTTTGAAGCATTGATGAAAAAGGAATTTGAGATGAGTGATCTAGGAGAATTGAAATTCTTCCTAGGACTTCAAGTCAAGCAGAATGATGAAGGGACCATCATATCCCAAGAGAAGTACGTAAAAGACTTGCTAAAGAAATTTGGAATGGAGGGATGTAAGACGTTTGACACACCAATGGCAGTTGGCACTAAGATGGGTATCATGACTGGTGACCGACCGGTCGACCAGCAATCTTACAGAGAGATGATTGGTTCTCTACTATATTTAACTGCTAGTAGACCTGACATCATGTATAACGTTTGCTTATGTGCCAGGTTTCAAGCAGATCCAAGAGAAAGTCACCTCACAGCTGTAAAAAGAATCCTACGTTACTTAAAAGGAAGAGTAAATTACTCAGAACCTCCTTCACGAATGGGCATAATACAGTTAACCGCCTTGTGTTTATCATAATTATTGGTAACCACCTTGAGGTTACGGTATTTCTGACTATGAGCCCCTGAACTATAACTTTGTTATTAAAACGTTAACTAAATGGTTGACTCATCAGCTTACTCACATTATTAATGCGTGCCTGGACAACAAAACTGCTTAATCAACATCGTTTAACTCTCCTTCATCTCAATTCAGATGAATTTTTGAGGTAGCGTTGATGTTTTTCAGACAATAAGAATGTTGATTAAGTAGTGTTCTTTGTCCAACATGTCCTTAATAATGTGAATAAGTTGATGGGTCAGCACATGGTTAACGTTTTGATAATAGAGTTATAGTTCGGGGGTTCATAGTCAAAGATACTGTAACCTCAAGGTAGTTACCAATAATTATAATTAACACAAGGGGGTTAACTGTATTATGCCCAATCCTCAAGGGGGTTCTGAGTAATTTACTCTAAAAGGAACCATGAATCTTGGTATCTTTTATCCTAAGTTCACTTACTGTAACGTTGTAGGATTTTCAGATGCAGACTATGGAGGATCAATCACCAATAGAAAGAGCACTTCAGGGACAACATTCTTTGTTGGATCATATGTCTGATTGCATGTGGATCAAAGAAACAACAAAGTATTGCAATCTCAACAGCTGAATCTGAATACATTGATGCGGCAAGCTGCTGTGCCCAACTCCTATGGCTCAAACAACAAATTGGTGATTATGGCGTCAAAACAGGTACTTACCAATTATATGTGATAATACAAGTGCCATCTCTATTTCCAAAAATCCTGTCCATCATTCTCGTACCAAACATATTGACATTAGACATAGTTTTCTTAGAGATTGTTGTAAAAAAGAATTAGTTGGTTTAAAGTATATTTCTACTAAAAATCAACTAGCTGACATCTTTACAAAGCCATTAAGTAGAGAAAGGTTTACTAAGATTATTCATGATCTTGGTATGATATTCATTAATCACAGTTAAACTACTTTTATTTCCAATAATCGGTCAACGACATGTGAGCAACACCTGTTATATTGTCGTTCAGTAGTCAACGATCAGTTTAATGCATAGAAAACATGTCAAATGACTACTTGAAACAGATATGTCATATTTTTACAAAAGTGAGATTAGGTTAGAGACAGTCCAACGGATAGAAACAGAAAAACTTCTCAACGGATCGCTGACAACCGTCACGACTGCTGCCCGTTATGAATAGTTCCATTAGGACATGTCAGCGAGCGGACGAGGAGCGGTCGCCGACCGTTACTCGATATCTATAAAAGGGTGATGGGAGTTTTACTCCTATCACACTATTGACCTCACACTCTCTAATCTCTCTAAGCGATCAAAGCATATTCTCTTCTCTCTTACAAACAACTTCGTGATCAGTGCAAAGAACCTCGCTTCACAGCATCTCTAAAGATTTCTCTAGCGAAAGGTTTTAAACTCCAGAA
The DNA here is from genome assembly GCA_023374045.1 of Limonium bicolor. Classification (NCBI taxonomy): domain Eukaryota; kingdom Viridiplantae; phylum Streptophyta; class Magnoliopsida; order Caryophyllales; family Plumbaginaceae; genus Limonium; species Limonium bicolor. The sequence continues at coordinate 100,889,363 of CM041782.1, forward strand.
ATCCTTCAATCAATCATGGCACCCAAATCCTCTCTCCACAATGCGGCACTCAAGGAATCTTGCTCTGGACAAGTGGCTGACAAAAAATCGACAGAAGCTCACACAGAATCACCTCCTCCTTGAAGTTCCAAAGACCTAGAAGATCAACTTGTGCGTCGGGTAACTGACGAAGGCGAACTTCTACATAGTGAGGTACACTATTTAAGCCACGATTTTCCCAAGCTCCATCACCTTATTCAAACAGAACTCCTCAGGCCAAAAATACTCCAAGCTCCTACCTCTACAGAAAAATAAAAAATGTCTTCTCATGTCCCCTTACCTAAAACCTCCAAAGACACCACAAAGAAATCAAAAGCCAAACAATCAAAGTCCAAAGGCCATTCAACCACCACAACTAGTCGTTTAACTCGCGCATCTAGGCGCGCCCAAAAACCAACAGAACCGCAAAAATTTCATTCTACTCCAGAAAAGATCACACGACGACTGCTCTTCTCTGATGATGATGATGAAGCAACTATCTCAGCTGAAATCGAGGCAGCTGTACAACAACTGGAAGAAGACGAGGTTCAAATCAATGAACCAGCGCAAAAAGACACTTCAGTGGAGGAAATACTTCAAGAGACAGCAGCTGACTCTGAGGAAGAGGCAAAACTCATCGCCGAGTCGGGGGAACCACTCGTTGATAGGTCTCTTACACCTCAACGACAGCTTCAGGTTGAAGACAGTGACATAGAGTCGCCATCACATGTCACACTTATGCACAAGGAGCGTGAGCAACTGAAGGTGGCAAAAGGCAAAGAGAAGATGGTTCTTTTGCCACATACTAAGGAACAGGAGGAGCTCCTTCAAGCTAAGAAGGCCGTGGTCAAGTCTTAACCTCCTCAATCTCTAAAATGACTTAAGAAACTCAATGAGCTTTAGCCAGCCTTGATTAAAGCTGAGAATGTCAACGAAAGATCTTGTCCCGTCCTACCTAAGACGTTGGACATAGAATGGATGGAAAAGATGGGCCTAGGAGAAGTCGTCGAGCTACTGGAGTTCCAACAATGGATCGACTTCTTCCAGAAGCCTATCCCTGTCTACACAAAGCTGCTGAAAGAACATATGCAACACCTTGGACCGCTCCGAAGTGATAAAGATGACAACTATATCGTCTCACGAGTTCAAGATACCGAAATCACCATCTCCAAGTCTTGGGTCTTCGAGACTTTTGGTTTAGAATTAGAAGGACTAATCGTCCCAAAAGAAACATCATGGAGTGATCTCAGTCATCTGGGAGGAAAAATGGTAAGCTTGCTCAACAAAGGAGCAACATTGTAGAACTTTCCTGCGGCTCAAATGTCAATACCTGATAGAGTCCTTTTCAGTTTGCTCACCCACAACATAACTCCACGAAATCAACGAACACACATTGTCAACGCGAGAGACGTAAGGTTACTTTATGCTCTCAAGATCAAAGAGAAGATTGACCTTCCTGCAATGATTCTCCTTACTCTGGATGAAAGCAGACATGTCAATCAAGGGTTAGTACATGGAGGAGTAGTAACCAAGGCTCTATTCGAAAATAGAGTGGAAATCGACGGGGTCCATGAATGTACACGAACTACTCAAGACAGCATCTACTTAGAGATGTTGTCAAAATTAGGTATAAGGACCAAGGGAGATCAGTTAGTGGTTATCCATAAGCAAACCAAGAGTGAAGGTTCAAGGTTAGAACCTCGTCCAACAGGAAGAGCATCAGCACTCAAGAGGAAGAGAAGTCTCTCACCGGTCCACGATATGTCAGGGACCAGTCTGGATACCTCAACTACAGATATTCTGAAGAGGGTGAGAGTCACTCTCACGGCTGTGCAGGCTGTCTCCGCTGAACCAAGTGTTCATCACATGGTTCAAGGAGCAATAGATTTTATAGACACTCACATAGCCTGAGCGTTCTTTGTCTCCTGCAGACTTAAGTGAAACCGTGAGAATTAGAGTTAGGACTAGATTTTTCTTTTCCATCAAATGCTCTAATTTTCCTTTGACTATCTGTTTCATAGTACCTTTTGGACATCAATAAAAATGCAACTGATTTTTGTTACTTTAATGCTTATGATGGGTACGAAATAATTTATTGTCTTGGCTGCTTCTTCCTTGATTAAAAATTATAAAATGATCTGAGATATTTAGTCCCATCCATTCCACTAATCCAAACTCTGAACTTGACACCTAAAAAGCCTACAAACATAGCCCACTGCTAAACGAAAAATTGTAGGGAAACATATGTACAAAAAGAATAAAATAATAAACTAATCCTACAACTCTACTACGGGTAGCAAAATAAAACCCGGTCGGAGTATAGTGTAAATATATTACGACCGAGAGTATCGAACCCAGGGACTTATAAAAAACTAGTCCTAATCCGGTAATAACCTATTCTAAGACAAGGGGGGAAATTGAAATATTTTCTAACCCTAATTAAAACTAACTACACTAAGTGGTATTTACAAGGAAATTATTCTTGATTCAGGGTGTAAAACCATCTAAGTATCAATATGAACTCGAAACATAAACACAAGCCTTCGAATTAACCAACAACTGAACACGCCGGGTGTCCTGCCGGATACCACTTGCACGGCATATTCAAAGACATTGAATATGCCGGACATTGGCCACCCGACAGTGCATCCGGCATAGTCATAATGCATATTCTTTTTCCAGTTTCCGAGAAGAAAACAGAAGACTCACTACCTATTAACAATCCGAGCATATATCATGCCACGAAATGAACAAAGTAATGGGAAATGTGGGTTAATTCTCACTCTTACTACTAACTCTTAATTCATAAGAAAAGAGTAGAAAGATCATTAAGAGAGTCTAACCTATCTTACTTGGGATTAATCCTCCACAAGTAAAAATTGCATGAAGAGAAAAAGAGATCAACCAATTCTCCTTCATTAAGAACCTTACTCTTAATAAACTTGAAAATTATATTAAGAAGATCATATTGGTTTACAAAGAGAGTTGCATTCCGTGACCAAAGAACAAACAAGGAATTCCTACTCCACCATCCACACAAATCGAGAGAGAGAATACACAGGAGATAAGAAGATTGGATGTAGCCTTAACCCGCCATGGATTCTTCTCTATGCATGGAAAGTTGCATAGAACTTCCTTGGACACCAACACCTTGGAATGAGGCGAAAATGGAGTAATGAATGGAGTGTAATATGATGTTGAAGTGTGTTGAAAAGTGTAGCCCCTTGTCCTATTTATAGGCATCACATTCTTCTCGTGCCGGATGTCATGCCGTGCAAGTTATATCCGGCATATAATAACCACGTGCCCAACTGCTAACGGTCGAAACCGCCAAATCTGCGCGAAGAGGTACCAGTGCCGGACAGGATATGTCCGGCACCATACCCGGCATAGGTTGGTTTGGCAACGGTAATTAACTGCCATCGTCTGGTCAATCGAGGCGACTTTTCTCATGTATGCCGGATTGGATATACCCGGCAACGTACCCGGCATAGAGTGTTTTTCTGCTCCACGTTTGTGCCGTGCAGGTATGATCCGGCCTTATGGTCAGAAATGTCTCCTTGTATGGAAAAACATATAAAACATCAATCTGAACAAATAATAGACTTAATACATAATATAGCATAAATATTAATTATTCTAACCTTAATTTGGCTAATAATCTTATAATTAAGTACACTAAAACATGATAAGTCTGAGGCTTATCAAGGCCCTACACTTACCTTTTGCTAGTCCTCGAGCAAAACAAGATTAGAAAGGAATAAATACTTATGCACAAAACAGATAAACTTTAGAATGACAATTAGATAAATATTCCTAACCATATGACTCTAATTCATAAGTATCACTTAATCATCCTTATTCCACCAGAAACATACTAATGGGTATAAAATAAACAATTTCAAAACCGATCAAAAACTTTCGGGCTATTTTACATAAGGGATTTTGTAATCTCTCCTTTTTCCGGTTTCCATCATTCAGCTCTATTTTTCAAGAGTTTCTGAATGTGGCCAAGATACTCATCGATGGTTTTTATGTGTTCAGCCCTATTTTTCAAGGGTTTCTGAATCAACCATGATTTTTTTTTTGCTTTGAAGAATGGGGAATTTAGGAGAAAAACAAAAGGAAAAACTCTCGTTTGTTTCTTTTATTTTGAGGCAATTTTTGCAACCTCAAAATGCTTCTTTTTTCCGGAAGAAGATTCTTCTTTTTTTCTTCTTCTTTTTTTTTCTTCTTTTTGAAGCTTCTTTTTTCTCTTTTTTTTTACATAATCCCTATTTGAGATATTCACCCAAAAGAATTATCACCATTTTGGCAAAGAAAAGAAAATATTACCCATAAGTAAATCTGAGATAGAAATGGGAGTAAGGTCATATACTCATGTTAATAAAGAGAATCAAGAAGTTAAAAACATGAATCTACAAGTCATTAGAAAGGTTACCTCTTGAGAGAACATGCTTTCATCCTTTTCTATTCTTACTTTGTCAACGATATGCAAAAGCTTAGTAGAACATTGATAAAATCTCAGCTTATAACATATTATTTAGATACAAAGTAGTTTTGGCAAAAAAATAATTTTTTAAGGGGGGACCCCTGCCCTACACTTGGCAGGAACACTGTCCCCAGTGTTTCAAAAAGAATAAAGAATAAAAAATTCAAAGAATCAATGAATGGTTTTGTAAAAATAAAATGAATTAAAAGAATAATAAAAAATACTCCCCCTGTGGAAGAATGAGGGCACAAATGCCCTACACTTGTGGCGAGCCGCGGAGTCAGAATTGTCACAGCATGAGCCAACTAAAATAAAGGCACTGTAACCAAAAACTCACTAAAATATCAAGCTTCCATAATATGTAAGAGAGAGTTTACTGAGAATCCATTATGCATACAAGGTAAAAGAACAATAAAAGAAAATGGAAGGAAAATAAAATAAAATAAAAGAGAAAGAAAGAGAGAAAGAACTAATGAACTGCTGCCTGCATGGAGGATGGTGGTGGAGAGTCTGAAGAAGAATCAGGTGAAGCGTCTGGAACATCAGAAAGGCTAGAAGAGCTAGGGGTAGGAAGTCCCTTCTTCTTCGCCTCTCGACGCGCCTTCCTCTTCTCCTTGTCCCGACGTAGAAGACTCTTAACCAAAGCAGCTATGGAACAAGATACCCTCTTCTTCATCTCCTTTCTCGCCTTCTTTCGGTCGGCCGCCATGGACTTGTTCATCTCCGCTACAGCCAACATGAGATCATCAACCCGTCTCCCTCTCATCCTGGCGCTGAGATATACGCTCCTCAAACGCCTCCTGTCTCTGCCCAACCTCAGCCTGCTGCTGCACCACAGAGTCTACTCTGGTAGTCAACTCTGTGCGCATACCCTCATAACTCTGCCGGAAGGAATCAAAATCACCCCACGCGGCCTGCTGAGCGGCCTGGAAGGCCTCCATAGAGTGTCGCTGCTACTGGAGCTCCTGACGGAAGTGATTGAGCTCTGCAGCCACTCTAGGGTCTGCATCTGAAGTAGAGGTAGGGGTGGTGCGGTGGCAATCGGAGGTGGTGGAGGCAATAATAGCTGATCACCTCCCCCTGATAACTGGGATAGTCCTGAGCAGTAGGGGTCCGGGACCTCCGATCTGGGGGAACATAAAGGAACTCCCCTGAGGGTGACTCTCTGAACCACCAGCGTCGAATGAGAGCACGATCAATAGGGGCAGACTCGGGCTGAAAATGTAGGCCTTGAGGGATATGAGTCTCCCCTATCGTCTGCATAATATGCTGGTGAATGAGCATGGGGAAGATGGGGCGCTGTCCCTCTCGATGCATGATGGCGCGGACCAACTGCGCGAACATCAATCTCTGAACCGGGAAACACGAGTCAACTGCTCCCTGAGCTGGCCCGAGAAGATACTGTAGAAGAGCGCAGTCCATATCATTCAGCTCGTCATGCTTGCACGGCCGAATGTTATGGCGGATAATCTCCATGGCCACACGTAACTGGAGATCGGTGATGTAGGTCAAGGGGATCACCTCGCGATCCTTAGTGTGAGCTCTATCCATGTAGCGCGTGCGTGATCCGAATCGAGAGCGAATAGCGGCATGAGCATCTGCGAGAGTCTGTCGACTGAAGGATCTCTGTCGAGGGTCAGCGTCGATGCCCAAGATCTGTGCGATGCTCTCTGGTGTAATAATGATACAACGTGTAGAGATAAATGAACGGATCAGAACTCCTGACGTCTGGGGGGTCCCACGGTACTCGGAGTCGGCGTAAAACTCACGCACCAACCCGGGGTAAAAGTGTCCATGACCAATGTCTAAGATCCCCAACCAACCATGTCACTCGAAGAGCTCTGAAATCGCAGATAGTAGGCAGACCTCAGGATGCACTCGCCTCTCCCGTACCCACTTACCTTTCATCTTGGACTGATGAAAGTACTGAGCAGCAGAAGGATTTACGAATCCTTCCTCATCAAAAGTAGGTACATCAGGAATGCGAGGAGGGAGAGGGAGAGGCGTACCAAAATCATCGTGCTCTGGAGCAGAAGAAGTGGAACCAGGGCCGCTCTGAGTCTCTGGAGAAGTCCTCTTCTTCCTCTTGCCAGCCCTTGTCTTCTTGGCTGGAGGCGGCGCGGCACTACTGGAAGCTGGCTCCTTGCCTGCCCGTCTGGTAGATCGACGAGGTGGCGCAGGTGCAGGAGGAGCCTCCTCTTCCTCCTCTGTAGTGGCATCAGCGAAGACTGCCTCAGCCTGGTCTAACAGCTCATCCTCCTCTGAGTCAAAACCAGAAACGCGTGGAGGGGTAGTGGCTCTTCTGCGAGTCATCTATAAGTAAAGAGCAGAGGAAGATACCAGACAATAGTTCATCAATGTTAGTTTTACAGAATTTAAAACTCAAATATCCTGTAGACGGACATGGTGCGCCCCTATGCTTGTGAATCAGAATCCTAATCGACTACTTCTCAACAAATTATTACTATAGGCATTAATTCAAAAGACTAGATCCACAATAGGCAAAGAAGAATCAATCAGACAGCGTGCCGGGTGGGATGCCGGATAGAATACACCCGGCATATTCAAACAAAAGCTTGCCGGACGTGATGCCGGACCGAACTTATCCGGCATTTTCATACTTCGAACCCAGAAATTTGCAGAACACACAGAATCGCACCAGACCACATAAAATCAGTTTCAGCAGGTTCTGAAATCCCTAATGCACTATACTAAGATACGAATCTAACAAAAATGTCACATTAAACTAAACACAAATAAAAATCGCATTCGAAATGGCGACAAAGGAACCTGTTTTTGTTTCGTTTTCTGGCGTCGAATCTGGGCAACTTCGACAGCTGCTTGTGGCTGGGCGGCGATTGGAGTAGCTTGTGGGTTCAACTTGAAGCTTGGGGCGGCGACAGGGTTTACAGCAGAGGCGGTGCTGGGCGCGTTTGTAGTAGGGTAAAAATGGGTCTGTGAAACCCAACTTACCCGCTGTTATTATTTTTTACAGAAACGCGATATGCCGGGCGGGATGCCGGGTTCCATCTAACCGGCATAATGAATATTTAACAATGTCGGGTACCGAATGCCTGGCCATGAGCACGGCATGTCTTCCTGGGGTGCCTCTTCTGAATTTGCTCAGTGCCGGGTAAACATAACCGGCATCGGTCACGGCACATTCAAAAATAACGAAGGGTTAAGTTAATCAATTGAATAAAATTAATGAATCAAATATCTATAAAACAATTAGAAGAAATAAAGAATAAAAGAATGAATTAATTTGAAATTAAAATTTTACAGAAATAAACACAAAAAGAAAGAAAGTGAAATCAAACCGGCCGGATACGGTGCCGGTTAATATTAATCCGGCATAAAACATTTTCTGCACTTGTCGGGCTTAATGTACCCGGCATGGGATCCGGCATATGCAATTAGATAAAAAATAATGAACATATTAATTTAAAGAATAAAGAATAAGAAAAGAAAGAATAAAGAATAGGGCGATTACCTATTTTAGGACTTGGACTAATTCCAAGTCCCCGGCAACGGCGCCAATTTGCTAAACGAAAAATTGTAGGGAAACATATGTACAAAAAGAATAAAATAATAAACTAATCCTACAACTCTACTACGGGTAGCAAAATAAAACCCGGTCGGAGTATAGTGTAAATATATTACGACCGAGAGTATCGAACCCAAGGGACTTATAAAAAACTAGTCCTAATCCGGTAATAACCTATTCTAAGACAAGGGGGGAAATTGAAATATTTTCTAACCCTAATTAAAACTAACTACACTAAGTGGTATTTACAAGGAAATTATTCTTGATTCAGGGTGTAAAACCATCTAAGTATCAATATGAACTCGAAACATAAACACAAGCCTTCGAATTAACCAACAACTGAACACGCCGGGTGTCCTGCCGGATACCACTTGCACGGCATATTCAAAGACATTGAATATGCCGGACATTGGCCACCCGGCAGTGCATCCGGCATAGTCATAATGCATATTCTTTTTCCAGTTTCCGAGAAGAAAACAGAAGACTCACTACCTATTAACAATCCGAGCATATATCATGCCACGAAATGAACAAAGTAATGGGAAATGTGGGTTAATTCTCACTCTTACTACTAACTCTTAATTCATAAGAAGAGAGTAGAAAGATCATTAAGAGAGTCTAACCTATCTTACTTGGGATTAATCCTCCACAAGTAAAAATTGCATGAAGAGAAAAAGAGATCAACCAATTCTCCTTCATTAAGAACCTTACTCTTAATAAACTTGAAAATTATATTAAGAAGATCATATTGGTTTACAAAGAGAGTTGCATTCCGTGACCAAAGAACAAACAAGGAATTCCTACTCCACCATCCACACAAATCGAGAGAGAGAATACACAGGAGATAAGAAGATTGGATGTAGCCTTAACCCGCCATGGATTCTTCTCTACGCGTGGAAAGTTGCATAGAACTTCCTTGGACACCAACACCTTGGAATGAGGCGAAAATGGAGTAATGAATGGAGTGTAATATGATGTTGAAGTGTGTTGAAAAGTGTAGCCCCTTGTCCTATTTATAGGCATCACATTCTTCTCGTGCCGGATGTCATGCCGTGCAAGTTATATCCGGCATATAATAACCACGTGCCCAACTGCTAACGGTCGAAACCGCCAAATCTGCGCGAAGAGGTACCAGTGCCGGACAGGATATGTCCGGCACCATACCCGGCATAGGTTGGTTTGGCAACGGTAATTAACTGCCATCGTCTGGTCAATCGAGGCGACTTTTCTCATGTATGCCGGATTGGATATACCCGGCAACGTACCCGGCATAGCGTGTTTTTCTGCTCCACGTTTGTGCCGTGCAGGTATGATCCGGCCTTATGGTCAGAAATGTCTCCTTGTATGGAAAAACATATAAAACATCAATCTGAACAAATAATAGACTTAATACATAATATAGCATAAATATTAATTATTCTAACCTTAATTTGGCTAATAATCTTATAATTAAGTACACTAAAACATGATAAGTCTGAGGCTTATCACCCACAAGACGTAGCACCTCATTAAATGCCACTCACCGATCAGTCGTTGAGCATATCCAAAGTGTCTATAAAACTTGCTTACTCCTTTTACCACTCATAATCATCTCACGTAATGGCTCAATACCCACAAAGCTCATCCAGCTCGAATGAGCAAACCATTCACTCCACCATTCGCAAGTTTATGACCACAAAACACCCAAAGAAATAAGTCGCCCAAAGCTATGTTCAACCAGATTCCGACTCTCTCACAGCTTGGTCTATCACCTAAAGTATTACTCTATCACAATCACATTCTCCACATTGCATGGAGTTCTCCATAGATTCTGATGAGTCTAACCTTTCAACCACAGCTGAATCTCCTTTGATCACCGCACCCAAAGCCAAACCTTCTTGGATCAAAGCCGGTTTTTTGGAGGAAGAGCCTAATTGCTCAGAGGATTATGAATGGGATACCCAACTATGTCACTCTAACTAGATTATCTTGATCATATTTGTAGTTTGTAATCTATGGAATGTCATGGCCTTTATAACATCTTACGTCGTGTAGTTGCTCCCTATTTTGCTGTATGGCAAAGGGGGAAAGAAAAGTATATGTACTTGTGAGAGTATGTCTATCGTCCTTGTACTATGTATCATCTGAATGATACCTTATCTATCTATGATATAACATAAAAGCTGTCACTTATGTTCACTTATGATATCATTCGTTAAAATTTTTTCATTCTTATAAACTCTTAATAAACTCATGGGGATCCTTCTTAGGGAAAATCTCTCAATTCTTGAATGCCAAGTACATAATAAGTGTATAGGTTGCCATCATCAAAAAGGGGGAAATTTTTAAGACAAGATTCTTTAGTTTTGATGATAGCAAACCTTGTGTTGTCTATCTAATGCATTTGTCAAGATTCATGATTTCAGATAGACAGGTGAGTAAGTGGCTTAGCACGCAAGGTTGCAAGAGCACTTAAGTCATGAGTGGCATAGCACGCAAGGTTGCAAGCGTGCTCAATCCACGACATGTGCTCTACCAGTCGGGCACCTGTCGACCAGAGCTCTGGAGAACTTCTAGCAAGACACAAGCAGTTAAGAACCACACCATCACATATATCATACATCAAACATCAAACAAGAACCAAACAGAGTTAGCAACATCAACAAACTCACTCAAACTATTCACAACCACACAAGCAACTTGCTCATGACAAACACACGACAAAAGGTGTATCTCATTAATATGCAAGATAACAAGATAAGCAAAGGCTATTGATGAACATCATTACATAGTCGTAATACTTCAGAAGAGAGCATTTATGAGCATTAATTAGCCAGACAAGTTCAGACAAGTTGAAGTGTGCAAGTGGTGACCGACCACTTGGGGAGACGCTCCGCCAACTTGCCCATTCACAAGGCAACGCGTGTGCTGGTGGCTCCAGACCAAGTTGGACAAAAATCTGCAAGTAGGGTGTGGATATTATATTATAGAAGAATGAGTATTTTACTCTTAGAGTCTACAACTCCAAGGTTGTAAGTTGGCATCTCAAGTAACTTGTATAAATATGTGTCTTAATGTTCCTTGTAAGACAAGCCCCTATACGAGAGAAAAGATAGAGATCATCTGGGCAAGTGTGGATCACACTTAGGAGTGTGTGTAAGTGCTAGGGAGTTGTTGAGCTAGAGAGGACTGGGTCAGAGTATCAATACATTGGGTATTTGATAGGATGACAGGTCGGGGAACGGTCGGTGAACCGTAGGCCGATAGTCAGGAGAGGGTTGACGACTTTAGGGGTAAAGTCGAAACTGTCCCGGGAGTCCGTGTGTGTGGCAAGGGAGGTTGAGTGAATTTCGTGTGTATAAATTCTCAATCGAAATGTGTTTTCCAGTTTAATAGTTGTCTCTCGTCTATCAAGTTTTATTTGAGTCCACGATACGTCCACGACACGTCGGGGACACATCACGAGAGCTTGCGAGTTTCATGGATGTGTGGCGGGATGATGGTGGTGATGATATGTGGTGATGGAAGGTGGTATCAATCGAGAACAAGAGGGCTATGACTAGGACGTGAACTGTTGTGGAGATGGATGGTGGGTGGAAGTCGGCGTGGCTGGAGCAATATGGACGTACTGGAGAATGATATGCTGATGAGGTGTATGAATCTCGTGAATTGGATGTATCAATATGTGTATGGAGAGTCTGTGTTGGGTCCATCGTATCGTAGTATGGCATGGAGTATATATAGCGATTCTGACTTTTATCTCTGTGGAAAGATAAAAATATTAGTATTTTTATCTTTTCTGTAGGGCGGCGCTCCGAAGGACCAACTCCCTTGTTGCGTCCATACTTGTGTCCGGCCAACAAGGTCGGACACCTCTGAATATTTTCGTCTGACAACTTCCGGGCGTGAATTTCCTGTGAGACGTCCGGGCATGTCCTACCTTCTGTCCGCGTCCGGATATGACTAACTTTGACATGCTGTTATTCGACCCTTGTCCGGCTTAGTTGGTCCGGACTTATGTCCGGATGTGACTAATTTCCTCCTGACTGTTGTCCGACCTTACTAGCCCGGACGTAAGTCTGGACAGAACTTCGACATGCTCAAAATTCTTTGTTCTTGCTCCGATTCGCCCCCCGTTTGTACCATTGTGCTCCTTCAGATCCGAACTATGCATTTCCAATACTTTTTCTTGATTTTAACACATTAATAGACATTAGTTCTCAATAAACAAGAATCTCATGAAAAATACTAGATAATAGTGAAATTTAACCCGAATCATCACGAATTTACAAGTAAAATTACTCTTAAAGATATATAAATTTCACACTTATCAATATGCGCCTCATACGCGTGGTTTAGCTCCCCATCAATTGATGCATAGCCCCTGTTACTCTTTCTTTCAATTTGGCCGAATCCTAATCTTTTCTAAGGTACATGCCCCTGTTTGTTAAATCTATGGCTTAGAAACTATTTATTGCTGTCGTTTGGGGCTTGGAATTTTCGGTTGTCTGCTTCTCTGGTTCGAACTTGAGGGGATTTGTTTGACTAGTGGTTGCGACAACAATTTGGCCCCGCTCTCTATTTTGAACTTACCCGCATGCTTGATTTTGCTAGTTAAATGTTGGTGTGGCACCGCTTGATTTGGCTCACTAGTTCGAACAATAATTGTTGGCCATATACTACTATGGCCACCGCTTGATTTGGCTCTCTGGTTCGAAGTTGGTGTGCATTGTATTGGTTGGCCCCGTTAGTTTTGGCTCTCTGGTTCAAACTTGAACTACATTGTTTTGGTTGTAGCCTGTTATCCCGCTTGAATTGGTGATCTGGTTCTGAAGGTTTTAACATGATTTGGCCACACAATTTTGTTTAGTTGGTTGGAACTTGATTCGTGTGGTTTATTTTGGCCATTGTTTATGCTGGTTGGAACTTGGCTTAGTTCCCCCTACTGATTTACCTACTTCAAACTTCAATTGTCTGATTGATTTGGCTCAGTTTAGTGTACGATTTTCCTTGGTATTTTCTTCAATCTATTTGATTGGATTTGCTCTAATTAGTCGGTGCTATATTTTGGAACTGAAATCATGTTGAGATTAGTAAAATTGCCCATACAATTGTGACACCCAATATTGTCTTAGATAGGAACTCGTACTTATAACGGCCGCCCTACCTTAGGATGTACCCAAAAGATCTTGTCCCGATTATGATAATGTTGATAAGAAGGGATACAAAATTAAGGGTAGTCCAACTGTGGTAGATGTGGTAGTTATAGGTACAGTAGTTCCGTAACATGGCAAGTGGTCGTTGAGTGTCAACACTTGTCTGCTCAGCGATGATGAGGAAAAATACACTCTGAGCTGAATAGTCTTGAATAACAAAAAAGAAGCGATGACGAGGACAAAATTACTCCGAGCTTTACATACACAAATAAAGCGTTTGTGTAAAGTTGATGCTTGGAGACGAGACAACAGAAATGAACCACATCAACAACACACTATAGATTTGAAGAGAAGGCAAAACTATGATGGAGTGGTGGCAGGCGACTAACAATTAGGATTGTATTAGTGCAATTGTTAGGATTTCGGGCCCATTTCCCCAAGATTGTGGTGAGATCGACATGGTTACTGAAAAAGAAAAAATCATAAGATAATATAATGATAAACTAGTGACACAATATTATACATGGTTCGGTCCAAACATGACCTACGTCCATGGGAGGAGATATAACAACATTCATTAAGAAGATGAGGATTACAAGTTTACATGAGGATTACCCAACCAACTCATCAACCCGTGTTTCCCTTAGTGTTTTTACCCGAGTCCCTTTGAGTTCCCATTGAACCACCTTTGACTCTCTTGGGTGTGTTCCCTACTTGTTGGGATGATCCTAAGCTACGGGTTACTAGATCTATTTATAGTGCTGGATCTAAAACCTTCACTTATCCCAACGTTAACCTTGTAACAACCGCTACATAATGGCTCACAAGTTACAACAGTTACAACTTAATTAACACCATCCATTAACACCTAGAAACAACTAACACTCAGGTATCTAGAAAGCTCGAAGTCATAACTTCTTCTTTCAGAGATTTTAACTTCCTCATAATGTTAGAAAACCAAATTCTTTAGACGCCATTAATTTACACCGCATAAATGCTCCTATTAATGTATCTTATACTTCCGTGAAACTCTTCATAAATAATAAATTAATTGGATGACGAAACCAATTAACTTCACAAGAGTAACTCAACGGATTTAGCATTAATTCTAACAGCAATGATGCTATTTATTATTTGTACAAATTCAAAATTAGTAAATGTACATTCATTGTTAAAACGTTGTATTACCTATAATTCTGTTTTGAAATCAATAACATCTCAATATACACTTCACACACATATTAATATATAAATTGTACAAGTTTAATTGCCCGACCGACATTGGTAATTGACTTAATACGTGACTACTAAATTAAATTGCAATTTTATTTAATTATAGATGGCCACTGAACAACACAAAAAAACATTTAAGGGAAAGAAGGGAAAGGAAAAAGGTGAGGGTGAAAGCAGTCGAAACAATGTCACGTGGGATACTAACCAAACTAGTTTCCTCATTGCACTTGTGGGCAAACAATAAGTGCACTCCCTTGGGCGAAATGGCGAGGTAATCAACGGAAACATCCGATGTCCACGGTTGAGGAGGAATTCAACAAAGTTTTCTAGACAGACTACACTTACGCCAATTTCAAGTCCAAGAGGAAAGGACTAAAGAAGCAGTGATCGGATTGGAAAAGGCTGAAGGGTAGCGGTACTATAGGTATTGGGTGGTGTGCAATCAAGCGCACCATTAACACTGACGATGAGTAGTGGGACACCAAGACAACGGTAAATACAAAACATTAATTACAATTGTCAAAAGTTTTTTTCCTATCAATATAACTAATAGTTTTTATTCTATAGAAGGATAACTCGTTCATGCGCTTCAGGACTTAGGGCTTTAGCCCTGAGAAAGAGGACTACCTCCAGCTAGTATTTGGTTACGGTGAGCCGAAGGGGAAATAGAAGTTCAACATGAGCACTCATGTCCCCACGTCAGACGTCGGCGATACTAAAGGAGATCTCGATGGTTATCGGCCTTCGTTCCACCGCGACAACACCGATTGTAGCGAGTCCTTCATTAACAACATGGGGGCGATCAACTTGGACGATGATTTCATCCCCATGGCACCTTATGATGACATAGAGTTTCCCACACCTTCTTCTACCCTTACCGGACCAACTCAGTTGTCTTTCCTAGGAAAAAAGTCCTCTGATGCAGTTGGACACCATTGCTGACGACATACCAGCTACTCGTGCCGTGCTTGAAAAAAAGAGAGAGTTGCAAGAGATGATGACACAACAAGCTATTGCTAGGCAAACCTAGTAGTGGACCGAGAATCAAGCCGTGACAGCTCTATTTAGTATACCAAAGCTGAAGAACGATGATGCCCTACTTGTAGATGCCGTAGCTACCATGAAGATCCCGAGCTGGAGGAACTTGTAAAAGAGCGTGCTGGAGCAGGGAGGAAACAAAGAAGCTATATCGTACATCCATTCTATTTTGGGGAGTTACCGTTCTTCTAGGTCTTAGCTATTTGTTGCTAGTATTTTGAAGTCGATGGACTGTGTTTGTCTGTAGAACTATATCCGCTTGTAGTAGTTGTATTCTCTTGTAGACGATGGACTTCATTTTTCCTAGAACTAGATCTGCTGCAGTACTATATATTTTTTTTTCAAAAATGCGCATCATTTTGGGAACTTGTATTTTATAACTACATGTGTATGTAGTTTTGGTGCCTACCTCATGTATGTTGACTGTTATTTTACATTCCTTAATGAACTAGATTATGCATTACTATTGTTTTTTTGCTATAGTAAATTACTGAATTCCTTTTACGGTGATCATGGCCAATCAAGACTTCATTGGTCGTATAATGAACAGTCCACAAGCGTTCTTGTAATTGGTAACCGCAATTAAAGGGTTTCACCAAGATGCACAGAACGTGATTGATGCAGGCACATTACTACTGGTGTCACACCGACACAACATTCCCCTACCTATTCCTATGCATAACAATGGATTCAACGGGGAAATGTGCGAGAATGCACTACTTTAGAGCAACCCAAAAAGAATTCATAACACGTTAAGGATGGATAAGGATTTGTTCCTCCGTTTGTGCGAGCTAATGGAAGTAAGGTATGAGCTCAAGCGCACATAACACGTCACCATCCAGGTTGACATTGTGATGTTCTTGTATACTGAGACACAAAGCGTCGAACAGAGACGCTTGTGAGAAGTTCAACCTGAATCCAGAGACTGTTAACCACCACTTTAAGCGGGTATTGGGTTTGATATGGGCATTCGGCCATGACCACGTAAAGTCTAATCATCAGGAATGGGCCACGATTCATCCAAAGCTTGCTGGTGACTCTCGTTATGACCCATACTTTAAGGTATCGAATTCCTCGCCTCATGATAGTATGTGCTTTTGACTCAAATTTTAAATTAGGTGACATAAGCTCATGTGTATTAATTATGTAGGATACCATTAGAGTGTTGGATGGTACGTACATTGATGTCGTTATTCCAGGACCGCTGCAATTGGAGTACCGTGGTAGGAGCGGTACCCCAACAATGAACGTGCTCGGGGTGTGTGAATTTAACATGTTATTTATGTTTGTGCTTACAAGATGTAAGGGATTGATGCATGGTGCACCTGTCCTTCATGACGCACGATCTGACCTCCACATGTGCTTCCTTGAACCACCACCAGGTATGATCATTGTGACTTACCGGACTATCAGTAATACCCTTTCGTTAATAATGAGTAACCAAAAATTGTGTTTTGTGGGAAAAGACTACTCAGGTGATAAGGGTTACGCAAATCGTAATGGTGCGATGGCACCATACTTCAGTAACTCGTACCACCCCACTCAATTTAGAGGAGCTCCACCTACGACCCGAAAGGAGTACTTCAGTAGAGCACACTCGTCGTTAAGGAGTGTCATTGTGAGATGCTATAGAGAATTGAAGAAAAAATGGTAGATATTGGCTATGGTACCACCCTACGATGTCGATGACCAAAGTCGGATTGTTAGTGAGTGTTTCGTGTTGCATAACTATGTGATGCCCTTCAACCCACCTCAAGCAACTCAGCCAGTGTTGACAAAGTAGATGGAGGAGGAGGAGGGGGAGATTGATCCAGTGCTGCTAATGATGAAGACGAGGAACACTTGCCCGATGACGACCCGGATGAGCTTGCAGATCCTTTAAGCATGACTAATATGCGGGACAAGATTGTTGATTAGGGGCGGACCCAGAGATTAAAAATTATGGGGTCACTAACAAATAGAAATTTCTATAGTTAATTTTTATGACATTTGTGCGGTCACTAAGACATAAAATATCTACTATTTTATAAAAAAACTACATTAAAACTTACTATAATTATTTTTTTTTTACAAAAGTCATGGGGTCACGTGACCCCTTTCATTCTGCCCCTGTTGCTGATGCTATATATGCTAATGTTAGGCGTTGAATTCCTATTAAACAATATTTTATGTTGTATGAACTTGTGTTGTATTAAATTAATCAGCATTTGGGTATGTATGGACCTACGACGGTAACAAATTACCTGTTTTTAAACACTTGTTGTATTGTAGGCTTCATTTGGTAAAGGGTTTTCTCTGGCATATGTGTGACATTTTATCTCTGATAGTGAAGAGTAAAAATGAAGATGATGAATAACGTAATGAAGAGAATGAATGGAGTGAAAAAAATGAATAGAGTGAAGAGAATTAATACCGAAATTATCGTAATAAAGGGAATGAATACCGTGCATATTGTTGTTTAATAGTTTAGGGTTGCAAAATTGTAGCGATTGATGTGAATAAATTAACTATTTTTTTTTAAATCCAGTTATCATTTGGTTATAAAAAAATGTCATTGAGTCGTATTGTTAAAAGATAATAAGGTATAAAATCTCAATATTTAATTGTATGTACATATAGTAATAGTTTGGTCATATTTTTTGACAACAAAGTTGTATATTTTTATGATGTATACAGTAGCCAAGTTCACTAACTAATTATCGTATTTTCATTTTATTCAAATGTGAACAAGTAGTTAGTGTGTTAAAACCTTGTATAGTTACAATTGTTGTTATCCATTGATAGACCTTAATGTAAATGTTAACAAAAATTGATTGTAATAAAAGCTTGTTGTCTTCCTAATTAATAAATTATGTATATATTAATCTGTATATTTGTTAGTAGTTTCTTTGTTTACATCTAAACGAATAACTATTTTAAAATGTAATATAAAATTTGTAATTGTAGCACAAAAATTGGTAAATGCACTGCATGTAACTAACGTAACTAAATTATTCAAATACGCCAGACAAGACAGCCATATTGCCAAACAGCAGTTTTAAAAACAGCCACAGATATGCCAATACAAATCAACCAGTAAACCACTGTAAAATCACAAGCTAAAATAGTTAAACCAAAACAAATACAAAACAACCACAAAAAATAATGCCCAATAGAGCCAAGCAACCTCTGATCACTACAATTATTTCCAAGACAACTACTTTTGGACAATACACCTCAAAAAACCAACGGACAAAGGCGAAAAGTTTAGGACTTTTCTAGGGGTGAGCATTTGGATAATTCGATTAACCGAAATCCAAATTGTAAAAACAAATTTGGATTTTGGTTAATTCGGTTTTTAACCGAATTATCCAAATTTTGATCAAAACCGAATTAACCGAAATCCAAATTATCCAAAATCTGAATTTTTTTTAAGTTGAAAACCGAAAACCGAACTGAAATCCAAAATTTCCATTAGTTCGGATTTCAATTAACCGAAATAAAAAAAAATCCGAAAACCGATTTTATAAATCGGATTTCAGTTAACCAAATTTTTTCTAAAAAAAAAACAAACACATTTTTTTGTTTCATGTTCATCATCAGCAGCAGTAATAACCGTAAGCTGCTAGAAATTTGTGAATTCCCTAGTTGTCAATTCATCACAACAGAAACAGAAAGAACTCACTCAAACATTAGACTAGTTACATCAAACTAGGGGTGAACATCGATGAATGATGTTCCAAAACAACCAGTAATATATAATTAATTTGACGAAAAAAGAATAGAATGACATTATATAATTGAAGGATTGGAGCAATGTGAGATAGGGTTTTGAATTTTTACGTTTTGTTTGTCATGTTTAAAGAGTATTAACTATTAAGGAAAGATTTAGGGATTTTCTTTTAAAAAAAGTTTGGATAATTCAGTTAACCAAATTTTACAGGGTTAAAACCGATATTCAAACCGAATTATAATTCGGATATCCGAAATTTTAAATTCGGTTTTATAATTCGGTTAAAAATCCAAAAAATCGGTTAATTTGGATTTTGGAAAAATCGAAATTATCCAATCCAAATGGTCAACGCTGGACTTTTCCTCGGCCGGAGAGACGAAAAACGAGGCCAACTTTTCTCGATGATATATGTTTGGATAATGCTACACTGTTTAGTTTTTCCAAGAAAAATTAAACGTTGGCATGGTGAATCACGATTGATCATCATGACGCACGTCTAGCATGATTTGTAGAGGAGTGATGACAAAATTTTTTATAATTCTTTCTTAAAAATCATGACTAGCTAATTAGTAGTATGAATCGAAAAAAAAAACATCTCCAATCACGGCTTACATGTTGACCTCTATTTTCGCTTTATCTTACTTTTTTCCAATTACAATTTCCCGTGTCACTCCCGCAAATCTGCAGGTGGGAGATCCACGAGCACAGCCGTGCTTGCATATATATAACATATATGCTCTATATAGATTAATAGATAGTAGTTGCCAAGCCCCTGTGGCTTGGTCGGTAGTGGAGTGGTATCCTTGACCAAAGGTCCTGGGTTCAAAACTCATCACTACAGTACTAACATGCTAAGATAAAAAGCAACAACAAAAAAATAGTCATCACACGACTTACTTCATGAAAGAAAATCCACCTTATTATTAATTTTGAAAAAAGACATGCCAAATACAAAAAGATAAAAACCGACAAAGGAACTGCTATTAATGAACACAACCAAACAAGTTACTACTGTACCGCCCGTGACAGACATTATTAGTATAGTAGTAATCCCTAGCATGCAGTAGCATTAAGATAGAAGACAGGCAGCAAGTGCTCCACAACAAACCGCTCTCCTTAATTTGCTGCCTTTCCGCTTCAATCGATCTCTGATGTGAGAACTTTTTGTTATCGAGCACAAGCTATAATTACTTTAATCTTCCAATCAACTAGTAATTAGACGGAAGCTGCACATATATGCCAGGCAGCTTAAGTAATCATCAAAGTTAAAAACCAAACAACTAGTACTAATTGCTCAAATATATCAATCTATTAACTTAAGACTATATAATATATATGTTTATCAGTAAGATTTTTCAAAATACTACCTATCATATTGGATATGATTTTGAAAAATCTCACCGCTTCAACAACAACTCAAACTATAACAACCAAGTAATTTAAATTACACTTCTATCCTGAATCAGAAGAACCAGTAGTAGTCGTGGTGGTAGCACACCACTCTGCTTCAATATCCTCAAACCCTTCAAGTGAGGGATACGGTCTATGTCCCTTCCCAAACGACCTAATATGGTCTTTCAATGATCTCTTGTGCTTGAAATCTGACCCACAAGTACAGTACCATAACTTACCACAATTCTTCTCATGTGTCCTCCAATCTCCCTTTACCGCAAACCCTTTCCCACATTTCCTGCACTTGAACCCCTTCGCACCGTGCTTTCTCTTGAAGTGGGTTTGTAGTGTCCTGAAATCCTTTAACGGTTTGGCTCTTGGATGGTTTATGTTGTTCTTGCAACCAATTGCACAGCAGTAGCATGGTAGTCTTAGCATCGCTGCTGGTTGGGTTCCTCTTAGGGATTCTGGTCCCTTTCTGTACTCTGACCCGTGACCCCACATGTGCATCTGTGATATATATAGATTAACGATGTTATTTGATTATGTTATGTAGACCTGCGGTTCTTTTGATCATTATGCATATTATACGTATGAATGGACCCTAATACATATGATGCAGTGCTATCTGTAAAAAAGGTAAGAAAACAAAGGACAAATATAGCTTGTGAATTCGATGTATGTATAGCAACTAGATAGGTAGCTAGCTGAAGAGGTGGTACCTGCATATTGTTGTACCGGTTGAAGGTTTTGTTACAAATGGAGCAAGCAAACTGCATAGGACCAATGAGTATCTGAGTCGGTGTTGGGATCCAAAACCTACCACTCATCATCTCTTTGTTTAAATTGATGTTTGATTCCGGCCGTCCAATTTCCTCATGAGCTTGATGAATCTCATCAGAGCTGCAGATCTTCACACCACTCTCATCTTCTTCTTGGTGATCGCCATCCTCTTTATTGTCAATTACAACTGCATCTTTCACGATCTCAACAGTTGATTTAGATTCTTGAACTAATCCCATGTTGGGTAACCCAATGTGCAAAGCCACACTAGATTCATCATTTACAATTCCTTCTCTGTGATGAGGATCATCAACTTCCATGAGAATCTCCTCCTCTTTCTTCGGCAGACGTCTCTTCTTGTTGTCATCGTTGTCTGCGTCACTGGAGCTGCTACTGCTCACGAATCGGTTTAAAAGAGGTAAAGTTATTATTATTAGTTGTTTCTTCAGCATGATTTCTCCAAAGTTCATCGACTTGCTGTACGTGGGTCGAAGTTAATAATGGTAGTAATGGAGAGGGATGAAAGGTGAAAGATGATGAAGAAGAAGAAGAAGAGGATGATGACGGGGGCGAGCTGGGTTTGAGCCATTCGATAAAGGGTACGGTTGGGTGATCTCCAACCCCAGCGTGATCGATTTCCCTTACCAAGCCCATCATCATAATCTTCTTCTTCTTCTCTTCTGTTCTGTATCAAGGTTAGGTAGAAAGAAGAATGGAGGGAGAGAGAGGTAGGCGCGCGGAAGAATGAATAGAAGGAAAGAAACACGGACACAGGCAGACCCTTTTGTTTAATTACATCCTCATGATGACCATCACCGTGATAATGAACATTAGATGAAATGGTGTGGGATACCGACATATATACCCAATCAATCTACAGGTTTTAGGTGGGAAAAAAGGTCAAGCTTTTTATCGTCACTACTGCTGGCTGGGCGAGTTAGCTACTACAACTACAGACACACCTACAAGGTTATTTGTCAAAAAAAAAAATTCTCTCTTTAATGACTATTAATTTCAACTTCTTTTACGTGTGTTTTGGTGTGAGATAGCGACCGAGGGAATATTTGCATTTACTTAGTGGTGTGTGGTGGTGGGGTTTATTAGTAGAGAAAAAAATGGCATGCAAAAGAACACACACACACATAAAGATAGAAGACCTATCGTGATAATCTCCAAAGTGACTTTATGTGTAGATGATAGGAGGAATCCTAAGTAACCTTTTCACACTCTAATCAGGGTAATTCATGATATAAGATCATTGAGACACTGGTTTGGTGGTCTATGGGCCTCATTACACTTGATTTTAGATAATTCAATTATACTTGGGACACATTTTAAGGATGTAGTTACATTCTGCTAACTCGATATTAATTACTGCATTTTCTTTAAACCGTTTATAAGTGGATTCCTTTTTTCCAAGTCGATTGGTAAGATTAGGTTATGAGGAATATACATTGCTTACAGATATTCAATTTTTATAAATTTTTTTATACGTGTAACCTATTCTATTGTCGCTACTTTTAAAACCTACTCCCTCTCCTGTTATTAATAGATGTTTTTTGGGCTATATCACTAAATTACAATTTCATCCTTGATTTTTATCTTATAACTCTATTTTTTAAAATTATAATGTAAAACTTAAAGGTAAAATAGTCTATTTTTTCTCCTTAATTCTTGTACCAACCGCTAACAAATTATCAATTTAGAACAGGAGGAAGTATGATTTCTTAAAAAAAAAAAAGTAATTTTTTTATTTACATATGGATGCAGGTAATTTGACTATATAACTATGTTTACAAAAATTTGGAGGTAATATATCTTTTTTTGTTAATTAGTAAATATATTTATTATTATTGAGTTTACACTTTAGCATGACTAGTTATATATATTTAAAAATATTCTAAGCATGTAAAATGTATACCTTCCTTATAAAAGGATATACTTTGTTTGAAATAAAGACAAGTTTTGAGATACAATTCCAATAGGGTCATGTGTCAAATATATGTGCTATTGTGAGAGACTGACAGATGAATAATAGCTTGGCATCTTGACTATGTAGTTTTGTCTAAATATAAATAAGTTAACTAATAGTATCAATGTAGATATGTCAGCAGCATCTGCCAAATAAATAAAACATAAAAAAAAATCCGGTTGCAAATCAGAATTCTACAACAGTCCGTTGTATATAGAGACCGCATATTCACGATTGTTTGCTAAGTGGGTCTACTAAGTTCACCCTTCTTGACAGGCGTTTACACGTAAAATGGTGGTTATCATAAAACACGATCAGTGATTGAGAGTTTGAGTATGTCCATCGACCTTTAAATAACTTGTGTGAATGACGACCATGGGAAATATACCTGCTAATTCAGATAATTTGTGAAGGTTTTACTACCAACTCCATAAGACTAGATGGATTTTCCACTCGGAACAGCGACAATAAAAATATGTGAACGGTGGACTGACATTTTTGTATGAATTGACTTGGATCGGATACATTGACTACTGACGTATCTTGCAGGTTCCAAGCGTGCGTTGCGTTCAACCTTTACTGCTTGCTGATCCGAAGTTTTCAAAAGAAACTAGAGGCTAGTCCATTACAACATACTCTCTCCCTCCTCAATCATGATACGTTTTTCCAAAATTAAGTATATAAAATAAAATAAATTTATAAAAATAAATTTTGTAATGTATAATTTATCATGTAAATACTCATATACAAAACTTAAAATTTTTAAATTATTTTATCTTATATATTAAATATTGAATTCAAATAACATGTCCAAATAGTAACAAGACGGTCAATTCAGGATGGAGGGAGTATAATCTTTTGAGAAAACCTATTTTTTTGCGTGGTTTGAATAATTATTTCCACGCATCCATCAACTTTGTACCTTTTTACATCCGTCACCATTTCATTTATTTGGTTAGTTCATGCCATATGTCTATTTTTAACTTGTTCCTTATGCTAACATGGTATATGAGAACACATTACCATCTTTCCTTTTCCTTGTTTGCCAGTTAGGGTTGCAAAATTACAGCGAGTGGAGAATGAAAATGACTGTGAATTTTTTTTCCTGAATTGAATGGAATGAAGACAATCGTGAGTGAGAGGATGTAGATGACCGAGAAACTTTTTCCTTGTTTGCCAGTAAGGGTTGCAAAATTACAGTGAGTGAGGGGGAATGAAGACAACAGTGAGTAAGTGGATGAACACGACAATGAAAGTTTTTCCTAGTTCGCTAGTTAGGATTGTAAAATTACAGTGAGTGAGGAGAATGTAGAAGACCGTGAAATGTGGGGATGAAGACGATCGTAGGGGAATGAAGACAACCGTGAGTGAGGGGATGAAGAAACCCGTGAAAGTTTTTCCTTGTCACCAGGCAGGGTTACAAAATTACAGTGAATGAGGAGAATGAAGACGACCGTGAGTGATGGGTTGAAAAGGATTGTGAAATGTGGGAATGATGATGACCGTAATTTCTTCTTGTTCGCTAGTTGGAATTGCAAAATTACAGTGAGTTAGGGGAGTGCAGATGACCAAGAGTCAGGGGCTGAAGACGACTGTGACTTTTTCCTTGTTCGCCTGTTATGGTTTCAAAATTATAATAAATGGTAGGAATGAAGACGACCGTGAAATTTTTTGATAAAGGATCGGTGTAAAACACCAGTTGCAGATGCGATACTGGGGCAAAGTGCCTTTCTCGTAGCAGAGTAACAGAACAAAACAATTCTACAGCAATTATAGAAGCAGCAAAATCAAGAAGTAAGTAAAGAAAACAGGTTGCGAGAAGAGGAAAGGAGGAGATGAGCTGTGCGGCAAGCAGACTTTGGCTTGCACCACTCGAGAGTGAGGCGTTTGACTGATTCAGAAGCCAAGCTCCAATTTGGGGGGAGACCTTCAAAGACAGCTTTGTTGCGCAGGTTCCAGATGGTCCACAGGGCATGGAGGTAGCAGGACATCCATAAAACTTTCGTCTTTGGGTGGCAGTAGCTGAGCTAGAGCTGGAAGAGGGATGCAGGTGATGCAGGGAAGACGCAGATTCCCCACCAGTCTAGAAGAGAAAACAATAAACGCCTTTCTTCGGAGCAATGCAGGAATAGATGCTCAGAAGATTCAGCTGCTACACTGCAGAAGGGGCAGAAAATCTGAGCCAAAGGAATAACGTCCTTGGCAAATAGATTTGCTTTTGTTTGTAGGCGATCGTTGAATAAGAACCACACCATAAGCTCGACACGAGGGGGAGCAAAATTGTGCCAAAAAGCTTGGTACCAGGCCTGTTGGGGTCCTGATCGGAAGGTCGAGACTGCTACATAAAAGGATTTTGATGAGTATGTCTCACCACCATCTGCTGTCTAGGTAAGGAGATCGGATTCTTCTGTAGTGGAGGGGGCCTGGTGGTTTAGGATAGTGAGAAGTTGTTGAACTTGAGTATTTTCATAAACAAATAATGGCCTACGCCATATAAAGTTCCAGAGCCAATCGGTGCCATTCCACCACCCAAGTTCAGAGATAGTTGTAGATTTCTGGTCATTGACAATAAAGAGTCGTGGGAATAAGAATTTCAGACGCCTGTCACTGATCCAGTGGCCAATCCAACACCGAATTTTTTCTCCGTTACCAAGTGACCAGCGCATGTTGTTCTGTATAACCTGGCTGTAAATTGGGTCCCAGGCAGCAATCGAAATAATCGACTTCCAGGTGCCCTTGTGGTTACTGTGCTGCCAAGAATGATCCGTGATCGGCAGAGAAATGTCTTGCTTATATACTGAACAGACCACGTTTTTCCAGAGTTTCCCGTTATCTTTCTCAAATTTCCACCACCATTTGAGTAAGAGAGCAGCATTTTTTGTTTCAATATCCGTAATACCCAGGCCACCTTTTTCTTTTGGCAAAGAGAGTCTTGACCACGACATAAGAGGTAATCCACGGTTTGTATTGCCTTGCCACAAGAACTTACGCTGTAGCCTTTTAATCTGGTGAGAAACAGATTTTGTGTATTCTGAAGAGGCTGAGGTAGTAATTGGGAAGGGAATCTAGTACAGATTTTATCAGTACAAGGCATCCCGCTTTTGATAAAGAACTGGACTTCCACCCAGCTAACTTCTGCTCGATCCTTTCAAGAACAGGTCACCAAGATGTGGCACGACGAGGGCTGCTACCAATATTCAGACCTAGATATATGAAAGGAGGTTGACAAATTTTATACCCGAGTGTAGTTTTTATTGTCTCAAGGAAGTCAACAGACACGTTAAAGGGGATTGCTGCAGACTTAGCCTAGTTGACATCCAGCCCCGACATCTCAGAAAAAATATCGATGCATAGTTTCACTATTTCTAGCTCTTGGTTGTTGGCACCACAGAATATAAGTGTATCATCAACAAATTGCAGATGTGAAAGTTGGATTTGGTTGTTACCCACACGAATGCCTCCTTGATCGCCCATAAATATTGTTTCTTCAAGGATCCAATTTAGACCTTCAACGCTGAGAACGAATAGGAGGGGGGATATTAGGTCACCTTGCCTGATCCCTCTAGATGGCTTAATGGGCGGGGATGGTACTCCATTGATAAGAATTGAAATGACAGTGGATGAAATACATTCTTGAATCCAAGACCTCCAAACTGCATTAAATCCAAAGCAGCATAGCATTGTGTCAACAAAGCTCCATGACAAATAGTCAAAAGCTTTGCTGAAGTCAATTTTCAGAAGTATGCTTGGTAGGCCTCTAGATTTAAGCCACGAAACTGCTTCGATCGCAATTAGGGCTCCCTCGGTGATATGACGGCCTTTAATAAATGCTGTTTGCGATCCTGATATGAGCTTGTCCAGTACTCTACTCATTCTTGTGGCTAGTATTTTGGCTATGACCTTATAAATAACTCCGACAACACTTATTGGCCGAAATTCTTCCACTCTACTGGCTCCAGGAACTTTGGGAATTAGAGTGAGCCAGGTTGTATTGCTCCCTTGAGGGAGTTTGCCGGTGTCAAAAAAACTTAGAATTTTGGCCGCAAATTCTTCTCCAATAATGCTCCATACATTCTTGATCATATTGAAGTTAAAGTCATCGTATCCCGGAGCTTTGTTTCCATCAACTGCCCATACTGCCTGTTTGATTTCAGATTGAGTTGGCCGCGTTGTCAAAGTGTTAGCTTCTGCTTTCGTAAGCCGTGGGCGGCAAGAGAGAGGTGGGCTGGATCCACTTTCATTATTGGCAGCAAAGAGTCGCATGTAAAAGCCCCGTATCTCTCTTCTGATTGCTGCCGGCTCATTAGTTAATCTTCCATGGATGAACAATGCAGAGATGGAGTTTCTTTTCCTGTTAATGGAAGCTTTACGGTGAAAATAAGTAGTATTTTTGTCTCCTTCTCTGATGTATTTCTCTCTAGAGAGCTGCCTCCAATACCTTTCTTTATCTCTGACTGTTTGCCATAATCGATTCAAAGTTGAGTATCGATCTTCATCATATGTCGGGTTATGCTGGTTGTTTTCTTCATTACGGTCAACCTGCTCAAGATCCTTCATTGCCTGTTCCAATCGTCTATCAATATTTCAGTAGATATCCCTGTTCCATGTACGCGGGGATTTTATGATTTCTTTGATTTTAACCGTAAGTGACTTGTTTCCTAGTTTGAGCCATTCTGTTCTGAAAAAACGCCTGAAATCTTTGTGGGAGAGCCATCCATTTAAGACTCGAAATGGTTTAGGACCCTATTTAATATCTTGCAACGTCAACTTCATGTATCAGTGATCAGAAAGTCTCCAGGGGTTGCCAGTCAGAGATAAATTTGGAAATGCTGAAAGCCATTCGACTTGTGCAAAAGCCCGATCTATTCTGCTCATGGAATGTCTGCTTCGCCATGTGTATTTTACCCCTTGCAGATTTATTTCCACCAGTTGCATTGTGTTTATCCATTCTTGGAAATCTACCATGCTACGGGTACGGCCAAAGAGGTTACCTCGCTTTCTTTTGTTTCCAGACAGAACCTCGTTCATGTCACCCAAGATGAGGATTGGCTTGTTGAAGTTGAATTGTGAGAGTTCATCATATATTTCTCTTCTAGCGTCTGGTTGAGTTGGGGCATACAGAAAAACTACGTACCCAGAGAAAGGAATCAAAGGCCATTGGAGTTCGATACTGATCCATCTTGTACTTTTATGTGAACATGTAACATCAACCATGCTTGAGTTCCACATTACTATTAGTCCACCTGAGTGGCCATCTACGGGGACTTCCTCAGATTTAGTATGCCCACGTCCCCACAGACTGGGATTCTCATCAACAGGCCTCGAGCGATGAGTCTCCATGTTTCCTATGATGTGTGTGCCTGAGTCGTGAACCTCCTTTTTGAAAACTGCCCATTTCTCCCGTTTGCCTATTCCCCTGATATTCTGGAAACAGAGGGTGTTTGCCATGTTGTTGAGTTAATCATTCTTCTACTCGTTTGCTTCTCCTCACTATTTGGGCAAAGTTGTGCAAAGAGGCATTTGGGTTAAGGTAGTGGCATTTTAGACGCCTCCCATACTCGAGCCTTTTTTGGGCCTCAATGATTTCAGATTGGGCTTCTCATTTGCTGGAGGGAGGGGATAATGTTTGGGCTTGACTTTGGCTGGGGTTTGAGACAGGAGAAAGATCAACGGTTAGGTGTATGACAGGAATGGAAGAGCTAGGAGTGGATAGGATTTGGGGGGGAGAGCCCGGTAGGTGAAACGATTGTGAAGATTGTGGTTGGATAGGGGAAGATAAAAAGCGGGTGTCGTTGTCGTAAGTGGGTGACTGAGGGAGATGTTGAGGGGAGAGCACCGGAGATGCCGTCGATTGGTGAGAAGATATGTCTGGGGGGGAAAGTTGTCTGTAAAGTTTGATGAGGAGTTAAATGAGGGAATATGATGGGACTGAAGTCGGTTGTTTGGAGTTAATGATTGGACGGTGGGTTGGGAGAGGGAATTTGTGGTGAGAGAAAATTGGTATAGGTAGTCTAGCAGTAGTTGTATTTGTGTGGCGGCAAAAAGGGAGAACTGTATTGGAATTGGGAAGGTGTGCAAAATTCGACCATCAGAGAGGAATATTTTCTCTTTCCCAGGCATAGCAGAAATCTCCAAGCTACTTTTTGATAGAAGAGTAAGAGATTGCGGCTGGGATGTAAGTTTGTCATTAGTAATAGGACAGCATACATTAATGAATGACAGTTCATTATGTGTCTGTTCACTTTTCCCTTGCTATCGGTGCTCTGTCTCATGTTGAGGGTTGGGGTTTTCCGGTACTTGGCGGTGATCGGAAAGTTCATCGGACCAAAATTCAATAATCCCAATTGAGAACACTTCCCCTTCTACTTCCACAGGGACCACTTCGTTTATAATTTGCATGATTGAAGTCTGGATTTGAACGTGTGCCTCTAAATAATTAGGGACTGAAGACATGTTTGTTTCTATCTTAAGAATGGTCCCAAGGTGTTTGGTAATCGAGTGAATAGATGCTTCACTCCAAGCTTGAACAGGGATACCCCTTACATCGATGGATGTGGTGCGCTTGTCTACTTGAATTGCTTTATTCCAGGGTGTGAAAGTCCAACCCCAAGCACTTGACGACTCGTGTAGGAGAAACTCCTGGGTACTTGACACACTCAGAAAAATGATGATAAACTTGGCTTTCGATAGGCAAATAATATCATCGACCTTGTTTGACCATGGTGAGATCTTACGCTTAATTTCCAGCAGGTCGGTGGGATTTGACGTCGTGACCACTAGCCCCCTGGAGAGCCTTTCAGTCATTACAAGGGAGGTGTCTAGACTAATGTAACCTGACTGTTTCTTCATGCCTGGGGATGGCAGGTCGGTGTCTGGAGATTGCGGCTTAGAGGAGGGGGGGTCACAATGAGAGGGGGTGGCCTGGATGGTTGCTTACGGGCCCAGTGGAAGGTTGACTTGTTTGCATGGGTAAAGGAGGACGTAGGGTTGATGAAGTTAGTGGACTTGTGGGTGATAGCAGGCTGGGTTTGGATTATAAATCCATCCACTACTGTCCTGTTGGTTTCTTTGATGGCTTGTTCTGTTGAGTCTCTGGATTTATACTCGACAAATCCATACCTTGTCTTAGTGCGAACTCTTGGAGATTTTGGGAGTCTTATGCCAACCATCTGGCCATATTGATCAAACAGACGCCAAAGCGTGCCTATTCGTGAGGTTGGGTTGATGTTATCTATGAAAACAGTGGCACCTAGGACTGGTTTCATCACAGAAGCCATCGTGAAGAGGGCAGTAGATTTGTGAGAGATTGAAGTCAGGGGGGTGACTGTGTAGTGCTTGATTAAGTGGAGGCCAGAGAGGGTGTGCTGTTTAGATGGGTGTGTTTGCAGCGGCGACATGGTGGTGGCGAGCTGGAGATGGGGCAGAGGATGAAACAGAGTTTAGAGGAAATAGAGAGAGGTCAGAGCGAGCCATTATGTTGTTTTAAACAGATCAGATCAAAGATGTTTCTGAAACATAATCTACAAATTTTCACAACTAAATTGCATGGAATGAAGACGACCGTGAAATTTTTTTTTCCTGAATTGTAGGAATGAAGATGACCGACAAATTTTTTCCTTATTCACCAATTATAATTGCAAAATTACAGTGAGTGCGGAGAATGAAGATGATCGTGACATTTTTTCCTCGATCGAAAGATCCCGTGCACAAGTTTGAGGACCTACCATATCAGCAACAGTAAAACTGTACAATGACACCACCTAGACATTTCTAACAGAAACTGGAAATGGTGACAGATGTAAAACGGTATAAAGTTGATGGGTGGGGAAAATAATTATTCACACCACGTGGGTGGTGTGTGAAAGTATGTCAAACCTCATAGGTGAGGATGTAATTTTCCCAAATCATTTATTAGGATTATTTCTCAATACATAATAATCTAGCATAAATATTAAAATTAATGATACATTTTTTTAATTATTTTATCTTTATTATTTTTTTAGATATATATGTTTTGAGTGTAAAGTAGAAAAATAATAGATAAAATTAGAAAATGACTGTTAAGAATATCCAATCAACTTATTTTTTAAATAACAAAAATTAAAGCAATTATTGAAAACAAGAGTAAGTATTTAAACATATAATTATATCCCTAGATTAATAAGAAAAAATTTCATTGCTCCAATTTACCTTAAAGGAAAAAATCGTAACCCTTTTACTCTCTTTGATGAGAAACAACCGGCGACGATTATATGCACTCATCTACTTGTTTCTAGATACAGATTTTTTTTGTTTTAAAAAAACATAAATAAATCAGAGCACACCATTTGAGGCCACTTAATAAGCTAAGCTCCCATTTCTTGAAGGTTGACTCCTGAGTCATGGTCGTCGTGTTGATCTTCTAGTAAGTGTGCGTGTGCAAAACCTGCACTTTACCCCCGCCGTTCATTTGTAGCTATAGTACTCTTGCAGATCTACATTTATTATCTCGCATGCAATAATATTGTGCTGATGTTCATCTTAGAGAGTCAAGCTATCCCTACGTCTAATAAATTATTATTGGGGTGGACCGGGATGGGGGGACAAGAGTTAGCTTGGTCCTTTTTTATCAATACTAAAACTCGGTCATAAGTAAGTAAACACCAAAGGTACAACCTAAGCTTCAAACTAAACAACTATTATATCATACTTCATGTAAGTTCATACCGTAGAAAATGAGAAGCCTCAGTTAGGAGACTGGTAGACAATAGAAACGAAGAACGAGACAAAAAATGTTTAGAAGAAAAACTCCACTATCAATCTTATTATTTGATAACTTAAAAATTCCTCACCTAATTTGTTCAACACTTTGAACATTCACTCTCACGTCTAATTCTAGACAAAAACATTGATCACTATCAACAACACTCTTCTCTCTCAAAGACTATATTTTTACGGTGAAAATGTCATCTTTTCAAATGTTTTTTGTATACATTTATACTACTTGGAGGCAGCTCGCAACCTCCTAATATCTACAGAAAAACTTTATCTGAAACTAATATAAATTACATATAAAAGATCCTAAATTATCTCCTAGTATAATGCTAAGTTAAGAATCTGTTGAGATCTTTTACATAAAAGATTTGTTGAGATCTTTTACTGAAACTGTTGCAAAGGTTATTGAGATATTACTAGTGAGACTCAGGCTGGCACTTTTGCCACATCAAAAACCTAATACAAATATACATTTACAATTTCCCCGTTTTTTGATGTGAGCAAAATTCTATGCTGAGATAATGTGGCATTCCCCATCAAGATATGCATTCCCTCTAAAAGATTTTATAACCTTGCAGCACTTGAATGATATCAAGTAACATGTTCAAATTATCCACCATATTTTCTCCTTTTGTGAAATCAAAAAATGGTACCAAAAAATTTATCTCACGAAGTGTAAATTAGCATACAAGATCATTAAAATGACATTTTTATACAAATTCATGCACAGGAACACGAAACATAGGTGTATGCACTCCATAGAAAAGGACAATGAATAGGCATAAAAAAGTGGTGGGTCAGGCTACGACTGACTAGGAAGCTGGCTGTCAAAATTTGAGGCAATAAGGAAAAAGGGCAAAAGATCTACACAAACTTCAAAATTGCTTTAAGGCCAAGTCGGGGACAATATAGGTTAGTCCTTCAAGAACTGAAATACCCCTAACCTTAAAAAATTAATTAAATGATCTATTAATGATCTAAGAGGGTTAATAAACATCTAAATATTATTGGGGAACAATCTAAAAGATCTTAACAAGTCAAAACATGCCTTAAGATCGGTAAAGCCAAAAATGTGCTTTAAAGCACCATAAAGATTGTATGACCTCAAATAGGATCCAAAGTGGATTCCTAAGTATTATAATGAAGTAAGGAACACAACAAAACTATTACCAAAGAAAACTAAGCTCAGAAGCACCTTGCAACACAAAATGTGCACTAAAACACCTTAACACACGTTTTTGTGAAATTGCATTCTAAATTGGTTTTAATGGGCTTAAAGGTCGTAATTACCTTTAAATATGATAATATATCACATTATATCATATTAGGAATTTAATTCCAGAAATTTACAAATTTTTACAAATTTAATATTAAAATATTAATAAAACCCTAAAAGGGGGCCCGTTTGAGTCAACATTGAATAAGATTGGTCAAGAGGTCAAAGTTGACCCCTTGGACCACATGGAATCGGCAGCCACAAGCAAGAGGGGCTTGAATTCTCCACTTGCATATACTAAGGACAAGTCTCCAACACCACTCCTTAAATTAAGGAGACTACTTTACCTTTCTAATATTATGATTAAACAATACACTCTTTTGCTCCATTATTGTTTCAATTGGCCTCCAAAACCGTGTGAGCCACACCTTAGCCCCTCCATTAGCCGATGACTTATCCTCCTTGGTGAGTCACTAACCATTACAAGACATAAAATAATCAAAAGTTACATTTTCAATTATTAAGGCTCATTCCAATCATTCCAGCCGAGCTTGCTCCATTCCAGCCGAGCTCATGCAGTTTCCAGACCCCCTCAACCAATGTTCTTGAGTTGGGAAGACAACTCCATCTCTTAAGCTCCTAAGGTGATGGTTTAAGGCTCATTTTAGCTCTTTTTCTTCGTCTCTTCACCACCAACACTTAGATCTCGTGACTTATCACTTCCTATGGCTTATTCTCAGTGTGTTAAGGTTAGAACACCAACCAGTTTCGGCTGAAGCAAGTGTAGGGACCAAGGTTTCCCAAATTTGCATTTTAAGGTAAAAACATACCTTAAGCTTCTCTACTCTTCATCCGATTTGCTTCCTTTGATTTTTATGAGTTTGTACACTCATAATCTTCATATTTACATGTTCATTCAGTTGGTTATCCTTTTGAAGCAAGGGTGGCCGAGATCTAAAGGAAATACCCTTCTTTAAGGCATTTTTCCAAGGTAAAACCTAATACCAAGGCAGCTTGTTGTTGTCTAGCTATTTCCTATGACTATATGGTGAATTTAACACCTTGTGGTGTGTTTAAAACAGGCCGAATTCCTCTTGAAGTTCCCTTGCATTTTTAAGGTGATTTTTGCCATAAATCTTACATTAATTGTTCCTTATGGTTAAGCTCAAGCTTGGAGTATAACCATATCTTATTTTGGTGTATTAAACATGTCTAAATGATGTGGTGAATTTTCCTTCAAGTGGCTGAATTCATACAAGGAGAAATCAAGGTATAAACACCTTAAAACTTATGATTTTATAATTTCAAACCATACATATAAATTATGCCAAGAGTGGAGTTAATAATATGGGTTATATTAACCTAAAAATGGGAAAAAATGACTAAGATAAATTAAGCTAGTCATTTAAGAGATTTAATTAACATAATGGTCAAATTATGACATTATGTGGAAAAATATTTAAACTAAAGTGAGGCCGTGAGTTTATACAATATTTTGAGACATTTAAAGTGTAATTTATTTTGAAAGTTCAAGGTTGTAATAAGGCCATGTCATTAGGCCATTTTAATTTAAGTTTATATGCTTATTTAGTTAGATTTATGCTTATATAATTAAATTTGGGGCCAAACCGTATTACTGGAAAATATAAAGTCGTGGGCTTAATTTAGAGGAACTTAGGGTTTTTAAATGAATTTAATAAAAATTATAACATTTTATAAAGTTTTGGGTCAAAATTGTTAAAATAGAAAACTATGGGGTATTATTGGCGATTACTGAAAGTTTGGTTCCAATTTGGTACTAGAAGTCAAAGTTGACTATATAGGAGACTTTGACCAAGTTTGGAGAATTTTAGAAATTAAAATACTACCTTATATTAAGATAGTTATTAAATTGTAAAAGATTTATAAGAGATGGGGCCATAATGTAATTTCTGAAACTTTGGGGTACTAAAAGGGATTTAGTACAGCCCTTAAGTTATTAGGAATTTTTAGAAGTTTATTTGGTTAAATTTGGAGTTTATATGAATTATGTAAATATAATATATGATATTTTATAACATTGTTACAAATGGGTAACAAATGGGTAAAAACCGAGATTTATAGAAAGTATAAGGTTAGGAATAATATTTATAACCTTTTGGTAAAGTTGGGTAATTTTTGGAGTTATATATAAGATTTTATAAAGATATATGTATAATATATAGTTTAATGACATTAGAAAACTATGTATTATAAATTGGGAAGATTTGGTAATTATGCAAAGTTTGGTGGTGGGTATTTAATTAAAACAGTCCTAGGGGCTGTTCGAAAATTATAGCCTTTAAAAATTATAGGTTATAATTATATTAAGGTTTAAGGATTATAATATAAGGTATATGTTATAAGTGTAATAATGAAATGAATTTTGGGGTGGATTTGTGATTTATAGAAGTTTAGTGGTATATAGTGAAAGCCGAATAATATAAAGGCTGTTTGGTATTTTTAAACAATTTACAACTATATGTTATAATTGTTTTAATGACATAAATGTCATAATATATGTTATATAACTATAATGTAACATTATATTAATTATGTGGTGGATTTTGTAAATATTTAGGAACATAGGTGCTGTTCGGAAATATTAACATTTTTGAATGGAATTTGTAATATGGTTTTAATGTTATAAGAAGTTATAACATTTATAATATAAGAGGTACTCATTAAAAAGAATGAATATATATATTATAAGAGTTACCATATAATAAATAGTTCCATAATACATGTATATAAATAAATATAGGTTATGGTGTAGAAAATATAATATGGTTCAATAACCATGTGCTTTCATAATTAAAATGATATGAGATAAAGGGAAAATAATTACAAACATTGGATATGGAATTCTAATGTTTAGAGTATACATGGGATAATAAGGATTTATATAATCCAAAATATTGTTTACATATGAGTTATACCACATTGAACTTGGGAAAAAAAAAGAGAAACAAACCTTAGGAAAATAAATACTAAGGAGAGTTGTATAATACATGATAAAGAATCCTACATACGATATAGAAACAAAACTATATGATGTACAGACATACATTAAGTTACATGCGATAACAAAGTTCAACAATGGGTATATTAATATACGAGACAAGACTACGCATGTAATGTAACATTTTTTTTCCAATCTCGAGTTAAGCCGAAAACCCGACAAACGTTGACAGTTTATAACGGGGGATTAACCGGGAGGTATTAGTGACGGTACGGGGTACCGTAGAGTTATGCTGTTATACGGGACGCTAATCAGTAGCATTATGTATTGTTTAGACTGTTGGTGACGATACGCGGAGCATAGGATCTTGTTGATTCATACTCCACCGTAATACAATCAGGGTGAACGGTATGTTATTTATGTGGCTTGATTGTCTCTGAGGATTTCCTCAGTTCAGACATTGTGTGAAAATCTGTGATAAGATTGAATGTCTGCTTGTGTGAATTAATATGCTTGAGTTGCGTATTAATGCTGCTTTGTTATTATTACTGTTGTAAGATAACAGTACCGTTTGTATATATGAACATATTATAAAACGAACTAGCGACAATGATGCTATCTTATATGTGTGATATAAGGAACTTAAGTAAAACGTTGTAGCATTAGGATAATAAGATATTTAAAACATCTGAGACTTATATACGGAGCATTGGCCTCTTTAACGCCGCTCTCGTATCTAGCACTGGATCCCGAGTCGACATACTCAGGATTGGACTACGACCTTAGTCTGCTGTGTTAGTAAAAAAAAAAGGTAAAACGATGCGATGGTATAGATAAGTTTATCAAGAGGACGTGACTCTTGCTGTGAACTGTGATCCATTAACGATACTAGGATACCGTGTGGTAACCGTAAGTATCTGGATAAATTTCCAACGAACTACAGATTGTTCGTAGGACGGAGACTCTACCGCTGGAGTGGCTGTTGCCGTGGGTGACCCGCCATAAGAGATGGGTAACTTAGAGACACGTCGTTCTAACGAGACGTTGTCTTTAGACATGACTGAACAAATACGGAAGACTATATTAGCTCATACATTAGGCGAACGTTAGCTGGGCTTGTACGCCAAAGATGGGAAAGTATACTTGTTTGTAATTCTCGTTGTTTCGCCTTGTTGCTCAGTGGTTATGCTTTGTAATTATATATGGTATGCTGGTGGATTGTTTGAACGAGCCATTGTGCTCATATTGTGTGTGGTGAACTGGTTGAGTCGAGTCGCTGTACTCATATGTAGGCTATGGTGGGTTATTTGGTCGAGTGAGTCGCCGAACTCAATTATGAACTTTTAAGTGTTTGTTGGAATGGAGTCTCTGTAATCATATAAGCGTTGTAACGCTTTCAGTGGTTTATTACGATGCGATGTGTGTAGCCGGGGGCTTGTTTGTTATTTGAGTTTACTGCAATATATATATATTGTTGCTTTACAGTTTTATATTAAACTACTTGCATGAAAATGAACTGCATGCTCTCGACCAATTAACTGTGGGTCTGAGGGACATGACGGTCATGTAGTAGCATACTCAGCAGGGGCTGATTCCATACCACAAACAACCATTTTTGCAGGTATGCAGCTTCCGGTGTCGGCAAAGAGAGGGACGCGCTGGGTAGTTTAATTACAGTTGATTAAAATATGCACTGTTGCATTTTGATACGACTTAGAAACGTGTATAGGATTGGGATACTTAGAATGCTCACTGTGAATGTATTTTATATTGGTTTGGGAGGGATAGATCTATCTCTTGTTGTCACTGTGGGAAATTGTTTCGTATTTAAGAATATATCAGGAGGCACGTTATTACTCGTATGAGCGAGTAAGAACGGTGACACCAGTAGTTCAATTGTTGAGATTACCGCTGCGATTATATTGTTAAGTAAGATGATTAGCAGCCGATTGGAGTAGGGGTGTTACTAAAGTGGTATCAGAGCGGAGTAACGCTCTGATGAAAGGAGATAGTAGGATTTATACAGTGAGCATAGGTTTTGGGAATACGGGAAACGTTGTGAGGATACGTGATCTTGCGGGGTTGATGCAATGCTTAAAGCTTGCACACTATAGCCGTGGAAGCACTTCAATAATAAATGACCGAGACTACGGTATTAGACCGAGTAAAGGTCTAACCCGTCCTCTTGACTTACGTCAGAGAGAGGTCAGGGTAACAGTACTAAGGAAGAACACGGAGCAGCGGAAGGTGGTGAAGGTCCAGCAACCCCAAGTAACGCGAAGATGGTATGAACCGCTCGCACTCGATGGGAGAGCATCCCGGGAAATTCGCAATGGTACCCCACTCGTCGCAGCCCGTACCTCGAGTACTATCTAGTGAGACAATGAAATGAGAAGCACCACGGAGATAACTCTCCTGATCGGAAAGACCCGATGTGGATGCTAAGAGGATTATGTTAAATGTAGAAAACAAGACTTAGTGTTTTTGGTGTAATGTTTAGGACCGGAAGTCCTGGTAATGACGTAATGTGTACCATACGAGGATGAGACAAATAATAGACCGAGTTTGAGGAGATAATTCCCGTGGGACCAATAGGTTTTGCTTGCCATAAGCAAAGCAACCCTGTCCTACATCCAGGAAAGCACTGATTAGTGCGCTTGGGGAAAAGAAAGTGGAAATGACGAGTAATGATTAGTTATGATATATGTAACAGACGGAATGGATGACCTTATAGAAGTCTCACCCGAAGCGAGTAACTCTAAAACCATGCAACACTGAAGGTTCAAGATGGCCCGACGTGCATGAGGAGAGATCATGAGAACTGTAGAAACAAGAACTCGCTAAGTTGCTATCATGCAACGCCTCGAGAGGGGAGTAAGACCTTACTACCATGGTAAACTTGTGGGAACGAGTGCGGAGCGAGACTATATTAATTTGAATAAGAACATTTGACTGGAACAGGAACCCGATTAGGGAATAGCACTGCACCGACACACCGTACCAGTGGCTTAGTCTGCATGGCGCACTTGCCACTACAAGTGCCACTTTAACCAAAGTATTAAATTTCAACCTACCTTACGCACTTGCTACAGCAAGTGCAGTGACGGTAAATTAACCTAAAGGGCGTAGTGGTCCAAGCATTACCAATAGACACTAAATATTATGTGAGTCCGTAATGCAATAAAGCAGGACACAACCTTCTTAAGGGCAGGGGTACGAAACCCTTGGGTTTGTAGTCGATAAAACCTTGGGAAGACCTAGCCGGTCTGACCATTAAACCTGAAAATAATACACCATGGAGTAGAATATTAAAAGGGGAGTAAATGAGAATAACGTTAATTAGTGCCTACAAGCCTAACCCCAGTGCCGGTATGGACATTAAACGTCAATCATTACCGGTGGGGAGTGACGGGTCTCCAGGACCAGCATAACCGTATTTAGTGAGTGCGCTGCACTCATGGTTAAACCACTACCATTGAACATTGCCAGAGGGCAAGAAGTGAGCTATACGAGTTAGGACTTTAAAAAAATAATTAATAGGCAGATGTGAACGTGCAATAAAAGGGCTGGTGTTATGCCCGCACCACACACACCGGAGGTGTTGTTGATCCATTATGCTGCTAGACTCCCGTATGGAGGGCAGTGGATATAAACTAAAAAAAAGGGTGAAAATTGCCTGATGATGGAAGATACCGCTACCTCAAAGAGGATGGAGGAAATATGAGTTGAATAGGAGTAAGGACTACACAATGAAGAGAAATGATTAGCGGAAACCACTAAGTTGTGGGTATCCAATTGTAACCTCAGGAGAAGGTATTAGAACCAATTAGGAATAAATTAAATAACAAGACCAACAATCATCTAGCTATCAGAATAAGTACTGAGCCCGAATATCGTATGGCATAGGCCTACGGAAGGATACCTTAGTACCATCAAAGTGACCCAAAACTAGGGGAACAAGGGTGATGAATCACAAGTACTGATTAATATCAGACTAACGGGACTAGCATAAGACAGGGGAAACACGAGGTGTCAACCTTTATCATGGAGTCCGGAAACACCATAGGGTGTAACCCAATAGATTGGGTGGAGTTCGGATACTGAAAACTCATATCTGAAGGCGTTAACAGCCTGGGAGTGAACGGGAGAGATAATAAGTAGTTACTAATACCCACTCATAAATACCAGATGACGAGCATGTGGAAACCAGAATTAGGGCGATAAGTCGCAAACACCTATCTTAGAGAAAGTAAAAGAAATACACATTAATAAAGGAAACCATAGAACCTAATATTAGGGCCATTCCGACATTAAAGGTTAAGAATTGGCAGCATAGTTACTCAAACATAAATTACCGAGACTAAGAGTACGATAATCACCGGGTACGAACGCTACGAGTGCACTAAACGAGACATGGGACGACCGCACTCCTAGGAGCTTGTGGGCCTGACAAACTATAATAAGTTAGTTGGGTAAGTAGTAATGTATCAGTATGGTACCCCATGCATGTAAACGAGTAGTGTAAGGACCCAGGAGGTAATCAACTCTGTGTCTAAGTCAGCGAACGGAACCCTGACTAGGTAAACCATATAATGACGAGAGAGATCTCAGTCCAACTAGCAAGGTTAGGAAAATCAAGGATAGCTTGATAATTAAGTGACATAAGGTCGCAACTCCATAGTGGAGGAGTCAGAACATAAGTTTTACGGATTTTAGTAAACGAGGAAACTAAGGCCAATTTAATGGTAATGGCAAGTTGAACCCATGAATGAGAAGAGGAATTGTGGTATCTAAGGAAGTTATATTAGAGAAACCTTTGTGATAATAGATGCTACCCAAAAAGGGGGCACAGAGAGAGTTATACCACGCGCTGAGGGCGCTGCGATGATGTCGCATTAAATAATAATAACCACATGCTCAAGCCATAAAATGTTAGTATGTTAGTACCAATTAGGGTTGAACAGAAAATGAATACCAAGCTAAAACCCACAGTCGTATTGTATGTTTACAACAGACGAAGAGCAAAAGCGAGCATTACAAGAGATACTCTAAGCTGGAGATTAGATACTCCATGCAAACTGCAACAGCGGATAACCGTCCAATCGACTGGTACATGGTGCGCAACAAGCGACCATTATAATAACTGTTAACCGAATTATGTTGGTAAGAATCAGAAGGTGGAACATCAGATAAGCAAATGGATTCCCCTAATTGAGAAGAGGGATGAACCATATATGTGGATGCTAAAGTACCAACACACGAGGGATACGAGTTCACACTAGCAAAAGCGGACCTACAAGGTACCCAAAGAACGAACTCATTCCAGAGGGAAATAACTTGGAGTCATGAGACGCCAGTTAGATGCGCATATCAGACTCGTCTTGATATTTTAGAGACAACTATTGCAAGCACTAGGTGCTCGAGCATAGCTCAACAACCCTCATACCGAAGGTTAGTTCGGTGGGGAGGCATGAACTCTTGGGAATATACCATGAGCATGCATAGGATTCAGGAAGACTGAATTGAATAACTAGTTGAAATAATTAGCGTGTGTAATGATGATACCACGCAGCGATATAGTTTCCTCCATGACCATAATTATGGAAGACCGTGTAGAAAACACCGTCACGTGGAGTAGAATCCAATATGAAGCTACTACTTAAAAGGGTAACTTAACCCTAAAGTAGTTGGGCATACTGCTTGCAGAGCGAGTGGGCCCATAGCACATTGGATAGACATACCTAACAGATTTGGGAAAACAAACGATGTGCTTACATCTCCCGATCAAACCATACATGAACATACATATACCTAACCGACATAGGTAGTATAGCCAGAGTGGCTAAAGCCCGACCCGAGAGGAAAAGGGTAATGTATACGTAGCACATCAGTGCACGAATATTCCATATGAGTGGAACATCTTGTACTTATTAGACCGGTGTGTCTGCGAGTGACATCACCCAGAGAGCCGTGGACCGCAGAGCCCTTTGTCATTAGACCGGTGTGTCTGTGGGACTAAGGAAATAAGGTGATACTGTCCGAGGAGCCGTGGACCGCAGTGTCCTTCGTTATTAAACCGGTGTGTCCGCGGGTAGTAGACGTTGGTTAGCATGGGGTTGGGGATCGTCAAGTCCTGGTCTTTAAGACTGCTTCCCTGTGATTTGTCAACGTTAACTATATGTGCACACATACATGTGGAATGATGTGTGAGTATCCTCGCGAGATACTAACATGTAGATAGGGATGCGTGGAGTATCCCTTACAAACACCTTTGAGTACTTTATGAGATTTGCACCTTGTCTAGTGCTGTGTACTATGAGTTTTGCACCTTGTTTAGTGCTGTTTATGAATGAATGTGTCATGATTGTTGACTATATGGAATGAGATGGATGCTGTATCAAATGTGATACATAATGACTAGGTATGAACCCAGTGGGAGTTACTCCCTAGCGATGGACTGTTTGGTTACTTAGTGGAACTCGATTCCTTAGGTGAACTGTAGATGATTAAGGACTTCGGGATGAAGCCTTTTTAAGGGGGGTAGACTGAAATACCCCTAACCTTAAAAATTAATTAAATGATCTATTAATGATCTAAGAGGGTTAATAAACATCTAAATATTATTGGGGAACAATCTAAAAGATCTTAACAAGGCAAACCATGCCTTAAGATCGGTAAAGCCAAAAATGTGCTTTAAAGCACCATAAAGATTGTATGACCTCAAATAGGATCCAAAGTGGATTCCTAAGTATTATAATGAATTAAGGAACACAAAAAAACTATTACCAAAGAAAACTAAGCTCAGAAGCACCTTGCAACACAAAATGTGCACTAAAACACCTTAAAGCACGTTTTTGTGAAATTGCCTTCTAAATTGGTTTTAATGGGCTTAAAGGTTGCAATTACCTTTAAATATATGATAATATATCACATTATATCATTTTAGGAATTTAATTCCAGAAATTTACAAATTTTTACAAATTTAATATTAAAATATTAATAAAACCCTAAAAGGGGGCCCGTTTGAGTCAACATTGAATAAGATTGGTCAAGAGGTCAAAGTTGACCCCTTGGACCACATGGAATCGGCAGCCACAAGCAAGAGGGGCTTGAATTCGCCACTTGCATATACTAAGGACAAGTCTCCAACACCACTCCTTAAATTAAGGAGACTACTTTACCTTTCTAATATTATGATTAAACAATACAC
Organism: Limonium bicolor; assembly: GCA_023374045.1. Taxonomy (NCBI): domain Eukaryota; kingdom Viridiplantae; phylum Streptophyta; class Magnoliopsida; order Caryophyllales; family Plumbaginaceae; genus Limonium; species Limonium bicolor. The sequence continues at coordinate 100,932,845 of CM041782.1, forward strand.
TCATTTGCTCCATTATTGTTTAAATTGGCCTCCAAAACCGTGTGAGCCACACCTTAGCCCCTCCATTAACCGATGCCTTATCCTTCTTGGTGAGTCACTAACCATTACAAGACATAAAATAATCAAAAGTTACATTTTCAATTATTAAGGCTCATTCCAATCATTCCAGCCGAGCTCATGCAGTTTCCAGACCCTCTCAACCGATGTTCTTGAGTTGGGAAGACAACTCCATCTCTTAAGCTCCTAAGGTGATGGTTTAAGGCTCATTTTAGCTCTTTTTCTTCATCTCTTCACCACCAACACTTAGATCTCATGACTTATCACTTCCTATGGCTTATTCTCAGTGTGTTAAGGTTAGAACACCAACCAATTTCGGCTGAAGCAAGTGTAGGGACCAAGGTTTCCCAAATTTGCATTTTAAGGTAAAAACATACCTTAAGCTTCTCTACTCTTCATCTGATTTGCTTCCTTTGATTTTTATGAGTTTATACACTCATAATCTTCATATTTACATGTTCATTCAGTTGGTTAGCCTTTTGAAGCAAGGGTGGCCGAGATCTAAAGGAAATACCCTTCTTTAAGGCATTTTTCCAAGGTAAAACCTAATACCAAGGCAGCTTGTTGTTGTCTAGCTATTTCCTATGTCTATATGGTGAATTTAACACCTTGTGGTGTGTTTAAAACAGGCCGAATTCCGCTTGAAGTTCCCTTGCATTTTTAAGGTGATTTTTGCCTTAAATCTTACATTAATTGTTCCTTATCGTTAAGCTCAAGCTTGGAGTATAACCATATCTTATTTTGGTGTATTAAACATGTCTAAATGATGTGGTGAATTTTCCTTCAAGTGGCCGAATTCATACAAGGAGAAATCAAGGTATAAACACCTTAAAACTTATGATTTTATAATTTCTAAGCATACATATAAATTATACCGAGAGTGGAGTTAATAATATGGGTTATATTAACCTAAAAATGGGAAAAAAATGACTAAGATAAATTAAGCTAGTCATTTAAGAGATTTAATTAACATAATGGTCAAATTATGACATTATGTGGAAAAATATTTAAACTAAAGTGAGGCCGTGAGTTTATACAATATTTTGAGACATTTAAAGTGTAATTTATTTTGCAAGTTCAAGGTTGTAATAAGCCCATGTCATTAGGCCATTTTAATTTAAGTTTATATGCTTATTTAGTTAGATTTATGCTTATATAATTAAATTTGGGGCCAAACCATAATTACTGGAAAATATAAAGCCGTGGGCTTAATTTAGAGGAATTTAGGGTTTTTAAATGAATTTAATAAAAATTATAACATTTTATAAAGTTTTGGGTCAAAGTTGTAAAAATAGAAAACTATGGGGTATTATTGGTGATTACCGAAAGTTTTGTTCCAATTTGGTACTAGAAGTCAAAGTTGACTATATAGGAGACTTTGACCAAGTTTGGAGAATTTTAGAAATTAAAATACTACCTTATATTAAGATAGTTATTTAATTGTAAAAGGTTTATAAGAGATGGGGCCATAATGTAATTTCCAAAACTTTGGGGTACTAAAAGGGATTTAGTACAACCCTTAAGTTATTAGGAATTTTTTGAAGTTTATTTGGTTAAATTTGGAGTTTATATGAATTATGTAAGTATAATATATGATATTTTATAACATTGTTTCAAATGGGTAACAAATGGGTAAAAACCGAGATTTATAGAAAGTATAAGGTTAGGAATAATATTTATAACCTTTTGGTAAAGTTTGGTAATTTTTGGAGTTATATAAGATTTTATAAAGATATATGTATAATATATAGTTTAATGACATTAGAAAACTATGTATTATAAATTGGGAAGATTGGTAATTATGCAAAGTTTGGTGGTGGGTATTTAATTAAAACAGTCCTAAGGGCTGTTCGAAATTATAGCCTTTAAAAATTATATGTTATAATTATATTAAGGTTTAAGGATTATAATATAAGGTATATGTTATAAGTAATAATGAAATGAATTTTGGGGTGGATTTGCGATTTATAGAAGTTTAGTGGTATATAGTGAAAGCCGAATAATATAAAGGTGTTTGGTATTTTTAAACAATTTACAACTATATGTTATAATTGTTTTAATGACATAAATGTCATAATATATGTTATATAACTATAATGTAACATTATATTAATTATGTGGTGGATTTTGTAAATATTTAGGAACATAGGTGCTGTTCGGAAATATTAACATTTTTGAATGGAATTTGTAATAGGGTTTTAATGTTATAAGAAGTTATAACATTTATAATATAAGAGGTACTCATTAAAAAGAATGAATATATATATTATAAGAGTTACCATATAATAAATAGTTCCATAATACATGTATATAAATAAATATAGGTTATGGTGTAGAAAATATAATATGGTTCAATAACCATGTGCTTTCATAATTAAAATGATATGAGATAAAGGGAAAAGAATTACAAACATTGGATATGGAATTCTAATGTTTAGAGTATACATGGGATAATAAGGATTTATATAATCCAAAATATTGTTTACATATGAGTTATACCACATTGAACTTGGGAAAAAAAAGAGAAACAAACCTTAGGAAAATACATACTAAGGAGAGTTGTATAATACATGATAAAGAATCCTACATACGATATAGAAACAAAACTATATGATGTACAGACATACATTAAGTTACATGCGATAACAAAGTTCAACAATGGGTATATTAATATACGAGACAAGACTACGCATGTAATGTAACATTTTTTTCCAATCTTGAGTTAAGCCGAAAACCCGACAAACGTTGATAGTTTATAACGGGGGATTAACCGGGAGGTATTAGTGACGGTACGAGGTACCGTAGAGTTATGCTGTTATACGGGACGCTAATCAGTAGCATTATGTATTGTTTAGACTGTTGGTGACGATACGCGGAGCATAGGATCTTGCTGATTCATACTCCACCGTAATACAATCAGGGTGAACGGTATGTTATTTATGTGGCTTGATTGTCTCTGAGGATTTCCTTAGTTCAGACATTGTGTGAAAATCTGTGATAAGATTGAATGTCTGCTTGTGTGAATTAATATGCTTGAGTTGCGTATTAATGCTGCTTTGTTATTATTACTGTTGTACGATAACAGTACCGTTCGTATATATGAGCATATTATAAAACGAACTAGCGGCAATGATGCTATCTTATATGTGTGATATAAGGAACGTAAGTAAAATGCTGTAGCATTAGGATAATAAGATATATAAAACATCTGAGACTTATATACGGAGCATTGGCCTCTTTAACGCCGCTCTCGTATCTAGCACTGGATCCCGAGTCGACATACTCAGGATTGGACTACGACCTTAGTCTGCTGTGTTAGGAAAAAAAAAGGTAAAACGATGCGATGGTATAGATAAGTTTATCAAGAGGACGTGGCTCTTGCTGTGAACTGTGATCCATTAACGATACTAGGATACCGTGTGGTAACCGTAAGTATCTGGATAAATTTCCAACGAACTACATATTGTTCGTAGGACGGAGACTCTACCGCTGGAGTGGCTATTGCCGTGGGTGACCCGCCATAAGAGATGGGTAACTTAGAGACACGTCGTTCTAACGAGACGTTGTCTTTAGACATGACTGAACAAATACGGAAGACTATATTAGCTCATACATTAGGCGAACGTTAGCTGGGCTTGTACGCCAAAGATGGGAAAGTATACTTGTTTGTAATTCTCGTTGTTTCGCCTTGTTGCTCAGTGGTTATGCTTTGTAATTATATGTGGTATGCTAGTGGATTGCTTGAACGAGCCATTGTGCTCATATTGTGTGTGGTGAACTGGTTGAGTCGAGTCACTGTACTCATGTGTAGGCTATGTTGGGTTGTTTGGTCGAGTGAGTCGCTGAACTCAATTATGAACTTTTAAGTGTTTGTTGGAACGGAGTCTCTGTACTCATATAAGTGTTGTAACGCTTTCAGTGGTTTATTACGATGCGATGTGTGTAGCCGGGGGCTTGTTTGTTATTTGAGTTTACTGCAATATATATATATATTGTTGCTTTACAGTTTTATATTAAACTACTTGCATGAAAATGAACTGCATGCTCTCGACCAATTAACTGTGGGTCTGAGGGGACATGACGGTCATGTAGTAGCATACTCAACAGGGGCTGATTCCATACCACAAACAACCATTTTTGTAACACCCCCGAATAAACATCCAATAATACAAAACCAAGCTCCTAGCCATATTACAAGATAACTACGCAGCGGATTCTCCATATCATCCGGGTGCTACAGATGCCAACCACCCACGTGGTTGACAGACCACATTACCAATTCTAAGTTACGGTCTGCATGACTGGAAACAGCCCGCAATAAAAGCTCATGTTCAATATAGATACAATTCCCAAATACCTAGTGTATACAACATCGCTACTAGGTTAAACAATACAACTGAAATATTACATCGTGAGTTCAGTTCTACCGGGTACAGTTCATAAATTAGATAGAATAACTCGTAAGTCTTGCCCTGATGGACTACCCCCATGGTAGCCATCCCGCCTACGCTCCGTTATCGTCCGGCATAATACCTGTAAAAAATTTGGGTTGGGAAGGACTCAGCAAACTACGCTGAGTATGAACGTGTGTAGCCCGTATGTTGCCGGGCCACACGACTACTTGATCGAATATTATTAAATCAATTTACATGCTATAGTAAAGCAGTAAAGCACACATCAGCACATCATGATATCATACACACTCATCGGTAGCATAGCAATATCAAACAACAACCAAGCACAACTTGCAAGTAGCAATGTCAAACACGCAACCCAGCACAATAAGCTGCCAAAGTAGCAACAACAACCAAGTAATTCATAGGACGTGTGCGTAGGTATATTATACCGTCGATCCTCACTATGGGATCATTCAAGAGATTACGTATTGTTTTCTTGTTCTCATTACACATGTTTTTCCTTCCTTCTCTTGCACCGAGTCAGGGGATGTAGGTTAGATCCCGAGACTTTATTATGTAGGTGCTATTCATTCCTTGTTTCTTAAATGATCACATTTGTGAATTTCTCTTATTTGCTTGGTCTCATTACACAAGCTTTCCTTTATACTCTGGCACCGAGTCAGGGGATATAGGTTAGGTCCCGAGACTTCATTATGTAGGTGCTAATCGTTCCTTGTTTCTTTGAGGATTGTTTGGGAATTCTTTTATCACCGCACGTTGGAGGACGTATCCTCCGTAGCTAGTCCCCCATTCCCGACACCCAGGGTCGAGAAAGCGGAGTCACCTCTAGACTCCAGGATAAGCTCCACCAAATTGTCACTCCCCCATTCCCGACACCCAGGGTCGAGAAAGCGGAGTCACCTCTAGACTCCAGGATGTGCTGAGAAAGTGGGATCACCCAGGGACCCCCAAAATATATTCCACCATAGATGGTCGAAGGATCTGATGCAGATACCAACTCCCGTGTATTCCATACCGCGGGGCCCGAGATGTCGTCTTCCCCGGTTATTCTCATGTTCCACCAGTTAGTACTTTTCGTTTCATTATCATTATAATCTTGACACCATAGGGGGTGTCATTAGCGGTCCTCTATAGTTAGAGAGGAGTTTTCTCTTTGTATTGTTCTTTTGTTTGTCCACGTGGTTCGTCATGTCCCACAAATTGAGATTTGATCTTCATTATCATAAATGAATAGACACCAGAGTGGGTGTCATGGTACGTCCTCAATGGTTTAGAGAGGAGTTCCCCTTATAGAGTTTTCTTTGTTTTCGTAGTTCGTTTGTGATTCGTCTCGAGTTCCATAAACGAGAAAGGGACTAAACTACTGTGTGCGCGCAAGTAATATGCCACAAGGATATATAACAAGCATATAAGCAAGCCACAAGAAGCAATCCAATTTCATGCTATAGTCTTATAGTCAGTGTCAAACAAGCACACATCACACAAGCCGTGTAACACGGCAACATACGAACCACACATGTCCATACCTTATAATAGTTGTCACAGATACTTGCACAAAGGTTCCCACGGCTCGTGGGACTCACTCCTGTAATAATTATTCGAGTGGGTTAGATCGTTCGATCTTGAGTTATTGTTCGTAGTTCTATTCATAAAGTGTGTCCTAGCCTTAAGTGTTATGGTTGCCAACATTGGACCCACTCACTCCGTTGGCCTGGGTCCATTGTTGTAGTCAAGCGGTAACATTTAAGGTACCTCGAACTTGTCCCAATATAATCCTCCCGTATTTCTAGTATTATTTCCAATTACCTTTCGAATTCCTGTAGGTATGCATTGTTTCGGTTTATTGATTAGGTTATAATTCAAGACCTTATATTATTAATCCCTCTTAGACCAACCCAATGGTTACGGGTTGATGCTCAATAACTAAGGAATACTTCTCCACTTTTATGCTTATTAACTTGGTTACTTCCCACTCTTAGTTCACCGAAGATTTAGTTTCAAACTGCCTAAACTGTACCCCTTTTACTAGGCATCTTAGTAAGGTTTTTATTCATAGCCAATTCCTAACCCAACGCCACTCACCACCGAAACTGAAACCCAAAGTGTTTTACCAATCTATACCCAACCGAAACTGAAACACCAACAACACATATCTTCATCTTACTCCATGTTTAAGTTACCATCCTCATGTCTAACTCACCCAAAGTGTTTTACCAATCTAGCCAAAGTAGTACTAGGATTTGGGTTTAATATTAAGCCAATTCAACACTCTGAAAACTCCTGGAACTTAGTTATACAGAACAGCAGAATTCATCCAGCTGCGACAAGGATTTGTATGTCTCTCTCTTATTATTATTATTTTTTTTTCTGTTTTGCTCACAAATCTGTTTGTCTTTTGATTTCCTCTCAACCTGAATGCTTACCTAGTCCAAACGTGTTACCCAGCCTTTGAATTCAGAACAGATCCACAAAACACGGTCAAAGCTACTGAAACTCCATCCTACTGCCACTAGAAGCAATTGAACCTGAAACACGCCATCTGTTTCTCACTTCATGCAGCTGCAGTTTAATTCGCCTGAAATGGTTTCTAGTCTCCCCAGTGTGTATACCTTCTTAGTTAAGTGTTTTGGTTGGGTTTTTTTTATTACTTGAAACAACCTACAACACCCCGATACTCTACTGGACTCACTTATACAAAAGTTAGTAATTTCTGCAGAAAAACCGTGAGGCTAATTCCTGTCTCTCCTCTTTAACCTTACTTTTAAGTCATTAACCTGCCTCTCAATTCTGTTCCAAAACACTCCCCTACTTGTTTAAGTGCCTTGCCAAGATTTAACTCCAACTAAATCCCAAAACGACTTAATAACTGTTACAGATTCGTCCAACTACTGGACTGGCCAAAACTGACAAACCTGAGACATAAAACTGGTGATTTTACCCCATCTTTCCTTCTTAAGTTGCTAGCTGGTCTTCCCCCTTTTTTTCCTAGCCTTCCAGTTTGTTCAAACTTAGTCTCACGTTTTAGTACGCCCTCAGATGGGTCATTAAGCCACTTCAACTGTCGAAGTATTGTATGCAGGTTAGTATGCAGGAACCGAAAAATCTCAGAAACTGAAACAACACTGGCACTCTTCTTCTATCACCCTATCTTTTCTGTTCATGAATTCCATTTCTAGTTCTGCCCCAGTTAGTGATGGTTTTACTAAGGTTTTAACTTTGAAGCAGATTCACTGCTACGTTATTAATACAACTACCATGTTCTAATACTGAAACCGGAATAAGAATCTGAAAACTGAAATCAAGTTTAGCATCCTCCTACTCTTATCACCCTTCTAATGAGTTAATGGTTTCACTAGCATTCCCCCAAATTATCTGCATGTAGACTAATATGTTAGCAAGGTCTCAAGTTGATTATCCCACCAATACAAACACTGTATAACTTCTGAAATGTTAACATACAGAAAACCCACAACTGCAGGAACTAAAATATATTTCTGCACACTTCTACTTCTTACTTCTAACTTAATATGCTAATTGTTTACCCTAACACTTCAAGCTGTTTACTCGCGCGATCTTGGGTTCGTCATTAGTTCATTACCTTATTCATATTACTTCTGAAACAGACTGCGCCGAAGTGTAAGTTGCAGAATTAAACTCACTTCTACACTAGTTTATTAGTTGGTTCCTACAGAATTTTCCTGCCACCTTAACTTGTTATTAAACTCATAGGCAGCTAGCGCATTGGTCACTTAATGCTTCTTAGTTAAGGATCTTATCATAATTATATCCTCAAAATAAACCCATGGCAACATGGTTAATGCCACCTAAATTTCATTATACAGACTGTAATGTCTGCAGGGAACCGAAACAGGAAACTTGGAATTGGTTTAATCTTTCTATCTCATTTCTTCTTTCAGTGTGTTCCATAAATTCCTAATCTTCTAAGTGTATATGCCCACCTAGTACCCTCCGCTAGCAATGTCTGGGGTTTATTTGCAAGCCAATACTCCCAAGTTATTTAGCCACCAGGAACACGCAAAGCTTCAGCCCAATACCTTAGATATTCTGCTGTTACTGAAACCACTCACAGCAGGTTTTCACTAGTCATTCCTAGTTCATTTTTTTTCCTGGATTAAGCCTACATACTTACAGCATCAGTTTGGCCAAGTTTTCAGGACTGTTCTACCCAAGTTTTCCCAGCACTCTGTTATCAGGTTAGCCAAGCAACTCGTACACAAATCAGTTCAGGCATAGTTTAAGAAGTCGCTAAGCATTATTCGCTTAAAAACTGAGTAGTTCCTTCTGGTTTCTAGCTACCTTTTTCCCCAATTTCCCTCATCATTAATCTCATGACAGTAACACTCAAACTTATCAGAACCAAACATATACTCAGGTTTAGCTTAGTAATTACTAATTTAATATCTATAGACCACTCCTACTGTTTTCGTAACTCTTAAGTACCTTTTTAGCTTTATAAAGCTTGGTGTTTAGACCACCGTTTTTGCCCATGCTTTAACAAACCACCACATAGATTTCCAGCAGAATATTGACCTCACAACACACAGTTTTTTTTAATGTTACCAGATCTATCACGATATCTTCAATAAATTCTACACCAGATTAAACATAATCTTAGGTAGGGACTTGGGTTACAACCTTGGTTACGAAGGTGTTTTCCTGGGCAGTTTCGTGACACTCTTTGGTCTATTTTCACACCTAGACAGAGGCAAATGTCAAGGTCAGTTTGTTGTTCGTTTTAGATAGGAACATTAAGTGTCATTTGCTAAGACAATTGGTAGTGTTTACCTTGCTCAGGGGGCTACTCCTTAGATTTCTTTTCAGATTTCTGGTTAGTGATTTGGCCAAGGAACTTGGCTTTACAACCGGGATACACAAGGAAAGAGTTTCAGGTTAGTAGATGTCTTTGTGGCATTCAAAACCGAAGTAGCAGACAAGGGAGAACAGAACAGTTGTGGCCTCACCTTGGAATGTTTTCAGGACAGATTTGGTTGTGTTTCCTTGAGGAGTTTCGATGCGATCCTTGCGAAGTCTTTCCCATGGTGCTCGCGCATGCACACACACAAAGAGGTGAAGAGCGGAGTCAAATGCCAGTTTTTTTTTTAAACAGACACAAAAACAGGGAAGAGAGAAACAAGGAGGAGCAGAGGAGGAACTGAGTGTGTGTCTCAGTATTGTTCAAACATCAGAAACTAGAATCCAGGAGTTGGAGCTAAAACAAGCTTATTTTCGGTCCTCACCTTGACTGATGCTCAGGAACTTGCTTCCTCATGATGGTCTGCTCCAGAGTTTCCAGATCCTGAGCCAAAGTTCGACATGCAAGGGAAGACTCGTTGATTTGCCTCGAGCTGCCCCAGTTCCTCTCAGGAATTTGAGCTCAGAGTTCGGACATGCACCAGGAGCAAAAGAGGAGTTTGAGTTACGGTGGAATTGTGTAGAGAACTGAATCGTCAAGAGGAGTTGGGATTTCCAAGCACCGATCCGAGAATACAAGAAGGAAAGAAGGAGAGTCTTACCGTGTCCCTGCAGTTACGAGGAGCTAGAAGTCCTTCTGGACTTGCGCAACCGTGAGGCAGTGGAAGAGTTAAAGGGGTATCTTCATCCGGTAATCGACATGCAAAATTCCAGGAGCACATTGGGAGAATGAAAAGGCTGAGCGGGCTTTCTCGATCGGGGCATACAGACGCGAGAAAGGGTCAGTGGCTGAAAATCAAGGGAAGGGATTCGCATGCACAATGAAGAGATTACGTGGTCTGTTGATTGGGCTACAGACACGCGTGAGAAAAAAGAAACAGAGGCAACAGTTATAACCAGGAAGGTAATTTGCATGTAAGGAGTTAGAGAGATTAACGGGTGCTTTGGTATAACGACATAACACATGGACTGATCGGTTGGAGTGTGAAACATCTCTTGATTGGATTTTAATTTCACTTACTGTCTTATATTAAGCTTAAGTAGCATTTGCATAACTCACAAAATGGCTAAGTCATGGATTAACTTAGTTGGTTAATATGTCAAGCTCCATATCTACATTGGTGAGCACAAGTCTGTATATACCAGAGTCGCTTGTACAAGCTTGTATCCAATACATAGTTCGTGTATTATATTTTCATAACACATGTTATTCAGTACCATCGTTACGTGTCGATGAATACCCAAACTATTTCTGTTTGCATAACGCACCACGCTTATTCGTATACAATTATCCTCACATTGAACAATTTACTTGCCCATCCAGTTCGATGTGCACCGATGCTTATAGTACAATGTGTCTTGCTACCACATTTACGGGCGTGTGTATGTCGCTTGGTATCATAGGTTATAAGTTATAACAGTTTACTTAACTGCTCCCCCTATCTTCATGATTTTATGAGTTGTAGTTGTTAGGGGTGTTTCAACCTACCTCCCTTAAAGAGACTTTGTCCCAAAGTTGTTACTTCCTTAACTGATGTTTTCAATTCCTGTTAATCCTAGGGATCAAGTCCCGTATTCATTCGCGATAACCAAAGGATTAAGTCTCCTATATTATAATTCTTAGTGCTTATACGCACTCTGGCCCTAGTGGCTTCAACACAAATTCTCATAGCAATGTATATATAACACGCTGAGGTGTAAATCATAGGTACACAACATTCATACATATCAGGGTGTACATACAATACAATACACACACAATTCTGCGCAATTCATACACACCGAGCTACCAACCAACGTGTGGTTGTAGGAATACACATAGTGAAAGGATCAGGTCCCTAATTCGTTCTCTCTAACCAAGGGATCATGTCCCGCAAATTCCACAGTTCTATTTCAACATTTGTGCTTATAAGCACTATGCCACATTTGTGGCTTCACCCAGTTATCAATAATATTTCGATGTACCAATAATATTTATGTACTACACTCATATCAACCAGGTGAACAAGTCACTCATTCATGACCCATGCATTCAAACCAATCCACACACAGACACAACATAGCAACCAAAACAACACCACAAAACGAGCAATAAAACCGGTAGAAAACACAAGCGCCTACCCCCTTAAAGATGGATTACGCCCACGTAATCCTATTATACCTCCTAGAGCCTTGTTTCAAGATGTTTAATCTCATTGAGCATTCTAGTTTCTATGCAATGTAATCACAATATATTCTCATCAAAGGTCTCGACCATGTTAAGGGTTTAGTTTCTGTATTAAAAGACTCTTATCGGTATCCGTACCGGTCTAGAAATGGATTCGGGTTTAGGCTCTCTAGGTTTTAAGGTATTGGTCGATAGACACTTGTTATTCCACAGGCTAATGGGGGATACGGTCCACCAGCTTCTGCTGTGCTACTGATTACTTCGGGTTTAGTTTCCCCTTTCTGTACTCAGGAGGCCTTCTAGGCTTATATTGATATATTCTCTGTAGTAACGATTAGTTTATTATTCTCAATGTATAATCATGTCATTGTATAACAACATGTTTATTTTATGTAGCCGATCGTAATGTACGTCGACGGTTAGTTTACTCTCCTGGCATTTTTACTTATTTTAGTGATTTGTACGCCAACTTAGACTTTTCTTGTCTTTAGGTAACCTTTTTTCTTAGTCCAATTATGGCATTGCCACTGCTGGCTGACTTCAAATTAGTTCAGTCAAACGGTTACCGAATTATAAGGTTAGAAGTTCTACGATGTAAACTTTGATACTACCGTTACATATTGCACTTGATTTCGATAGTACGTATTTATGTGAGAACTTTTAGGTGGATTAGTAACCCCACATCATCTCAAGTCTTCACATAATTGTGTACCCATGTGTTTACTCAGAGTTCCAATTATGTATCAATGGATTTTACAAGCTCGTATTATCCACATCAACCTCGCTTTCTTGGTAATTTCTTAATCTCGACTTTTAATATTTCCACCGATCTGTAGTTCATGTGTCCACTTGTAGGAGGTTTCGAGGGTCATCCAACACTAACGTGATCAGCATAAGTGTCGGACTACCTTTTCACCCTAATTTGTGCGTAGGTTCCTTGACTAGCCAGGGTCAAGTTCCACCTTGCACGTCCGATTTAGACGATCAAACAATTATTTACATTTGTATTCTTATCCCACTTGTTTCCAGTCCTCTGGCAATCAATTCATTGACTAGTGTCACCATCTAAGCCTTTAGATTAATCGTTCAATTCTTTAACTGTACATATCTCTAGGTGTGTACATTCGTTCATCCATGTATATATATATTCCCATGTGCTATAATCCTCTTGATTTATATATGATTCCTATTATCCTCACTCTACAACTAATATAGAATTTACAAATGATTCTTTACTTATTTTAACCCATCAATTACTTCCTCCCTTAAGTCCATTAATCTTGTTTAAAGTTTCCAAATTTCAATACCCATTATTCCAAATATTTGGTTTCCTAATATTTTTCCTCCTCATAAAATATTTGACTGTTTCTTGTTGCCCATTAGGCTCCCTTCCATCTGACTTAAGCTATTATCCGTTGGTACCATTCCACATTTTTTCTTTCACTTTTTTTTCTTTTTTTTCTAGGTCTCGTAACCCTTCTGTTACTTTCTCATTATTATTCTTCGTTCACCGGTGGTAGAAACAGAGGTGAATGACCAGTTGTGGTCACCAGTTTCAGCTGTCTGAGATTTAGAGACTTAGAAGAATAATTGAATAAAAGAAGAAGGAAGGAGGTGGTGTTGTGTTTCTCAGGTAATGTAGAGAATGAAGAGAAACGTGAGAAGGAGCAGGGAATGTATTGAATTCCGTAATATTATACTTTAGTGTATAAAATTGTGTCATGCTTTGTTAAGCATTATAGGTTGTACCAATTTTATGGTATAATTTCATCTTAACTATATTCTCTTATCCCATTATTTTATGAGAGGTTTTCTTAACTTACCCTCTCAAGTGTTCGAATTGCAGAATTTATCTCAATCGCATCCTTGGCTTAATTAATTGCTTATTGAGCTTTATTTATTTTGTAAATTCTAGGGTATTTCGGTCCTCTTTGCTTGTGAGGCAGGGTCCTATCGACTGCTAAGCATGTCGACCCAAGTTGTCACTAAAATTGGTCCCTCTACGGGTATTATCCTTTTAGCAACGTCTATTGTATGGTATAGTCTTTTCTCCACAGGTTGTTTGTATGACATTAAGTAATTGCCAGATCGGGCTTTCCCGAGTATGAGGAGACTTCTACCTCTCTGGCATTCTTTCTCTGAATTTTAAAGAAAATTAGGGACAGAGGTTAGGTGTATGTGTCTGTGAGATATCCAGTAATTACTGGGGAAGAACCCTAACTAACGCGCCTCACATACTAACCTTTAACCCCGTTTCCCCGAATTCAGGTTTTCCTATACTCGGTACTTCTCTGTTCCAGTCATCAGAGCGCAACTACGCTCTGATACCACTTTCTGTAACACCCCCGAATAAACATCCAATAATATAAAACCAAGCTCCTAGCCATATTACAAGATAACTACGCAGCGGATTCTCCATATCATCCGGGTGCTACAGATGCCAACCACCCACGTGGTTGACAGACCACATTACCAATTCTAAGTTACGGTCTGCATGACTAGAAACATCCCTCAATAAAAGCTCATGTTCAATATAGATACAATTCCCAAATACCTAGTGTATACAACATCGCTACTAAGTTAAACAATATAACTGAAATATTACATCGTGAGTTCAGTTCTACCGGGTACAGTTCATAAATTAGATAGAATAACTCGTAAGTCTTGCCCTGATGGACTACCCCCATGGTAGCCATCCCGCCTATGCTCCGTTATCGTCCGGCATAATACCTCTAAAAAATTTGGGTTGGGAAGGACTCAGCAAACTACGCTGAGTATGAACGTGTGTAGCCCGTATGTTGCCGGGCCACACGACTACTTGGTCGAATATTATTAAATCAATTTACATGCTATAGTAAAGCAGTAAAGCACACATCAGCACATCATGATATCATACACACTCATCGGTAGCATAGCATTATCAAACAGCAACCAAGCACAACTTGCAAGTAGCAATGTCAAACACGCAACGCAACCCAGCACAATAAGCTGCCAAAGTAGCAACAACAACCAAGTAATTCATAGGACGTGTGCGTAGGTATATTATACCGTCGATCCTCACTATGGGATCATTCAAGAGATTACGTATTGTTTTCTTGTTCTCATTACACATGTTTTTCCTTCCTTCTCTTGCACCGAGTCAGAGGATGTAGGTTAGATCCCGAGACTTTATGTAGGTGCTATTCATTCCTTGTTTCTTAAATGATCACATTTGTGAATTTCTCTTATTTGCTTGGTCTCATTACACAAGCTTTCCTTTATACTCTGGCACCGAGTTAGGGGATATAGGTTAGGTCCCGAGACTTCATTATGTAGGTGCTAATCGTTCCTTGTTTCTTTGAGGATTGTTTGGGAATTCTTTTATCACCGCACGTTGGAGGACGTCTCCTCCGTAGCTAGTCCCCCATTCCTGACACCCAGGGTCGAGAAAGCGGAGTCACCTCTAGACTCCAGGATAAGCTCCACCAAATTGTCACTCCCCCATTCTCGACACCCAGGGTCGAGAAAGCGGAGTCACCTCTAGACTCCAGGATGTGCTGAGAAAGTGGGATCACCCAGGGACCCCCAAATTATATTCCACCATAGATGGTCGAAGGATCTGATGCAGATACCAACTCCCGAGTATTCCATACCGCGCGGCCCGAGATGTCGTCTTCCCGGGTTATTCTCATGTTCCACCAGTTAGTACTTTTCGTTCATTATCATTATAATCTTGACACCATAGGGGGTGTCATTAGCGGTCCTCTATAGTTAGAGAGGAGTTTTCTCATTGTATAGTTCTTTTGTTTGTCCACGTGGTTCGTTATGTCCCACCAATTGAGATTTGTTCTTCATTATCATAAATGAATAGACACCAGAGTGGGTGTCATGGTACGTCCTCAATGGTTTAGAGAGGAGTTCCCCTTATAGAGTTTTCTTTGTTTTCGTAGTTCGTTTGTGATTCATCTCGAGTTCCATAAACAAGAAAGGGACTAAACTACTGTGTGCATGCAAGTAATATGCCACAAGGATATATAACAAGCATATAAGCAAGCCACAAGAAGCAATCCAATTTCATGCTATAGTCTTATAGTCATTGTCAAACAAGCATACAACACACAAGCCGTGTAACACGGCAACATATGAACCACACATGTCCATACCTTATAATAGTTGTCACAGATACTTGCACAAAGGTTCCCGCGGCTTGTGGGACTCACTCCTGTAATAATTATTCGAGTGGGTTAGATCGTTCGATCTTGAGTTATTGTTCGTAGTTCTATTCATAAAGTATGTCCTAGCCTTAAGTGTTATGGTTGCCAACATTGGACCCACTCACTCCGTTGGCCTGGGTCCATTGTTGTAGTAAAGCGGTAACATTTAAGGTACCTCGAACTTGTCCCAATATAATCCTCCCGTATTTCTAGTATTATTTCCAATTACCTTTTGAATTCCTGTAGGTATGCATTGTTTCAGTTTATTGATTAGGTTATAATTCTAGACCTTATATTATTAATCCCTCTTAGACCAACCCAATGGTTACGGGTTGATGCTCAATAACTAAGGAATACTTCTCCACTTTTATGCTTATTAACTTGGTTACTTCCCACTCTTAGTTCACCGAAGATTTAGTTTCAAACTGCCTAAACTGTACCCCTTTTACTAGGCATCTTAGTAAGGTTTTATATTCATAGCCAATTCCTAACCCAACGCCACTCACCACGAAACTGAAACACCAAAGTGTTTTACCAATCTATACCCAACCGAAACTGAAACACCAACAACACATATCTTCATCTTACTCCATGTTTAAATTACCAACCTCATGTCTAACTCTCCCAAAGTGTTTTACCAATCTAGCCAAAGTAGTACTAGGATTTGGGTTTAATATTAAGCCAATTTAACACTCTGAAAACTCCTGGAACTTAGTTATACAGAACAGCAGAATTTGTCCAGCTGCGACAAGGATTTGTATGTCTCTCTCTTATTATTATTATTTTTTTTTCTGTTTTGCTCACAAATCTGTTTGTCTTTTGATTTCCTCTCAACCTGACTGCTACCTAGTCCAAACGTGTTACCCAGCCTTTGAATTCAGAACAGATCCACAAAACACGGTCAAAGCTACTGAAACTCCATCCTACTACCACTAGAAGCAATTGAAACTGAAACACGCCATCTGTTTCTCACTTCATGCAGCTGCAGTTTAATTCGCCTGATATGGTTTCTAGTCTCCCCAGTGTGTATACCTTCTTAGTTAAGTGTTTTGGTTGGGTTTTTTTTTATTACTTGAAACAACCTACAACACCTCGATACTTATTGGACTCACTTATACAGAAGTTAGTTATTTCTGCAGAAAAACCGTGAGGCTAATTCCTGTCTCTCCTCTTTAACCTTACTTTTAAGTCATTAACCTGCCTCTCAATTCTGTTCCAAAACACTCCCCTACTTGTTTAAGTGCCTTGCCAAGATTTAACTCCAACTAAATCCCAAAATGACTTGATAACTGTTACAGTTCGTCCAACTACTGGACTGGCCAAAACTGACAAACCTGAGACATAAAACTGGTGATTTTACCCCATCTTTCCTTCTTAAGTTGCTAGCTGGTCTTCCCCCATTTTTTCCTAGCCTTCCAGTTTGTTCACAACTTAGTCTCACGTTTTAGTACGCCCTTAGATGGGTCATTAAGCCACTTCAACTGTCGAAGTATTGTATGCAGATTAGTATGCAGGAACCGAAAAATCTCAGAAACTGAAAACATACACTGGCCCTCTATCTTCTATCCCCCTGTTTATTCCTGAATTCCATTTCTAGTTCTGCCCCAGTTAGTTGATGGTTTTACTAAGGTTTTAACTTTGAAGCAGATTCACTGCTACGTTATTAATACCACTGCCATGTTCTAATACTGAAACCGGAATAAGAATCTGAAAACTGAAATCAAGTTTAGCATCCTCCTACTCTTATCACCCTTCTAATGAGTTAATGGTTTCACTAGCATTTCCCCAAATTATCTGCATGTAGACTAATATGTTAGCAAGGTCTCAAGTTGATTATCCCACCAATACAAACTTTGTATAACTTCTGAAATGTTAACATACAGAAAACCCACAACTGCAGGAACTAAAATTTATTCCTGCACACTTCTACTTCTTACTTCTAACTTAATATGCTAATTGTTTACCCTAACACTTCAAGCTGTTTACTCGCGCGATCTTGGGTTCGTCATTTGTTCATTACCTTATTCATATTACTTCTGAAACACACTGCGCCGAAGTGTAAGTTGCAGAATTAAACTCACTTTTGCACTAGTGTATTAGTTGGTTCCTACCGAATTTTCCTGCCATCTTAACTTGTTATTAAACTCATAGGCAGTTAGCGCATTGGTCACTTAATGCTTCTTAGTTACGGGTCTTATCATAATTCTATCCTCAAAATAAACCCATGGCAACATGGTTAATGCCACCTAAATTTCATTATACAGACTGTAATGTCTGCAGGGAACCAAAACAGGAAACTTGGAATTGGTTTAATCTTTATATCTCATTTCTTCTTTCAGTGTGTTCCACAAATTCCTAATCTTCTAAGTGTATATGCCCACCTAGTACCCTCCGCTAGCAATGTCTGGGGTTTATTTGCAAGCCAATACTCCCAAGTTATTTAGCCACCAGGAACACGCAAAGCTTCAGCCCAATACCTTAGATATTCTGCTGTTACTGAAACCACTCACAGCAGGTTTTCACTAGTCATTCCTAGTTCATTTTTTTTCCTAGATTAAGCCTACATACTTACAGCATCAGTTTGGCCAAGTTTTCAGGACTGTTCTACCCAAGTTTTCCCAGCACTCTGTTATCAGGTTAGCCAAGCAACTCGTACACAAATCAGTTCAGGCATAGTTTAAGAAGTCACTAAGCATTATTCGCTTAAAAACTGAGTAGTTCCTTCTGGTTTCTAGCTACCTTTTTCCCCAATTTCCCTCATCATTAATCTCATGACAGTAACACTCAAACTTTTCAGAACCAAACATATACTCAGGTTTAGCTTAGTAATTACTAATTTAATATCTATAGATCACTCCCACTGTTTTCGTAACTCTTAAGTACCTTTTTAGCTTTATAAAGCTTGGTGTTTAGACCACCGTTTTTGCCCATGCTTTAACAAACCACCACATTGATTTCCAGCAGAATATTAACCTCACAACACACAGTTTTTTTTTTAATGTTACTAGATCTATCACGATATCTTCAATAAATTCTACACCAGATTAAACATAATCTTAGGTAGGGACTTGGGTTAGAACCTTGGTTTCGAAGGTGTTTTCCTGGGCAATTTTGTGATACTCTTTGGTCTATTTTCGCACCTAGACAAGGCAAATGTCAAGGTCAGTTCGTTGTTCGTTTTAGATAGGAACATTAATTGTCAGTTGCTAAGACTATCGGTAGTGTTTACCTTGCTCAGGGGCTACTCCTTGGATTTCTTTTCAGATTTCAGGTTGGCGATTTGGCCAAGGAACTTGGATTTACAACCGGGATACACAAGGAAAGAGTTTCAGGTTAGCAGATGTCTTTGTGGCATTCAAAACCGAAGTAGCAGACAAGGGAGAACAGAACAGTTGTGGCCTCACCTTGGAATGTTTTCAGGACAGATTTGGTTGTGTTTCCTTGAGGAGTTTCGATGCGATCCTTGCGAAGTCTTTCCCATGGTGCTCGCGCATGCACACACACAAAGAGGTGAAGAGCGGAGTCAAATGCCAGTTTTTTTTTAAACAGACACGAAAACAGGGAAGAGAGAAACAAGGAGGAGCAGAGGAGGAACTGAGTGTGTGTCTCAATATTGTTCAAACATCAGAAACTAGAATCCAGGAGTTGGAGCTAAAACAAGCTTATTTTCGGTCCTCACCTTGACTGATGCTCAGGAACTTGCTTCCTCGTGAAGGTTTGCTCCAGAGTTTCCAGATCCTGAGCCAAAGTTCGACATGTAAGGGAAGACTCGTTGATTTGCCTCGAGCTGCCCCAGTTCCTCTCAGGAATTTGAGCTCAGAGTTCGGACATGCACCAGGAGCAAAAGAGGAGTTTGAGTTACGGTGGAATTGTGTAGAGAACTGAATCGTCAAGAGGAGTTGGGATTTCCAAGCACCGATCCGAGAATACAAGAAGGAAAGAAGGAGAGTCTTACCGTGTCCCTGCAGTTACGAGGAGCTAGAAGTCCTTCTGGACTTGCGCAGCCGTGAGGCAGTGGAAGAGTTAAAGGGGTATCTTCAACCGGGAATCGACATGCAAAATTCCAGGAGCACATTGGGAGAATGAAAAGGCTGAGCGGGCTTTCTCGATCGGGGCATACAGACGTGAGAAAGGGTAGTGGCTGAAAATCAAGGGAAGGGATTCGCATGCACAAATGGAAGAGATTGCGTGGTCTGTTGATTGGGCTACAGACACGCGTGAGAAAAAAGAAACAGAGGCAACAGTTATAACCAGGAAGGTAATTTGCATGTAAGGAGTTAGGAGATTAACGGGTGCTTTGGTATAACGACATAACACATGGACTGATCGGTTGGAGTGTGGAACATCTCTTGATTGGATTTTAATTTCACTTACTGTCTTATATTAAGCTTAAGTAGCATTTGCATAACTCACAAAATGGCTAAGTCATGGATTAACTTAGTTGGTTAATATGTCAAGCTCCATATCTACATTGGTGAGCACAAGTCTGTATATACCAGAGTCGCTTGTACAAGCTTGTATCCAATACATAGTTCGTGTATTATATTTTCATAACACATGTTATTCAGTACCATCGTTACGTGTCGATGAATACCCAGACTATTTTTGTTTGCATAACGCACCACGCTTATTTGTATACAAATATCCTCACATTGAACAATTTACTTGCCCATCCAGTCCGATGTGCACCGATGCTTATAGTACAATGTGTCTTGCTACCACATTTACGGGCGTGTGTATGTCGCTTGGTATCATAGGTTATAAGTTATAACAGTTTACTTAACTGCTCCCCCTATCTTCATGATTTTATGAGTTGTAGTTGTTAGGGGTGTTTCAATTTTTGCAGGTATGTAGCTTCCGGTGTCGGCAAAGAGAGGGACGCACTGGGTAGTTTAATTACAGTTGTTTAAAATATGCACTGTTGCATTTTGATACGACTTAGAAACGTGTATAGGATTGGGATACTTAGAATGCTCATTGTGAATGTATTTTATATTGGTTTGGGAGGGATAGATCTATCTCTTGTTGTCACTGTGGGAAATTGTTTCGTATTTAAGAATATATCAGGAGGCACGTTATTACTCGTATGGGCGAGTAAGAACGGTGACACCAGTAGTTCAATTGTTGAGATTACCGTTGCGAATATATTGTTAAGTAAGATGATTAGGAGCCGATTGGAGTAGGGGTGTTACAAGAACAGCTTCTGTAAATTCCTTCTGGTGCTTAAGTAGATGAGCTAGAAGTTCTAAGGGTTATGAAGATACACCCAAAGCCTTTAATGGTTGTTTAATATTTCATTTACCATCATCCAATCCAAGACCCATGTTGGAGAGAGTTCTGGATCCTAGTTCATGATTATGATCCTGAGGCTTAGACTTGACATCATCCGGAGTTACACCATGAGGAATGATTTTGTGTACTCTCGTGCAAAATATGGTTCATCATAAGTGGATAAGACTGATATGAATCAAAATTTGTAGGGTGTTGCATAATTCCTTTATTTCTTCCCAGTAAACCTCAGTTGTAGTCTTGGACAGGGTTGTTCAGCCTTGTGCTGAGACATAGCCAGCATTTGAAGTTGGACAATGCTTGTACAACCAGAAGCGAATCACCCTTTTTTCATGTTATTATTTAAGAATCCTCTATGGGATAGGAAGAAGTGACTAGCAAAAAGATCAGCATGAAAGCCATGAGGTAATAATGTGTGCAACATAGAAACTGGCAAAATTATACGGGAAACTTGTAGAGAAAATGGTGAGTGTAAAGTGCCCAGCGAAAGTGGGTTCTAAGCTGATAGAACAATTGGTTAGGTAGAGAAAATCATAAATTTTAGTGGTGGTAATAAATGGATAGTTCCACCAGATGTTAAATGTTCCAACTTAAAATTTGATCTAGATCAGCCAATTTAATAATCAAGAAATGCCACGGAAAGAAAAGTAATCCTCACTTTATTTTGGATTTAAATGTAATAGTAAAATATATGTCACGCTCCACTCACTCTAAAGTACCAACTTTGATGCACACAATAGAAGTCAATACGATTAAAAAAAGAATACACCTTAGACAACATTGAACATCCACAGTGCAAGACTGAAGGAAGATAATGTTTTGCGTGGAAGAGCTTTGGTGAAAGTGTTTGCCAAATGTTGATTAGTGGCACAATGAGGGAGAGATCCACAATATTCTCGCTTGATTTTGAGAAAAGTGATGACAAATCTCATGTGTGTAATCATGGAATGTTGAACTGAATCCTTCGTCAGTGCAATGTTGAAGAAAATATCACAGAAGATTGGCACACACTAGTAGAAAAAATGTTTTTAATGACGGCGTTTAAACCACGGTTAAATGGAAAACCGTGGTTTAAAGTTTATAAACCACGGTTCTAATAGAAACTGTCGTTTAAGGTGCATACAAGAGAGCATATACCACGGTTTTTCCAGAACCGTCGTATATAGGTTAGTTTTATACCACGGTTTTCAGGGCAACCGTGGTATATAGTACATGCCGGAGTCAATATACCACGGTTCTTGGAGAACCGTTGTATAAAACTAACCTATATACCACGGTTTGTCAAAAACCGTCGTTTTTAGTCATGGTCAAAAAACTTTATATGACGGTTCTTGTTAGAACCGTGGTATATAGTGTAATGGTATGAAATATACCATGCGGAAGGTCAAAGCGTCTACCGAAGGCCTGCTAACGGAAGGCCACAAGTCTATCGGAAGACCAATTGTCGGAGGGCCAATTGTCGGAAGGCCTGCTACCGAAAGGCCCCGCTTCCGGAAGGATCTACCAAGAGAGAGTCTACCGGAGACCAATTTATCGAAGGCCTATCGTTGGAAGCCCTACTTCGGAGGACCCGCTACCGGAAAGGCTGCTGCTTAAAGAATCGCTACCGACGGAGTAGTAACTACCGAGGGGTTATTATCAAAGTGACGGTCCGGAAGAGTTAGTGCAAGGCGGAAGCAGTATTCAGTCCGGAGACCTATAAAAAGACTGATAGCTGTATTTATGTAATACTATCACATGTATAGGGGCTTAAGGGTAACATGGCCATAGGAAGTCTATAAATAGAGGTAGAGGGGCTCATTTGTGAAGGACTCAAGTTAGAAAAGGGAGCTCACATCCCAAAAAGCTCTAGTGTTGTAAACCAAGGAATGAATAATAGCTCTGTCTAGAAGTGGACGTAGGCCGGAGGTTGGCCGAACCACTATACATCACGGTGTGGAAATTGTGTTGGGGAGTAACCTCTTTACATCTTCATATAGTCTACGCGGAATTCAAATTTTCGCCGAAAATGAACGCGGCTCTTTCACTTTCTCTTATTATATATATTTTCTCCTCACTCTTTTACAACCTAATGCTCACTCTTCTCCTCCTCCTCCTTCTTCTTCTTCTTCGTCTGCGCGCGCCTCTGTAATTTTTTCTCCCCACCGGCGAACATGCATGCTCTTCGCCATACTGGAAAACAAGGAACACATGTTGCGCCTCTGTAATTTTTGCAAACCAAACCGGCGAACAAGGACATGCTCTGCGCCTCTGTAATAAATCGCCGGCGCACAATGTTTTTCACGGTAATTTTGTGCAACCCTAACCGGTGCTTCGCCCGCTCTCTCATCTCTTTCACGGTAATTTTGCAACCTACCGACGAACAAGGAACATAATGTAAACTTCACTCATTATTTAGCAACCCTAATACACAAACAAGTAACATACATGTTCTGGCCTGTTCATTCTCTTCTGTTTGCGCTCTCTGTTGAGAAATATCGGAGGCGGCGGCGCTAATGCGCCGGCGAATTGAAAAAAAAATCGCAGACTATAAACCACGGTTCTACATATAACCGTGGTTTATTGTTGATTTCTATAGACTTTATACCACGGTTTTAAGTAAAACCGTCATTTATAATGCACTATATACCACGGTTCAGACTCACAACCGTGGTATAAAGTCAGTGAATTTCGCGGGAGAAGGGGTCTTAAATGACGGTTTCGAGAAACCGTGGTTTTTTCGCTCACTTTAAACCACGGTTACGAACCGTGGTATATCTCAATTTGTGAATATACGACGCGAGCATAAACCACGGTTCCTAACCGTGGTATATAGGCCAAATAACCGTGGTTAAAAATATTTTTTCCACTAGTGACAAGAGACCGAGGAACACCATAGTCCACCAATTGATATTGAAGGGAGAGGATGTAGGCACAACAACCAGTAGCATCGATATATACAACTTCAATGACAGAGAATGCAATATGTGATTGCCTCTTAGAAAAACTAAGACACCAGGCTTGAACCTACCAATTTAGGCAGAACTAGAAGTAATTTTTTTATCAGTCCCGATCTGTGAAAGCCCTTAGTAAGAAGGCAGGCCCTATATGAAAAACCAAACCAAAGTTAGTAGAGTATGATTTTCTCTCATATGACGAGATCATCCTAAGTCCATTAACCACCAATTTGGATAGTCTTTATTATCCTAAGAAGAGAGAAAAATTAGTGCCGCTTAAGAACCCATTGTTGTTTGGGTCGTCTAAGATTGATATAAAGCTTAGCATATTTAAGAGTATTATATTGAGCAAGTCGAGCATTCTTGTGTTGAAGCTTATGACATGAACGAATATGATGACCATGTATATGACAGTAACTACACTCTACCCTTACATGTGAAGCCACATTCACAGTAGTAGTATATGAAGTTTGTGGGTTAACAACAATAGTATATCTTGTAGGATCAGTCCTAGTCTGTGAATTTTGTTTCTTAGGTAAAACAATAGACGTTGATGAAGTAGTGCCATAAAACCCTAGACTAGCATGTCCTTGATTAGGTCGACCTACCATTTCATTAAGTTTAGTCTTTCCTTTATACCAAGAGGGATTCTCCGAAGTCATGATGTCTAATTTTCTACTAAGTGCATTACACTGTCTTTGTAGATCAGCATTATCCTGGCATATCCACTCAGTATCAGCTTTGAGAGATTGAATTTCTTTTTTTCCTACTCAGGAATGGAACTCAGTTTAGTATAGACGGGTGTCAGTAAACGTCGATTAAACAACTTTAGATGAGTTTAAGACTAACTGAGATGCTAACTCTTTATTTTGTTCTTTCAAAACAACCATATCTTCTTGTAGTTTACTAATCACCATATGAGACTCAGTGTTATGTTCCTGTTTCGCTTCCAAATCCTTAATTTTTGAAAGAGCATCTTTCAACATATCAAACACTTGAGACTTAGTAGAACTATCATAAAATTATTCAAGCTTTAAGAACTTACCTGATCCCTTATGAAAGATTGAAGTACCTTATCTCTAGCCATCAAACACATAGTCTCATCATATTTGGCAACATCAGTATGAGACTGTTGGACTGTAGTCATGCAAAAATGTGCTTTATTGCTTTCTATGCCAGTTGACTTAGTGTAACACCCCGTCCTAAGCCAATCGTGGTTGTCGCAAATTTAACAACTGAAACATAAACATCGCAGTGGAATAAACTAACACCCGGACCTTGCCACGGTCTGATCAATAGAATATACCGAACTTACTTACTTACAAACGCTTATCCAAACGGAACATACCGAATATCCAAAACATTCACCAACCGAGTTCGTAGTATCTCTTGTTAACATCATCTCAATTAACAGTTTTAATATTAACAGATGGGAGCACAGGCGCAACCCATACTCAAAATAAAAGTCCCACCTAAGTCTACCCACTCTTACTCTCGTGGTGACTCTTCATGGGCCGCTTACCTGCAAAAGTAAAAAACAACCCCCCCAAGGGGGTCAGCACGAATGCTGGTATGACCCTCTCATGGCCCCAAGCTAACGGGGCTACGACGACTAATTGTCGATAGCATGGAAGTTGATTAGAATCACAATCATAATATGAAATGCAATAAAACAACAAACCACAAATGAACATACATAGTTCACACACAAATGAACGGCTCAAGCGTTCCCTTAACAAGTGGGTTAGTAATAACCTCCTCCAGATCTGATTCCACTTATCCTCAGTTCACCTTAACTTACCTCAGTCTTATCCTTATCTCAATCTCAGTATACAACCGTTATTTAATTAGAATGGATGTATTTTACCTCATTGTTTATTTATGTCAGGTCAAAAGCAACCCTAGCCAACGAGTTATTAAATCCATTGGTTGAATAAACAACTTATCTTAATCTTAGGATTTAGGTGATCCTACCGCACCATCTTAATGCCTTCTACCTTGGACGGGAAGTCCAGTGTAGCTGAGCCGGGTACCGACCCTAGGAAACAAGTCCGAAGACAAGTCCTTCAGCGGAGGACGGATCTGATTCAGATACAGACCCCCTTTCCTTAGCATGCATGACTGGAGTCAGTCCCGGGTTCCTCACTCCCCCCCTTAAGTTCCAGTTAGTGAAAATCTTACAACCCATGTGTTAGTTAAACCTTAACGGGTATTAACCAACAGTTACCGATATATAATTCATCTCCTTAAGTCAGAAAGTACTAAGCTTAGTTAGTAGCAAATCTCAAGTCTGGGTTAGTGTAAAGAAACACATTCACAACGAGAACAAGTATAACCGGTTGCATGCTTTATATTGTCTTAGTCATAGCAAATAACAGATAGCACATAAGCCGAGGGACACCTCGTTTGCAACCAGGTCACAAGAAAGACTGTACCGTTCACCGTCGATTGTCCCGTTTGTTTAATTCTCCTCCGGGTCCAAACTTTCAAATCCAAAAATGTTCATCCAACTTAGATTATTAATTGCTTACACATTACTTAATCCCTTAACTTACTTAACCCTTAATGATCCTCATCTAACACCTCTTGAGTTTTACAACTTAATCTTATAACTTAACCTTAAACATTTAGGTTTATACTTAACTTAATCCCTTAGGTCTTTATGTTCCTAACCATCATTACCCTACTAATGGCATACCTTATTACCAATTAACATCTTTAGAATTTAAAATTTCTCTCTTTTTTTAAGTTTTGGGTCGACCGACCCTACCGACCGACCTTACCCAAGGTTGGTCCATTCCAGAACATATTACCGTTTGAAAAATTTTCCCTGACCGACCTTGCAATCGGTCCCAATCGGTCCCTTCCCGAGAGTTTTTCCCTTTGAAAATTTAGGCCCGACCGACCTTGTCAAGGTCGGTCCCAAGTTTGGTCGATTCCAGGGACCAATTCACGTACAAAATTTTAGGCTTGACCGACCTTGCAAGTCCGGTCCCAAGGTCGGTCCGTTCCAGAGACCCAATCCGTACACAAAATACAAGCCCGACCGACCTTGTAAGTCTGGTCCCCAAGGTCGGTCCATTCCAGAAAGTTTCCCGTAGTGTAAACTGGGCTCGACCGACCTTGCAGGTCCGGTCCCCAAGGTCGGTCTGCTCCAGACCCTTGTTTTTAGTTGCCCATTTGAACCCCAAACTTCACCTTATACAACCTAGTATGTTCTAACCTTATTTGGGCACTTCAAACACTTTTAACCATCCCCAAACCCCTTAAAACCACTCACCAAAATCCACTTTAGCCATTATGCATTTTCTTGTAATAATGCCAACACTGTAATGTTTTTCACTAGGCTTCTAAGTGGTGGTTCATACCTATAATAACCACTATGCCAAAGTGTTTTCTCACCACTATAACATCATCTCCCAAGCATCTTTTTCCATCTAAAATTCCTTTACGCAACTATTTGAAGTTCCTTCACAAGTTTATGGCTAAGCCATTCTAATTCACAAGAACACCTAAAGCTCATTCTTTTTCATCAAAATAACTCCTAAATCCTAGTACTTCCTTAGTCATAAAATTTCCTTAGAACATCTTAAACATCATGTTTGTTCACCAAATTTTGACATGGCTTCCTTGGTATATTACTACACCCAAGCACTTAGATTTTCACCATTAAGCAATCTTTAACACTTCAATTCTCATTACAGCAAATTAACACACAATATACACCCAAACTACACCACATCACTATATAGTGCATAAACTTAAATTGCTTGGCACTTAGGCCCTTAAATGGCTTGGCTCTTAGGCCCTTAAATGCATAAATATTAAACACTGAATTTCCACAATATATATTGCCTTTGACCTGCAAATGCACACAACAAGGCTCCCATTGCAATATAAATGTTCTTATAGTTCACCTTGACATTGTTTAACTATCTCCTTTCATTTGCTCTTTAGTCACAAGTTATCAAATATAGTCATTGTTTCTCCTAGGTTTATATAGCTCTTCCTAATGTGGATTCTAAACTAAACTTATCCTATGTCTAAATCCCATCCCTTAATGCATTAAAACACCTTAAGGTAAGACATTTACCTGCTCTTTTACAAGCTTCACAAACTTTCTTCCTTAGCCTTTTTCCTTGACAATCTCGGTCACCAACCAAATCTCCTTGCCAATGTTCTAATCAATATCCAATGACTCTAATAAGTGCTAGATAATACATTAACCTTAAGGAATAAACCCTAGGTTAAAAATGTGTTTTAAGGTATAAGATGAGTATTTTACCTTGAAGTCTTAAGGTGGCTTGGAAATGAATCAACAAGGACCTCCTATATCCTTGGAGAATAGAAAACAAGCTAGAACAAGGCATAAAAATGGAACCCCATGAGTAGAGATTTTTGGTAATGAAAGGAATGGTGGGAACCTAGTTTTTCTTACATTTTCCTTACCTTAAGAGAATGGAGCTAATGGAGTCTCCAAGCTTGTGTTTCCTCCTCTAATGGCGGTTTGGCTTGGCACCAAATCAAAGCTCTTGAAGTTTTGAAAAGATAGGAAGAAGGAGCTGAGCTAACTAAGAAGAATTGTGTTTTGTTTTGGTTTTGGAGCTAAAATGAGTAGGTAGTGGTCAAAGGGAGATGGAGCTAGCATGGAGTTGCTTCTTACGTGAAGGAAGGAGGAAGAGAGCAAGAGAAATCGGTGAGGAAGATGAAGAATGAAGAAAGGAGAGAGAGGGAGGCTAAAAGCAAGTTTTTGTTTAAAAGGTAAATAGCACTATTTGCCTTATCTCCTCTCTTTTCCTTTAATTGTTGAGTCATGTAGTGACTCCCACATCAAAACTGGCCACCCCCTTAAATAACAAGATTTTGGTCTTGGTTGACCAATCACTTAGCTTATATTAACTTAATGCTAAACTAGTCTAATTTGAGCACTATTCACAAATTAGTGCACATATTTGTGAATTTTTGATTTCCCTTGATTTAGACTTTCTAATGTGATACTAAGTAGTACACAAGTTAATTAAGGAGTATTAATGGGTTTAGCCACTTAAAACCCCTTTCTAAGACAATTTTTCAAAAATGTGCTTTAAGAATCCTTAAAGCACAATTTGTGTTTTAACTTGTTTTCGAGCTTGGATTTCTTTGGTAATTGATTTAACATGACCATAGGATATTACTAAGGTCTTAGAATGATATTTGGGTGCTAACCCAAGTTACTCCAAGCTTAGAGCACATTTTCCCTTAAATTGCTCTTATGGTGTTTCCTTGTGTTTTCCTTGGTTTAAATTGTTTCTTAATGTTTCTAAGGCATTATTTAGCCTTTTTATATCTTAGTTTATCACTTAAACACCATATCTAGGTTTGGGGTATTTCAATCTACCCCCCTTAGAAAACTTTGTCCCCAAAGTTCACACGTATACTTAATCATTCACGGTACTCAATTTCCTTAATCTTAACACCACATCTCAAGACTCCAAGGTCTACCACAAATACAATACATAAGTATTATACACATCTCAAACTACCACTAAGGTGTAATACTTCACACAATCATATCTTACACAAAACAAACAAACGACAAACATGTTCATTTACTAACTCAAAAGCGAGGAAGCTCTACCCCCCTTAAAAAGGGGTACCGCCCCGTACCCTATACAGACGATCTAGTCGGTAAAAAAGAAGGGTACTTTGACCTCATCTTATCCTCTAATTCCCACGTGGCCTCTTCGACATCTTGGTTAGACCAGAGAACCTTCACCATTCGCACTGACTTATGGCGAGTGTCCCTAGTATTACTATCCAAGATCCTCTGAGGAATCTCCACGGATCTCATATTCGGTTCTAATGTCAACCTATCAGGTTCTAACACATGGGAGGGGTGGTGCATGTATTTCTTTAGTGTGAAACATGAAAAACATCATGCACTTTACCCAACTCAGCAGGCAAATTCAGCCTGTAAGCAACCGGCCCACCCGCTCCGTAATCTCATAAGGACCAACAAACTTTGGGCTCAGTTTGCCCTTCTACCCAAACCTGAATACACCCTTCATCGGTGAAACTCACAGAAATACCCGGTCGCCAACCACGAACTCCAGGTCTCCTCATCGAACATCAGCATACGACTTCTGCCTATCTTGAGCAGCTTTCATGTTCTCCCTGATTTGCTGAACTTCAGCCTTAACTTGTTCCAAGTATTCTGGTCCAATAATGACCGTCTCACTCGACTCATCCCAGAGCGGTGTACGACATGGTCTACCGTACAACGCTTGAAAAGGCGCCATCTTGATCGAAGCATGCTATTGTTGTATGAAAACTCGATCAGATGCAACTTGTCACTCCAACTGCCCTGGAAGTCTAAGGCACATGCCCTCAGCATGTCCTCGAGTGTCTGAATCGTAGCTCAGTCTGACCATCTGTCCGAGGATGGAACGCGGTATACTCAACTTTAATTCCGTACCCAACGCTTCTCTGGCTCTTCCAGTACCTCGAAAGGAATCTGGTATCTCTATCTACACTATGGTCTTCGGTATCCCGTGATGTCTCATAATTTCCTTCTCAAATAACTCAGCTAATTTGGTCACCTTCCAAGTATCCTTCATCGGTATGAATCGGGCTACTTGTAAGGCGATCTACCACCACCCATATCATGTTGAGACCTCCCCTAGCAGGTGGGAGTCCAACTATCCATGGAGATATCATGAAACTTCCACTCTGGAACTGGCATCGACTGTACCATTCTGCCCGGTCGCCGGTGCTCGAATTTTACCTTCTAGTGAGACACCTCAAGACGAACTCGGTAACATCTGTCTTCATCCCCGACCACCAGAAGTATCTCTTATGTCTTATATCTTAGAGGCTCCCGGATGGATGGAAACTGAAGAACAGTGAGATTCTCTAAGTATACGGTCTTTCAGATCCGTGTTGCCCCGTGGTATGTATAACCGGCCCTTAAGTCTGATCAGATCATCATCATGAAGTCTGAAGTCGTATTTCTGACTCTCAAAGGTACCCTCTGTCAGCTTCTGCCTGACCTCTCTCACGTACTCATCTGCCTTCTGAGCCTCTTGCGCCTCATCAACCAAGCTGGAGAAAGAAACTAGCGAATGAAGTGAGTGTGCTCGACGACTCAGGGCGTCCGCTACAACATTGGCCTTCCCTTCTTTGTATTGGAGGTCAATGTCACAGTCCTTCAAGAATTCCAACCATCTCCTCTGTCGAAGATTCAACTCCTTCTGAGTGAATATGTATCTCAAGCTCTTATGATCGGTGTAGATCGTCACACTAACCCCGTATAAGTAGTGGCGCCATATCTTCAAAGCGAAGACTACAACTCCCAGCTCTAGATCATGTGTGGGGTAGTTCTCCTCATGTTTCTTCAACTAGCGTGAGACATATGCCACCACCTTGCCATGTTGCATGAGCACGCAGCCCAGCCCTCTGTCGGATGCGTCACAGTAAACCTCAAAGCCCTCCGTACCGTCTGAAATAGTCAGAACTGGTGTAGTGGTCAGTGAGTCCTTCAAACTCTGGAACAAACTCTCATAGTCGGCCATCCATACGAATGTTGCATCTTTCTTCATCAGACTGGTCATCGGCTTTGCGACCTTGCTGAAATCCTTAACAAATCTCCAGTAGTAACCTGCCAAACCAAGAAAGCTCTGTATGTCGGTAACTGTCTTTGGTCTCGGCCAGGTGCATACAGCATCAATCTTAGCTGGATCCACCGCGATCCCAGCATCCGAGATGACATGACCTAGGAAAGAGACCTGGTCAAGCCAAAACTCACATTTGGAGAACTTAGCATATAGCTGGTTCTCCCACAGTATCTCTAACACCCTCCTCAAATGTTCCTCATGTTCAGCTCTCGATTTTGAATATATCAGAATGTCATCGATGAATACCACAACCGACTTGTCCAGCTGCTCCTGGAACAAGCGGTTCATCAGATCCATAAATTTCACCGGTGCGTTCGACAAACCGAACGGCATCACTGTAAACTCATAGTGGCCGTATCGTGTCCGGAATGCCGTCTTCTCAATATTCTCCTCCTTAATGGCTATCTGATGATACCCCGATCTGAGATCAATCTTGGAAAACACTGATGCCCCCTTCAACTGATCGAACAGATCATCAATGCGGGGTAGTGGATACTTATTTTTCACAGTCACCGCATTCAAATCTCTGTAGTCGATGCAAAGGCGGAGACTACCATCCTTCTTCTTCACGAAGAGAACTGGAGCTCCCCAGGGTGATACACTCGGTCTAATGAATCCCTTATCTAGCAAGTCTTTTAACTGCTCTTTCAACTCATTCATTTCTGCCGGAGCATTGCGGTAAGGTGCCTTGGCTATCGGCCCAGTTCCTGGTAGCAGCTCGATGTTGAACTCTACCTCCCGAGTGGGTGGCATGCAGGGTAGTTCCCATGGAAAGTGATCGGGGAACTCTGACAATACCAGTAAGTCGGGGTCGAACTCGGGGTCCCTCTCTATGTCCTGGACATAGCAGAGATATACTTCTTCCTTCCTCCTCAACTCCTTATACATTGCCATAGCTGTGATGATCTTAGTCGAAGGCTCTCTGGGCCTCTGGTGGTATGATATTGTTACCCCAGATGGACTCCTGAGCAGCAGTCTATGCTCGCCGCAGAGGATACGACCCTTATGTCGCTCCAACCAGTTCATCCCGAAAATCACATCAAATCCCAACTCCTTAAACTCAATACAACTGGCTGGAAAATCTTCCCCCTTAATTCTGACAAAGGCTCCTCGGTAGTAGCGAGTGCAGCAAACCTTCTCCTTAGACAGGAGCGTAACCGTGAAGTCGGGTAGCTCATCAGCGTCTAGCCCCAACCTTCTCGCAAAAGATATCGAGATAAAGGTATGCGAGGCCCTTGAGTCGAGAGAACTGATGCCTCAATTCCATTAATTGGAAAGGTTCCGGTGAGGATAGTGCCGCTGGCGTCGGCCTGTGCCTATGTAAGTATGCTTAGCGCACCTTCCGTACCGAGTCCATAACCTAATTGTATTCACAAGCTTCATTTGTAATGATGGTATAACAAGAGTCGTAACAATTAATATGAACAACACTGTTATTTTATTCATAACCATCCTATTTACAACATGTGCTTCTTTCTTACATCTTAATCCTTACTTCATACTTAATACGTTACATGGCTAATATTGTCTAAAGGTTAGGTTTAACCGCCCTGGTCTCATATGCGTCGCATTGATTACTGCTGACGGTGCTGTATTCAGCTTGATTCTCTTAATCCCATGGTATAACATCCTCGATTCTCCTACCATAACTAATACGTCCCCTGATTTAAGTATTAACTTATTAGCACGGTCCGCACGCTTCTGCTCGCCGTACAAGAATTCCGCGTCGTCTCCAATGGACCAAGACACTACGGGTATCCCCCTTTCGAGAGACTCCGTTGTCTAGTCCTTATCCTGATGTAGTCCGAGTCGCCCATCTTTCTCGTAGAAGTTAACAATGCAGATGCCCGCCTATATGTCTGGGATCGGGTCAGCTTCCAACTGCTGAGCGATCTCCATGACTTGCATAATAACCGGATGGAACTCTTCGGGTATTCCCGGTGGTGAGACTCCATCTTGTGCTCGCGTAGTCTGGTAAGTCTTGGCATATGGATTCCAATCCTTGCCTAAGCTCATCATCTTTAACTTCATCCATGCTCCTCCTAGGTACTCCGGTGTATAAAAACCTCCCGGTCCTACTCCTAGTTCACTGCATCTCTTGATGATGGCTATTTGTGCTTCTGGTGTCAGGTATCCCCTTAATAAAATCATACCTGGGCGGATAACCTGACATTGTTCAGTTGGAAAGTCTCGGGTTTCAATGTCGGTGTCTTCTAGGTTAGGTGTTGAAGGTATTGGATAGCATATGTTGAAGTTTCCTAAGGTGGTAATAGGTTATATCTTACTTAAGTTCTAATCTTTTCTTATTCTCACTTAACCCAGTTATTTACAAAGCATGCATGAAATGCGCCAAGCAGACAATTTTATTACTAAATGGTTCATAGCGGTACCTGGCCTCGATGAGGGTTCAGCCTCATCGTCCTGGTCCACCATGTGTAGTGTGGGTCCCGACTTCTGGACTACCCGTGGGTTCTTATCCGCAGCTTGCTGCACTCTCTTCTGACCGTCAGATCCAGCTCCCTGATCAGTCTTGTCCTTGCCCCTCATCTCGGGCCTAAAGGCTCTGCTAGCGGGGTTCCGGAAGCACTCGTATGCTCGGTGCCCGTATACCCCACAATAGTTGCACTCAACCTTGTTCCCCTTGCAATCGAGCCCGGGGTGGTCCTTGTGACACCACTGACAGATGTAGCGTCGCTGGTAGCCACCACCGGCTCCCTTATCAGTCTCAGATCCTCACCATTTACAATATTAGTACTCATATCCTTAACGAATTGCTAAATAGTCCTCAACTCACTCAATGCACATTTCCTTACCCTTTGGCACTCTTGAGCGCAGGGGCTTCGCAGCTATAGCATAAGTCAACTTCAATGGCTCTTCAGCAGCCCTCTCAGTTCCTTCATTTCCTTTTTGATTCTGATTCTTTTGGGCTTGAGGCTGGTACTTCTGTTTCTTGTACCCACCTTGCCCTTGGTTCTCCGTGCTCTTCCCGGCACTCTTCCTCTTAGCATTTTCCTCGTCCCTTAGCTGGACAGTTATCTCAACCTTAGCAGCGGCATGATAGCACTCCTGCTTTCCAAGTATTAGTTTATCTTATTTCTCAAAATCTAAATCTTATCCACTTACTTGTATCTCAACCATTCTTATTACCTGCAAGGTAGTATAACTCGTCGGCCCCATGCCGTAGCGGAGTCGATGGCTAAGCCCGCCATAGAAGCGCTCCACCAGTATCTGGTCTGAATATCCAAGACTTGGCAGAAGACGGAGCAAGGCAGTGAACTCTGAGTAATACTCGTCCACCGTCATCTTGTCGGTCTACTTAAGCGCATCCAACTGTAGGCGCTTGTTCGTCTGGACATGGGCGGGATAGTACTTAGCTCGTAGCAATGCGGTGTACTGCTCCCAGCCGAACTCTGGATTGGCCACATGCTCGGCCCTCACCAGCTTCCACCAATCGCCTGCTGCCCCTTTTAGGTAGAACGCAGCCAGACGTACCTTGTTCCCAACAGGGACGTCAAGGGTCTCGAAGGCGGTCTCCAGCTCGGAGATGTACGCCTCAAGCTTGGCGGGATCAGTCTCCCCCTTAAAATGAGCGGGTCGGGGTGGTGGGGGTGCACCAGGCTGATAGCCCATGTGCCCCAATGCGGCCGCCACGATCTCTGCAATCGTCTGCCCTCCCGGTATCTCAGTGGCTTCATCGCCCCGGTCACGGCCTCGGCCTTCTCTCCTTCCTAACATCTGAATAAGCATAACTCACATTAGGTTCAAATCCATAATGGTTTCGGTTCAAGGATTTGTATCGTCCGTAGACGGTAAAGACGATCCACACTTAATAGTGGTCATCTGACTCTACTCACTCTAACTTCTCACACCCTTAGTCCATTGCTTATATCTGAACTTATATCCTAACTCGGTGGTTACCTATGTTTGGCATTTCTTGATCAGAGCGTAACTACGCTCTGATACCACTTTTTGTAACACCCCATTCTAAGCCAATCGTGGTTGTCGCAAATTTAACAACTGAAACATAAACATCGCAGCGGAATAAACTAACACCCGGACCTTGCCACAGTCTGATCAATAGAATATACCGAACTTACTTACTTACAAACGCTTATCCAAACGGAACATACCGAATATCCAAAACATTCACTAACCGAGTTTGTAGTATCTCTTGTTAACATCATCTCCACTAACAGTTTTAATATTAACAGATGGGAGCACAGGCGCAACCCATACTCAAAATAAAAGTCCCACCTAAGTCTACCCACTCCTACTCTCGTGGTGACTCTTCATGGGCCGCTTACCTGCAAAAGTAAAAACAGCCCCCCCAAGGGGGTCAACACGAATGCTGGTACGACCCTCTCATGGCCCCCAAGCTAACAGGGCTACGACGACTAATTGTCGATAGCATGGAAGTTGATTAGAATCACAATCATAATATGAAATGCAATAAAACAACAAACCACAAATGAACATACATAGTTCATAAACAAATGAACGACTCAAGCGTTCCCTTAACAAGCGGGTTAGTAATAACCTCCTCCAGATCGGATTCCACTTATCCTCAGTTCACCTTAACTTACCTCAGTCTTATCCTTATCTAAATCTCAGTATACAACCGTTCTTTAATTAGAATGGATGTATTTTACCTCAGTGTTTATTTATGTCAGGTCAAAAGCAACCCTAGCCAAAGAGCTATTAACTCCATCAGTTGCATAAACAACTTATCTTAATCTTAGGATTTAGGTGATCCTACCGCACCATCTCAATGCCTCCTACCTTGGACGGGAAGTCCAGTGTGGCTGAGCCGGCAACCGACCCTAGGCAACAAGTCCGAAGACAAGTCCTTAAGCGGAGGACGGTTCTGATTCAGATACCGACCCCCTTTCCTTAGATGCATGACCGGAGTTTGTCCCGGGTTCCTCACCCCCCTTAAGTTCCAGTTAGTGAAAATCTTACAACCCATGAGTTAGTTAAACCTTAACGGGTATTAACCAACAGTTACCGATATATAATTCCTCTCCTTAACTCAGAAAGTACTAAGCTTAGTAAGTAGCAAATCTCAATTCTCGTGGGTTAGTGTAAAGAAAACACATTCACAACGAGAACGAGTATAACCGGTTGCATGCTTTATCTTGTCTTAGTCATAGCAAATAACAGATAGCACACAAGCTGAGGGACACCTCGTTAGCAAGCAGGTCACAAGAAAGACTGTACCGTTCACCGTCGATTGTCCCGTTAGTTTAATTCTCCTCTGGGTCCAAACTTTCAAATCCTAAAATGTTCATCCAACTTAGATTATTAATTGCTTACACATTACTCAATCCCTTAACTTACTTAACCCTTAATGATCCCCATCTAACACCTCTTAAGTTTTAAAACTTAATCTTATAACTTAACCTTAAACATTTAGGTTTATACTTAACTTAATCCCTTAGGTCTTTATGTTTCTAACCATCATTACCCTACTAATGGCATACCTTACCCAAGGTCGACCGACCCTACCGACCGACCTTACCCAAGGTCGGTCCATTCCAGAACATATTACCGTTTGAAAATTTTTCCCTGACCGACCTTGCAAGTCCGGTCCTCAAGGTCGGTCCATTCCCGAGAGTTTTTCCCTTTGAAAATTTAGGCCCGACCGACCTTGTCAAGGTCGGTCCCAAGTTCGGTCGATTCCAGGGACCAATTCACATACAAAATTTTAGGCTTGACCGACCTTGCAAGTCCGGTCCCAAGGTCGGTCCGTTCTAGAGACCCAATCCGTACACAAAATAAAAGCCCGACCGACCTTGTAAGTCCGGTCCCCAAGGTCGGTCCATTCCAGAAAGTTTCCCGGTAGTGTAAACTGGGCTCAACCGACCTTGCAGGTCCGGTCCCCAAGGTCGGTCTGCTCCAGACCCTTGTTTTTAGTTGCCCATTTGACCCCAAACTTCACCTTATACTACCTAGTATGTTCTAACCTTATTTGGGCACTTCAAACACACTTTTAACCATCAACCAAACCCCTTAAACCACTCACCAAAATCCACTTTAGCCATTATTCATTTTCTTGTAATAATGCCAACACTTGTAATGTTTTTCACTAGGCTTCTAAGTGGTGGTTCATACCTATAATAACCACTATGCCAAAGCGTTTTCTCACCACTATTACATCATCTCCCAAGCATCTTTCACCATCTAAAATTTCTTTACGTAACTATTTGAAGTTCCTTCACAAGTTTATGCCTAAGCCATTCTAATTCACAAGAACACCTAAAGCTCATTCTTTTTCATCAAAACAACTCCTAAAGCTTCGTAGTACTTCCTTAGTCATAAAATTTCCCTAGAACATCTTAAACATCATGTTTCTTCACCAAATTTTGACATGCCTTAGTATATTACTACACCCTAGCACTCAGATTTTCACCATTAAGCAATCTTTAACACTTCAATTCTCATTACACCAACTTAACTCACAATATACACCCAAACTACACCACATCACAATATAGTGCATAAACTTAAATTGCTTGGCACTTAGGCCCTTAAATGACATGGCTCTTAGGCCCTTAAATGCATAAATCTTAAACACTGAATTTCCACAATATATATTTCCTTTGACCTGCAAATACACACAACAAGGCTCCCATTGCAATATAAATGTTCTTATAGTTCACCTTGACATTGTTTAACTATCTCCTTTCTCATTTGCTCTTTAGTCACAAGTTATCAAATATATTCATTGTTTCTCCTAGGTTTATATAGCTCTTCCTAATGTGGATTCTAAACTAAACTTATCCTATGTCTAAATATTCCCATCCCTTAATGCACTAAAACACCTTAAGGTAAGACATTTACCTTGCTCTTTTACAAGCTTCACAAACTTTCTTCCTTAGCCTTTTTCCTTGACAATCTCGGTCACCAACCAAACTCTCCTTGCCAATGTTCTAATCAATATCCAATGACTCTAATGAGTGCTATATAATACATTAACCTTAATGAATAAACCCTAGGTTAAAAATGTGTTTTAAGGTATAAGATGAGTATTTTACATTGAAGTCTTAAGGTAGGCTTGGAAATGAATCAACAAGGTCCTCCTATATCCCTTGGAGAATAGAAAACAAGCTAGAACAAGGCATAAAAATGGAGCCCCATGAGTAGAGATTTTCGGTAATGAAGAAGGAATGGTGGGAACCTAGTTTTTCTTACATTTTCCTTACCTTAAGAGAATGGAGAAGCTAATGGAGTCTCCAAGCTTGTGTTTCGTCCTTTAATGGCGGTTTGGCTTGACACCAAATCAAAGCCCCTGAAGTTTTGAAAAGATAGGAAGAAGGAGCTTGAGCTAACTAAGAAGAATATGTGTTTTGTTTTGGTTTTGGAGCTAAAATGAGTAGGTAGTGGTCAAAGGGAGATGGAGCTAGCATGGAGTTCCTTATTACGTGAAGGAAGGAGGAAGAGAGCAAGAGAAATCGGTGAGGGAGATGAAGAATGAAGAAAGGAGGAGAGAGGGAAGCTAAAAGCAAGTTTTTGTTTAAAAGGTAAATAGTACTATTTGCCTTATCTCCTCTCTTTTCCTTTAATTGTTGAGTCATGTAGTGACTCCCCACATCAAAACTGGCCACCCCCTTAAATTACATGATATTTATGGTCTTGGTTGACCAATCACTTAGCTTATATTGACTTAATGCTAAACTAGTCTAATTTGAGCACTATTCCCAAATTAGTGCACATATTTGTGAAATTTTTGATTTCCCATTGATTTAGACTTTCTAATGTGATACTAAGTAGTACAAAAGTTAATTAAGGAGTATTAATGGACATTTAGCCACTTAAAACCCCTTTCTAAGACAATTTTTCAAAAATGTGCTTTAAGAGTCCTTAAAGCACAATTTGCGTTTTAACTTGTTTTCGAGCTTGGATTTCTTTGGTAATTGATTTAACATGACCATTAGATATTACTAAGGTCTTAAAATGATATTTGGGTGCTAACCCAAGTTACTCCAAGCTTAGAGCACATTTTCCTTAAATTGCTCTTATGGTGTTTCCTTGTGTTTTCCTTGTGTTAAATTGTTTCTTAATGTTTCTAAGGCATTATTTAACCTTATTATATCTTAGTTTATAACTTAAACACCATATCTAGGTTTGGGGTATTTCACTTAGCATCATATTCACCCCACACAACAGCTTCCATGCGTGACTCACATCCTCGATGTTGTGGGGGTTTTGAAGGTAAAGGACAATCTTTATCAAATGTCTCATTTTGTGACATCGAAAACATTCATGCTTGCTGGTATCATACTCACGTCTAGAATTTTCACCTTGGTAACCTCCATGTTTTCGACTAAAAATGCACTTCAGTCGTTATGCTAGCATACTCATCTCATTCTCCATGTCATCATTATAGTCCCAGTCGGGTATCTTGATTAGTATACTTACCTTCTGAGCGAGATCCTTGTGCACCACTACATTTTGTTCCTTCATCTTGCTTTCATGAACCATCAGATCTGAACATAATTCTTCAAATGACATTGATGATAATTCTTTCATTTTCTCAAGAAGTGATGTATAGTTAAGTCAATCCTTGGTTAGTGAATCAAGAAATCTATCATTAACAATCTCATTAGAAAGAGTTACCCAACTGTTATAACCCACATTATTTCTTCAATCAGATTACATTTATATGTCTTGTTCAAAGGTTGGTTTATATTGGTGTCTTGGGTTATGTTATGTTAAGTCGGTGGGACGTCCATGGGATTAGAATAGAAGTCAAGGGAAAGGAGGCTGTTCCCCTTCTAATTAAGGTAATAACATTTATAAGGAAAAATATTTCCTTATTTTCATTTTCCGTACATTTTCTCACAACCTCAGCTTCTCTCGTTCTTCAGAGCGACATTTTTCTCCTCCATCTCCCTCAAGAGTTATTCTACCTCTGCCTTGTGAATTGTGTGCTGCTGTTCCGGTTGGTCCTCATCTACTATGTTGTGCGTTTGGTCCTTGGTTTCAGGTTTGATTTGTGGTTTGATTGGTGTGGTTCCGACATTGTTGTTCCTCCTCCTATTTCTGACTTGGGAAATGTTGTTGTAACCAATTTTTATCTTCGTTGTGCAATCCTACGGTATGACTGCAAGTTGCTTGTGCATCGAATTATGATCTTGCTTTGTTGATTCGAGGTAGGTAGTGATTCTGATTTGGTGTGGAAGTTCACCAATGAGGATAGATAATTGCAAGGTTTCTCTCCTTTGATTGTGTATGGATTTTGTGTGGTGTTTTGACATTGTTTTTGTGTGCAATTCTGATGGTTAAAAACCCATGGTATCTTGTGGTTCCACTCTGGATTCGTGTGTCTGCATTTGTCAATTGTTCTGGTTTTCCTTTATGGTTTGTGTAGCTTCTAAACTATTTTTTGTGACGTCCGAACAACTGTTTAAACATGTATGTTCAGATAATGCACCTGGGCGCCTTCAGTTTTTCAATTTTTGTGCGTGTCCGAACATCTTTCGAAACATGTATGTTTGGATAGGGTGCGAGGACGAGTCTGGACTACAAATCTCGGGAGGTGTCCGAAATTGTAAGTCTGGACATATATACGGACACCCCTATTTCCTTCTCTCTGTTTTAGGTTTGACTTGTGTCCAAATATTGATGTTTAGACACATGTTCAGATGCCACCACGAGTCTATTTTTAGAACTAGTCCGGATGTAAGTCTGAACGTCTTTGACCTTTCTTCTTGACCTGTGTCTGAACATTGAATGTTCGGACACATGTTTGGACAGGCTTCTGGTTTCGCCTAAACTGCTCGTTTGAGCTCCATTTTGAATTCCATTTGCGGGTTTGTAATCCCCTAAAGTTGTATAAGCTATTTATTTATGTTTTAGGTGTGTTCACATGCATATAAATTCTGAAAGTGTGACTCTCTATTTTGGGACCTAGTCACTTTGCTTTTGAGCCGTGAATGACTGGGTCGAGCTATCCCGTGGCATGCTACGTAGATTTCGTTCCTGTATGTGTTGGGTCATTCCCATTTCTGTATGTGTGTGCATGGTGCTAGTGTCCCACTCTGTTTGTAAAACCACTGAGTTTATTCTGATTTGGGAACCTTTGAGTTCCATTTTGTCTAGAACGATTATTTTCACTTTATCTATTTTGGATCTCTTATTATCATTATTCTTGTTATGCTTCTGCTTTTGCTTTCAATTTTCAATGCCATTAACTTGCGTTTTTCTCAATTCATTTTCGGTCCCAATTATATCAACCTAGATATAATTCCCATAAGACATTCACACAAGCTTTAAGGTAGAACATTTACCTTAGTTTTTTCACTTCTTTTCTTTCTCTTCTCCTCTTCTCTTCTCTATTTTGTTTTTCGGTCAAGGGGCAATGTAATTGCCAAAACTCTAAACTAATACCCAAATGGAGGCAATGAGAACTAAGCAACACACTTAGGCTCATGAATTACTCTAGAATACAAGAGGAAGTGCTTAAAGCACTACAATGAGGAATTACCTTCAAAATCACAGAATGGATTTTCAGTCATGAATCAAAGGAGAGTTCCAACTACACTTTTAAAGCTTAAACAATATCTACACTAGTGGAATGAAACCCTTAAATTACGGTCCAAAACCGTGTATAATTACGGTTCTGGACCAGAGTCAACACAGGCGTCAACTAAGACAGAGACGTCTTTAATTATGGTTTAAAACTGTAATTAAAGGCCCTTTTCCGGTCCCGCGTGTCAGGGACTTTAGATTACGGTTTTACCAATAACCGTAATCTAAAGTGTTTTTTTTTGTTTTTTATTACATAGCTACACAATTGCAACACCTGAATCAAATAGCAAGAAAACACATTCATTCTCTGCACATAGTTGTTACAGATAACATCTTTAATATACACCAGAATATCTATTACAGCAGATACAACAGAATCTGTTACACCAACAAAAAACATTCTCTTCAATATAGTAGAATCTGTTACAGTAGCTAGCAATTCATTAAATGTGATCATTTCAGTTTCATGCCACTACAATATATACAAAAAGCTAGCTAGTCTAACACTCCATTCTAAAAAATAAGGTTGTCATGCTCTCTCTGACATGATACAAGTCATTTGCACTGTAAGTCGAGGATTGGGCATAATGCTCTTTAATCTGGAACAAGAAAGGAATGGAACACATAATGAGATTAAGATAAAGACATAAAAATCTGCACAAATAATTAAATACAAGACAACGTTCGTATTACCTTGTCTTCAGAGTTCTGAAATACCGGGATGTACCCGCAGAACTCACACATATACCACATCACGTAGTACCTGCAACTCCTATAATCCTTTTGGGTAGGGCAATAAATCACCAAAATTCACAAGTGTAAACCAATTATACAGAGATAAGTAGCACAAATGAAATAAATGAATTACCAAACCTTGATGTATTCGACTTTCATGTTAGCAAACTCTCCCTGAGTGGTTTGACTGTAACAACTGTCACATATTAACAAAAGCATTAAGCACAATGAACGAGTAAATTAATTTTGGTTCAAGAAACCTACAAACAATTAAAAAGTAATAAAGACTTATGTTTTGATTAAGTCTTCCGTGTTGAAATCTGTCCACTATCCTAGTGGATCTAGAACGAGCAGATCAGAAGCGGTGGCAGCGTAGAAGATAAACAAAGCCTAGTGGTGGCTACAATTTCAAATAAAAAATGAAATGAGAAATGAAGGTAAACAAGTTAGCTAATTAATATGTATGTTTATATCAGAACTCACATTTGGTGATACGGCATTAG
This sequence comes from Limonium bicolor, assembly GCA_023374045.1. Taxonomy (NCBI): domain Eukaryota; kingdom Viridiplantae; phylum Streptophyta; class Magnoliopsida; order Caryophyllales; family Plumbaginaceae; genus Limonium; species Limonium bicolor. The sequence continues at coordinate 100,976,257 of CM041782.1, forward strand.
CAAAAATAATTTATTCTATTTATCAGCAACATTGAAGCAATGCTTCATGTATTCACAAAACCTCCGCGGGTCCCTAGTGACTAAGTCGAACGATAAAAGCTCCGGACAAACCGCAAGAATGGAGGTGATGTTCTTCTTATGACATCTCTCAAGTAGACCTCTATTATATCATATGTACTATAAAAAGTTAGCCAATGCAATTTCATAGATACTTATTCTATGTGTTTTTATAGTATAAGGAAAGAACACTTACTTTAGATAAGCTTGAATAATGTTAATGTTTAGGTAATCTCCACACATCATCTCTGTGATGTCCCCAAAGTTGATCACCGTGGTCATATCTTCTTCGCAGTGAAACAGTGACTTTAGAAGCGTCATCATGAAGTTGATACATTGAGGTGACCTTACAATGATCTTATCATAGAGATTGACCTGACGAGGCCCCAAGTGTTTAATAAGTTTTTTTGGCAGTAAGAACCTACTTGTCAGCGCCTTCGAAGTCCTGGTGCGAGCCTGGGGCGCTAGATTCTTACCTTTCGCACCCCGGGTCACTAGATTCTTACCCTTCACACAGAAACAATAAAGTATAAGAATGTAAAAATAATTAGTAATTGATTATTATAGTAACATTGAACATTTATCTAGAACAAACCCTTGTACTACGGACAGGACACGCTGGCGCGCTGATCTCTTATCTAGGTCAGGATGCGTGACGAGGAAGCTTAGGGATCTCTAATGGATTATATTAGACACTTAATGCTATATAATGAATTTTATTAAATACTAAATGGTTGTCAAACAGTTTTATCTTATCCATGACAACAATATAAAAATATGGCCAAGGCAATATGTCTTTCTTCGCTTTAATCAGCGTGCATTTGTTGTCAAACGCCATTGGAAGGTATGCATTCTCAAATCCTTTGATTATCAGGTCCAAGGTCACACGCGCGTAGAATGCGGGTAAACATACGAAACTAATGAGCGTGAGTGGACCTGATGGTGACACCGTCCCGAAGGCCACATCTACAAGGTGCCCGTCTAATGGTATTTGGAGACGGCATTTTTCTTGCTCCTTTAATAAACATAGATATTGCATGAAATAAATAAGTGCGTCCAATCTAATACTATTTAAAGGACTTTATTTAAGAAGAAAAATAGTTAAACAAAGCTAACCTAGATGTTGGCAAACGGGTACGAGTCAGCGGCCTGAGTACAACTAGATGAGGAAGACGGTCGAGAAGGATCATGTTGCTGCTGAGTAGTAACATGTGCGATCACATCCAACACTTGCTGCAGCCTCTCCTCGTAAGCTCGGCGCTCAATAGCCAACATCTCCACGTTTGCTTGGTGCTCAGCAGCCAGTTTCTCCTCATTAGCTTGGCACTCAGTAGCGAACTTACGCTCTACCATCGCCTCAATGTCAGCATCATTCATCTGACCCTTCTTAGCAGATGGCGGGAATACATGCTTCTGACGCACTTCTCCCCCAAATCCTCTAACACACCCCAGGTGATCCTTCATCCCAAGCGCTTGATTGAGAGCGTAGTCTTGAGAAGGAGGAGCGTGTAAGTCTACTTCTCCTCTCTGTGATGCTTCATACTGTCCAATTGTCAAAGAAGTTAGCACTAAATTTAAGATCAACAAACACTTGAGTATATAAGTAAATTATTTAACAGCTACTTCCAAACACTTACAATTTGGTTAGCTAGTTGTTTCGTCACAGCATGAGGAAATATCTGCTAACCTTCACTGGTCGTTCTCTGGCATCCCAGTAGGTACATCTGCACCCTACTCGCCTTAGAGACATCCTTGATCGGGCATTCACTGCCATCCTCGTTCCTCTACGTCAGCAAACCAGCTTCTTTCCACTGATCGAGGCTGCCCACATATCCCCTTCGTCCCATGGTGTGGGGGTAGAGATTAGCTTCATGGTTTTGTCGTGCTTGTTCTTGTCTTTGCTGTTAAGACAGTACAACAGAAAATTAATTACAAAATTAGGGATAAAACATTATGAGCATTAATTCAGAACAGAGTACACACAGACACCCTAAACTCGGGGGTGGAGTGGTGCTCAACGAACTCCTTCCACTCCTCTTCGGTGATTATGATGTTGTACACGACATGCCGCGGAGGCTCGCATGGGGGCACCCTGGTGATCTAGTTCTCCACTAAGTAGTGGTGGAATGATTTAGCTTTGCCGCCCACCGTAGAAAGAACGGTCTTCTTCACTTCGTCTGGGATCTTGTATCGTTCTTGCACTTCTTCCAGATGGTCTCCTTAACTTCTTTCGGGACTTGTGGCCATTTGTGGTTGATGAAGCAATATGATCTGGACAGAGTCCCTAGCATACTAGTGAACTCTGACCTGCTGCCCCCACAATACTTCCCATACTTGTCCCAGACAAGATTGATCTCATCCGGTTTCTGCAGCTTCAGCCCACGGTTCGGGCCTCTACCTCTGGGTCTCTAAGTAGCACTCGTAGAAGGTGCACTTATGGAAGGGGCAGCAGCAGTAGTGGCAGCTGTAGAAGGGCCAATAGCAGCATCGATAGATGTAGATGGGCCAGCAGCAGTAGCGGCACTGGTAGAAGGAATAGGTACCCTTTGCTCATCTTCGAACTCGTGGCAAAATAACTTGAACTCTTCAGCCATTCCTGCAAGGATTGAAATAAAATTAAGCATTTCATAATGACACAAAAAAATACACAAAATTTAATAATGCTCATATACAAGCAAGAAATAAAAGATTGTTAATTACTTATAATCTTTATTGGTAAAAACTTACATACACCATTATCTCTCAATCCACATTCCCTCGTTATGGTCTGAACATATATACTCATGATGACCTGTGACCTCAACCTCTTCCAATGAAATAGGAGCAGTTGGAGGTTCATCTTCTGCATCATACTCATCCTCATCAATCACACCATCCACACCAACTATTCCTTTTCTCCCTTTAAGCACCACAGACCATCTAGGATTATAGGGATCAGTTACATAAAATATCTACTTAACCTTCATCCCAACAACGAATGGCTCAACCGTGGGAGTAGCTCTAGACAGATCAACCAGTTTCATACCATGCTCCTCCTCACAGTAGCCATTATTGTTGTCAACCCAGTTACACTGGAAAACACACATTTCGTAATTGTTGTAGTCCAATACCCAGATGTCTTGTATAACACTGAAATATGATTGTTTTACTGAGACTGGATTGTGACCCACACCGCTAATGTCATATAAGTCTTGATAAGCTTCAAGCTCTACGCCACTATTTTGATTCGTTGACTTGAGATCCTAACGTTCTGTGAAAAAGGTGAATCCGTTGACATCGTATCCCTCATATGAAATTACATCCAGATTTGGTCCAAATGTAATTACTTTAATCAGATCAGAAACATTTGTGGACTGATCAGACAACACTCTATCTTTGAACCATTTGACAAATGTCCTATTCTGGTCATTTTGTAGTCTAACGTCACTCATATCTGCATATTGTGCTCTTAAAACGCACAAGTGTTCATTAAAGTATGGTTTGACATCTTTAAGATGACTCAACACAACTAAGTGAGTTTTGTTAAGAGTGTCTATATCAATTATTTTCAATTTCCATCCAACCATGCCAACACCCTTCAATCTGCCCTCGTGTCTAGAACGTGGAAGTTCAATGGTATCGACACCTTCTAGGTAATTGGTGTAGAAGTCTACAACTTCCTCTGTGACAGTGCCCTCTATAATACTTCCCTCTAGGTGATGACGGTTCTTCATTTTCTTCTCCAGGACACCCATGTACCTTTCAAACGGATACATGTAGCGAAGGTTCAAAGGACCACACATCAGAATCTCTCTTACAAGATGCACAAGGAGATGTATCATTATATCGAAGAATGAGGGAGGAAAATACATCTTCAGCTGGCACATTGTCACAATAAGATCATTTTGTAGTTTAGTCAGAGTGTCCGCATTAGGAACCTTAGAGGAAATGGATTTGAGGAAGACATTGACATTTGTGATTGTGTGTCTGATAGCATCCGGCAAGATACCACACAATGCAATTGGCAAAAATTCTTGAAGTAGGACATGATAATCGTGAGATTTCATTCCTACTAATTTCAAATCTATCATGGACACTAGGCATCTTATGTTTGAGGAGTACCCTGAAGGCACCTTGATGTTGTAAAGGGTATTGCATAGACTATGTTTGTAACACCCCTACCATTAATACAATGCTTACCGTCCAATCTCCTTACACATTAGATACACGCAGCGGATACATACTTACATACAGTGGGTGATACAATGCCGTTAGTCACCCACGTGACTAACAAGGCTACTACTTCTACATACAACATCGGTCTGATGGACCGAAATCCCGAGTACTACACATCTATAATACATGCTCCATTCATCAATCAAATACAACAATGCTCCATTCAATACTTACTCCTCCATAATCCATACAATACGATATACTTAACCGAGTCTACTAGGATCCTTATACAATTATCATATCTCTTTCGAGTTCATACATACTCGCTAAGAGTCTACATCTACCCATTCCTCACAACTACTTACTTTCCCAGTACAAGGGTGTGCCGCCGGTCTCTTACCTTGACCACATCCGCTTCGGGTACCTGCACACTAAAAACGTTCCCCCTAGGGGGTCAGCTTTCGCTGCGCATGATAACCGCATACCCCGCGTACTAGTGAGGGTACGCCGACCACTTGGTCGAATACATGCAGTTCATTTTCATTCAAACATACATGCGTACATGCTCTTATACCCACTACAATAATACTTACGCAAGCCTACATACATACACTTCATTACATACAAGGAATGCAATATAACCATCCAATACATACTTACCTTCTTCCGAATGCACATACTCATCACATACACAGTATACAATACATGTTAACTTCATTGGTCCACCCGGGTTAATCGGGTGGAGATTACTCTTTTACTCGTTACTTCATACATATGCATACATACTCATACTCATACTCATACATACTTACTTACTTACTCTTACTCATGTTAAGTCGTCGGGACCTCCGGCCCGGGGACTACTCCGTCCCACCACCGGGATTTACTTGACTCACCAATCCGGGATGCTACCCATTTAAGGGATTTGGGCCGCGGAACAGTTTAAGAGTTAGGAATCGGATCCAACCTCTTGTGTCTCCTCATCCTCACACGTGGCCTAAGCTATATCGGACTTCTACTCATTCCAGTTTACTCACTTAAGTTAGGAGTTAGGTAGTTAGGAATTAGCAGAAGTCATTCATGCAAGCCACATACACAATTACAATGCTCAATACTCATTTATACAAAATACAATACAATACTTAAGTACAATACAAGATTCGAATACAAGTCATCATCATTCATATATTTCATGAATTATACAAACTATTGTTCAAGACAATATCAAGAACAATGTCAACAAGCACAAGTAAGTGCAATATAGTCCGATTCATGCATTTATCTTATTTAGGTGATCAAATAAGCACACAAATCGGGGTAACCAGATTAGGATACAGGGCATGAAGAAATCATACCGTTCACCGCTGTACTTGTATCCCAACGTTCCTCCGGTGTTCACAAATCAAATTCCTATGATATACATACAATCGAATGATTAATCTAACCCACACTTACTAAGTCTTTACATTCCTTTACTTACATTTTACTTACTTACTTTTAATTACTTAACAATGGTTCGCTACATATATAATATAATATATATATATATATATATAATATATATACATATGTATAGGTGGGTATACATATATACATATATATATACTAGCTTTAGCTTACAGTTTTTTTTTTGTAAGTTATGGGTCGTCCGACCCAGCGTCCGACCCAAGCCTGGGTCGGACCATTCCAGTAGATTACCGTTCTCTGAAATTCTCCCGTCCGACCCAGCACTATTCCGTCCGACCCATACCCTCTGGGTCGGACCGTTCCAGAAGGTTTCGGTCCCGTGTCCAAGCTCCGTCGACCCACTGTCCGACCCAGACTCTGGGTCGGACGAAGTCAGAAACTTCGACCTTGAAAATTTTTTTGCCTGTCCAACCCACGTCTGATCCACGGCTCTGGGTCGAACCATTCCAGAAAATTTATTGCCGTTGCCTAAGCCCCGTCTGACCCACCGTCCGATCCAGACTCTGGGTCGGACGGTAGCAGAACCTTGCTACAGCCCTTATTTTCTTTTCCCAATTTCACCCATTGCTTCCCCAATTCCTACACACATCCTAACATGTTTTACTACTATTTAAACACTCTATATCATGCTAATTCATTTCTTAATTCATTACAAAAATATACTAAATCCATCAACCAATTTATACAATTTCCTCACTTCCTTTTAACATTACAACAGTTTTCATTCTCTTATGCTACAGATTTTCAAACTCCATTCTACCATCTATTACTTCTCAACCAATGCCACTATTAGCATCCCAAATACCCCATCTCACCATGCCAATTCATTTCCAAGCAATTGCACCTTCTATACCCAAGTCCAACATTTACTTCACCAAGTCTTATACTCTAGTTCTTCCTAGTTTTTCCAAGGCATTCCTTGCACTCTTGCTACAGATTTTGCATCCTAGTATTCCCATACCTCAAATACCATTCCATGGTCATTAGACATCCCTACAATCCCCAATACACACCTTGGTTCTCCCATTCACCAAGTCATTCACAAATGCACATATTCCTACCAAAGTTTTGCCATGATTCCTCTACTTTTCTTACTTGGCCACACATACCAATTCTCACTAAATTCATTCCTAATCTAGCCACACCCTTACAAGGGTCCTACCAGCAATCAATACAAATATAAACCCATCCTAATACACCAATACTCTATCAAACATCAATACTAATACTCATACACAATATACTTGGCTCCAAGGCCTACAATCCACATACTAATCCACAAATACTCAAACATCCAAAATGACATTACTAATACATTATTTTGGGTTCCTTAATTAGTTCACCCATTCCCATTACTCTAATGCAATTATAACTTAACATTAGGAAGGGGCTCTTACATTGAGCTTTTAATTCCTTATTTCTTTCTCATTTCTCCTCCTTCTTCCTTTCTTGCCCAAATCGGCCATATGGGGAATGGAGTTGCCCAACTCCATTCCCATCACCCAATGAACACAAAACACTACAATTAATAGACTAACTCTTAAATTAATGCCAATTCATTGAAGTGTTTGAAATGAAATTTCTAAGGTTTACCTTTGGAGAGTTTTAGAAGGGGTTTTTGCCCTTGGTTCAAGAAGGTGAATCCACCACCATTGCAAGGTTGATATTATGCTCCAAAGAGAGAGAAAAATAGAGCATTACAAATGGAGCAAAAATCGGTTATGAAGGAAGGTGAAGAAAACATGGGTTTTTCATGTAGATTTTTACCTTGTTGGAAAGAGGAGACTCCAAGCTCCATAATGGTGTGCTTTTCTCTTTGAATGGGGTATACCCACGAAAATGAACTTCCTCATTTTTGGATTTTGAAAAGAGAGAAGTGCAGAGGAGGATGAGGGGAGTTCAAATATGTAGTTATTTTTACCTTTGGAGTTCAAGTGGAGCTAGAGCATGGGAGAGAGGAGAAGCCATGGGAGGCTTGTGGAGCTTCTTGAAATCGCCCAAACCAGAGAGAGAGGAGGGAGAAATCGGTGGAGGGGGAGAGGAAAGAGAGAGATGAGTGAGTTGTGAGAGTGAGGTGAGAGGGAAGGGAAATAAAGTAGTTTTTACTTTATTGCTTTTTGCTTTTGGCCCTCTTATTTAATTAGCTAGTTACATGTGTGTGTGAGGGAGTTATTTGACTGATAAAAACGCCCCCCTTACTGTTACACTAGCTGGAGCATTTTTCGCCTTTTACAGAAAACACTCGTTATTTTACCCGGTTTAGGTACTGTTCACTAACCGGGCCCGTTTTCCGGAATTTTCCCGTTTCTTTCTTTTTATTGGTTATTAACCTTTCATAAATGCTTGATAATATTTATTTAATGACTTATAATTTTTACGGGTTCGTTTGACCACTTAAAATCACGTTTTCGGGTTTCCTCGAAAAACGTGCGTTAAAGCTCTATTAGCGTTTTAATACATTATTTGGATCCGTTTCTTTGGGAGTTGTTCCCATATATTTAGGTCTTATTAAACCTTTAGAATCCATTTAATACTCTAACCGAGGTCTCATACCTCCTATGGTTATTTAACGCTTATTTAGCGTTTCCGCTTTTTAAGAGTTTATTTATCTTTTTGGATTTATTTTTCCTTGCTAGTATTATTAGGAACCATAGGCCCTTAAATACGTATTAGATTAATTTTAATCCCTATATTTAAGTTCGGGTATTTCAATCTACCCCTTAAGAACTTTGTCCTCAAAGTTGCTCGAGGTCATGGGATTACTATACTTATCATCTATACTTATCTAATGCCAAAGCCATACGTTCTTCCTCCTTACCAATCCCAAATCCGTCACTCAAGGTTCCTACATACTATAGCATACCATGCCATACTAATACCCAATAATTACTCCAATCCGCATTACCACCGACCATCCGGTTCCTCATTACCAATTTATACATACATACAATGCAAAGCTATTCCCAAGGCAATGCAATAGACATATAATCCCGCAGGCACTCAGGTCATCTAGACACGGACTCCTTTATGTCCTGTTGCCCTTGGAATACCAAACATGCTACACTACTATCTCTCCGGTATAAGTTTCTAACAAATCCTTCATCTCCAGGCTAAGAAAATCCTTCCAGCGGCTACTTAGGAATCCTTCTAAAACATACAACTCCAAATTACAGTGTATATTCATTACATCTATCCTATGCATGATTCTTGTGACCACTTGAGGGGAGCTTCAAGAATCGTTCGACCCTGATGTGATCAGCACCAGTGTTAAACTATCTTTCCACTCCAATTTATGTTCGGTTTCCCTTGATCTGATCAGGATCAAGTTCGACTTCCCACATCAGTTTCAAACAAGCAATTAATTAGTTGTTTTCATTTTCTATATTTTTACTCTTTCTAGTCGTGATACGAATTCATACATCTCCAAAAGATGGAATCAATCCATCGATCATCCTCACTCTACTTCCCCAAATGTTTTACTCCGTGATTCGATACCTAAATGCTCACTTCATCAGCCTTCACTACTTCCATCCATTACTCACCATCATCTCCAATATTCTAACTAAGGAATACTATACTTATAAGATTTAGTCGTCTTCAATTTGCTTCAAATAATTTACTTACGATTCCACTACTCATAAACTTCACTCATCTACTATCCTCATTCATTTCGTACTACTTCTTCAAAGGCTACTACTTGTGGAGCTCCGTCCACTACTCATTACTTTCTTTTACTAATACTCTTACATTGATGTTACAAGATGGGTATATTCCTCCTACGGTATTTGCATGTCTAATGCCTAGTTACCATAATTACAATATGAATGAGTACTTATGTTTATTTAACATAGTACAATCATCAATTTGGTTCTCGTTTGTGCTATGCACATTATGGTTTATATGTTTTATCCACAAAACTTACATTAAGCGGTTTTTGCTCTACCCCCCTTAAAAAGGGATTACGCCCACGTAATCTACCACATGTTATTATTTTTAAACTTTGGTTTAATCAGTCTGGGCAAACTGAAGCGTTTAGCTTCACTACGGTATACTATATACTATGCTCTGGTCAAAGGGTCTTAACCATACCAATGGTTTAGTCTTTACACCAAGAATTCCTATATGAGTTTATTTAACTCATAATTAATTCGGTTCTAGCCTAACCTGCTTCAAGGCGTTAATAGCCATTCTATTATACTTACTAGGTATATTGTCTCCTCGCTAGGGCCCACTAGCTTCTGCTGCGCGACCCTGATAGCTTGGGTTACTTACCCTTCGTGTTATCATTAATGTGCTATACATCATCTTTTTATCAGTCTATTATGGGAATAAGGTTTACTAGACAAATGCGGTATTCTTTTACCGTGGTTGAACTCAATGAGTTTAAGATTTATAACCAGCTCTCTGGTAATCTACTGCACATGCTATTCGTGATCCCATGATTATTCGTTAAGTTCCTCCGACTTATTGTCGGGCGAGGTTAAGCCACTATTTAGTTATAGCGCTCCTCTATTGTCAATAGCTTCTGGAACACCAGTTCATCTGGTTCAGTACAAGTTTCTTTAGTGTATGACCTTGCATTTCTATGCTTCGGTCCTAGTGACTTTGATATGTCTCCTTCACCTTTACTCCAATGGAATTCACATCTTGTGATTGTTAGTGTGTTGTACACTCTTCGTGCTTCTTTGGCCTTAGGCCGCCACAATTTGTTGTTAAGCTTGCTCAATTGGCTAGTGCCATATTCGTGGTGAAAGGAAAGATTTACTACGGTTTACATTCTCCATATCCCTAGCCACTCTCATTAGATCCTTAGCTGAACAAGTGCAATGCCAAAACACTCAGTCATACAGAGTGCAGAGGTTGTAAACGCTGACAGTAAGTCACTTATGTGATAGGAAAGAATATTTTGCCTGTCATCTCATATTTATACTCCGTGTCATTATCTGTACTTCCTCATATCGGTCGCTTGTTGCGCACCGTATTCTTGCTCATTATAAACATCGTTTTACTGTCTCCGTTACGTGGTAGTATCTCTTTAGTCATTGTTACTATCATTGGCACCATTTCTATGGTGTATACACTGAGGTTTCCTTAATGTATATGACGGTTGTCGTAGCATACCGCCAGTATTATAATTACTGTAAAGATGTTCTTCCACTTTAGGTTTCATGGTAGGTTTTAGCTTACCTCATATTCCGTTATCATTTGTGATACGACTTACCAAGTATCTTGGTTGACCAAGGGGAGAAACTTATGGGTCATAAGCTCTCTTGAGCGTTAGTCATTCATGGTGTTCAATGTGTATTCACATAGATTGTTTGACAATTATTGTTTCCATGTGAGCATTGGTATAGGCTCTAGCGGTGTAGTTCACTTGTATTGTAATCACCGGGATTATCCCAAGAAAACTTAAGGGTTTTCTGGTCCCGTTCTCCAATCGGGAGTATTCTATTACTGATCTGAAAGTTCTGTTGAGGGGTTTGTCTCCCCTCATAGGTCTAATAATAAGGTTTGCTATGTTGGTGGCTTACGCAATGGTCCGCCATATGTTTGGGTTGTATATGGAGTATGCTCACTCCTTTAACGTGTAATGGTTTGGAAACTTCATTCTTTTCCATCGCCCCTTGGCAATATCTATTGCATGGGCTATTGTTATAGTAGATGGAAGCCTTTTCTAAGGTTCACATCATCACCGCATTGGTGGTCTTCGGTTAACGAGGGGTACCTTCCCTTGGGTTTCTCGTAGTGTCCAAGTGTGGACTAGGCCAATGTTGGCATTATCATTATTCTTATGCCTCTGTGCTACCATTGCTACAGGAGGCATAACGGTAATTAAGAACTCCGTCAACTATATACTAGGCTGATGCTCTAGTGACAGTGACATTGAAATAGCCATCAGTTCAAGCCACTCATAAAGTTGGGTTTGAATTGATGGTCCAGTTGTTGATTTCTTGTCGTATGAGGCAATACCTCTCGTACGTCTTGCTAATAACTGGTGCAGGTTTGCAACCATTTAAGTTTGTAAAACGTATTTGGTTTACGGCTACTGAGCCTTATTGCTGTGAGCTATGCTCCTTGCAAGCTGCTTGTACATGTTCCCACTCCATGTATACCCCATAGGTTGGAGGTATTGCTGGCTCCGTGGTAAGTCGTGACATCACGCTTCCGTTCATAGGGGACTCTTAGGCAATCTGGTGCTGATCAGTGCCTTCCGGTAATTTAGGGTATTTCCTGTTAAGTGAAATCCCTTCGGTATCCTAACCGAATGTCCGTTCTAGCTCATGTGCTTTTATCATGACGCTTGTTTAATTGTTGTTGTCTCAGACACCCTTCAAGGATTGCTCCAGAGTGCTGTTAAATTATGCCGTTACATCCGGGTAACGTTTATGATATGTTGTCCCTTTTTGGGTTATGACGTCTCCCGTCCTTGGGTAGACTGTTTACACTTGTTCCTAGTGCTTAAGACTAGGTTTGACATCCCCTTCAATGATGGATTATACTTGTGGTAATCTTGGGGTTGCTCTTGGGAACTCCGCCCCATTTATTGAGCGTTGTTAGGTTCACGTTAGGCATTCGCCTTACTGTGTTTAGGCCGGGTATTCCATCCAGCTGTCAGGTAATTGCTTGGATTATTTGAGACATATCCAATGTCTATACTTACTAGTATGTGCTCTTTGCACTTCCTAGTTCTTATTCCTCATCTTCAGGTGGATTCTCTGAGTTCCTTGATACTTGATCGTCTGAGGTGTCCAGCTGTTCTGATTTGAACTTACTGATGGTCCGTAGAACGGAGTTGACTACTTCCCGTGTGCCGTACACTACATGTATACATACGCGGGGTACCATGTTGATACGTTACCACTTACCTAACTATATGTCAGGCCCGCAAGCTCCTTCGTAGTGCAGTTGTCCCACATCCCGTAATTGGGTACACTCGTAGTGTTCGTCACACGCCTAGGTGAAGTATTCTATTGCCAACTCCTCTTGCATCGTCTTATGATACTCACCGTAATTCTGTTGGTTTGGTTTTAAAATCCAAGGTTTTAAAAGAAGGTTTGTGGTTTTGAAAGAAAACTTGGTCTGAAAATAACGGTCCGGTGTTAAAAGATGTTCTTCATGGCATAGCCATGTCTGTGGTCTTGACCAAGTCTAGCTTCTCGCTGACTGGTATGTTCTAAATACAGTGGTCGTGCCGTTAGGCCTTTTTAAGGCTCTATACTTCAAGTTATTAGGATGTGTGATCCTGTAGTTGTCTCATTACGGTCACAGCACATTCCTATGTACGCGTGACGTGTTGGGGTTCCTCTGCATGTTCCTGTCCTTACTGCACTTGCCATGGCAAGTGCGTGGTACTGGTGGTTTTTGAGTAATCCTATACCGATCACGGTATGGTTTCCACTCGTATTTGATAGTCTTGTTGACTCTTCCCTTGATCTTATTGATCTATAGTTGGTATACTCGATCCTTCAGGTAGCTTCTTGGTGGTCTAGACGTGGCTGTCGTAGATCTGGGTCTCCTTGGAGGTTCCCGTTCTATTTGGTCTAGTGTCATTCCTTGTTACTCGTCCCCACATGTTTGTTGTGGCTACTGAGCCTTAGCTTGTTTAGGCACTACTCTTGTAGCCCTATCGGATTACATCCTGTGGGTGCTCTTGTAGCTGTGTAAGTTATGTCGGCCAGGTATGGTAACCTTTTGACGTTGCAGTTTTGGAGTTAACCACTCCTGACTATGTCCTTAGTCAGCTGGTGTACCATTGGTGGTATTATTTAGTTACTGTTGCCCCGCAGACTTGTGTCCCGGGTTCCCTTACTACTCCTTTTTCCATACCGTTGCACGGTTAGTGCTTCCCTCCTACCGCTGGTTGGTTAGCTAGGTTTCGCGACTGCTAGGCACGTCGCCCCATGCTGTTGTAAGTTACAGCCTCCTTGTGATTGGAGTGCTCATCCTACCGCTATTAAGTGCGGGTATTGTTGTTCAACCGGGATCCATCCCCGGGACTCCCAATTCTTGGTATCTACCATATGTCGGTTCTTGTTACTGTGTGATTGTTTCACAACTGCCAAATCGGGTTTTCCCCGAGTATGAGAAGGCTTTTCTTCTCTCTGGCGTCCTTTCCCAAGTTATACAATGGGGCATGTGGAGGGCGGGTCTGGTATTGTAGGTATCCGGTACTCACCGGTAGTTCCTAACTAGCATATCTCTAATGCTAACACTCAGCCCTTAGCCCTAAGCTTCTAATTCCTAACTCGGTATTTCCAGTCATCAGAGCGATACTTCGCTCTGATACCACTTTTTGTAACACCCCTACCATTAATACAATGCTTACCGTCCAATCTCCTTACACATCAGATACACAGCGGATACATACTTACATACAGTGGGTGATACAATGCCGTTAGTCACCCACGTGACTATCAAGGCTACTACTTCTACATACAGCATCGGTCTGATGGACCGGAATCCCGAGTACTACACATCTATAATACATGCTCCATTCATCAATCAAATACAACAATGCTCCATTCAATACTTACTCCTCCATAATCCATACAATACAATATACTTAACCGAGTCTACTAGGATCCTTATACAATTATCATATCTCTTCCGAGTTCATACATACTCGCTAAGAGTCTACATCTACCCATTCCTCACAACTACTTACTTTCCCAGTACAAGGGTGTGCCGCCGGTCTCTTACCTTGACCACATCCGCTTCGGGTACCTGCACACTAAAAACGTTCCCCCTAGGGGGTTAGCTCTCGCTGCGCATGATAACCGCATACCCCGCGTACTAGTGAGGGTACGCCGACCACTTGGTCGAATACATGCAGTTCATTTTCATTCAAACATACATGCATACATGCTCTTATACCCAGTACAATAATACTTACGCAAGCCTACATACATACACTTCATTACATACAATTAATGCAATATAACCATCCAATACATACTTACCTTCTTCCGAATGCACATACACATCACATACACAGTATACAATACATGTTAACTTCATTGGTCCACCCGGGTTAATCGGGTGGAGATTACTCTTTTACTCGTTACTTCATACATACGCATACATACTCATACTCATACTCATACTCATACATACTTACTTACTTACTCTTACTCATGTTAAGTCGTCGGGACCTCCGGCCCGGGGACTACTCCGTCCCACCACCGGGATTTACTTGACTCACCAATCCGGGATGCTACCCATTTAAGGGATTTGGGCCGCGGACCAGTTTAAGAGTCAGGAATCGGATCCAACCTCTTGTGTCTCCTCATCCTCACACGTGGCCGAAGCTATATCGGACTTCTACTCATTCCAGTTTACTCACTTAAGTTAGGAGTTAGGTAGTTAGGAATTAGCAGAAGTCATTCATGCAAGCCACATACACAATTACAATGCTCAATACTCATTTATACAAAATACAATACAATACTTAAGTACAATACAAGATTCGAATACAAGTCATCATCATTCATATATTTCATGAATTATACAAACTATTGTTCAAGACAATATCAAGAACAATGTCAACAAGCACAAGTAAGTGCAATATAGTCCGATTCATGCATTTATCTTATTTAGGTGATCAAATAAGCACACAAATCGGGGTAACCAGATTAGGATACAGGGCATGAAGAAATCATACCGTTCACCGCTGTACTTGTATCCCAACGTTCCTCCGGTGTTCACAAATCAAATTCCTATGATATACATACAATCGAATGATTAATCTAACTATCATTAACTCAATTTGATTACTCTTACGTTTCCTAACCCACACTTACTAAGTCTTTACATTCCTTTACTTACATTTTACTTACATACTTTTAATTACTTAACAATGGTTCGCTTACATATATATATATACATATGTATAGGTGGGTATACATATATACATATATATATAATAGCTTTAGCTTACAGTTTTTTTTGTAAGTTATGGGTCGTCCGACCCAGCGTCCGACCCAAGCCCTGGGTTGGACCATTCCAGTGGATTACCGTTCTCTGAAATTCTCCCCGTCCGACCAAGCACTATTCCGTCCGACCCATACCCTCTGGGTCGGACCGTTCTAGAAGGTTTCAGTCCCGTGTCCAAGCTCCATCCGACCCACTGTCCGACCCAGACTCTGGGTCGGACGAAGTCAGAAACTTCGACCTTGAAAATTTTTTTGCCTGTCCGACCCACGTCCGATCCACGGCTCTGGGTCGGACCGTTCCAGAAATATTTATTGCCGTTGCCTAAGCCCCGTCCGACCCACCGTCCGATCCAGACTCTGGGTCGGACGGTAGTAGAACCTTGCTACAGCCCTTATTTTCTTTTCCCAATTTCACCCATTGCTTCACCAATCTTCCTACACACATCCTAACATGTTTTAGTACTATTTAAACACTCTATATCATGCTAATTCATTTCTTAATTCATTACACAAACCCTATACTAAATCCATCAACCAATTTATACAATTTCCTCACTTCCTTTTAACACTTACAACAGTTTTTTTCTCTTATGCTACAGATTTTCAAACTCCATTCTACCATCCATTACTTCTCAACCAATGCCACTATTAGCATCCCAAATACCCCATCTCACCATGCCAATTCATTTCCAAGCAATTGCACCTTCTATACCCAAGTCCAACATTTACTTTACCAAGTCATATACTCTAGTTCTTCCTAGTTTTTCCAAGGCATTCCTTGCACTCTTTGCTACAGATTTTGCATCCTAGTATTCCCATACCTCAAATACCATTCCATGGTCATTAGACATCCCTACAATCCCCAATACACACCTTGGTTCTCCCATTCACCAAGTCATTCACAAATGCACATATTCCTACCAAACTTTTGCCATGATTCCTCTACTTTTCTTACTTGGCCACACATACCAATTCTCACCAAATTCATTCCTAATCTAGCCACACCCTTACAAGGGTCCTACCAGCAATCAATACAAATATAAACCCATCCCAATACACCAATACTCCATCAAACATCAATACTAATACTCATACACAATATACATGGCTCCAAGGCCTACAATCCACATACTAATCCACAAATACTCAAACTTCCAAAATGACATTACTAATACATTATTTTGGGTTCCTTAATTAGTTCACCCATTCCCATTACTCTAATGCAATTATAACTTAACATTAGGAAGGGGCTCTTACCTTGAGCTTTTAATTCCTTCTTTCTTTCTTATTTCTCCTCCTTCCTTTCTTGCCCAAATCGGCCATGTGGGGAATGGAGTTGCCCAACTCCATTCCCATCACCCAATGAACACAAAACACTACAATTAATAGACTAACTCTTAAATTAATGCCAATTCATTGAAGTGTTTGAAATGAAATTTCTAGGGTTTACCTTTGGAGAGTTTTAGAAGGGGTTTTTGCCCTTGGTTCAAGAAGGTGAATCCACCACCATTGCAAGGTTGATATTATGCTCCAAAGAGAGAGAAAAATAGAGCATTACAAATGGAGCAAAAATCGGTTATGAAGGAAGGTGAAGAAAACATGGGTTTTTCATGTAGATTTTTACCTTGTTGGAAAGAGGAGACTCCAAGCTCCATAATGGTGTGCTTTTCTCTTTGAATGGGGTATACCCACGAGAATGAACTTCCTCATTTTTGGATTTTGAAAAGAGAGAAGTGTAGAGGAGGATGAGGGGAGTTCAAATATGTAGTTATTTTTACCTTTGGAGTTCAAGTGGAGCTAGAGCATGTGGAGAGAGAGGAGAAGCCATGGGAGGCTTGTGGAGCTTCTTGAAATCACCCAAACCAGAGAGAGAGGAGGGAGAAATCGGTGGAGGGGGAGAGGAAAGAGAGAGATGAGTGAGTTGTGAGAGTGAGGAGAGAGGGAAGGGAAATAAAGTAGTTTTTACTTTATTGCTTTTTGCTTTTGGCTCTCTTATTTAATTAGCTAGTTACATGTGTGTGTGAGGGAGTTATTTGACTGATAAAACCGCCCCCCCTTACTGTTACACTAGCTGGAGCGTTTTTCGTCTTTTACAGAAAACGCTCGTTATTTTACCCGGTTTAGGTACTGTTCACTAACCGGGCCCGTTTTCCGGAATTTTCCCGTTTCTTTCTTTTTATTGGTTATTAACCTTTCATAAATGCTTAATAATATATATTTAATGACTTATAATTTTTATGGGTTCGTTTGACCACTTAAAATCACGTTTTCGGGTTTCCTCGAAAAACGTGCGTTAAAGCTCTATTAGCGTTTTAATACATTATTTGGATCCGTTTTCTTCGGGAGTTGTTCCCATATATTATTTAGGTCTTATTAAACCTTTAGAATCCATTTAATACTCTAACCGAGGTCTCATACCTCCTATGGTTATTTAACGCTTATTTAGTGTTTTCCGCTTTTTAAGAGTTTATTTATTCTTTTGGATTTATTTTTCCTTACTAGTATTAATTAGGTACCATTAGGCCCTTAAATACGTATTAGATTAATTTTAATCCCTATATTTAAGTTCGGGGTATTTCAATGTTTCTCTTCTTTAGACAGAGTGTGACAGGTAGAAGGCAATAATGTGTGTTTTCCACGTTCTTACGGGCCAAGCTCTGTATGTATACCCAACTCAATTAAATCGTTCCTTCCTTTCAAATGATTATTTGTCTCTCCTTTTATGTTAAAAAGGGTGCTAGTGATACTTTCACCCACGTTCTTCTCGACATGCATCCCATCAATACAATGTCTAACCTCTAGATGCTGCCAGTAGTGGAGTTCCCAAAATATTGATTTCTTTTTCCAAACACTTTTTTCACCACTTTTGGTTGGCGGCCCGAAGTTGTTGACAATATTATCTAACTTTTTGTAAATCTTTGTACCTGCAAAGGCTGGTGCGCCACGCTGTGATCAGTTTTCCCATGTAACTCTTTCGCCATATTTCGGTACTTATGTCCTTTTGGAAGCATTTTTCGGTGGCCCATGTACACGTTTTGCACTATGTTTCAAGCGAATACTACAAGTGTTGTCAGCACAAATTGGACACCCCAACGCCCCCTTGATTGAATAGCCTGAAAGATTAACATAGACAGGGAAATCATTGATTGTGCAATACAACATAGCACGCAAATTGAAGTCCTCTTTGCTGAATGAGTCGTAAACCGTAGCCCCTTCATTCCACAAGAGTTGTAGATCGTCTATCAAAGGTTGTAGGAATACTTCAATTTTGCTACCTGATTGCTTTGGACCTAAGATTAACAGAGAGAACAAGATGTGTCTTGGTTTCAAGCATAACCATGGTGGTAGATTATAAATGCCAAAAGCACGGGCCAGGTAGTGTGTCTGCTACTCACAGTACCGTAAGGGTTCATCCCATCTGTGTACAAGCCTAGCCTTAGGTTTCTCGGTTCGTTACCAAAATCAGGAAAATTTATGTCTATGTTTCTCCACTATGGTACATCATCGGGTTGTCTCAATCTGCCATCCTTCTTCCCGTGAACTGAATGCCACCGAATATTCTATGTGTCTTTCTCAATAGAGAACAAACATCTGAACCTTGGAATGATGGGCAGGTACCACAGTAACTTAGCCGGTGAACCTTTCTTACTACCGCTGGTGTGAGTTTATTGTTTCTTCAGATACTGTGACACTCCACATGCTGAACAGCTTTCGACAAATTCATCCGATTTCCAAAACACCATGCAACCACTTGGACAAGCATGAATTTTCTAGTACTCCATACCCATTGGGCACATTAGTTTTTTGGCTAAGTACGTAGTCATTGGTAAAAAGTTGTCCACCGGAAGAATGTTTTTCAATAGTTCTAGGAGGGCAAGGAAACTTACGTCGCACCAGCCATATTTCACTTTCAAGTTGAATAGCTTGAGGATGACACTCAACTTGCTTAACTTTGTAGGGTCACATCAGGGGTACAGTGGTGTTTTGGATGAATCCAACAAATTTTCATACTTGTCTGGCGTGTTAGACTGATGTCGTTCCACATCTTCGAGCATAGTCTCAATGTCATCTCCCAGAAATATGGCTCAACGTCAACTGTAACGTCTTCCGGATCACTCGCAACTGTATCATCTTCGAAATCTATTTCTGTGTTTTCCTGACCATTATCCCTTCGTTAGGCTTAATAACATCAAACACACTCTGACCATACCATCTGAAATACACCTAAATAATTAAACGTTATATAAATATATAATTAACTACATTAAGGTATAAACGATCAAGCATGTAAAACCTTATGGCGTACGATTTAAATCAAGGAGAACGTATTATGTTATTATGATCATGTAATAACTTGCGAACAAACGAACAGTTTAATATTAATACGGTCACGCACTTATATACATACGAATATATATGTACATACACACAACGTTACAAGGTTATAACGTTGTATATATAACTAAAACACGACAAATAAAATAGTCGTACCCGTATATAGGTATAATTAATAACGTGACATAACAAAATAGTCGTATATATATATATATGTATATACAACTAATAACGCGACATGTAAATACAGTTGCATATATACAAGAAATAGGCATAAATAAGGCTGAAACAAAAAAAAGGAGCAAACATGCTCTAGCTGGGATTCGAACCCGAGACCTTTCGTACCTTTCCCGAAGCCTTAACCGGTTGAGCTGTGCTCGAATTCGAAATAGATACCAACAAATGGAAATAAGTAGCCTCACTACTAAGGTCACAAAAGAAAGAGCAGAGACAGTCACGCCTCAACCCTTAACTCAAAGTCTCTAATTTCTAACTCGATATTTCCTAAGCTTGGTAATTCCACTCATCAGAGCGTAACTACGCTCTGATTCCACTTTTTGTAACACCCCTATCGCTAATCACATCATTAACATACAATCACCTCGTTCATCATTCAGTTCGCAACGGAAAAATTCCAATACAACGGTTGGGTGATACAATGCCGTTAGCCACCCACGTGACTAATGAGGCCTAAACTAAAATAGTCACGGTCTGATGTACCGGAGTTTTGAGTACTTATACAATACAATTCTCAAGCCAATACTAAACACTTACAATCCATACCATACCGAGTCTTTCACAAACTATTGCCGACAACAGATTCGGTCTTACTCTACTAACAATTACAAGTTGAATTAATAAAACTACCTATGCCACGGCAATCCCCGTCCTACTCTCGAAATATGGTCAGCTCCAGTGTACCTGAAAAGTAATGGGTGGCCCCAATGGGGCTCAGCACCTTTGCTGGCATGGTAATCGTACAACCCGCATATTACCGGGCCACACTCGACTAATTGTTGTCTAAACATGCGATTGATTTTATTTAAATCATAACATGAAATGCTGTAAACACTCAACATGCTCACATAAACAAGTAATCATACGAAGTATTACAAACAACAAGGACGAATATCAAGTTCGTTAGATCATATTTCCCGATTCTTAGGCTTTGAGATTCTCTTCTCAATTCTTAGCCTTATTCTTGTTAGACGATTGCTATCCGGTTTAGTCGGATAGGTTTAATTTGCTCTTTCAGATCAATAGACACCCTCTGGTCTCGATTTCATTTTCTTGATTATTCTACTCTTGAATAATTCTTAAGTCAAGCCTCTTAGACCTCCGGGCAGAGACACATATAGATCTCACCACAGGGCATTTAGGTGCTAGTCTTACTTCCCCGGTTTTGACCCTTCCAGGTCTAGCATGGTGGGAAGGTTCAACTAGAAACCGCAACCACTATCTTAATTCCTCTTTCTCCCATAACCCATAATATTCAGCTTATCACTTCAGATGGATAAGCTCTGCCAGTCTTACTTCATTGGGCACCACACTGTGGCTCATAGCCCTGGACTAGGAAGTTCGACCACAAAATAAGAAACAGTCTCTCTTGTTTCCTCTTTCATACACGCGTGACTCACACTCCCCAAACCCATTCCCAGGGTTAGTAATAGTATATAATAGTTTAGAAGCATATCTCTTGATGTCATCTAGCAATCTTAGGGAGTTTTCCTAAGTTATTGTATTCTCAGATTTAAGGGTTGCCCCTACATTTCCAATACTTAGAAGTTTTTGGTTATTGTCTCATGTTGGGTGGAATCCTCATGTAGGAGGCTGACCATTCATTAAGAGGGAGTTTAATAGCCCCGTATATCTCTTTTCATGTTCATGTGAGTTCGTAAGGTTGAACTATCGTTGTTCTCTAGTTGAGAATTCTTATATGTTTCTTCACATTTAGTTATTTCGTGGATTGACTCTCTCTACGAGTCCCTAACCAAAATGTTATTCTTGTATGAGTTGGGCTACAATACTCAATTAGATCACAACATCAAACAAGGATGGTTAGCTCACACAATAGGAATCAAGATATTAAATGCAATAAACATTTTCGTGCATTTATCTTATTAGGTCGGTGCATATAAACAAGTAGCACACAAGCCGAGTGTAACTCGGTAAGACACAGATTGCAAGAAAATCATACCTGTCATTTTGACATTGGCTAGCCTAAGATGATGATCTCCTAATCTCGGATGTCGTCTCGTCTAAATCTCGTTCCTATCATTCATTCAGTCGAACAGTTAATTTCTTTATAAACCTAGACTTCTGGTTATTACCTACGACATTTACTTGTCATATCTTAGACTTTTTTAATCTCCAAATATTAACCTTTCTTATCTCAAGGTTCCTCATTCCTTTCCACTTGTGATTATAAGTTCCTAATGTTGTCATGGACATTAAACTTATAATGCTAAACTCCACATTCTATCTGATACTTGTTCATACTTCTAATGACCTTTACATATAACCAAATAAGTCCTAATAATCATATAAGGACAATACCATTCAATCCCTTGTTGCATTAATACACTCACAGCTACATTTTTAGGGTGGTCCAGGACATGGTCCGGACCAAGTTGTTTCAGCACTCTCGGGACATTTTTACAAGTGGTCCGGGACTTGTTACTAGGCCAAGGTCCCAGACCATTATTACAGAATACTCTTGGCCATTTGTTTTACTGTGGTCCGGGACTTGTTGCTAGACTTAAGTCCCGGACCAATATTACAGATTATTCTCGGCAGGTTTTTGTGGGATGGTCCGGGACCTCTTGCAAGGACCAAGTCTAGGACCCTGCAATTTCCTGCTACATTTGATAGTTTGGTTTTGCAATTCTAAACTCAATTCTTACTCCTTTCTTTTCCAATCTTTCCACATGAATCCAAACATGTTCTAACACCATAATTATGCAATAACCTCCCTAATCCATTGACTAAACTTGTCACTTAATCTTGATCATATTACACAAATTCTCACTCTCATTTCTACTAGGATTTCAAGATGCACATTTGCTCACTACCTTACTAACTCACTTGTTTTACTCACAATTGCTTGTACTACATTATACCCACACCTCTTGGCCATGCTAAACCTTTATAACTAGTTTCACTTCCTTTACACATTATAATCCTCATTCTTAACATTATGCACATTAGTGCATTACTAGACATTCTCATGACAGTTCATACCCTTTTCACTCATATTTTTTTTCAAGGTTTCACCACTAATGCACTACTAGCCACTCTCATGCAACTTACATCATTATCACTCCAAGTCTTACACAACCTTATAACTTTCCTCCAATATAGCTCCAAGGTGATTAGTTAACCAAATTAATCTCTAAGAACACCTAGTTTTTCCAAGGTCATTCATACTCACAAATACACTTAAAACACTTGATTTCTACAGAAATTTTGCCATAGCTTCACTACTATTCTAGCATGCCCAAATGCATCATACCGTTCACCTAAATCAGTTCAACAACCATGTCCATCCTGGACACTAACAACACACCAAATCCAGTACATTTATAACTCACACAATATGGTCCAATAATCTCAAATAAGCACACAAATCGGGGTAACCAGATTAGGATACAGGGCATGAAGAAATCATACCTTTTTACCGGAATTTACTTTACCGGGTGTTCCCTTGTTCCTTTGGTTCACTCTTGTTCCTCGATTCGTATTCTCGAACCAATGACTACATGTCAAATGATTCAATTAATACTAAGCATTACAATACATACATAATCACTACTCCCGTACTTACCCCGTTATCCCGTTATTTCGGTTTAACTTAATGTTCTTTATATTCACAACTTTCTTACCTTCCTTACTTTAGCACTAACGCCTTACTCATGCATATATATACATGTATGTATGTATGTATATATATATATGTATGTACATATGTATTTATATATGTTTACCTAATTAAATTTTAATTTAATTTTTTTTTTACAAAGGCCGACCGACCCACTCTGGGTAGGTCGCCTGGGTAGGTCGGCTGCAGAGAGTACCCGGGTTACAGAATTCGGCCAGACCGACCCAGTCTGGGGTAGGTCGGCTGTAGAACCCCTTTTAATTATCTACTTTGAATTCCAAATTCACCTCAATTCTCACCCAATCTTTTCCTAAACATTTCCGCATGTTTCCTACATGTTTAAACACTAATTAAATCCTCTAATTCACATTAGTTCATCAATCAAATTCATTTCTCAATCCTAAATCAACTTACACAAATTTTTTTCCTCATTTCATTCCAGCACTTATACCAATTTTCTTTCATCAATGCTACAGATTTTTAAACCAACTTCTACCATCCAATACTTCCTCTACCAATGCCACTCCTAGCATTCTAATTGCATTACCTTCCACCCAAGTTCTTTCCATTACTTAACTCTCATCCAAATCTGTTACAAAGTGGTTAACTACACACTTTAAACTCTCCAAGTACACCTAGTTCCTCCTAGATTTTACAAGGTATTACTACTCTTCTTGCTACAGATTTTGATTCTCACTTCCCCCATCTATAGCTCCCTCTTACAATGCCATTCCTAAGGCTTATAATGCATTACACACCTCTCCTAAACTACCCACCTACTAGCTCCAATCAAAATCTGTTTCAAATACATGTTTTCACCTAGTTCCTAGTTCTTAAGTTCTCTAGTTTCTAGGTAAATTTTGACATAGTCTCCCCTATATTTTTACATTCTCACCACATGTTTTAGCTCACAAAACATCACTCATTTCACCTACTTGTAAACAGCATTAATATACCAAGCTCTCCAACACAATACCAACACTAACATCATTAAATTCCTACACTCAACAACGATTCCCATCTAGGTTACAATAAGCTTTTACATGTCTTTCAAAGGTTTAAAACATCTGGATTCTCTTACACATTACACTACTACTCATTACCATTTGCAATAAACAATTAAGAGCTACTAAAATCTGTTATACAATACATTTTACAAGGCTACCAAGAGAGTGCAATTTACCTTGTTCTTCTTCTAGTTTTCCTTTTCTTCTTCTTTCTTTCTTCCTTCCTTCTTTCTTTTCTCTTCTCCACCGATTTTGTAAATTAGATTCTCTAACACTACAACCCATTGATATACACACTTCAATACAAAAAAACTAACCCTAACCATCTTTAAGCTTTAATGTAAGTTTTAGGGTTTAGAAATTTCATTACCTTGCAAGGGTGTAGGTGAAGCTTGGAATAGCTCAAGAACAATATTTCTACTCCACCAAAGAAGCAAAATCAGCTAGAATACAATGCACCAACAAGGGTTTAGCTTAAAATTTCGTTTTGCCCACAAGGGCTAGAAAAAGATGAGGTTTCAAGAATATTTTTACCTCATAGTAACAAGGAGATGAAGGTGGTTCTAATGGTGGTCTTGAAGCTCCAAATGCAGCATACCCATGGAAACGAAAATGCTTGTTTTTGAATTTTGAAAAGAGGAATATGTTCTCCTTGATGAGGGGATTCCAATGGTATAATTTTTGTCATTTTTGGTGAAGGTTTGATGGGTTAACAAGAGGAGAGAATATGGGGGCTGCTTTGGCTTCTTGAAATCGCCATGGGTGGCATGGGAAGAAGAAAAAATTCAGAGAGAAGGAGAAGAGTGCTGTACGTGAGTGTAGAAGAGAATGGAGGAGAGAGAGTGTATAAAGTAAAGTAAGGGTTACTTTTTGCTTTATTATTTCTTTTGTCTTTTGCAAATCAAAAGGAAATTAAGTGTGTGTGAGGGGAACAAATCGGTTGACACACAGCCCACATGGGTTTTTAAATTTTTATTTACAATAGTGGACACACTAGTTTGTGTTATTTATGCTTTTACCCCACAACTTCCCGTTTTTGACAGTTTTTACTATTTTCTCGTTTTACTTATTTTATTGGTTCTAAACCTTCACTAATGTTTATTAATGACTATTTAGTTGACCAAAATTGTTAGGAGTCTATTTGACCCGCTTAAAGTCATGTTTTCCCGGTTTCCTCGAAAAACGCGCTTTAAGGTTTGCTTGTGTTTTTAATCCATTTTAAGGATCCATTTTCTTCGGAAGTTGTTCCCATATATTATTTAGGCCTTATTAAGCCTTTAGAATCCATATAATACGCTAACCGAGGTCTCATACCTCCTATGGCTATTTAACGCTTATTTAGCGTTTTTCACTTTTTAAGCGTTTCTTTATTTCTTTTGGATTTATTTTTCCTTACCAATATTACTTAGGCGTCATTGGGCCCTTAAATACGTATTAGATAAATTTTAATCCCTATATTAAAGTTCGGGGTATTTCAATCTACCCCCCTTAAGAACTTTGTCCTCAAAGTTGTTCGAGGTTATGGGATTACTATACTTACTCATTTTGTAACACCCCAACTCAATCCAAATGTGGTCTCGCAACTTAACAGCATATATATATACATGTCACAGTGGAATTCTTTACACTCCAGGACCTTGCCACGGTGTGACTACAGAATATATCAAACATTAGTACATAACAACCTTAACCCAATACATATTCTTCTTACAATCCTCTCACATCCTATACATCTTACTAACTCAATTGCCATATGAGTGTACATGCACAACTCGTAGGCCACACTTAATCCTTAACACTTGTATCCTCTTCTTACTCTCGCGACGGCCGCCTCCTGATGTACCTGTGTAGTAAAAACAGCCCCCAAAGGGGGTCAGCGCGAATGCTGGTATGATCCCCTTATGGCCCCCAAGCTAACATGGCTATGACGACTAATTGTCGATAGCATGGAGGTTGATTAAATGCACAACATAATAGTAAATGCTGTAAACAACAATCCATATATGAACAATCAAAGTTCACACACAATGAACGACTTAAATGCGTCCCTTAGTTAGAGAGTTAGTTATTTAACTCCTTAAGTAATGTTCCCCCTTAATCTTAGTCCATCCTTATCTCACCTCAATCTTAGTCTTATCTTAATCTTAGAAACAACCACCCTTTTTATAAGGAGTGGATGTAGCTTATCTTAGCCTTAACAATACAAACCATCCCTTAAAAAGGAATGGTTGCAACTTATCTTAACCTTACCTTAAGTATGCCAACCGTTCTCTCATTGGGAACAGGTTAGCCCTTAGTTCGTTGTTTATTTTTGTAGGGCTTGGTTAACCCTAGCCAGCAGCAGGACACTTACCGGCAATAAACAACATTCTTAAATTGTTGGGGATGTAGGCTTGATCCCCCCACGTCATCTTAAAGCCACCTACCTTGGACTGGATGTCCAATGTAGCCGAGCCGGCCAACCGACCCAAGGCTACTAGTCCGAGGACTAGTCCTTAATCGGAAGTCGAATTGCTATAGATACTAACCCCCTTTCCTTAGCATGCATGACCGGAGATCGGTCCCGGGTTTCCTCACTCAAGTTCCAGTTAGTAGTAGTCTCAAGACCATGTTTGTTGGTTAACCTCTCTCGGTTTATATCGTCCCATATTAGGGAGCGTTCCTTAGTCTCACTCATTTCCTTACTAAACGTTGGTTAGTAAGTTCTCACGGTATGTTGGTTAGTTTTCAAACTTCACAACAATAAAAAATATAATATATTACGGTTGCATGCTTTATCTTGTTTAGTGAGCACACAAAACAAATAGCACACAAGCCGAGGGACACCTCGTTATCAAGCTGGTCACAAGAAGAACTGTACCGTTCACCGTTGGTTGTTCGGCTGCTTACTCTCTTCCGGAGTCCAAACTCCCAAGTCCTAAAACATTCATTCAGTTTTAGGTTGTTAATCACTTAACTTAATTAAACTTACTTAACTTACTTAACTTGCTTAACTTACTTAACTTACTTAACCCTTAATGATCCCCACCTAACACCTCTTAAGTCTTACAACTTAATCTTACAAACTTAACCTTAACCTTTTAAGTTTATTCTTAACTTAATCCCTTATGTCTTTATACCTCTAATCATCATTGCCCCCTTAATGGGGTACCATTAATACCACTAAACTCTCTTAGGGTTTCTTTCTTTTTTTTTTAAGTGTTAAGGGTCGACCGACCCACCGACCGACCCAACCCCTGGGTCGGTCCGTCCCAGAAACTTTTCCGTCTTTTGAAACCCATCCGTCCGACCCAGAGCTAGACCAACTGACCCAAACCCTCTGGGTCGGTCCATTACAGAACCATTTTCCTACGTTAAATTTTACCCGACCGACCCAAAGCTTAGCCGACCGACCCAAAACCCTCTGGGTCGGTCCTGTCCAGAGACATTCCGACTGGCTCAACATGGCCCGACCGACCCAAAACTGGGTCGGACCCTGGGTCCCACTACAGATTTTTCTCTTAAATTGTTCTTTCAATTCCAAACTCTTCCACAAGTGTCCTAATAGGTCCAACACCATCTTGGCACATTAAACCTACCTTATAACCTCCACCAAACTCATTAAAACAACTTCCAAAGATCTTCTCAAACATTTACTCAATTCTTACAAAACTCCAACACTAGCACTTATTTCCTTACATTTCCAACTTATAACCTTACCAAACTTCAACCAACCCAAGTGTTCCCTCCTTAACAGTTTGGGCACTTCATAAACATTATTTTCCATCTTCAGTTCATTTACCAAAACTCCTCAAGTCATCTTACATAACCATGCACAAATTCCTCTCTTTCCATTTTTTACTCATCATTCCTAAACTCTTGGACATACCTAAACATTTCTTGTCATCCTCTTAGCACCTTAACCTTGTTCTTCTTTACCTTAACTATACTACACCCTCCTTGGACATTTCCACTCCTTTTACTCACTTACTCACCATTCTCATGATCATACCCTCTTATACGTTTATAGTCATATTCCTTGACGACTTACAACCTCCTCCCCTACCTTTTTCTTCCATCACCCAAGTTCACTCATTACCATCTAACTAAAACCTTATTGTTCCACCACTAGTCATCACTACTTAGACAAGCTTCCCAAGACTTTCATTGTTATACTCTTCATTCATACCTAAATCACCTTAAGCATTATACACCTTCTCCTTCAAACTTATGCACAAGTCATACATTCCTCATATCATGATTTTGGTGTGTTTAATACACCCATCTAAACTCTAATTGCTCATAAACCATCCTAGGTCATTCTAATCCTCAAGAACTCCTTAGTTAACTCATTTCCACTCAAATTCCTTTTAATGATCCCTAGTGAACCCTAGGGCATATTAACTCACCACTACCACTTAAACACTTTGTTTTCTACTCAAATTTCACCATAGCTTCCCTAGTATCTTATCATGCCCAATTGCATTATTTTCCTCACTCAACCATCTCATTCACAACAAACTCAATATATTGCAATAATCTTAAATTACATAGCACTAAGGCTCTTAAATGACATGGCACTTAGGCCCTTAAATAACTTAAACTTAAACACTGAATTTCCCACATATAAAAGCTTTCAACCTGCAAATACACCCATCAATCTCATAGTAGTTATAATGTTCTTAAAACTCATCTTAAACTTATATTACTAACTCATTTCCTTTGGCTCCTTAGTCACAAGTTCTCAAGCTTATTAAGTTCTTTTTCTTAGGTTACATAACCCATTACCTAATGTAAGCCCTAGGCTACATTGGTACCCATCTAAAACTCATTCCTTAAACCTTAAACCACCATTAGGTAAGTAGTTTACCTTGTTTTCTCAAGCTTATCTTATCTTCCTCCTTAGACCTTCTTCTTGAATGAATATCGGCCACCACTTAAACTTCCTTTGCCCATGTTCTAACCAATATTCAATGACTCACATGATTACTAATCAATACACTAACCTCAAGGAATGAAAACCTAGGTTAGAAATGTGTTCTAAGGCATAAAAGTGGATGATTACCTTTGAAGTCTCAAGGTAGACTTGGGCTTGAATAAAAATAGGACCTCCACTATTCCTTGGTGAATAAATCAAGCTAGAACAAGGCATAAAAACAAGGCCCCATGAGTAGAAATTTTCGGCCATGTAGAAGAAATGATGGAAACATGGTTTTTCTTACATTTCCTTTACCTTAAGAGAATGGAGAAGCTAATGAGCTCTTCAAACTTGATTTTCCTCCATCAATGGAGTTTCCTCTTGGCACCAAAATGGAGCTTTGAAAGATTTAAAAGATAGAAAGATGGTCTTGGCCTAACTAAGAGAAATATGTGTTTAGTTTTTGATTTGGAGCTAAAACGAGTAAGTTATGGACAAGGCAAGGTGAGGCAACCATGGAGGCTGCTTGGGACGGTTTGGAACAGAGGAAAAGAAGAATAGAACCGTGGAAGAAGAAGAGAAATGAAGAAGAGAGGAGAGAGGTAGGCTAATATAAGGTGTTTTGCTTTTATAAAGCAAATAGTACTATTCTCTCTTTTACTCTTCTTTTCCTTTATTTGCTTAGTCATGTGGTGACTCCTCACATCAAAAACCGGACCCCTCTTGTAATTGAAGATATTTATGGTCTTAGTTGCCATCTCATTGACTTATGTGACTTAAGCTTAATTTGGGCACTATTTGGCACTATTCACTAATTAGTGCACATATTCGTGAAATTTTTGGTTTCCCATTGATTTAGGCTTCCTAATGTGATACTAATTAGTAAACATGTTGATTAAAGAGTAATGATGGACATTTAGCACACAAAACTCAATTCTAAGACAATTTCTCAAAAATGTGCTTTAAGACTCTTATAGCACATTTTGTGTTTTACATTGTTTTCAAGCTTGGTTTTCTTTGCTAATTGATTTAAAATGACCATTAGAATATTACTAAGGTCTTATCTAATATTTGGGTATCACCCAAGTCACTCCAAGCTTAGAGCACATTTTAGCCCTAATTGCCCTTAAGGCATTTTCTTGTGTTTTCCTTGGTTTAAATTATCCGCCAATCTTTCTAAGGCATTCTCCTTACTACATCATAATTGGAGTTTTACATAGCATACTTAGGTTTAGGTATTTCAATCTACCCCCCTTAAAGAACTTTGTCCTAAAGTTCCCATGCATCTTTTCTTATTAGAATAACATCGTCTTACCTCATTCCTTAGATCATATAGATCATAATTATGTATGCTTAATCTCATTGGATCATTGGATCTGCCATATTCTTATACTTAAATATCATACAACATGCTTAAGCATGTGTAGCACTCAAAAATTCCTTTTGTTCCTTTCTGATGATTAAAACATCAATAACTTCCAACGTATTCTCCCATGTCACCGGTCCGTAGACAATGGCTCATTCGTCCTCCGTCACCATGGGCCAGATACAAAACACCTGCTTCTCACCTGTCACCGGTCCGAAGACAAAGGCTCGTGCGTCTCGACTTCATGGGCGACGACTCAGTAAAAAGGTAATCTTTTTACGAGGTATGTGAGGAAAATTCCTCTAATTAAAAATACAAGCAACTCCCAATTTCGTTTTATCCTAAGGCCTCATCTTAGTGTGATTTAATTGTGACCCTCCCCGGTAGGGAGTTTAGGAATCATCCAACCCTGATGTGATCAGCATTAGTGTGTAGAACATCATTACACCCCATTTGTGTTCGTTTCCCTTGATCCCTAGAAATCAAGTTCCACCTCCCACGTCATTTTCAAACATCCAAATAATTCAATGTCCAATTTTCTATATTTTTAGTTCTTCCTAATCATAATCAATACATCTCCCAAGTGTGGACTCAGTCCATCAAACATTCCCGATTCATCCTTAGTAATTACCTCAAGACTTAAATTCCATAAGTTCTATAACTGTCCCATACCAATTAGTCTCACCAGCTTATATCTCATAGCATTACTTCTTCCTCATGCTCATGTCAAATTGTTCATAATTTATCTTATTTTTATCTCACACTAGTCTCATATCGACTCATACCTCATATATTCCTTATTCCTTAAGTCTCCTTAAACCTCTTCCTTAATTCTCTTAACTTGTACTCACACCGGAGTTAACAAGATAGGTACTTAATATGTATGGTATTCACATCTTCTGTGTGCAATAACCATAATTTATCTCAAAATGTTTATGTAAAACATATTCTCAAATTATTTTGTGCTATGCACACCGTAGTTTATGTACTCAGTACACAAACATATGCTATGCGGTTTTCGCTCTACCCCCCCTTAAAATGGATTACGCCCACGTAATCAGCGTTACCTCATCTTTGAACATAAGTTCAAGATGTCTAATTCTCACCAAGCATTCTAGCTTCCATGTCATTTATCTTACTTATAATTCGATGAGAAATAACTTAGTCTCTGTATCGAGGATTCTTAACGGTACTATACCGTTTCCTTAACTTAGTTTGGTCTAATCTCAAAGGTAGTGATCTGCTTAGCCGCTGCACCACTCTGATGTTCTTAGGCTTAACTGCCTCACTTATCTTTTTATAGTATTGTATATCCTTCCGTGTCCTTACGGTTAGGAATATTGGTCTCTCAATGGACACGTGTTTCTTTATATATGCACGGTCTTGATAAGTTGTAGTTCGTCTATCCAGTCTCCCTGGAGATCTAATGTTTATACTCTTAGTGTTTTCTCGAATGTCTAAATCGTTCTCCCCAACTGACCTTTGGTCTGAGGATGATTCTTAATTTGAAACTACTGTTTAATGCTTATTGCGCTTTATAGTTTAATCTCTTACATCACAAGACATATCCAATGTTTGTACTTAACAATCCGTGCTCTTCGCACTTCATAGTCCTTAGTTAATTGTTCTCTGATTCCCTTGCATTGCTGGTTCGACTGAATTCTTCTCTTTGACTGTTTACGGTAATGGCTGCTCTTGTCTGATCTTGTGTCGTTGGCCGTGGTACGGAGTCGACTACCTCCCGTGTTCCTTACACCACTCGTCAACATGCATGGGGTACCTTACTGGTACATTACTACTTACCCAACTAACTCATAAATGGGCATGTTAGGCCTGCAAGCCCCTGTGGGGTGCAGTCGTCCCACGTCTTGTTTTAGTAAACTCATAGTGTCCGTCACACGTTTAGCTATTGCTAATTATGAAGTATTCTGTTGTCGATCTCCTCTTTCATTGTTCCATAATAACATTTATTGTTCTTCTTGAAGTTAATCAAGGGAAGTCTATTTACTGTGTTCTTGGGTATGGTATGCTCTAGCTCCTTTCTGTATTCTGTATTGACTCCATTTCTTAGTAGCTTAGGTCTCTTTCCATAGAGCCTCCTATCTTCTTTCTCACATTTGTTCAACTAGGAATGCACTTCCGGTTCCTCAAGGAATGGGTAGTGTGCTTCCTGTGAAATCTTGCCTAACTAGGTTCAGACTACTGGCATCAATGCTCAGTTCGTCTACCATCTTATTTCCTTACTTATATTGGTCTTAACTCATAAATCTCATTGCCTCTGTGTCAATATTTGACGGCTCATACCTAACGGTCGCTTTACCGCGCACCACGACTTAATTCCCCTTATATAGCTATTGTACTCACGACCACTACTACCGTGGTAGTTGGCCCTTACCATGTTGCCCATTGATGGTGCAACCTCTTATTCACTTATTCTAATGTCTTACCTTATACTCAATCCCTTCTTGGTGTAAACACACTGGGAGTTCTTTCATTCCGGTATTGGCGGTTGTCGTACCGTGTTGTAAAATAGTTGACTCTTGATATGAAGATGTTCTGCTCCAATCTCAGATTCGTAAGTAGGCTAATTTCTTTCGCTTTCTTTCATCCTTAGTGATGTTATCTACCATGTAGTTTAACTGGTTACTGAAGAAGTCATCCACTGAATCACAAGCTCTTCTGAGCATTGATTAATTGGCGTGCCATAATGTGCAGTCACAATGTTTGTCTCTGACCATTACTAATTCTTACATCCTGGGTGTTGGATATGGGGTCTATCTGTGCAACCTTCCTTATTACTCAAGTGTATCGGGTATGTTCTAAGGTAATCTCAAGGTTCATAGTTTCCATTTTCTAAATAAAGTGTATTTTATCTCTAAAATGTGAAAGCCCTTTTGAGGGGTTCATTCCCACTCATGGCCTCACAACAAGGAGAGGTATCCCCAGCCTAAAAGGCATGGTTCGTTCTCCGCTCCTGTCCTTAGCATTATCTCAATATTCTCATTGGTACCCTTTCTTGGTAATGTTCTTCCCAATCTAAGTTATAGGTTTGGTAACCGTTCATATCTACAAATTGTAGTCCCTTCATGGCTTAAACAAGCTCTCTTATAACTTACCGCCCTTCGGGCTCTGATGTGGTTAACATCATTGGCTCGTAGGCTCTTAATGCTTAATGTCTCAGTTCATCATTTGTACTCTTACTCATCTGCAGGTCATCCCTATAAGATTCTGGTTCTTTGAGCACTATTCACCGTTAGGTTACATACTAAATGTAGTATCGGGTTTCATGACAAGTTGCTGCATCCTGCTTCCTGCTAGGGAAGTCGTTCAGGTGATCTGAGGTTGCTTAATGTCTTTGATAATACTGTCATTTTACTAGACTTATGTCTTTTAATAGTCAAGGTTAGGTTCGTATTAGGCGTTTGCCTTACGGTGTCCATGTTGGATATCATCCTGTCATCTTATACTTCCATCTCAACGCCTCGTTCAACTTCCGTTGACTACGCCACCCGTTGATGATCAATCATACTTGGGTGTTGATGAGTTAGACGAACAATATTAGCTGTCATTCATCAGTTTGCTCGGCTCGACTATGCCCGCTCTGTGGGGGTAGTCCTCTGAGCTTTCCTCCGTGGGATTCGTATGTCCTTAACCCTTGGTAGGTTATATTTTAAGTTTATTTCCTTTATCTTTGCTTTCTGGGCTTCCCAACACCTTCATTGTAGAATGTTTGTTATTAGTATTCTTAGTGTTCAACTGGGAGTTTTACCCCATCCCTGTGGGAGTCGTTCTGTCGACTGCCTTTATTGTATCTCTTGATACATTCCGTGTATGTTGTTACTACGTAGTATTTTTGCTCGAATTATTGAGCGATCTCTTAGGTTCCTCTTTGAGTTCCGGATTTGGTATTCTTACCGCACTATCGGTTGTTGTTGCCGTAGTACGTTGTACTGTTGCTAACATCCATATGGTCTAATATTATGTCCAAGTTCCGCTACCGGCTGACTGGTGTGTTACCTTATCTCATCATGGTCAGGCCGTCAGGCCTTTCCAAGGTCTAATTTTTCTGTTCTCGTGGATTTATAATCCGGTATTAATATGCGTTTCAGCTGTAGCGTTCTCCTATTTCGCCTTGATGGCTTTTTGTGTGGTTTAACCGTGGTAGCACTTGCTATGGCAAGTGCACCATGCAGGATGGGTTATTGGTACAAGGCACATCGGTAGTGACACTTCCTTCTAATTTCCATGTAATTGGTAGTCCTCGGGACTCCTTCGATAATCTCTTATTTTGGATAACCGTCCATCCGGCAGTTTCCTTGTTGTTTGACAGTACTGTCATTTATCAGGGCGTTCCTCTTTCTGAGGGAACCCCTTAATGTTTTCTTATGTCTTAATCCTCGCTCCTGTCTCCACACATTTTGTTGTGGTTATTAAGTAATAATTCTCCTTTAGGCACTACATCGTAGTCCTATTTTGGTATACAATTTGTATGAGTTTCTACCGTCGTCTGCATTATGTCGGCCAGGTCTTGTAACCTTCCTCGTAATATGGGGTTTGGAGTTCCCGTTTGTAACTGGACTTTCCAGTAATCTCAATCCTCATGCTTGGTATTATCCTGCTGTTATGCTCCTTTGGACCACTGTCCGGTACTCATGTCGCTTCCCCTTTTTCCTTTCTATTGCACCCGTAGTGTTTTCCCTTATCATTGGTATTGCGGGTTATTTCGACTGCGTAGCATGTCGACCCATGTTGCCGGTAATTACCGTTCTTTTACTGGTAAGGTTCCATTGGTAGCGCCTGTTTCGCCGATGCGCTCCATTAAAAATTTCCCAGTTCTCCTTAACTGTTATGCAACAAGATGTTTCTCGTATTGCTTACTGTTAGCTAACTGCCAGATCGGGTTTCCCCGAGTAGGAGAAGGCTTTCTTCTCTCTGGCGTTTGTTCCACATATTTAGGGTTAGGGATGTGGAGGGCGGACCTAGGTACTATGGATGTCCGGTAAACACCGGGAAGTCCTGACTAACGCACCTCTCACTCTATCTCTTAACCCTTAACCCATAACTCAATCTCAACCTCAATATTCTCCTAAGTTCGGTATTTCTTGTCTTCAGAGCGTAACTACGCTCTGATACCACTTTGTAACACCCCAACTCAATCCAAATGTGGTCTCGCAACTTAACAGCATATATATATATAATGTCACAGCGGAATTCTTTACACTCCAGGACCTTGCCACGGTCTGACTACAGAATATAACGAACATTAGTACATAACAACCTTAACCCAATACATATTCTTCTTACAATCCTCTCACATCCTATACATCTTACTAACTTAATTGCCATATGAGTGTACATGCACAACTCGTAGGCCACACTTAATCCTTAACACTTGTATCCTCTTCTTACTCTCGCGACGGCCGCCTCCTGATGTACCTGTGTAGTAAAAACAGCCCCCAAAGGGGGTCAGCACGAATGCTGGTACGACCCCTCATGGCCCCCAAGCTAACGTATCTACGATGACTAATTGTTGATAGCATGGAGGTTGATTAAATGCACAACATAATAGTAAATGCTGTAAACAACAATCCATATATGAACAATCAAAGTTCACACACAATGAACGACTTAAATGCGTCTCTTAGTTAGAGAGTTAGTTATTTAGCTCCTTAAGTAATGTTCCCCCTTAATCTTAGTCCATCCTTATCTCACCTCAATCTTAGTCTTATCTTAATCTTAGAAACAACCACCCTTTTTATAAGGAGTGGATGTAGCATATCTTAGCCTTAACAATACAAACCATCCCTTAAAAAGGAATGGTTGCAACTTATCTTAACCTTACCTTAAGTATGCCAACCGTTCTCTCATTGGGAACAGGTTAGCCCTTAGTTCGTTGTTTATTTTTGTAGGGCTTGGTTAACCCTAGCCAGCAGCAGGACACTTACCCGCAATAAACAACATTCTTAAATTGTTGGGGATGTAGGCTTGATCCCCCCACGCCATCTTAAAGCGACCTACCTTGGACTGGATGTCCAATGTAGCCGAGCCGGCCAACCGACCCAAGGCTACTAGTCCGAGGACTAGTCCTTAATCGGAAGGGGAATCTGCTATAGATACCGACCCCCTTTCCTTAGCATGCATGACCGGAGATCGGTCCCGGGTTTCCTCACTCAAGTTCCAGTTAGTAGTAGTCTCAAGACCATGTTTGTTGGTTAACCTCTCTCGGTTTATATCGTCCCATATTAGGGAGCGTTCCTTAGTCTCACTCATTTCCTTACTAAACGTTGGTTAGTAAGTTCTCACGGTATGTTGTGTTAGTTTTCAAACATCACACAACAATACAATAAATATAATATATTCCGGTTGCATGCTTTATCTTGTTTAGTGAGCACACAAAAAAAAATAGCACACAAGCCGAGGGACACCTCGTTAGCAAGCAGGTCACAAGAAGAACTGTACCGTTCACCGTTGGTCGTTCGGCTGCTTACTCTCTTCCGGAGTCCAAACTCCCAAGTCCTAAAACATTCATTCAGTTTTAGGTTGTTAATCACTTAACTTACTTAACTTACTTAACTTGCTTAACTTACTTAACTTACTTAACCCTTAATGATCCCCACCTAACACTCTTAAGTCTTACAACTTAATCTTACAAACTTAACCTTAAACTTTTAAGTTTATTCTTAACTTAATCCCTTAGGTCTTTATACCTAATCATCATTGCCCCCTTAATGGGGTACCATTAATACCACTAAACTCTCTTAGGGTCTTTTTTTTTTTTTTAAGTGTTAAGGGTCGACTGACCCACCGACCGACCCAACCCCTGGGTCGGTCCGTCCCAGAAACTTTTCCGTCTTTTGAAACCCATCCGTCCGACCCAGAGCTAGACCGACCGACCCAAACCCTCTGGGTCGGTCCATTACAGAACCCTTTTCCTACGTTAAATTTTGCCCGACCGACCCAAAGCTTAGCCGACCGACCCAAAACCCTCTGGGTCGGTCCTGTCCAGAGACATTCCGGCTGGCTCAACATGGCCCGACTGACCCAAAACTGGGTCGGACCCTGGGTCGGTCCACTACAGATTTTTCTCTTAAATTGTTCTTTCAATTCCAAACTCTTCCACAAGTGTCCTAATAGGTCTAACACCATCTTGGCACATTAAACCTACCTTATAACCTCCACCAAACTCATTAAAACAACTTCCAAAGATTCTCAAACATTTACTCAATTCTTACAAAACTCCCAACACTAGCACTTATTTCCTTACATTTCCAACTTATAACCTTACCAAAACTTCAACCAACCCAAGTGTTCCCTCCTTAACAGTTTGGGCACTTCATAAACATTATTTTCCATCTTCAGTTCATTTACCAAAACTCCCTCAAGTCATCTTACATAACCATGCACAAATTCCTCTCTTTTCCATTTTTTACTCATCATTCCTAAACTCTTGGACATACCTAAACATTTCTTGTCATCCTCTTAGCACCTTAACCTTGTTCTTCTTTACCTTAACTATACTACACCCTCCTTGGACATTTCCACCTCCTTTTACTCACTTACTCACCATTCTCATGATCATACCCTCTTATACGTTTATAGTCATTTTCCTTGACGACTTACAACCTCCTCCTACCTTTTTCTTCCATCACCCAAGTTCACTCATTACCATCTAACTAAAACCTTATTGTTCCACCACTAGTATCATCACTACTTAGACAAGCTTCCCAAGACTTTCATTGTTATACTCTTCGTTCATACCTAAATCACCTTAAGCATTATACACCTTCTCCTTCAAACTTATGCACAAGTCTTACATTCCTCATATATGATTTTGGTGTGTTTAATACACCCATCTAAACTCTAATTGCTCAAACCATCCTAGGTCATTCTAATCCTCAAGAACTCCTTAGTTAACTCATTTCCAGTCAAATTCCTTTTAATGATCCCTAGTGAACCCTAGGGCATATTAACTCACCACTACCACTTAAACACTTTGTTTTCTACTCAAATTTCACCATAGATTCCCTAGTATCTTAACATGCCCAATTGCATTATTTTCCTCACTCAACCATCTCATTCACAATAAACTCAATATATTGCAATAATCTTAAATTGCATAGCACTAAGGCTCTTAAATGACATGGCTCGTAGGCCCTTAATAACTTAAACTTAAACACTGAATTTCCCACATATAAAGCTTTCAACCTGCAAATACACCCATCAATCTCATGTAGTTATAATGTTCTTAAAACTCATCTTAAACTTATATTACTAACTCATTTCCTTTGGCTCCTTAGTCACAAGTTCTCAAGCTTATTAAGTTCTTTTTCTTAGGTTACATAACCCATTACCTAAGTAAGCCCTAGGCTACATTGGTACCCATCTAAAACTCATTCCTTAAACCTTAAACCACCATTAGGTAAGTAGTTTACCTTGTTCTCAGGCTTTATTTCTTCCTCCTTAGACCTTCTTCTTGAATGAATTATCGGAACCACTTAAACTTCCTTTGCCCATGTTCTAACCAATATTCAATGACTCACATGAGTACTAATCAATACACTAACCTCAAGGAATGAAAACCTAGGTTAGAAAGTGTTTAAGGCTAAAAGTGGATGATTACCTTTGAAGTCTCAAGGTAGACTTGGGCATTGAATAAAATAGGACCTCCACTAGTCCTTGGTGAATAAATCAAGCTAGAACAAGGATAAAAACAAGGCCCCATGAGTAGAAATTTTCGGCCATGTAGAAGAAATGATGGAAAATGGTTTTTCTTACATTTCCTTTACCTTAAGAGAATGGAGAAGCTAATGAGCTCTTCAAACTTGATTTTCCTCCATCAATGGAGTTTCCTCTTGGCACCAAAATGGAGCTTTGAAAGATTTGAAAAGATAGAAAGATAGGTCTTGGCCTAACTAAGAGAAATATGTGTTTAGTTTTTGATTTGGAGCTAAAATGAGTAAGTTATGGACAAGGCAAGGTGAGGCAACCATGGAGGCTGCTTGGGACGGTTTGGAACAGAGGAAAAGAAGAAGAGAACCGTGGAAGAAGAAGAGAAATGAAGAAGAGAGGAAGAGGTAGGCTAATATAAGGTGTTTTGCTTTTATAAAGCAAATAGTACTATTCTCTCTTTTACTCTTATTTTCCTTTATTTGCTTAGTCATGTGGTGACTCCTCACATCAAAAACCGGCCCCTCTTGTAATTGGAGATATTTATGGTCTTAGTTGACCATCTCATTGACTTATGTTGACATAAGCTTAATTTGGGCACTATTTGGCACTATTCACTAATTAGTGCACATATTCGTGAAATTTTTGGTTTCCCATTGATTTAGGCTTCCTAATGTGATACTAATTAGTACACATGTTGATTAAAGAGTAATGATGGACATTTAGCCACACAAACTCAATTCTAAGACAATTTCTCAAAAATGCTTTAAGACTTCTTAAAGCACATTTTGTGTTTTAACTTGTTTTCAAGCTTGGTTTTCTTTGCTAATTGATTTAAAATGACCATTAGAATATTACTAAGGTCTTATCATGATATTTGGGTACTCACCCAAGTCTCTCCAAGCTTAGAGCACATTTTAGCCCTAATTGCCCTTAAGGCATTTTCTTGTGTTTTCCTTGGTTTAAATTATCCGCCAATCTTTCTAAGGCATATTCTAGCCTTACTACATCATAATTGGATGTTTACTTAGCATACTTAGGTTTGGGGTATTTCACATTTATACTTGTCTAATGCCAAAGTCATACATCCTTCCTCCTTACGTTTCCCAAATCTATTACTCAAGGTTCCTACATACCATTCCATACCAATGTACAATAATTACTCCAATCCGCATTACTACCAACCATCCAGTTCCTCATTACAAAACTTATACATACATACAGTGCAAAGCTATCCCCAAAGCAATGCAATACACATACAATCCCGCAGGCACTCCGGTCATCTCGACGCAGGACTCCTCTATGTCCCGCTACCTTTGGAATAATACAAAATGCTACACTACTATCTTCTCCGGTACATGCTTCTCACAAATTCTTAACCTTCAGTCTAAGAGAAATACTTCACTACTACCATTAAAAATTTCCTAAAACACTAACTCCAAGGTCCAATATATATACATTACTTCTATCCTATGTGTGATTCTTGTGACCACTTGAGGGGAGCTTCAAGAATCATTCGACCCTGATGTGATCAGCATCAGTGTTGAATTATCTTTCCACCCCAATTTGTGTTCGGTTTGACTCAATGTGATCAGGATCAAGTTCGACTTCCCACGTCAGTTTCAACAAGCAAATAATTTGGTTATTTTCATTTTCTATCTTTTTACTCTTCTAGTCGTGATTACGAATTCATACATCTCCAAAGGATGGAATCAGTCCATCGGTCGTCCTCACTCTACTTCCCAAATGCTTTACTCCGTGGTTCAATACCTAAATGCTCACTTCATCGACCGTTACTACTTCCATTCACTACTCTCCTTCATCTCAAATATTCTAGCTAAGGACTACAGTACTTATGAAATTCAGTTGTTCTCAATTCACTTCAATTGACGTACTTACGAATACACTACTCATGGCTACATTCCTCTACTACTCTTAATCCATTTGTACTACTTCCTTAAGGGTTACAATACTTGTGGAGCTCCGTCCACTACTCATTACTCTTCTTTGCTAATACTCTTACACTGGGTTACAAGATGGGTATATTCGCCCCATGGTATTTGCATGTCTAATGCTTAGTTACCACAATTTCACTATGAATGAATACGTATTTTATATAACGTAAGTACCACTCATCGAATCAATTCTCATTTGTGCTATGCACATTATAGTTTTATGTGTTTTATTTATAAACTTGCAATAAGCGGTTTTTGCTCTACCCCCCTTAAAAGGGATTACGCCCACATAATCTCCCATATGTTAATATTAAACATTGGTTATTTAGTTCGGGCAATCCGAAGCGTTTAGCTTCACTACGGTATACTATATACTATGCTCTGGTCAAAGGGTCTTAACCATACCAATGCTTTAGTCTTTGCACCAAGAATTCCTATATGAGTTTATTTAACTCATAATTAATTCGGTTCTAGCCTAACCGGCTTCAAGGCATTAATAGCCATTCTATTATACTTACTAGGTATATTGTCTCCTAGCTAGGGCCCACTAGCTTCTGTTGCGCGACCCTGATAGCTTGGGTTACTTACCCTTCGTGTTATCATTAATGTGCTATACATCACATTTTTATCCGTCCATTATGGGAATAAGGTTTACTAGACAAATGCGGTATTCTTTTACTGTGGTTGAACTCAATGAGTTTAAGATTTATAACCAGCTCTCTGGTAATCTAATGCACATGCTATTCGTGCTTCCACGATTATACGTTAAGTTCCTCCGACTTATTGTCGGGCGAGGTTAAGCCACTTTTTAGTTATAGCGCTTCCTCTGTTGTCAATAGCTTCTGGGTTACACCAGTTCTTCTGGTTCAGTACAAGTGTTCTTTACTTGTATGACCTTGCACTGATATGCGTCGGTCCTAGTGACTTTCTTAAGTCTCCTTTCACCTTTATTCCATTGGAATTCACATTTTTGTGATTGTTAGTGTATTGTACACTCTTCCTGTTTGTTGGTGAAAAGAAGGGTTTACTACAGTTTACATTCTCTATATCCTTAGCCATCCCATTAGATCATTAGCTCGCAGGTGCAATACCAAAACACTCAGTCATACAGAGTGCAGAGGTGTAAACGCTTGACAGTAAGTCACTTATGTGATAGGAAAGAATATTTCTACCTGTCATTTCGTACTTATACTCCGTGTCATTATCTGCTACTTCCTCATATCGGTCGCTTGTTGCGCACCGTATTCTTACTCATTATACAACATCATTTTTACTGTTTCTGTTACTGTGATAGTTTCTCTTTACTCATTGCCATTGTCATTGGCACCATTCCCTTATGGTATGTATACCCTGGGGTTTCCAATGTTCGTGTGTATGACGGTTGTCGTAGCATACCACAATATTAATATCTTCCCAATGTGAGATGTTCTTCCATTTTAGGTTTCATGTGTAGGTTAACTTACCTCACATTCCATCATCATTTATGATACAACTCACCAAGTATCTTGGTTGACCGAGGATGAAGTGGTTTATCGGGTTACAAGCTCTCTTGAGCGTTGGTCATTCATGGTGTGCAATGTGTACACACATTGATTGCTTTTGACAACTATTATCTTCCCAGTGCCGAGCATCGGTTATAGGCTCCAGCTGTGTAGTTTTACTTTTGTATGTACATCACCGGGACATCCCAAGAAACTTCAAGGGTTTTCTGGTCCCGTTCTCCAATTGAGAGTATTC
Source organism: Limonium bicolor (assembly GCA_023374045.1). Taxonomy (NCBI): domain Eukaryota; kingdom Viridiplantae; phylum Streptophyta; class Magnoliopsida; order Caryophyllales; family Plumbaginaceae; genus Limonium; species Limonium bicolor. Next base: position 101,019,709 of record CM041782.1, read on the forward strand.
TATCACTGATAAATGAAAGTTCTTGTTGAGGGGTTTGTCTCCACTCATAGGTCTAATGACAAGGTTGGCTATGTTGGTGTTCACACAATGGTCCACCACATGTTTGGGTGCATATGGAGTATGCTTACTCCTTTAAGTCGTAATGGTTTGGAAATCTCATTTCCTTATTCCATCACCCCTTGGTAATATCTATTGCGTGGTTTTATTGTTATAGTAGATGGAAGCCTTTTCTAAGGGTTCACATCATCACCGCATTGGTGGTCTTCGGTTAACGAGGGGTACCTTCCCTTGGGTTTCTCGTAGTGTCCAAATGTGGACTAGGCCAATGTTGGCATTATCACGATTCTTATGCGTCTGTGTTACCATTGCTACAGAAGGCATGAAGGTAATCTAAAACTTGTCAACTGTATACTAGACTGATGTTCTAGTGACAGTGACACTGAGTTGGCCATTACTCCAAGCCACTCGGGTGTTGGGTTTGAATTGATGGTCCAGTTGTTGACTTCTTGTCGTATGAGACAATATCTCTTTCAAGTCTTGTTATCAATGGTGTGGGTTCTACAAACGTTAAGGTTTACATAACATAGTTGGTTGATGGCTTTTAAGCCTTATTGTTGCAAGCTATGCTCTTTGCAAGCTGCTTATACATGTTTCCACTCCCTGTATACCCCATAGGTTGGAAGTATTACTGGGCTCCATGGTAAGTCGTGACATCACGCATTCATTCATAGGAGGTCCTTTAGGCAATTTGGTGCTAATCCGTGCCTTCTAGTAGTTGAGGGTATTTCCTGTTAAGTGAAATCCCTTTGGTATTTAACCAAATGTCTGTTCTAGCTCCCGTGCTCTTATCATAACGCTTGTTCGACTATTGTTAACTCAGACACCCTTCACGGATTGCTCTTGAGTGCTGTTAGTTTATGTCGTTGCATCCGGCTAATGTTTATGATGTTATCACTATACCGCGTTATAGTATTGTATTTAAGCAATTCCCTTTGGGTTATAACATCTCCCGTCGTTGGGTAGACCGTTTATACTTGCTCCTAGTGCTTCTAGGTTAAATATCCTCTTCGATAATGGATTATATTCAATGGTAATCTTGTGATCGCTCTTGGGAACCCTGTCCCGTTAGTTGAGCCTCGTGGTGTTCACGTTAGGCGATTGCCTTACTGTGTTTAGGCTGGGTATACTTTCCAGCTGTCATGTATTTACTTGATGTCCTGAGACATGTCCAATGTCTATGCTTACTAGTTTGTGCTCTTTGCACTTCCTTAGTTCTTATTCCTCATCTTCAGATGGATTCTCTGAGTTCCTTTATACTTGATCGTCTGAGGTGTCCAGCTGGTCTGATTTGAAGTCACTCATGATCCGTAGAATGGAGTTGACTACTTCCCGTGTGTTGCACACTACATGTATACATACGTGGGGTACCATGCTGATACGTTACCACTTACCCGACTACGTGTCAGGCCCGCAAGCTCCTTCGGAGTGCAGTTGTCCCAGATCCCGTAACTGGGTACACTCGTAGTGTTCGTCACACGCCTAGGTGAAGTATTCTATTGTCAACTCCTCTTGTATCATTCCATGATACTCACCGTATTCTGTTGGTTTGGTTTTAAAATCCAAGGTTTAAAAGAAAGGTTGTGGTTTTGAAAGAAAAATTTTGGGTTTTAAAAGCAATGGTTCGGTGTTAAAAGAAATCTCTCATGGCATAGCCATGCTTGAGGTCTTGACCAAGTCTGGCTTCTCGCTGACTGGTATGTACTAAGTACAGCGGTCGGCCATTAAGCCTTCCCAAGGTTTCGTACGTCTGGTTGTTAGGATGTGTGATCCTGTGGTTGCTTCATTATGGTCGCCGTACATTACTATGTACTTGTGACGTGTTAGTGTTCCTTTACATGTTCCTGTTCTTACTGCACTTGCTATGGCAAGTGCGTGGTACTGGTGGTTTTTGGATAGACTGATACCGGTCACGGTATGGTTTCCACTTGTATCTAATAGTCTTGTTGACTCTTCCCTTGATCATATTGATCTATGTTTGGGATACTCGATCCTTTTAAGTAGCTTCTCGTTGATCTTGACATAGTTGTCTTGGTCGGGGTACGTCTCCAGTCCTAGGAGATCCCCATTTATTTAGTTTTGTGTTTTTTCTTGTTGCTCGTTCCCACTGGTTTACCGTGGTGATTGAGCCTTAGCTTGTCTAGGCACTACTCCCGTAGTCCTATCGGTTCATATCCCGTGGATATCCTTGTAGCTGTGTAAGCTATGTCGGCCAGGTATTGTAACCTTTTGGCATTGAAATTTCGGAGTTAACCACTCCTGACTATGTCCTTAGTCAGCTAGCATACCGTTGGTAGTATTACTTAGCTATTACTGTCCCGTAGACTCGTATCTCGGGCTTGTTCTGTTTCCTTTTTCCGCTCTGTTGCACGCTTAGTGCTTCTTTTCCTGCTGCTGATTGATTAGCCAGGTTTCGCGACTGCTAGGCATGTCGCCCCATGTTGTTGTAAGTTGTAGCCTCCTTATGGTTGGAGTGCTCATTCTACCGCCATTAAGTGCGGGTATTGTTGTTCAATCGGAATCCATCTCCGGGACTTCCAGTTCTTGGAATCTATACGCGTCGTTCTTGTTTATCGTGTGATTGCTTCACAACTGCCAGATCGGGTTTTCCCCGAGTATGAGAAGGCTTTTCTTCTCTCTGGCGTCCTTTCCCAAGTTATACAATGGGGTTTGCGGTGGGCGGGACTGGTATTGTAGGTATCCGGTACTCACCGGTGGTTCCTAACTAGCATATCTCTAATGCTAACACTCAGCCCTTAGCCCTAAGCTTCTAGTTCCTAACTCGGTATCTCCTAAGCTCGGTATTTCCAGTCATCAGAGCAATACTTCGCTCTGATACCACTTTTTGTAACACCCCTACCGTTAATACACTGCTTACCGTCCAATCTCCTTACACATCAGATACACGCAGCGGATACATACTTACATACAATGGGTGATACAATGTCGTTAGTCACCCTCGTGACTAACAAGGCTACTACTTCTACATACAGCATCGGTCTGATGGACCGGAATCCCGAGTACTACACATCTATAATACATACTCCATTTATCAATCAAATACATCAATGCTCCATTCAATACTTTACTCCTCCACAATCCATACAATACATTATACTTAACCGAGTCTACTAGGATCCTTATACAATTATAAGATCTCTTCCAAGTTCATACATACTCACTAAGAGTCTACATCTACCCATTCCTCACAACCACTTACTTTCTAAGTACAAGAGTGTGCCGCCGGTATCTTACCTTGACCACATTCGCTTCGGGTACCTGCACACTAAAAACGTTCCCCCTAGGGGGTCAGCTTTCGCTGCGCATGATAACCGCATACCCCGTACTAGTGAGGGTACGCCGACCACTTGGTCGAATACATGCAGTTCATTTTCATTCAAACATACATGCATACATGCTCTTATACACAGTACAATAATACTTACGCAAGCATACATACATTCATACACTTCATTACATACAAGGAATACAATATACCATCCAATACATACTTACCTTCTTCCGAAATACACATACTCATTACATACACAAGTACAGTTCTTGTTAGCTTTATTGGTCCACCCGGGTTAATCGGGTGGAGATTACTCTTTTACTCGTTACTTCATACATACGCATACATACTCATACTCATACCCATACATACTTACTTACTCTTACTCTTACTCATGTTAAGTCGTCGGGACCTCCGGCCCTGGGGACTACTCCGTCCCACCTCCGGGATTTACTCGACTCACCAATCCGGGATGCTACCCACTTAAGGGATTTGGGGCCGTGACCAATTTAAGAGTCAGGAATTGCAGCCAACCTCTTGTGACTGCGCATCCTCACACGTGGCCGAAGCTATATCGGACTTCTACTCATTCCAATTACTCACTTAAGTTAGGAGTTAGGTAGTTAGGAATTAGTAGAAGTCAACATCCAACCACGTACACAAATACGTTATTCATATACACATCCATACCAATACAATACAATATACAAGTACACTACAAGGTACAATTACACATCATCATCATTCATATATTTCATGAATTATACAAACTATTGTTCAAGACAAATATCGAGAACAATGTAAACAAGCACAAGTAAGTGCAATATAATCCGATTCATGCATTTATCTTATTAGTGGTCAAATAAGCACACAAATGGGGTAACCAGATTAGGATACAGGGCATGAAGAAATCATACCTTTTTACCGGAATTTACTTTACCGGGCGTTCCCTTGTTCCTTTGGTTCACTCTTGTTTCTCTATTTCGTATTCTCGAACCAATGACTACATGTCAAATGATTCAATTAATACTAAGCATTACAATACATACATAATCACTACTCCCGTACTTACCCCCCCGTTATCCCGTTATTTCGGTTTAACTTAATGTTCTTTATATTCACAACTTTCTTACCTTCCTTACTTTAGCACTAACGCCTTACTCATGCATATATATACATGTATGTATGTATGTATATATATATATATATATGTATGTACATATGTATTTATATATGTTTACCTAATTAAATTTTAATTTAATTTTTTTTTACAAAGGCCGACCGACCCACTCTGGGTAGGTCGGCTGCAGAGAGTACCCGGGTTACAGAATTCGGCCCGACTGACCCAGTCTGGGGTAGGTCGCCTGGGTAGGTCGGCTGCAGAACCCCTTTTAATTATCTACTTTGAATTCCAAATTCACCTCAATTCTCACCCAATCTTTTCCTAATCATTTCCACATGTTTCCTACATGTTTAAACACTAATTAAATCCTCTAATTCACCTTAGTTCATCAATCAAATTCATTTCTCAATCCTAAATCAACTTACACAAATTTTTTTCCTCATTTCATTCCAGTACTTATACCAATTTTCTTTCTTCAATGCTACAGATTTTTAAACCAACTTCTACCATCCAATACTTCCTCTACCAATGCCACTCCTAGCATTCTAATTGCATTACCTTCCACCCAAGTTCTTTCCATTACTTAACTCTCTTCCAAATCTGTTACAAAGTGGTTAACTACACACTTTAAACTCTCCAAGTACACCTAGTTCCTCCTAGATTTTACAAGGTATTACTACTCTTCTTGCTACAGATTTTGATTCTCACTTCCCCCATCTATAGCTCCCTCTTACAATGCCATTCCTAAGGCTTATAATGCATTACACACACCTCTCCTAAACTACCCACCTACTAGCTCCAATCAAAATCTGTTTCAAATACATGTTTTGTCCTAGTTCCTTGTTCTTAAGTTCTCTAGTTTCTAGGTAAATTTTGACATAGTCTCCCCTATATTTTTACATTCTCACCACATGTTTTAGCTCATAAAACATCACTCATTTCACCTACTTGTAAACAGCATTAATATACCAAGCTCTCCAACACAATACCAACACTAACATCATTAAATTCCTACACTCAACAACAATTCCCATCTAGGTTTCAATAAGCTTTTACATGTCTTTCAAAGGTTTAAAACATCTGGATTCTCTTACACATTACACTACTACTCATTACCATTTTCAATACACCATTAAGAGCCACTAAAATCTGTTATACAATACATTTTACAAGGCTACCAAGAGAGTGCAATTTACCTTGTTCTTCTTCTAGTTTTCCTTTTCTTCTTCTTTCTTTCTTCCTTCCTTCTTTCTTTTCTCTTCTCCACCGATATTGTAAATTAGATTCTCTAACACTACAACCCATTGATATACACACTTCAATACAAAAAAACTAACCCTAACCATCTTTAAGCTTTAATGTAAGTTTTAGGGTTTAGAAATTTCATTACCTTGCAAGGGTGTAGGTGAAGCTTGGAATAGCTCAAGAACAATATTTCTACTCCACCAAAGAAGCCAAAATCGGCTAGAATACAAAGCACCAACAAGGGTTTAGCTTAAAATTTCGTTTTGCCCACAAAGGCTAGAAAAAGATGAGGTTTCAAGAATATTTTTACCTCATAGTAACAAGGAGATGAAGGTGGTTCTAATGGTGGTATTGAAGCTCCAAATGCAGCATACCCATGGAAACGAAAATGCTTGTTTTCGACTTTTGAAATGATGAATATGTTCTCCTTGATGAGGGGATTCCAATGGTATAATTTTAATTTTTGGTGAAGGTTTGATGGGTTAACAAGAGGAGAGAATATGGGGGCTGCTTGGCTTCTTGAAATCGCCATGGCTGGCATGGGAAGAAGAAGAAAAATTCAGAGAAAGGAGAAGAGTGCTGTACGTGAGTGTAGAAGAGAATGGAGGAGAGAGAGTGTATAAAGTAAAATAAGGGTTACTTTTTGCTTTATTATTTCTTTTGTCTTTTGCAAATCAAAAGGAAATTAAGTGTGTGTGAGGGGAACAAATCGGTTGACACACAGCCCACATGGGTTTTTAAATTTTTATTTACAATAGTGGACACACTAGTTTGTGTTATTTATGCTTTACCCCACAACTTCCCATTTTTGACAGTTTTTACTATTTTCTCGTTTTACTGATTTTATTGGTTCTAAACCTTCACTAATGTTTATTAATGACTATTTAGTTGACCAAAATTGTTAGGAGTCTATTTGACCCGCTTAAAGTCATGTTTTCCCTGGTTTCCTCAAAAACGCGCTTTAAGGTTCGCTTGTGTTTTTAATCCATTTTAAGGATCCATTTTCTTCGGAAGTTGTTCCCATATATTATTTAGGCCTTATTAATCCTTTAGAATCCATATAATACGCTAACCGAGGTCTCATACCTCCTATGGCTATTTAACGCTTATTTAGCGTTTTCGCTTTTTAAGCGTTTCTTTATTTCTTTTGGATTTATTTTTCCTTACCAATATTACTTAGGCGTCATTAGGCCCTTAAATACGTATTAGATAAATTTTAATCCCTATATTTAAGTTCAGGGTATTTCAATCTACCCCCCTTAAGAACTTTGTCCTCAAAGTTGTTCGAGGTTATGGGATTACTATACTTACTCATTATACTTGTCTAATGCCAAAGTCATACATCCTTCCTCCTTACGTTTCCCAAATCCATTACTCAAGGTTCCTACATACCATGCCATACCAATGTACAATAATTACTCCAATCCGCATTACTACCACCCATACAGTTCCTCATTACAAAACTTAAACATACATACAGTGCAAAGCTATCCCCAAAGCAATGCAATACACATACAATCCCGCAGGCACTCCAGTCATCTCGACGCAGGACTCCTCTATGTCCCGCTGCCTTTGGAATAATACAACATGCAACACTACTATCTTCTCCGGTACATGCTTCTCATAATTCTTAACCTTCAGTCTAAGAGAAATACTTCACTACCACTAATTAAAAATTTCTAAAGCACATAACTCCAAGGTCCAATATATATACATTACTTCTATCCTATGTGTGATTCTTGTGACCACTTGAGGGGAGCTTCAAGAATCATTCGACCCTGATGTGATCAGCATCAGTGTTGAATTATCTTTCCACCCCAATTTGTGTTCGGTTTCCCTCGATCTGATCAGGATCAAGTTCAACTTCCCACGTCAGTTTCAACAAGCAAATAATTTGGTTATTTTCATTTTCTATCTTTTTACTCTTCTAGTCGTGATTACGAATTCATACATCTCCAAAGGATGGAATCAGTCCATCGATCGTCCTCACTCTACTTCCCAAATGCTTTACTGTGGTTCAATACCTAAATGCTCACTTCATCGACTGTTACTACTTCCATTCACTACTCTCCTTCATCTCAAATATTCTAGCTAAGGACTACAGTACTTATGAAATTCAGTTGTTCTCAATTCACTTCAATTGACGTACTTACGAATACACTACTCATGGCTACATTCCTCTAATACTCTTAATCCATTCGTACTAATTCCTTAAGGGTTACAATACTTGTGGAGCTCCGTCCACTACTCATTACTCTTCTTTGCTAATACTCTTACACTGGGTTACAAGATGGGTATATTCGCCCTATGGTATTTGCATGTCTAATGCTTAGTTACCACAATTTCACTATGAATGAATACGTATGTTTATATAACGTAAGTACCACTCATCGAATCAATTCTCATTTGTGCTATGCACATTATAGTTTTATGTTTTTTTATTTATAAAACTTGCATTAAGCGGTTTTCGCTCTACCCCCCTTAAAAGGGATTACGCTCACGTAATCTCCCATATGTTAATATTAAACATTGGTTATTTAGTTCGGGCAATCCGAAGCGTTTAGCTTCACTACGGTATACTATATACTATGCTCTGGTCAAAGGGTCTTAACCATACCAATGGTTTAGTCTTTGCACCAAGAATTCCTATATGAGTTTATTTAACTCATAATTAATTCGGTTCTAGCCTAACCGGCTTCAAGGCATTAATAGCCATTCTATTATACTTACTAGGTATATTGTCTCCTAGCTAGGGCCCACTAGCTTCTGCTGCGCGACCCTGATAGCTTGGGTTACTTACCCTTCGTGTTATCATTAATGTGCTATACATCACCTTTTTATCCGTCCATTATGGGAATAAGGTTAACTAGACAAATGCGGTATTCTTTTACCGTGGTTGAACTCAATGAGTTTAAGATTTATAACCAGCTCTCTGGTATTCTACTGCACATGCTATTCGTGCTTCCACGATTATTCGTTAAGTTCCTCCCACTTATTGTCGGGCGAGGTTAAGCCACTTTTTAGTTATAGCGCTTCCTCTGTTGTCAATAGCTTCTGGATTACACCAGTTCTTCTGGTTCAGTACAAGTGTTCTTTACTTGTATGACCTTGCACTGATATGCGTCGGTCCTAGTGACTTTCTTAAGTCTCCTTTCACCTTTATTCCATTGGAATTCACATTTTTGTGATTGTTAGTGTATTGTACACTCTTCCTGTTTGTTGGTGAAAAGAGGGTTTACTACAGTTTACATTCTTTATATCCTTAGCCATCCCATTAGATCATTAGCTGCGCAGGTGCAAAACCAAAACACTCAGTCATAAAGAGTGCAGAGGTGTAAACGCTTGACAGTAAGTCACTTATGTGATAGGAAAGAATATTTCTGCCTGTCATTTCGTACTTATACTCCGTGTCATTATCTGCTACTTACTCCTCATATCGGTCGCTTGTTGAGCACCGTATTCTTACTCATTATACAACATCGTTTTTACTGTTTCTGTTACTGTGATAGTTTCTCTTTACTCATTGCCATTGTCATTGGCACCATTCCCTTATGGTATGTATACCCTGGGGTTTCCAATGTTCGTGTGTATGACGGTTGTCGTAGCATACCACAATATTAATATCTTCCCAATGTGGTGATGTTCTTCCATTTTAGGTTTCATGTGTAGGTTAACTTACCTCACATTCCATCATCATTTATGATACAACTCACCAAGTATCTTGGTTGACCGAGGATGAAGTGGTTTATCGGGTTACAAGCTCTCTTGAGCGTTGGTCATTCATGGTGTGCAATGTGTACACACATTGATTGCTTTTGACAACTATTATCTTCCCAGTGCCGAGCATCGGTTATAGGCTCCAGCTGTGTAGTTTTACTTTTGTATGTACATCACCGGGACATCCCAAGAAACTTCAAGGGTTTTCTGGTCCCGTTCTCCAATTGAGAGTATTCTATCACTGATAAATGAAAGTTCTTGTTGAGGGGTTTGTCTCCACTCATAGGTCTAATGACAAGGTTGGCTATGTTGGTGTTCACACAATGGTCCACCACATGTTTGGGTGCATATGGAGTATGCTTACTCCTTTAAGTCGTAATGGTTTGGAAATCTCATTTCCTTATTCCATCACCCCTTGGTAATATCTATTGCGTGGTTTTATTGTTATAGTAGATGGAAGCCTTTTCTAAGGGTTCACATCATCACCGCATTGGTGGTCTTCGGTTAACGAGGGGTACCTTCCCTTGGGTTTCTCGTAGTGTCCAAATGTGGACTAGGCCAATGTTGGCATTATCACGAATCTTATGCGTCTGTGTTACCATTGCTACAGAAGGCATGAAGGTAATCTAAAACTTGTCAACTGTATACTAGACTGATGTTCTAGTGACAGTGACACTGAGTTGGCCATTACTCCAAGCCACTCGGGTGTTGGGTTTGAATTGATGGTCCAGTTGTTGACTTCTTGTCGTATGAGACAATATCTCTTTCAAGTCTTGTTATCAATGGTGTGGGTTCTACAACGTTAAGGTTTACATAACATAGTTGGTTGATGGCTTTTAAGCCTTATTGTTGCAAGCTATGCTCTTTGCAAGCTGCTTATACATGTTTCCACTCCCTGTATACCCCATAGGTTGGAAGTATTACTGGGCTCCATGGTAAGTCGTGACATCACGCTTTCATTCATAGGAGGTCCTTTAGGCAATTTGGTGCTAATCCGTGCCTTCTAGTAGTTGAGGGTATTTCCTGTTAAGTGAAATCCCTTTGGTATTTAACCAAATGTCTGTTCTAGCTCCCGTGCTCTTATCATAACGCTTGTTCGACTATTGTTAACTCAGACACCCTTCACGGATTGCTCTTGAGTGCTGTTAGTTTATGTCGTTGCATCCGGCTAATGTTTATGATGTTATCACTATACCGCGTTATAGTATTGTATTTAAGCAATTCCCTTTGGGTTATAACATCTCCCGTCGTTGGGTAGACCGTTTATACTTGCTCCTAGTGCTTGAGTCTAGGTTAAATATCCTCTTCGATAATGGATTATATTCAATGGTAATCTTGTGATCGCTCTTGGGAACCCTGTCCCGTTAGTTGAGCCTCGTGGTGTTCACGTTAGGCGATTGCCTTACTGTGTTTAGGCTGGGTATACTTTCCAGCTGTCATGTATTTACTTGATGTCCTGAGACATGTCCAATGTCTATGCTTACTAGTTTGTGCTCTTTGCACTTCCTTAGTTCTTATTCCTCATCTTCAGATGGATTCTCTGAGTTCCTTTATACTTGATCGTCTGAGGTGTCCAGCTGGTCTGATTTGAAGTCACTCATGATCCGTAGAATGGAGTTGACTACTTCCCGTGTGTTGCACACTACATGTATACATACGTGGGGTACCATGCTGATACGTTACCACTTACCCGACTACGTGTCAGGCCCGCAAGCTCCTTCGGAGTGCAGTTGTCCCAGATCCCGTAACTGGGTACACTCGTAGTGTTCGTCACACGCCTAGGTGAAGTATTCTATTGTCAACTCCTCTTGTATCATTCCATGATACACACCGTATTTCTGTTGGTTTGGTTTTAAAATCCAAGGTTTAAAAGAAAGGTTGTGGTTTTGAAAGAAAAATTTTGGGTTTTAAAAGCAATGGTTCGGTGTTAAAAGAAATCTCTCATGGCATAGCCATGCTCCTTGAGGTCTGACCAAGTCTGGCTTGCTCGCTGACTGGTATGTACTAAGTACGCAGGTCGGCCATTAAGCCTTCCCAAGGTTTCGTACGTCTGGTTGTTAGGATGTGTGACCTGTGGTGCTTCATTATGGTCGCCGTACATTACTTGTACTTGTGACGTGTTAGTGTTCCTTACATGTTCCTGTTCTTACTGCACTTGCTGTGGCAAGTGCGTGGTACTGGTGGTTTTTGGATAGACTGATACCGGTCACGGTATGGTTTCCACTTGATATCTAATAGTCTTGTTGACTCTTCCCTTGATCATATTGATCTATGTTTGGGATACTCGATCCTTTTAAGTAGCTTCTCGTTGATCTTGACATAGTTGGTCTTGGTCGGGGTACGTCTCCAGTCCTAGGAGATCCCCATTTATTTAGTTTTTGTTTTTTCTTGTTGCTCGTTCACTGGTTTACCGTGGTGATTGAGCCTTAGCTTGTCTAGGCACTACTCCCGTAGTCCTATCGGTTCATATCCCGTGGATATCCTTGTAGCTGTGTAAGCTATGTCGGCCAGGTATTGTAACCTTTTGGCATTGAAATTTCGGAGTTAACCACTCCTGACTATGTCCTTAGTCAGCTAGCATACCGTGGTGGTATTACTTAGCTATTACTGTCCCGTAGACTCGTATCTCGGGCTTGTTCTGTTTCCTTTTTCCGCTCTGTTGCACGCTTAGTGCTTCTTTTCCTGCTGCTGATTGATTAGCCAGGTTTCGCGACTGCTAGGCATGTCGCCCCATGCTGTTGTAAGTTGTAGCCTCCTTATGGTTGGAGTGCTCATTCTACCGCCATTAAGTGCGGGTATTGTGTTCAATCGGAATCCATCTCCGGGACTTCCAGTTCTTGGAATCTACTATGCGTCGGTTCTTGTTTACCGTGTGATTGCTTCACAACTGCCAGATCGGGTTTTCCCCGAGTATGAGAAGGCTTTTCTTCTCTCTGGCGTCCTTTCCCAAGTATACAATGGGGGTTGCGGTGGGCGGGACTGGTATTGTAGGTATCCGGTACTCACCGGTGGTTCCTAACTAGCATATCTCTAATGCTAACACTCAGCCCTTAGCCCTAAGCTTCTAGTTCCTAACTCGGTATCTCCTAAGCTCGGTATTTCCAGTCATCAGAGCAATACTTCGCTCTGATACCACTTTTTGTAACACCCCACCGTTACTACTGCTACCGTCCAATCTCCTTACACATCAGATACACGCAGCGGATACATACTTACATACAATGGGTGATACAATGTCGTTAGTCACCCTCGTGACTAACAAGGCTACTACTTCTACATACAGCATCGGTCTGATGGACCGGAATCCCGAGTACTACACATCTATAATACATACTCCATTTATCAATCAAATACATCAATGCTCCATTCAATACTTTACTCCTCCATAATCCATACAATACATTATACTTAACCGAGTCTACTAGGATCCTTATACAATTATAAGATCTCTTCCAAGTTCATACATACTCACTAAGAGTCTACATCTACCCATTCCTCACAACCACTTACTTTCTAAGTACAAGAGTGTGCCGCCGGTCTCTTACCTTGACCACATTCGCTTCGGGTACCTGCACACTAAAAACGTTCCCCCTAGGGGGTCAGCTTTCGCTGCGCATGATAACCGCATACCCCGCGTACTAGTGAGGGTACGCCGACCACTTGGTCGAATACATGCAGTTCATTTTCATTCAAACATACATGCATACATGCTCTTATACACAGTACAATAATACTTACGCAAGCATACATACATTCATACACTTCATTACATACAAGGAATACAATATACCATCCAATACATACTTACCTTCTTCCGAAATACACATACTCATTACATACACAAGTACAGTTCTTGTTAGCTTTATTGGTCCAACCGGGTTAATGGGTGGAGATTACTCTTTTACTCGTTACTTCATACATACGCATACATACTCATACTCATACCATACATACTTACTTACTCTTTACTCTTACTCATGTAAGTCGTCGGGACCTCCGGCCCTGGGGACTACTCCGTCCCACCTCAGGGATTTACTTGACTCACCAATCCGGGATGCTACCCACTTAAGGGATTTGGGCCGCGGACCAGTTTAAGAGTCAGGAATTGCAGCCAAACTCTTGTGACTCCGCATTCTCACGCGTGGCCGAAGCTATATCGGACTTCTACTCATTCCAATTTACTACTTAAGTTAGGAGTTAGGTAGTTAGGAATTAGTAGAAGTCAACATCCAACCACGTACACAAATACATTATTCATATACACATCCATACCAATACAATACAATATACAAGTACACTACAAGGTACAATTACACATCATCATCATCATTCATATATTTCATGAATTATACAAACTATTGTTCAAGACAAATATCGAGAACAATGTAAACAAGCACAAGTGCAATATAATCCGATTCATGCATTTATCTTATTAGGTGGTCAAATAAGCACACAAATCGGGGTAACCAGATTAGGATAAGGGCATGAAGAAGAAATCATACCTTTTTACTGGAATTTACTTTACCGGGCGTTCCCTTGTTCCTTTGGTTCACTCTTGTTCCTCGATTCGTATTCTCGAACCAATGACTACATGTCAATGATTCAATTAATACTAAGCATTACATACATACATAATCACTACACCCGTACTTACCCCTTATCCCGTTATTTCGGTTTAACTTAATGTTCTTTATATTCACACTTTCTTACCTTCCTTACTTTAGCACTAAAGCCTTAATCATCATATATATACATGTATGTATGTATATGCGACCATCACAAACTCTGGGTAGGTCGCCTGGGTAGGGCTGCAGAGAGTACCCGGGTTACAGAATTCGGCCCGACCGACCCAGTCTGGGGTAGGTCGGCTGCAGAACCCCTTTTAATTATCTACTTTGAATTCCAAATTCACCTCAATTCTCACCCAATCTTTTCCTAATCATTTCCACATGTTTCCTACATGTTTAAACACTAATTAAATCCTCTAATTCACCTTAGTTCATGAATCAAATTCATTTCTCAATCCTAAATCAACTTACACAAATTTTTTTCCTCATTTCATTCCAGCACTTATACCAATTTTCTTTCTTCAATGCTACAGATTTTTAAACCAACTTCTACCATCCAATACTTCCTCTACCATGCCACTCCTAGCATTCTAATTGCATTACCTTCCACCCAAGTTCTTTCCATTACTTAACTCTCTTCCAAATCTGTTACAAAGTGGTTAACTACACACTTTAAACTCTCCAAGTACACCTAGTTCCTCCTAGATTTTACAAGGTATTACTACTCTTCTTGCTACAGATTTTGATTCTCACTTCCCCATCTATAGCTCCCTCTTACAATGCCATTCCTAAGGCTTATAATGCATTACACACCTCTCCTAAACTACCCACCTACTAGCTCCAATCAAAATCGTTTCAAATACATGTTTTCACCTAGTTCTAGGTAAATTTTGACATAGTCTCCCCTATATTTTTACATTCTCACCACATGTTTTAGCTCACAAAACATCACTCATTTCACCTACTTGTAAACAGCATTAATATACCAAGCTCTCTAACACAATACCAACACTAACATTATTAAATTCTGCACTCAACAAACAATTCCCATCTAGGTTTCAATTAGCTTTTACATGTCTTTCAAAGGTTTAAAACATCTGGATTCTCTTACACATTACACTACTACTCATTACCATTTTCAATACACCATTAAGAGCTACTAAAATCTGTTATACAATACATTTTACAAGGCTACCAAGAGAGCGCAATTTACCTTGTTCTTCTTCTAGTTTTCCTTTTCTTCTTCTTTCTTTCTTCCTTCCTTCTTTCTTTTCTCTTCTCCACTGATTTTGTAAATTAGATTCTCTAAAACTACAACCCATTGATATACACACTTCAATACAAAAAAAACTAACCCTAACCATCTTTAAGCTTTATGTAAGTTTTAGGGTTTAGAATTTCATTACCTTGCAAGGGTGTAGGTGAAGCTTGGAATAGCTCAAGAACAATATTTCTACTCCACCAAAGAAGCCAAAATCGGCTAGAATACAAAGCACCAACAAGGGTTTAGCTTAAAATTTCGTTTTGCCCACAAGGGCTAGAAAAAGATGAGGTTTCAAGAATATTTTTACCTCATAGTAACGAGGAGATGAAGGTGGTTCTAATGGTGGTCTTGAAGCTCCAAATGCAGCATACCCATGGAAACGAAAATGCTTGTTTTCGAATTTTGTTCCTTGATGAGGGGATTCCAATGTATAATTTTGTAATTTTTGGTGAAGGTTTGATGGGTTAACAAGAGGAGAGAATATGGGGGCTGCTTTGGCTTCTTGAAATTGCCATGGCTGGCATGGGAAGAAGAAGAAAAATTCAGAGAAAGGAGAAGAGTGCTGTACGTGAGTGTAGAAGAGAATGGAGGAGAGAGAGTGTATAAAGTAAAGTAAGGTTACTTTTTGCTTTATTATTTCTTTTGTCTTTTGCAAATCAAAAGGAAATTAAGTGTGTGTGAGGGGAACAAATCGGTTGACACACAGCCCACATGGGTTTTTAAATTTTTATTTACAATAGTGGACACACTAGTTTGTGTTATTTATGCTTTTACCCCACAACTTCCCGTTTTTGACAGTTTTTACTATTTTCTCGTTTACTGATTTTATTGGTTCTAAACCTTCACTAATGTTTATTAATGACTATTTAGTTGACCAAAATTGTTAGGAGTCTATTTGACCCGCTTAAAGTCATGTTTTCCCGGTTTCCTCGAAAAACGCGCTTTAAGGTTCGCTTGTGTTTTTAATCCATTTTAAGGATCCATTTTCTTCGGAAGTTGTTCCCATATATTATTTAGGCCTTATTAAGCCTTTAGAATCCATATAATACGCTAACGAGGTCTCATACCTCCTATGGCTATTTAACGCTTATTTAGCGTTTTTCGCTTTTTAAGCGTTTCTTTATTTCTTTTGGATTTATTTTCCTTACCATATTACTTAGGCGTCATTAGGCTCTTAAATACGTATTAGATAAATTTAATCCCTATATTTATGAAATACCCCAACCTTAATGTGTTAGTTAATTATGTAATTAAAATTTTCTAAGGCTAATTAAGTCCTTAAGATCATTGGTGAAGAAAGGAAAACCAAAAACGAAAAGGGAAATGCGTAAAAGTCCCAAAATGTGAAAATACGTATTTAATTATTTTAGGTGGTACATAACCTTCTTTGAGTTATAAAATATTTTTATACCTTAATTACACATTAAGAACATGTGGGAAAAATTCCGGAAGAAAACGGATCCAAACAATGCGTTAAAACGCTAACGGAGTCTTAAAGCGCGTTTTTTCGAGAAAAATCCGAAAACGTGACTTTAAACAGTTAAAGACCCCGTAAAAATAATAGTCGATTATATAACTATAATTAACATTAATTGGAGTTTAATAGCCATTAAAATTAAAGGAATGAGAAAATTCTGGAAAACGGTCCCGGTTAGTAAATGGTACTAAACGGGTAAATAAATGAGCGTTTCTGTTGAAAGACGAAAAACGCTCCAGCGTGTTTATATTAGTGGGCCGGTTTTATTAATGTAGACAGCCCACTCACATAAGACTAGTTAACTAATTAATTAAGTCAAAAGAGCTAAATAGCAAAAAGGGTACAAATACCCCTTATTCTCTCTCTCCTCTTATTTCTTTTTCCCCTCTATCTCTTCTTCTCTTTCTCTCTTCTTCCTCCCACCGGTTTCTTCTCCCTCTCTCTGTTTTGAACGGCAGTGAGCTCCTCCCATGGCTCCTCCCTCTTTGTCTTCATGTCCAAGCTTCATACAAGCTCCAATCACAAAAAATACACATATCTTCTTCCTCTCATCTTCCTCTATCATCCTCTCTTTCGAAATTTCAAAAGGATGAAGTTGACCTCCATGGGTTTTCCCCATTTGAAGAGAAAATGGCACCAATGTGAAGCTTGGAGTCTCCTCTTCCTTCTAAGGTAAAGATTTTCAAGAAAAGTCATTTTTCCTCATCTCTTGGTGTAATCGATTGTTCACCATTGTTGATACCTTGTTTTCTCCTTGTTCTTGAGCTCGAAATTAATCCTTCAATGGTGGAGTAATCCCCTTCTTGATTCAAGGGAGAGAATCCCTCTTAAAAATTGTAAAAGGTAAACCCTAACTTGTGTTCTAAGCCCTTTGATTTAATTGAGTTTTCTAAGGTTTAGATAATTAATTGAGTGTGTTTGGTGTTCTTGGATGTTGGGGTGGAGTTTGGAAACTCCATACCCTTTTGACCGATTTTGAAGAGATGAGGAGCAAGAGGTGATTAAGGAGACTTGAGGAATTAAGGTAAGGATCCACCTTAAACCTTGTTTAAAAGGTTTAAGTGTTAGGATGGCAAACAAATTAATGAACCCAAATTGTGGATTAAAATCTGTGTAGTAATGTGTTTAGTTTGTTTTGGAGAGGGTTGTGAATTAGTGTTGAGTTGAGGGGCTTAAGAGCAAATGTTTTGAGTTATGATTGATATTGTAGTTATGGAGTTTATGGTGGTTATGTTGTTGTTGATGGAATTGAGGAATATGAATTGATGTGTAAGGTTTATGGGGAGGTTATGACAAAATTTTAATGGAAAATGAGTGTTTAAGGATGGCTTGATGGATGAGATAACTTAGGTGTTTAATTGGGCTGTTTGATGTTGAGAAGAGAGGAGTGTTGGCCTTGAAAAATGGGGGATGAATAATGAAGATAAGGGAGTGCAAAAACCTATACCATAATGGTGTTTGGTGACTTGAAATTTAAGGAAAAGAATGGGTGTTTGTCACTTGTGAACAAGGAGTGAGTATGGATTTTGGAAGTGTAAATATAGATAGAATTCGCCTCTGTTAAATGAAATTTTGGGCACGTCCAAACTTCCGTCCGGACTTGGAAGTTGGACATGCCCCGTCGCGTAAAATTTTTCTGAGTTTTGAGTTGTGTCCGGACTTCTATCCGACCTTTGAAGTTCGGACGCTTGAAGGAAATTTTTCCAGATTTCGTTCGACTTGTGTCCAACCTTAGATGTCCGGACACAAGTTCGGACGCGTTGAATGAATTTTCCCCGGTTTTCGTTTCGACTTGTGCCCGAACTTAGACATCCGGACACAAGTTCGGACGTGTCAAAAAATTTTCCAGATTTCTGTTCGATTGTGTCCGACCTTAGATGTCCGGACACAAGTTCGGACGCTTTGAAAATTTCCCAGAATTTTGCTTCGACTTGTGTCAACCTTGGTGTCCGGAACTTAAGTTCGGACATCCAAGGTCGGACACAAGTCGAAGCAAATTCTGGGAAAATTTTCAAAGCGTCGAAAACTCCGATCGGGGAAAATTTCAAAAGCGTCCGAACTTGTGTCCGGACATCTAAGGTCGGACACAAGTCGAACAGAAATCTGGAAGAAATTTTTTGACACGTCCGAACTTGTGTCCGGATGTCTAAGGTCGGACAAGTCGAAACGAAAACCGGGGAAACGGGGAAAATTCATTCAACGCGTCCGAACTTGTGTCCGGACATCTAAGGTTGGACACAAGTCGAACGAAAATCTGGGAAAAATTTCGTTCAAGCGTCCGGACTTCAAAGGTCGGATAGAAGTCCGGACACAACTCAAAACTCAGAAAAATTTTAACGCGACGGGGCATGTCCAAACTTCCAAGTCCGGACGGAAGTTTGGACGTGCCCAAATTTCATTTAACAGAGGCGAATTCTATCTATATTTACACTTCCAAAAATCCATACTCACTCCTTGTTTCACAAGTGACAAACACCCATTCTTTTCCTTGAAATTTCAAGTCACCAAACACCATTATGGTATAGGTTTTGCACTCCCTTATCTTCATTATTCATCCCCATTTTCAAGGCCAACACTCCTCTCTTCTCAACATCAAACAGCCCAATTAAACACCTAAGTTATCTCATCCATCAAGCCATCCTTAAACACTCATTTTCCATTAAAATTTTGTCATAACCTCCCCATAAACCTTACACATCCAATTCATAATTCCTCAATTCCATCAACAACAACATAACCACCATAAACTCCATAACTACAATATCAATCATAACTCAAAACATTTGGCTCTTAAGCCCTCAACTCAACACTAATTCACAACCCTCTCCAAAACAAACTAAACACATTACTACACAGATTTTAATCCACAATTTGGGTTCATTAATTTGTTTGCCCATCCTAACACTTAAACAATTTTAAACAAGGTTAAGGTGGATTCCTTACCTTAATTCCTCAAGTCTCCTTAATTCACCTCTTGCTCCTCATCTCTTCAAAATCGGTCAAAAGGGTATGGAGTTTCCAAACTCCACCCCAACATCCAAGAACACCAAACACACTCAATTAATTATCTAAACCCTTAGAAAACTCAATTAAATCAAAGGGCTTTAGAACACAAGTTAGGGTTTACCTTTTACAAATTTTAAGAGGGATTCTCTCCCTTGAATCAAGAAGGGGATTACTCCACCATTGAAGGATTAATTTCGAGCTCAAGAACAAGGAGAAAAACAAGGTATCAACAATGGTGAACAATCAATTACACCAAGAGATGAGGGAAAAATGACTTTTTCTTGAAAATCTTTACCTTAGAAGGAAGAGGAGACTCCAAGCTTCACATTGGTGCCATTTTCTCTTCAAATGGGGAAAACCCATGGAGGTCAACTTCATCCTTTTGAAATTTCGAAAAGAGGGATGATAGAGGAAGATGAGAGGAAGAAGAATATGTGATTATTTTTGTGATTGGAGCTTGTATGAAGCTTGGACATGAAGACAAAGAGGGAGGAGCCATGGGAGGAGCTCACTGCCGTTCAAAACAGAGAGAGAGAGGGAGAAGAAAACCGGTGGGAGGAAGAAGAGAGGAAAGAGAAGAAGAGATAGAGGGGAAAAAGAAATAAGAGAGAGGAGAGAGAGAATAAGGGGTATTTGTACCCTTTTTGCTATTTAGCTCTTTTGACTTAATTAATTAGTTAACTAGTCTTATGTGAGTGGGCTGTCTACATTAATAAAACCGGCCCACTAATATAAACACGCTGGAGCGTTTTTCGTCTTTCAACAGAAAACGCTCATTTATTTACCCGGTTTAGTACCATTTACTAACCGGGACCGTTTTCCAGAATTTTCTCATTCCTTTAATTTAATGGCTATTAAACTCCAAAATGTTTAATTATAGTTATATAATTGACTATTATTTTTACGGGGTCATTTAACTGTTTAAAGTCACCCGTTTTCGGATTTTACTCGAAAAACGCGCTTTAAGACTCGTTAGCGTTTTAACGCATTTGTTGGATCCGTTTTCTTCCGGAAATTTTCCCACATGTTCTTAATGTGTAATTAAGGTATAAAAATATATTTATAACTCAAATGAAGGTTATGTACCACCTAAAATAATTAAATACGTATTTTCACATTTTGGGACTTTTAAACGCATTTCCCTTTTCGTTTTGGTTTTCCTTTCTTCACCAATGATCTAAGGACTTAATTAGCCTTAGAAAATTTTAATTACATAATTAACTAACACATTAAGGTTTGGGTATTTCATAAATATAGGGATTAAAATTTATCTAATACGTATTTAAGAGCCTAATGACGCCTAAGTAATATTGGTAAGGAAAAATAAATCCAAAAGAAATAAAGAACGCTTAAAAAGCGAAAAAAACGCTAAATAAGCGTTAAATAGCCATAGGAGGTATGAGACCTCGGTTAGCGTATTATATGGATTCTAAAGGCTTAATAAGGCCTAAATAATATATGGGAACAACTTCCGAAGAAAATGGATCCTTAAATGGATTAAAAACACAAGTGAACCTTAAAGCGCGTTTTTTCGAGGAAACCGGGGAAAACATGACTTTAAGCGGGTCAAATAGACTCCTAACAATTTGGTCAACTAAATAGTCATTAATAAACATTAGTGAAGGTTTAGAACCAATAAAATCAGTAAAACGAGAAAATAGTTAAAAACTGTCAAAAACGGGAAGTTGTGGGGTTAAAAGCATAAATAACACAAACTAGTGTGTCCACTATTGTAAATAAAAATTTAAAAACCCATGTGGGCTGTGTCAACCGATTTGTTCCCCTCACACACACTTATTTCCTTTTGATTTGCAAAAGACAAAAGAAATAATAAAGCAAAAAGTAACCCTTACTTTACTTATACACTCTCTCTCCTCCATTCTCTTCTACACTCACGTACAACACTCTTCTCCTTCTCTGAATTATTCTTCTTCTTCCCATGCCAGCCATGGCAATTTCAAGAAGCCAAAGCAGCCCCCATATTCTCTCCTCTTGTTAACCCATCAAACTTCACCAAAAATTACAAAAATATACCATTGGAATCCCCTCATCAAGGAGAACAAAATTCGAAAACAAGCATTTTCGTTTCCATGGGTATGCTGCATTTGGAGCTTCAAGACCACCATTAGAACCACCTTCATCTCCTCGTTACTATGAGGTAAAAATATTCTTGAAACCTCATCTTTTTCTAGCCCTTGTGGGCAAAACGAAATTTTAAGCTAAACCCTTGTTGGTGCTTTGTATTCTAGCCGATTTTGGCTTCTTTGGTGGAGTAGAAATATTGTTCTTGAGCTATTCCAAGCTTCACCTACACCTTGCAAGGTAATGAAATTTCTAAACCTAAAACTTACATTAAAGCTTAAAGATGGTTAGGTTAGTTTTTTTGTATTGATGTGTGTATATCAATGGGTTGTAGTGTTAGAGAATCTAATTTACAAAATCAGTGGAGAAGAGAAAAGAAAGAAGGAAGGAAGAAAGAAAAAGAAGAAAAGGAAAACTAGAAGAAGAACAAGGTAAATTGCGCTCTCTTGGTAGCCTTGTAAAATGTATTGTATAACAGATTTTAGTAGCTCTTAATGGTGTATTGAAAATGGTAATGAGTAGTAGTGTAATGTGTAAGAGAATCCAGATGTTTTAAACCTTTGAAAGACATGTAAAAGCTTATTGAAACCTAGATGGGAATTGTTGTTGAGTGCAGGAATTTAATAATGTTAGTGTTGGTATTGTGTTAGAGAGCTTGGTATATTAATGCTGTTACAAGTAGGTGAAATGAGTGATGTTTTGTGAGCTAAAACATGTGGTGAGAATGTAAAAATAAGGGGAGACTATGTCAAAATTTACCTAGAAACTAGGTGAAAACATGTATTTGAAACAGATTTTGATTGGAGCTAGTAGGTGGGTAGTTTAGGAGAGGTGGTAATGCATTATAAGCCTTAGGAATGGCATTGTAAGAGGGAGCTATAGATGGGGGAAGTGAGAATCAAAATCTGTAGCAAGAAGAGTAGTAATACCTTGTAAAATCTAGGAGGAACTAGGTGTACTTGGAGAGTTTAAAGTGTGTAGTTAACCACTTTGTAACAGATTTGGAAGAGAGTTAAGTAATGGAAAGAACTTGGGTGGAAGGTAATGCAATTAGAATGCTAGGAGTGGCATTGGTAGAGGAAGTATTGGATGGTAGAAGTTGGTTTAAAAATCTGTAGCATTGAAGAAAGAAAATTGGTATAAGTGCTGGAATGAAATGAGGAAAAAAATTTTGTGTAAGTTGATTTGGATTGAGAAATGAATTTGATTCATGAACTAAGGTGAATTAGAGGATTTAATTAGTGTGTTTAAACATGAAGAAATATGTGGAAATGATTAGGAAAAGATTGGGTGAGAATTGAGGTGAATTTGGAATTCAAAGTAGATAAATAAAAGGGGTTCTGCAGCCGACCTACCCCAGACTGGGTCGGTCGGGCCGAATTCTGTAACCCGGGTACTCTCTGCAGCCCACCTACCCAGGCGACCTACCCAGAGTGGGTGGGTCGGTCGGCATTACAATACATGTATATATATGCATGAGTAAGGCTTTAGTGCTAAAGTAAGGAAGGTAAGAAAGTTGTGAATATAAAGAACATTAAGTTAAACCGAAATAACGGGATAACGGGGTAAGTACGGGTGTAGTGATTATCTATGTAATGTAATGCTTAGTATTAATTGAATCATTGACATGTAGTCATTGGTTCGAGAATACGAATCGAGGAACAAGAGTGAACCAAAGGAACAAGGGAACGCCCGGTAAAGTAAATTCCAGTAAAAAGGTATGATTTCTTCATGCCCTTTATCCTAATCTGGTTACCCCGATTTGTGTGCTTATTTGACCACCTAATAAGATAAATGCATGAATCGGATTATATTGCACTGTGCTTGTTTACATTGTTCTCGATATTTGTCTTGAATAATAGTTTGTATAATTCATGAAATATATGAATGATGATGATGATGTGTAATTGTACCTTGTAGTGTACTTGTATATTGTATTGTATTGGTATGGATGTGTATATGAATAATGTATTTGTGTACGTGGTTGGATGTTGACTTCTACTAATTCCTAACTACCTAACTCCTAACTTAAGTAAGTAAATTGGAATGAGTGGAAGTCCGATATAGCTTCGGCCACGCGTGAGAATGCGGAGTCACAAGAGTTTGGCTGCAATTCCTGACTCTTAAACTGGTCCGCGGCCCAAATCCCTTAAGTGGGTAGCATCCCGGATTGGTGAGTCAAGTAAATCCCTGAGGTGGGACGGAGTAGTCCCCAGGGCGGAGGTCCCGACGACTTAACATGAGTAAGAGTAAGAGTAAGTAAGTATGTATGGGTATGAGTATGAGTATGTATGCGTATGTATGAAGTAACGAGTAAAAGAGTAATCTCCACCCGATTAACCCGGGTGGACCAATAAAGCTAACAAGAACTGTACTTGTGTATGTAATGAGTATGTGTATTTCGGAAGAAGGTAAGTATGTATTGGATGGTATATTGTATTCCTTGTATGTAATGAAGTGTATGAATGTATGTATGCTTGCGTAAGTATTATTGTACTGTGTATAAGAGCATGTATGCATGTATGTTTGAATGAAAATGAACTGCATGTATTCGACCAAGTGGTCGGCGTACCCTCACTAGTACGCGGGGTATGCGGTTATCATCCGCAGCAAAAGCTGACCCCCTAGGGGGAACGTTTTTAGTGTGCAGGTACCCGAATCGAATGTGGTCAAGGTAAGAGACCGGCGGCACACTCTTGTACTTAGAAAGTAAGTGGTTGTGAGGAATGGGTAGATGTAGACTCTTAGTGAGTATGTATGAACTTGGAAGAGATCTTATAATTGTATAAGGATCCTAGTAGACTCGGTTAAGTATAATGTATTGTATGGATTATGGAGGAGTAAAGTATTGAATGGAGCATTGATGTATTTGATTGATAAATGGAGTATGTATTATAGATGTGTAGTACTCGGGATTCCGGTCCATCAGACCGATGCTGTATGTAGAAGTAGTAGCCTTGTTAGTCACGAGGGTGACTAACGACATTGTATCACCCATTGTATGTAAGTATGTATCCGCTGCGTGTATCTGATGTGTAAGGAGATTGGACGGTAAGCAGTGTATTAACGGTAGGGGTGTTACAAAAAGTGGTATCTGAGCGAAGTATTGCTCTGATGACTGGAAATACCGAGCTTAGGAGATACCGAGTTAGGAACTAGAAGCTTAGGGCTAAGGGCTGAGTGTTAGCATTAGAGATATGCTAGTTAGGAACCACCGGTGAGTACCGGATACCTACAATACCAGTCCCGCCCACCGCAAACCCCATTGTATAACTTGGGAAAGGACGCCAGAGAGAAGAAAAGCCTTCTCATACTCGGGGAAAACCCGATCTGGCAGTTGTGAAGCAATCACACGATAAACAAGAACCGACGCATAGTAGATTCCAAGAACTGGAAGTCCCGGAGATGGATTCCGATTGAACAACAATACCCGCACTTAATGGCGGTAGAATGAGCACTCCAACCATAAGGAGGCTACAACTTACAAACATGGGGCGACATGCCTAGCAGTCGCGAAACCTGGCTAATCAATCAGCAGCAGGAAAAGAAGCACTAAGCGTGCAACAGAGCGGAAAAAGGAAACAGAACAAGCCCGAGATACGAGTCTACGGGACAGTAATAGCTAAGTAATACTACCAACGGTATGCTAGCTGACTAAGGACATAGTCAGGAGTGGTTAACTCCGAAATTTCAATGCCAAAAGGTTACAATACCTGGCCGACATAGCTTACACAGCTACAAGGATATCCACGGGATATGAACCGATAGGACTACGGGAGTAGTGCCTAGACAAGCTAAGGCTCAATCACCACGGTAAACCAGTGGGAACGAGCAACAGAAAAAACACAAAACTAAATAAATGGGGATCTCCTAGGACTGGAGACGTACCCCGACCAAGACAACTATGTCAAGATCAACGAGAAGCTACTTAAAAGGATCGAGTATCCCAAACATAGATCAATATGATCAAGGGAAGAGTCAACAAGACTATTAGATACAAGTGGAAACCATACCGTGACCGGTATCAGTCTATCCAAAAACCACCAGTACCACGCACTTGCCATAGCAAGTGCAGTAAGAAAAGGAACATGTAAAGGAACACTAACACGTCACAAGTACATAGTAATGTACGGCGACCATAATGAAGCAACCACAGGATCACACATCCTAACAACCAGACGTACGAAACCTTGGGAAGGCTTAATGGCCGACCGCTGTACTTAGTACATACCAGTCAGCGAGAAGCCAGACTTGGTCAAGACCTCAAGCATGGCTATGCCATGAGAGATTCTTTTAACACCGAACCATTGCTTTTAAAAACCAAAATTTTTCTTTCAAAACCACAACCTTTCTTTTAAACCTTGGATTTTAAAACCAAACCAACAGAAATACGGTGAGTATCATGGAATGATACAAGAGGAGTTGACAATAGAATACTTCACCTAGGCGTGTGACGAACACTACGAGTGTACCCAGTTACGGGATCTGAGACAACTGCACTCCGAAGGAGCTTGCGGGCCTGACACGTAGTCGGGTAAGTGGTAACGTATCAGCATGGTACCCCACGTATGTATACATGTAGTGTGTAACACACGGGAAGTAGTCAACTCCATTCTACGGATCATGAGTGACTTCAAATCAGACCAGCTGGACACCTCAGACGATCAAGTATAAAGGAACTCAGAGAATCCATCTGAAGATGAGGAATAAGAACTAAGGAAGTGCAAAGAGCACAAACTAGTAAGCATAGACATTGGACATGTCTCAGGACATCAAGTAAATACATGACAGCTGGAAAGTATACCCAGCCTAAACACAGTAAGGCAATCGCCTAACGTGAACACCACGAGGCTCAACTAACGGGACAGGGTTCCCAAGAGCGATCACAAGATTACCATTGAATATAATCCATTATCGAAGAGGATATTTAACCTAGACTCAAGCACTAGGAGCAAGTATAAACGGTCTACCCAACGACGGGAGATGTTATAACCCAAAGGGAATTGCTTAAATACAATACTATAACGCGGTATAGTGATAACATCATAAACATTAGCCGGATGCAACGACATAAACTAACAGCACTCAAGAGCAATCCGTGAAGGGTGTCTGAGTTAACAATAGTCGAACAAGCGTTATGATAAGAGCACGGGAGCTAGAACAGACATTTGGTTAAATACCAAAGGGATTTCACTTAACAGGAAATACCCTCAACTACTAGAAGGCACGGATTAGCACCAAATTGCCTAAAGGACCTCCTATGAATGAAGCGTGATGTCACGACTTACCATGGAGCCCAGTAATACTTCCAACCTATGGGGTATACAGGGAGTGGAAACATGTATAAGCAGCTTGCAAAGAGCATAGCTTGCAACAATAAGGCTTAAAAGCCATCAACCAACTATGTTATGTAAACCTTAACGTTTGTAGAACCCACACCATTGATAACAAGACTTGAAAG
The DNA here is from genome assembly GCA_023374045.1 of Limonium bicolor. Classification (NCBI taxonomy): domain Eukaryota; kingdom Viridiplantae; phylum Streptophyta; class Magnoliopsida; order Caryophyllales; family Plumbaginaceae; genus Limonium; species Limonium bicolor. The sequence goes on from CM041782.1 coordinate 101,047,001, forward strand.
AGATATTGTCTCATACGACAAGAAGTCAACAACTGGACCATCAATTCAAACCCAACACCCGAGTGGCTTGGAGTAATGGCCAACTCAGTGTCACTGTCACTAGAACATCAGTCTAGTATACAGTTGACAAGTTTTAGATTACCTTCATGCCTTCTGTAGCAATGGTAACACAGACGCATAAGATTCGTGATAATGCCAACATTGGCCTAGTCCACATTTGGACACTATGAGAAACCCAAGGGAAGGTACCCCTCGTTAACCGAAGACCACCAATGCGGTGATGATGTGAACCCTTAGAAAAGGCTTCCATCTACTATAACAATAAAACCACGCAATAGATATTACCAAGGGGTGATGGAATAAGGAAATGAGATTTCCAAACCATTACGACTTAAAGGAGTAAGCATACTCCATATGCACCCAAACATGTGGTGGACCATTGTGTGAACACCAACATAGCCAACCTTGTCATTAGACCTATGAGTGGAGACAAACCCCTCAACAAGAACTTTCATTTATCAGTGATAGAATACTCTCAATTAGAGAACGGGACCAGAAAACCCTTGAAGTTTCTTGGGATGTCCCGGTGATGTACACTACAAAAGCAAAACTACCAGCGCCGAGCCTATAACCGATGCTCAGCACTGGGAAGATAATAGTTGTCAAAAGCAATCAATGTGTGTACACATTGCACACCATGAATGACCAACGCTCAAGAGAGCTTGTAACCGATAACCCCTTCATCCTCGTCAACCAAGATACTTGTGAGTTGTATCATAAATGATGAGGAATGTGAGGTAAGTTAACCTACACATGAAACCTAAAATGGAAGAACATCACCACATTGGGAAGATATAATATTGTGGTATGCTACGACAACCGTCATACACACGAACATTGGAGAACCCCAGGGTATACATAACCCATAAGGGAATGGTTGCCCATGACAATGGCAATGAGTAAAGAGAAACTATCACAGTAACAGAAACAGTAAACGATGTTGTATAATGAGTAAGAATACGGTGCTCAACAAGCGACGATATGAGGAGAGATCAGATAATGACACGAGTATAAGTACGAAATGCACCAGGCAGAAATATTCTTTCCTATCACATAAGTGACTTACTGTCAAGCGTTTACACCTCTGCACTCTTTATGACTGAGTGTTTTGGTTTTGCACCTGCGCAGCTAATGATCTAATGGGATGGCTAAGGATATAAAGAATGTAAACTGTAGTAAACCCTTCTTTTCACCCCCACAAACAGGAAGAGTGATGAAATGTTACTACACAACACTAAATGTGTCACAAAAATAATGAGAAGACCATAGGAGGTGCTTAATAAAAGTAGCTAGTAAAGCAAGGCACTAGGACCGACGCATATCAGTGCAAGGTCATACAAGTAAAGAACACTTGTAATGAACCAGAAGAACTGGTGTAATCCAGAAGCTATTGACAACAGAGGAAGCGCTATATAACTAAAAAGTGGCTTAACCTGGCCCGACAATAATTGGGAGGAACTTAACGAATAATCGTGGAAGCACGAATAGCATGTGCAGTAGAATACCAGAGAGCTGGTTATAAATCTTAACTCATTGAGTTCAACCACGGTAAAGAATACCGCATTTTGTCTAGTTAACCTTATTCCCATAATGGACGGATAAAAAGGTGATGTATAGCACATAATGATAACACGAAGGGTAAGTAACCCAAGCTATCAGGGTCGCGCAGCAGAAGCTAGTGGGCCCTAGCTAGGAGACAATATACCTAGTAAGTATAATAGAATGGCTATTAATGCCTTGAAGCCGGTTAGGCTAGAACCGAATTAATTATGAGTTAAATAAACTCATATAGGAATTCTTGGTGCAAAGACTAAACCATTGGTATGGTTAAGACCCTTTGACCAGAGCATAGTATATAGTATACCGTAGTGAAGCTAAACGCTTCGGATTGCCCGAACTAAATAACCAATGTTTAATATTAACATATGGGAGATTACGTGAGCGTAATCCTTTAAGGGGGGGGTAGAGCGAAAACCGCTTAATGCAAGTTTTATAAATAAAACACATAAAACTAAATGTGCATAGCATATAAATGAGAATTGATTCGATGAGTGGTACTTACGTTATATAAACATACGTATTCATTCATAGTGAAATTGTGGTAACTAAGCATTAGACATGCAAATACCATAGGGCGAATATACCCATCTTGTAACCAGTGTAAGAGTATTAGCAAAGAAGAGTAATGAGTAGTGGACGGAGCTCCACAAGTATTGTAACCCTTAAGGAATTAGTACGAATGGATTAAGAGTAGTAGAGGAATGTAGCCATGAGTAGTGTATTCGTAAGTACGTCAATTGAAGTGAATTGAGAACAACTGAATTTCATAAGTACTGTAGTCCTTAGCTAGAATATTTGAGATGAAGGAGAGTAGTGAATGGAAGTAGTAACAGTCGATGAAGTGAGCATTTAGGTATTGAACACAGAGTAAAACATTTGGGAAGTAGAGTGAGACGATCGATGGACTGATTCCATCCTTTGGAGATGTATGAATTCGTAATCACGACTAGAAGAGTAAAAAGATAGAAAATGAAATAACCAAATTATTTGCTTGTTGAAACTGACGTGGGAAGTTGAACTTGATCCTGATCAGATCGAGGGAAACCGAACACAAATTGGGTGGGAAAGATAATTCAACACTGATGCTGATCACATCAGGGTCGAATGATTCTTGAAGCTCCCCTCAAGTGGTCACAAGAATCACACATAGGATAGAAGTAATGTATATATATTGGACCTTGGAGTTATGTGCTTTAGGAAATTTTTAATTAGTGGTAGTGAAGTATTCTCTTAGACTGAAGGTTAAGAATTTATGAGAAGCATGTACCGGAGAAAAGTAGTAGTGTGTGCATGTTGTATTATTCCAAAGGCAGCGGGACATAGAGGAGTCCTGCGTCGAGATGACCGGAGTGCCTGCGGGATTGTATGTGTATTGCATTGCTTTTGGGATAGCTTTGCACTGTATGTATGTTAAGTTTTGTAATGAGGAACTGTGTATGGTTGTAGTAATGCGGATTGGAGTAATTATTGTACATTGGTATGGCATGGTATGTAGGAACCTTGAGTAATGGATTTGGGAACGTAAGGAGGAAGGATGTATGACTTTGGCATTAGACAAGTATAAATGAGTAAGTATAGTAATCCCAACCTCGAACAACTTTGAGGGACAAAGTTCTTAAGGGGGGTAGATTGAAATACCCTGAACTTAAATATAGGGATTAAAATTTATCTAATACGTATTTAAGGGCCTAATGACGCCTAAGTAATATTGGTAAGGAAAAATAAATCCAAAAGAAATAAAGAAACGCTTAAAAAGCGAAAAACGCTAAATAAGCGTTAAATAGCCATAGGAGGTATGAGACCTCGTTAGCGTATTATATGGATTCTAAAGGATTAATAAGGCCTAAATAATATATGGGAAAACTTCCGAAGAAATGGATCCTTAAAATGGATTAAAAACACAAGCGAACCTTAAAGCGCGTTTTTGAGGAAACCGGGAAAACATGACTTTAAGCGGGTCAAATAGACTCCTAACAATTTTGGTCAACTAAATAGTCATTAATAAACATTAGTGAAGGTTTAGAACCAATAAAATCTGTAAAACGAGAAAATAGTAAAAACTGTCAAAAATGGGAAGTTGTGGGGTAAAGCATAAATAACACAAACTAGTGTGTCCACTATTGTAAATAAAAATTTAAAAAACCCATGTGGGCTGTGTGTCAACCGATTTGTTCCCCTCACACACACTTAATTTCCTTTGATTTGCAAAAGACAAAAGAAATAATAAAGCAAAAAGTAACCCTTATTTTACTTTATACACTCTCTCTCCTCCATTCTCTTCTACACTCACGTACAGCACTCTTCTCCTTTCTCTGAATTTTTCTTCTTCTTCCCATGCCAGCCATGGCGATTTCAAGAAGCCAAAGCAGCCCCCATATTCTCTCCTCTTGTTAACCCATCAAACCTTCACCAAAAATTACAAAAATTATACCATTGGAATCCCCTCATCAAGGAGAACATATTCATCATTTCAAAAGTCGAAAACAAGCATTTTCGTTTCCATGGGTATGCTGCATTTGGAGCTTCAAGACCACCATTAGAACCACCTTCATCTCCTTGTTACTATGAGGTAAAAATATTCTTGAAACCTCATCTTTTCTAGCCTTTGTGGGCAAAACGAAATTTAAGCTAAACCCTTGTTGGCTTTGTATTCTAGCCGATTTTGGCTTCTTTGGTGGAGTAGAAATATTGTTCTTGAGCTATTCCAAGCTTCACCTACACCTTGCAAGGTAATGAAATTTCTAAACCCTAAAACTTACATTAAAGCTTAAAGATGGTTAGGGTTAGTTTTTTGTATTGAATGTGTGTATATCAATGGGTTGTAGTGTTAGAGAATCTAATTTAAAATATCGGTGGAGAAGAGAAAAGAAAGAAGGAAGAAGAAAGAAAGAAGAAGAAAAGGAAAACTAGAAGAAGACAAGGTAAATTGCACTCTCTTGGTAGCCTTGTAAAATGTATTGTATAACAGATTTTAGTAGCTCTTAATGGTGTATTGAAAATGGTAATGAGTAGTAGTGTAATGTGTAAGAGAATCCAGATGTTTTAAACCTTTGAAAGACATGTAAAAGCTTATTGAAACCTAGATGGGAATTGTTGTTGAGTGTAGGAATTTAATGATGTTAGTGTTGGTATTGTGTTGGAAGAGCTTGGTATATTAATGCTGTTTACAAGTAGGTGAAATGAGTGATGTTTTGTGAGCTAAAACATGTGGTGAGAATGTAAAAATATAGGGGAGACTATGTCAAAATTTACCTAGAAACTAGAGAACTTAAGAAAAGGAACTAGGAAAAAACATGTATTTGAAACAGATTTTGATTGGAGCTAGTAGGTGGGTAGTTTAGGAGAGGTGTGTAATGCATTATAAGCCTTAGGAATGGCATTGTAAGAGGGAGCTATAGATGGGGGAAGTGAGAATCAAAATCTGTAGCAAGAAGAGTAGTAATACCTTGTAAAATCTAGGAGGAACTAGGTGTACTTGGAGAGTTTAAAGTGTGTAGTTAACCACTTTGTAACAGATTTGGAAGAGAGTTAAGTAATGGAAAGAACTGGGTGGAAGGTAATGCAATTAGAATGCTAGGAGTGGCATTGGTAGAGGAAGTATTGGATGGTAGAAGTTGGTTTAAAAATCTGTAGCATTGAAGAAAGAAAATTGGTATAAGTACTGGAATGAAATGAGGAAAAAAATTTGTGTAAGTTGATTTAGGATTGAGAAATGAATTTGATTGATGAACTAAGGTGAATTAGAGGATTTAATTAGTGTTTAAACATGTAAGAAACATGTGGAAATGATTAGGAAAAGATTGGGTGAGAATTGAGGTGAATTTGGAATTCAAAGTAGATAATTAAAAGGGGTTCTGCAGCCGACCTACCCAGGCGACCTACCCAGACTGGGTCAGTCGGGCCGAATTCTGTAACCCCGGGTACTCTCTGCAGCCGACCTACCCAGAGTGGGTCGGTCGGCCTTTGTAAAAAAAAATAAATTAAAATTTAATTAGGTAAACATATATAAATACATATGTACATACATATATAATATACATACATACATACATGTATATATATGCATGAGTAAGGCGTTAGTGCTAAAGTAAGGAAGGTAAGAAAGTTGTGAATATAAAGAACATTAAGTTAAACCGAAATAAGATATAACGGGGGGGGTAAGTACGGGAGTAGTGATTATGTATGTATTGTAATGCTTAGTATTAATTGAATCATTTGACATGTAGTCATTGTTCGAGAATACGAATCGAGGAACAAGAGTGCAACCAAAGGAACAAGGGAACCCCGGTAAAGTAAATTCCGGTAAAAAAGTAATGATTTCTTCATGCCCTGTATCCTAATCTGGTTACCCCAATTTGTGTGCTTATTTGACCACCTAATAAGATAAATGCATGAATCGGATTATATTGCACTTACTTGTGCTTGTTTACATTGTTCTCGATATTTGTCTTGAATAATAGTTTGTATAATTCATGAAATATATGAATGATGATGATGTGTAATTGTACCTTGTAGTGTACTTGTATATTGTATTGTATTGGTATGGATGTGTATATGAATAATATTTGTGTACGTGGTTGGATGTTGACTTCTACTAATTCCTAACTACCTAACTCCTAACTTAAGTAAGTAAATTGGAATGAGTGGAAGTCCGATATAGCTTCGGCCACGCGTGAGAATGCGGAGTCACAAGAGTTTGGCTGCAATTCCTGACTCTTAAACTGGTCCGCGGCCCAAATCCCTTAAGTGGGTAGCATCCCGGATTGGTGAGTCAAGTAAATCCCTGAGGTGGGACGGAGTAGTCCCCAGGGCCGGAGGTCCCGACGACTTAACATGAGTAAGAGTAAGTAAGTAAGTATGTATGGGTATGAGTATGAGTATGTATGCGTATGTATGAAGTAACGAGTAAAAGAGTAATCTCCACCCGATTAACCCGGGTGGACCAATAAAGCTAACAAGAACTGTACTTGTGTATGTAATGAGTATGTGTATTTCGGAAGAAGGTAAGTATGTATTGGATGGTATATTGTATCCTTGTATGTAATGAAGTGTATGAATGTATGTATGCTTGCGTAAGTATTATTGTACTGTGTATAAGAGCATGTATGCATGTATGTTTGAATGAAAATGAACTGCATGTATTCGACCAAGTGGTCGGCGTACCCTCACTAGTACGCGGGGTATGCGGTTATCATCCGCAGCAAAAGCTGACCCCCTAGGGGGAACGTTTTTAGTGTGCAGGTACCCGAACGAATGTGGTCAAGGTAAGAGACCGGCGGCACACTCTTGTACTTAGAAAGTAAGTGGTTGTGAGGAATGGGTAGATGTAGACTCTTAGTGAGTATGTATGAACTTGGAAGAGATCTTATAATTGTATAAGGATCCTAGTAGACTCGGTTAAGTATAATGTATTGTATGGATTATGGAGGAGTAAAGTATTGAATGGAGCATTGATGTATTTGATTGATAAATGGAGTATGTATTATAGATGTGTAGTACTCGGGATTCCGGTCCATCAGACCGATGCTGTATGTAGAAGTAGTAGCCTTGTTAGTCACGAGGGTGACTAACGACATTGTATCACCCATTGTATGTAAGTATGTATCCGCTGCGTGTATCTGATGTGTAAGGAGATTGGACGGTAAGCAGTGTATTAACGGTAGGGGTGTTACAAAAAGTGGTATCTGAGCGAAGTATTGCTCTGATGACTGGAAATACCGAGCTTAGGAGATACCGAGTTAGGAACTAGAAGCTTAGGGCTAAGGGCTGAGTGTTAGCATTAGAGATATGCTAGTTAGGAACCACCGGTGAGTACCGGATACCTACAATACCAGTCCCGCCCACCGCAAACCCCATTGTATAACTTGGGAAAGGACGCCAGAGAGAAGAAAAGCCTTCTCATACTCGGGGAAACCCGATCTGGCAGTTGTGAAGCAATCACACGATAAACAAGAACCGACGCATAGTAGATTCCAAGACTGGAAGTCCCGGAGATGGATTCCGATTGAACAACAATACCCGCACTTAATGGCGGTAGAATGAGCACTCCAACCATAAGGAGGCTACAACTTACAACAACATGGGGCGACATGCCTAGCAGTCGCGAAACCTGGCTAATCAATCAGCAGCAGGAAAAGAAGCACTAAGCGTGCAACAGAGCGGAAAAGGAAACAGAACAAGCCCGAGATACGAGTCTACGGGACAGTAATAGCTAAGTAATACTACCAACGGTATGCTAGCTGACTAAGGACATAGTCAGGAGTGGTTAACTCCGAAATTTCAATGCCAAAAGGTTACAATACCTGGCCGACATAGCTTACACAGCTACAAGGATATCCACGGGATATGAACCGATAGGACTACGGGAGTAGTGCCTAGACAAGCTAAGGCTCAATCACCACGGTAAACCAGTGGGAACGAGCAACAAGAAAAAACACAAAACTAAATAAATGGGGATCTCCTAGGACTGGAGACGTACCCCGACCAAGACAACTATGTCAAGATCAACGAGAAGCTACTTAAAAGGATCGAGTATCCCAAACATAGATCAATATGATCAAGGGAAGAGTCAACAAGACTATTAGATACAAGTGGAAACCATACCGTGACCGGTATCAGTCTATCCAAAAACCACCAGTACCACGCACTTGCCATAGCAAGTGCAGTAAGAACAGGAACATGTAAAGGAACACTAACACGTCACAAGTACATAGTAATGTACGGCGACCATAATGAAGCAACCACAGGATCACACATCCTAACAACCAGACGTACGAAACCTTGGGAAGGCTTAATGGCCGACCGCTGTACTTAGTACATACCAGTCAGCGAGAAGCCAGACTTGGTCAAGACCTCAAGCATGGCTATGCCATGAGAGATTTCTTTTAACACCGACCATTGCTTTTAAAACCCAAAATTTTTCTTTCAAAACCACAACCTTTCTTTTAAACCTTGGATTTTAAAACCAAACCAACAGAAATACGGTGAGTATCATGGAATGATACAAGAGGAGTTGACAATAGAATACTTCACCTAGGCGTGTGACGAACACTACGAGTGTACCCAGTTACGGGATCTGGACAACTGCACTCCGAAGGAGCTTGCGGGCCTGACACGTAGTCGGGTAAGTGGTAACGTATCAGCATGGTACCCCACGTATGTATACATGTAGTGTGCAACACACGGGAAGTAGTCAACTCCATTCTACGGATCATGAGTGACTTCAAATCAGACCAGCTGGACACCTCAGACGATCAAGTATAAAGGAACTCAGAGAATCCATCTGAAGATGAGGAATAAGAACTAAGGAAGTGCAAAGAGCACAAACTAGTAAGCATAGACATTGGACATGTCTCAGGACATCAAGTAAATACATGACAGCTGGAAAGTATACCCAGCCTAAACACAGTAAGGCAATCGCCTAACGTGAACACCACGAGGCTCAACTAACGGGACAGGGTTCCCAAGAGCGATCACAAGATTACCATTGAATATAATCCATTATCGAAGAGGATATTTAACCTAGACTCAAGCACTAGGAGCAAGTATAAACGGTCTACCCAACGACGGGAGATGTTATAACCCAAAGGGAATTGCTTAAATACAATACTATAACGCGGTATAGTGATAACATCATAAACATTAGCCGGATGCAACGACATAAACTAACAGCACTCAAGAGCAATCCGTGAAGGGTGTCTGAGTTAACAATAGTCGAACAAGCGTTATGATAAGAGCACGGGAGCTAGAACAGACATTGGTTAAATACCAAAGGGATTTCACTTAACAGGAAATACCCTCAACTACTAGAAGGCACGGATTAGCACCAAATTGCCTAAAGGACCTCCTATGAATGAAGCGTGATGTCACGACTTACCATGGAGCCCAGTAATACTTCCAACCTATGGGGTATACAGGGAGTGGAAACATGTATAAGCAGCTTGCAAAGAGCATAGCTTGCAACAATAAGGCTTAAAAGCCATCAACCAACTATGTTATGTAAACCTTAACGTTTGTAGAACCCACACCATTGATAACAAGACTTGAAAGAGATATTGTCTCATACGACAAGAAGTCAACAACTGGACCATCAATTCAAACCCAACACCGAGTGGCTTGGAGTAATGGCCAACTCAGTGTCACTGTCACTAGAACATCAGTCTAGTATACAGTTGACAAGTTTTAGATTACCTTCATGCCTTCTGTAGCAATGGTAACACAGACGCATAAGATTCGTGATAATGCCAACATTGGCCTAGTCCACATTTGGACACTATGAGAAACCCAAGGGAAGGTACCCCTCGTTAACCGAAGACCACCAATGCGGTGATGATGTGAACCCTTAGAAAAGGCTTCCATCTACTATAACAATAAAACCACGCAATAGATATTACCAAGGGGTGATGGAATAAGGAAATGAGATTTCCAAACCATTACGACTTAAAGGAGTAAGCATACTCCATATGCACCCAAACATGTGGTGGACCATTGTGTGAACACCAACATAGCCAACCTTGTCATTAGACCTATGAGTGGAGACAAACCCCTCAACAAGAACTTTCATTTATCAGTGATAGAATACTCTCAATTAGAGAACGGGACCAGAAAACCCTTGAAGTTTCTTGGGATGTCCCGGTGATGTACATACAAAAGTAAAACTACACAGCTGGAGCCTATAACCGATGCTCAGCACTGGGAAGATAATAGTTGTCAAAAGCAATCAATGTGTGTACACATTGCACACCATGAATGACCAACGCTCAAGAGAGCTTGTAACCCGATAAACCACTTCATCCTCGGTCAACCAAGATACTTGGTGAGTTGTATCATAAATGATGATGGAATGTGAGGTAAGTTAACCTACACATGAAACCTAAAATGGAAGAACATCACCACATTGGGAAGATATTAATATTGTGGTATGCTACGACAACCGTCATACACACGAACATTGGAAACCCCAGGGTATACATACCATAAGGGAATGGTGCCAATGACAATGGCAATGAGTAAAGAGAAACTATCACAGTAACAGAAACAGTAAAAACGATGTTGTATAATGAGTAAGAATACGGTGCTCAACAAGCGACCGATATGAGGAAGTCAGATAATGACACGGAGTATAAGTACGAAATGACAGGCAGAAATATTCTTTCCTATCACATAAGTGACTTACTGTCAAGCGTTTACACCTCTGCACTCTTTATGACTGAGTGTTTTGGTTTTGCACCTGCGCAGCTAATGATCTAATGGGATGGCTAAGGATATAAGAATGTAAACTGTAGTAAACCCTTCTTTTCACCAACAAACAGGAAGAGTGTACAATACACTAACAATCACAAAAATGTGAATTCCAATGGAATAAAGGTGAAAGGAGACTTAAGAAAGTCACTAGGACCGACGCATATCAGTGCAAGGTCATACAAGTAAAGAACACTTGTACTGAACCAGAAGAACTGGTGTAATCCAGAAGCTATTGACAACAGAGGAAGCGCTATAACTAAAAAGTGGCTTAACCTCGCCCGACAATAAGTGGGAGGAACTTAACGAATAATCGTGGAAGCACGAATAGCATGTGCAGTAGAATACCAGAGAGCTGGTTATAAATCTTAAACTCATTGAGTTCAACCACGGTAAAAGAATACCGCATTTGTCTAGTTAACCTTATTCCCATAATGGACGGATAAAAAGGTGATGTATAGCACATTAATGATAACACGAAGGGTAAGTAACCCAAGCTATCAGGGTCGCGCAGCAGAAGCTAGTGGGCCCTAGCTAGGAGACAATATACCTAGTAAGTATAATAGAATGGCTATTAATGCCTTGAAGCGGGCGGCCGGTTAGGCTAGAAACCGAAGTAATTATGAGTTAAATAAACTCATATAGGAATTTGGTGCAAAGACTAAACCATTGGTATGGTAAGACCCTTTGACCAGAGCATAGTATATAGTATACCGTAGTGAAGCTAAACGCTTCGGATTGCCCGAACTAAATAACCAATGTTTAATATTAACATAGGGAGATTACGTGGGCGTAATCCCTTTTAAGGGGGGTAGAGCGAAAACCGCTTAATGCAAGTTTTATAAATAAACACATAAAACTATAATGTGCATAGCACAAATGAAGAATTGATTCGATGAGTGTACTTACGTTATATAAACATACGTATTCATTCATAGTGAAATTGTGGTAACTAAGCATTAGACATGCAAATACCATAGGGCGAATATACCCATCTTGTAACCCAGTGTAAGAGTATTAGCAAAGAAGAGTAATGAGTAGTGGACGGAGCTCCACAAGTATTGTAACCCTTAAGGAAGTAGTACGAATGGATTAAGAGTAGTAGAGGAATAGCCATGAGTAGTGTATTCGTAAGTACGTCAATTGAAGTGAATTGAGAACAACTGAATTTCATAAGTACTGTAGTCCTTAGCTAGAATATTTGAGATGAAGGAGAGTAGTGAATGGAAGTAGTAACAGTCGATGAAGTGAGCATTTAGGTATTGAAACCAGAGAGTAAAGCATTTGGGAAGTAGAGTGAGGACGATCGATGGACTGATTCCATCCTTGGAGATGTATGAATTCGTAATCACGACTAGAAGAGTAAAAAGATAGAAAATGAAAATAAAAAACCAAATTATTTGCTTGTTGAAACTGACGTGGGAAGTTGAACTTGATCCTGATCAGATCGAGGGAACCGAACACAAATTGGGGTGGAAAGATAATTCAACACTGATGCTGATCACATCAGGGTCGAATGATTCTTGAAGCTCCCCTAGTGGTCACAAGAATCACACATAGGATAGAAGTAATGTATATATTGGACCTTGGAGTTATGTGCTTTAGGAAATTTTTAATTAGTAGTAGTGAAGATTTCTCTTAGACTGAAGGTTAAGAATTTGTGAGAAGCATGTACCGGAGAAGATAGTAGTGTGCACGTTGTATTATTCCAAAGGCAGCGGGACATAGAGGAGTCCTGCGTCGAGATGACGGAGTGCCTGCGGGATTGTATGTGTATTGCATTGCTTTGGGGATAGCTTTGCACTGTATGTATGTTTAAGTTTTGTAATGAGGAACTGTATGGTTGGTAGTAATGCGGATTGGAGTAATTATTGTACATTGGTATGGCATGGTATGTAGGAACCTTGAGTAATGGATTTGGGAAACGTAAGGAGGAAGGATGTATGACTTTGGCATTAGACAAGTATAAATGAGTAAGTATAGTAATCCCATAACCTCGAACAACTTTGAGGACAAAGTTCTTAAGGGGGGTAGATTGAAATACCCTGAACTTAATATAGGGATTAAAATTTATCTAATACGTATTTAAGGGCCTAATGACGCCTAAGTAATATTGGTAAGGAAAAAAAAATCCAAAAGAAATAAAGAGAAACGCTTAAAAAGCGAAAAACGCTAAATAAGCGTTAAATAGCCATAGGAGGTATGAGACCTCGGTTAGCGTATATATGGATTCTAAAGGCTTAATAAGGCCTAAATAATATATGGGAACAACTTCCGAAGAAAATGGATCCTTAAAATGGATTAAAAACACAAGCGAACCTTAAAGCGCGTTTTTGAGGAAACGGGAAAACATGACTTTAAGCGGGTCAAATAGACTCCTAACAATTTTGGTCAACTAAATAGTCATTAATAAACATTAGTGAAGGTTTAGAACCAATAAAATCAGTTAAAACGAGAAATAGTAAAAACTGTCAAAAGGGAAGTTGTGGGGTAAAGCATAAATAACACAAACTAGTGTGTCCACTATTGTAAATAAAATTTTAAAACCCATGTGGGCTGTGTGTCAACCGATTTGTTCCCTCACACACACTTAATTTCCTTTTGATTTGCAAAAGACAAAGAAATAATAAAGCAAAAAGTAACCTTATTTTACTTTATACACTCTCTCTCCTCCATTCTCTTCTACACTCACGTACAGCACTCTTCTCCTTTCTCTGAATTTTTCTTCTTCTTCCATGCCAGCCATGGCGATTTCAAGAAGCCAAAGCAGCCCCCATATTCTCTCCTCTTGTTAACCCATCAAACCTTCACCAAAAAATTATACCATTGGAATCCCCTCATCAAGGAGAACATATTCATCTTTTCAAAATTCGAAAACAAGCATTTTCGTTTCCATGGGTATGCTGCATTTGGAGCTTCAAGACCACCATTAGAACCACCTTCATCTCCTTGTTACTATGAGGTAAAAATATTCTTGAAACCTCATCTTTTTCTAGCCTTGTGGGCAAAACGAAATTTAAGCTAAACCCTTGTTGGTGCTTTGTATTCTAGCCGATTTTGGCTTCTTTGGTGGAGTAGAAATATTGTTCTTGAGCTATTCCAAGCTTCACCTACACCCTTGCAAGGTAATGAAATTTCTAAACCTAAAACTTACATTAAAGCTTAAAGATGGTTAGGGTTAGTTTTTTTGTATTGAAGTGTGTATATCAATGGGTTGTAGTGTTAGAGAATCTAATTTACAAAATCGGTGGAGAAGAGAAAAGAAAGAAGGAAGGAAGAAAGAAAAAGAAGAAGAAAGGAAACTAGAAGAAGAACAAGGTAAATTGCACTCTCTTGGTAGCCTTGTAAAATGTATTGTATAACAGATTTTAGTAGCTCTTAATGGTGTATTGAAAATGGTAATGAGTAGTAGTGTAATGTGTAAGAGAATCCAGATGTTTTAAACCTTTGAAAGACATGTAAAAGCTTATTGAACCTAGATGGGAATGTTGTTGAGTGTAGGAATTTAATGATGTTAGTGTTGGTATTGTGTTGGAGAGCTTGGTATATTAATGCTGTTTACAAGTAGGTGAAATGAGTGATGTTTTATGAGCTAAAACATGTGGTGAGAATGTAAAAATATAGGGGAGACTATGTCAAATTTACCTAGAAACTAGAGAACTTAAGAACAAGGAACTAGGTGAAAACATGTATTTGAAACAGATTTGATTGGAGCTAGTAGGTGGGTAGTAGGAGGGTAGTTTAGGAGAGGTGTTGTAATGCATTATAAGCCTTAGGAATGCATTGTAAGAGGGAGCTATAGATGGGGGAAGTGAGAATCAAAATCTGTAGCAAGAAGAGTAGTAATACCTTGTAAAATAGGAGGAACTAGGTGTACTTGGAGAGTTTAAAGTGTGTAGTTAACCACTTTGTAACAGATTTGGAAGAGAGTTAAGTAATGGAAAGAACTTGGGTGGAAGGTAATGCAATTAGAATGCTAGGAGTGGCATTGGTAGAGGAAGTATTGGATGGTAGAAGTTGGTTTAAAAATCTGTAGCATTGAAGAAAGAAAATTGGTATAAGTGCTGGAATGAAATGAGGAAAAAAATTTGTGTAAGTTGATTTAGGATTGAGAAATGAATTTGATTGATGAACTAAGGTGAATTAGAGGATTTAATTAGTGTTTAAACATGTAGGAAACATGTGGAAATGATTAGGAAAAGATTGGGTGAGAATTGAGGTGAATTTGGAATTCAAAGTAGATAATTAAAAGGGGTTCTGCAGCCGACCTACCCAGGCGACCTACCCAGACTGGGTCGTCGGGCCGAATTCTGTAACCCGGGTACTCTCTGCAGCCGACCTACCCAGAGTGGGTCGGTCGGCCTTTGTAAAAAAAAATTAAATTAAAATTTAATTAGGTAAACATATATAAATACATATGTACATACATATATTATATACATACATACACATACATGTATATATATGCATGAGTAAGGCGTTAGTGCTAAAGTAAGGAAGGTAAGAAAGTTGTGAATATAAAGAACATTAAGTTAAACCGAAATAACGGGATAACGGGGTGGTAAGTACGGGAGTAGATAGTGATTATGTATGTATTGTAATGCTTAGTATTAATTGAATCATTTGACATGTAGTCATTGTTCGAGAATACGAATCGAGAAACAAGAGTGAACCAAAGGAACAAGGGAACGCCCGGTAAAGTAAATTCCGGTAAAAAGGTATGATTTCTTCATGCCCTGTATCCTAATCTGGTTACCCAATTTGTGTGCTTATTTGACCACCTAATAAGATAAATGCATGAATCGGATTATATTGCACTTACTTGTGCTTGTTTACATTGTTCTCGATATTTGTCTTGAACAATAGTTTGTATATTCATGAAAATATGAATGATGATGATGTGTAATTGTACCTTGTAGTGTACTTGTATATTGTATTGTATTGGTATGGATGTGTATATGAATAATGTATTTGTGTACGTGGCTTGGATGTTGACTTTACACTCCTACCTACCTTAACTCTAACTTAAGTGAGTAAATTGGAATGAGTAGAAGTCCGATATAGCTTCGGCCACGCGTGAGGATGCGGAGTCGCAAGAGGTTGGCTGCAATTCCTGACTCTTAAATTGGCCCGCGGCCCAAATCCCTTAAGTGGGTAGCATCCCGGATTGGTGAGTCGAGTAAATCCCGGAGGTGGGACGGAGTAGTCCCCAGGGCGGAGGTCCCGACGACTTAACATGAGTAAGAGTAAGAGTAAGTAAGTATGTATGGGTATGAGTATGAGTATGTATGCGTATGTATGAAGTAAGAGTAAAAGAGTAATCTCCACCCGATTAACCCGGGTGGACCAATAAAGCTAACAAGAACTGTACTTGTGTATGTAATGAGTATGTGTATTTCGGAAGAAGGTAAGTATGTATTGGATGGTATATTGTATTCCTTGTATGTAATGAAGTGTATGAATGTATGTATGCTTGCGTAAGTATTATTGTACTGTGTATAAGAGCATGTATGCATGTATGTTTGAATGAAAATGAACTGCATGTATTCGACCAAGTGGTCGGCGTACCCTCACTAGTATGCGGGGTATGCGGTTATCATGCGCAGCGAAAGCTGACCCCCTAGGGGGAACGTTTTTAGTGTGCAGGTACCCGAAGCGAATGTGGTCAAGGTAAGAGACCGGCGGCACACTCTTGTACTTAGAAAGTAAGTGGTTGTGAGGAATGGGTAGATGTAGACTCTTAGTGAGTATGTATGAACTTGGAAGAGATCTTATAATTGTATAAGGATCCTAGTAGACTCGGTTAAGTATAATGTATTGTATGGATTGTGGAGGAGTAAAGTATTGAATGGAGCATTGATGTATTTGATTGATAAATGGAGTATGTATTATAGATGTGTAGTACTCGGGATTCCGGTCCATCAGACCGATGCTGTATGTAGAAGTAGTAGCCTTGTTAGTCACGAGGGTGACTAACGACATTGTATCACCCATTGTATGTAAGTATGTATCCGCTGCGTGTATCTGATGTGTAAGGAGATTGGACGGTAAGCAGTGTATTAACGGTAGGGGTGTTACAAAAAGTGGTATCAGAGCGAAGTATTGCTCTGATGACTGGAAATACCGAGCTTAGGAGATACCGAGTTAGGAACTAGAAGCTTAGGGCTAAGGGCTGAGTGTTAGCATTAGAGATATGCTAGTTAGGAACCACCGGTGAGTACCGGATACCTACAATACCAGTCCCGCCCACCGCAAACCCCATTGTATAACTTGGGAAAGGACGCCAGAGAGAAGAAAAGCCTTCTCATACTCGGGGAAAACCCGATCTGGCAGTTGTGAAGCAATCACACGGTAAACAAGAACCGACGCGTAGTAGATTCCAAGAACTAGAAGTCCCGGAGATGGATTCCGATTGAACAACAATACCCGCACTTAATGGCGGTAGAATGAGCACTCCAACCATAGGAGGCTACAACTTACAACAACATGGGGCGACATGCCTAGCAGTCGCGAAACCTGGCTAATCAATCAGCAGCAGGAAAAGAAGCACTAAGCGTGCAACAGAGCGGAAAAAGGAAACAGAACAAGCCCGAGATACGAGTCTACGGGACAGTAATAGCTAAGTAATACCACCAACGGTATGCTAGCTGACTAAGGACATAGTCAGGAGTGGTTAACTCCGAAATTACAATGCCAAAAGGTTACAATACCTGGCCGACATAGCTTACACAGCTACAAGGATATCCACGGATATGAACCGATAGGACTACGGGAGTAGTGCCTAGACAAGCTAAGGCTCAATCACCACGGTAAACCAGTGGGAACGAGCAACAAGGAAAAACACAAAACTAAATAAATGGGGATCTCCTAGGACTGGAGACGTACCCCGACCAAGACAACTATGTCAAGATCAACGAGAAGCTACTTAAAAGGATCCGAGTATCCCAACATAGATCAATATGATCAAGGGAAGAGTCAACAAGACTATTAGATACAAGTGGAAACCATACCGTGACCGGTATCAGTCTATCCAAAAACCACCAGTACCACGCACTTGCCATAGCAAGTGCAGTAAGAACAGGAACATGTAAAGGAACACTAACACGTCACAAGTACATAGTAATGTACGGCGACCGTAATGAAGCACCACAGATCACACATCCTAACAACCAGACGTACGAAACCTTGGGAAGGCTTAACGGCCGACCGCTGTACTTAGTACATACCACCAGTCGCGAGAAGCCAGACTTGGTCAAGACCTCAAGCATGGCTATGCCATGAGAGATTTCTTTTAACACCGAACCATTGCTTTTAAAACCCCAATTTTTCTTCAAAACCACAACTTTCTTTTAAACCTTGGATTTTAAAACCAAACCAACAGAATTACGGTGAGTATCATGGAATGATACAAGAGGAGTTGACAATAGAATACTTCACCTAGGCGTGTGACGAACCTACGAGTGTACCCAGTTACGGGATCGGGACAACTGCACTCCGAAGGAGCTTGCGGGTCTGACACGTAGTCGGGTAAGTGGTAACGTATCAGCATGGTACCCCACGTATGTATACATGTAGTGTGCAACACACGGGAAGTAGTCAACTCCCGTTCTACGGATCATGAGTGACTTCAAATCAGAACAGCTGGACACCTCAGACGATCAAGTATAAAGGAACTCAGAGAATCCATCTGAAGATGAGGAATAAGAACTAAGGAAGTGCAAAGAGCACAAACTAGTAAGCATAGACATTGGACATGTCTCAGGACATCAAGTAAATACATGACAGCTGGAAAGTATACCCAGCCTAAACACAGTAAGGCAATCGCCTAACGTGAACACCACGAGGCTCAACTAACGGGACAAGGTTCCCAAGAGCGATCACAAGATTACCATTGAATATAATCCATTATCGAAGGTATTTAACCTAGACTCAAGCACTAGGAGCAAGTATAAACGGTCTACCCAACGACGGAGATGTTATAACCCAAGGGAATTGCTTAAATACAATACTATAACACGGTATAGTGATAACATCATAAACATTAGCCGGATGCAACGGCATAAACTAACAGCACTCAAGAGCAATCCGTGAAGGGTGTCTGAGTTAACAATAGTCGAACAAGCGTTATGATAAGAGCACGGGAGCTAGAACGGACATTTTTTAATTACCGAAGGGATTTCACTTAACAGGAAATACACTCAACTACTAGAAGGCACGGATTAGCACCAAATTGCCTAAAGGACCTCCTATGAACGGAAAGCGTGATGTCACGACTTACCATGGAGCCCAGTAATACTTCCAACCTATGGGGTATACAGGGAGTGGAAACATGTATAAGCAAGCTTGCAAAGAGCATAGCATGCAACAATAAGGCTTAAAAGCCATCAACCAACAATGTTATGTAAACCTTAACGTGTAGAACCCACACCATTGATAACAAGACTTGAAAGAGATATTGTCTCAAACGACGACAAGAAGTCAACAACTGGACCATCAATTCAAACCCCACACCCGAGTGGCTTGGAGTAATGGCCAACTCAGTGTCACTGTCACTAGAACATCAGTCTAGTATACAGTTGACAAGTTTTAGATTACCTTCATGCCTTCTGTAGCAATGGTAAAACAGACGCATAAGAATCGTGATAATGCCAACATTGGTCTAGTCCACATTTGGACACTACGAGAAACCCAAGGGAAGGTACCCCTCGTTAACCGAAGACCACCAATGCGGTGATGATGTGAACCCTTAGAAAAGGCTTCCATCTACTATAACAATAAAACCACGCAATAGATATTACCATGGGGTGATGGAATAAGGAAATGAGATTTCCAAACCAGTACGACTTAAAGGTGAAAGCATACTCCATATGCACCCAAACATGTGGTGGACCATTGTGTGAACACCAACATAGCCAACCTTGTCATTAGACCTATGAGTGGAGACAAACCCCTCAACAAGAACTTTCATTTATCAGTGATAGAATACTCTCAATTGGAGAACGGGACCAGAAAACCCTTGAAGTTTCTTGGGATGTCCCGGTGATGTACATACAAAAGTAAAACTACACAGCTGGAGCCTATAACCGATGCTCGGCACTGGGAAGATAATAGTTGTCAAAAGCAATCAATGTGTGTACATATTGCACACCATGAATGACCAACGCTCAAGAGAGCTTGTAACCCGATAAACCACTTCATCCTCGGTCAACCAAGATACTTGGTGAGTTGTATCATAAATGATGATGGAATGTGAGGTAAGTTAACCTACAATGAAACCTAAAATGAAAGAACATCTCCACATTGGGAAGATATTAATATTGTGGTATGCTATGACAACCGTCATACACACGAACATTGGAAACCCCAGGGTATACATACCATAAGGGAATGGTGCCAATGACAATGGCAATGAGTAAAGAGAACTATCACAGTAACAGAAACAGTAAAAATGATGTTGTATAATGAGTAAGAATACGGTGCGCAACAAGCGACCGATATGAGGAAGTAGCAGATAATGACACGGAGTATAAGTACGAAATGACAGGCAGAAATATTCTTTCCTATCACATAAGTGACTTACTGTCAAGCGTTTACACCTCTGCACTCTGTATGACTGAGTGTTTTGGTATTGCACCTGCGCAGCTAATGATCTAATGGGATGGCTAAGGATATAGAGAATGTAAACTGTAGTAAACCTTCTTTTCACCAAACAAACAGGAAGAGTGTACAATACACTACAATCACAAAAATGTGAATTCCAATGGAATAAAGGTGAAAGGAGACTTAATAAAGTCACTAGGACCGATGCATATCAGTGCAAGGTCATACAAGTATAGAACACTTGTACTGAACCAGAAGAACTGGTGTAATCCAGAAGCTATTGACAACAGAGGAAGCGCTATAACTAAAAAGTGGCTTAACCTCGCCCGACAATAAGTCGGAGGAACTTAACG
Organism: Limonium bicolor; assembly: GCA_023374045.1. Taxonomy (NCBI): domain Eukaryota; kingdom Viridiplantae; phylum Streptophyta; class Magnoliopsida; order Caryophyllales; family Plumbaginaceae; genus Limonium; species Limonium bicolor. The sequence continues at coordinate 101,067,814 of CM041782.1, forward strand.
AATAATCGTGGAAGCACGAATAGCATGTGCATTAGATTACCAGAGAGCTGGTTATAAATCTTTAACTCATTGAGTTCAACCACAGTAAAAGAATACCGCATTTGTCTAGTAAACCTTATTCCCATAATGGACGGATAAAAGGTGATGTATAGCACATTAATGATAACACGATGGGTAAGTAACCCAAGCTATCAGGGTCGCGCAGCAGAAGCTAGTGGGCCCTAGCTAGGAGACAATATACCTAGTAAGTATAATAGAATGGCTATTAATGCCTTGAAGACGGTTAGGCTAGAACCGAATTAATTATGAGTTAAATAAACTCATATAGGAATTCTTGGTGCAAAGACTAAACCATTGGTATGGTTAAGACCCTTTGACCAGAGCATAGTATATAGTATACCGTAGTGAAGCTAAACGCTTCGGATTGCCCGAACTAAATAACCAATGTTTAATATTAACATATGGGAGATTAAGTGGGCGTAATCCCTTTTAAGGGGGTAGAGCGAAAACCGCTTAATGCAAGTTTTATAAATAAAACACATAAAACTATAATGTGCATAGCACAAATGAGAATTGATTCAATGAGTGGTACTTACGTTATATAAAAATACGTATTCATTCATAGTGAAATTGTGGTAACTAAGCATTAGACATGCAAATACCATAGGGCGAATATACCATCTTGTAACCCAGTGTAAGAGTATTAGCAAAGAAGAGTAATAGTAGTGGACGGAGCTCCACAAGTATTGTAACCCTTAAGGAAGTAGTACGAATGGATTAAGAGTAGTAGAGGAATGTAGCCATGAGTAGTGTATTCGTAAGTACGTCAATTGAAGTGAATTGAGAACAACTGAATTTCATAAGTACTGTAGTCCTTAGCTAGAATATTTGAGATGAAGGAGAGTAGTGAATGGAAGTAGTAACAGTCGATGAAGTGAGCATTTAGGTATTGAACCACGGAGTAAAGCATTTGGGAAGTAGAGTGAGGACGATCGATGGACTGATTCCATCCTTTGGAGATGTATGAATTCGTAATCACGACTAGAAGAGTAAAAAGATAGAAAATGAAAATAACCAAATTATTTGCTTGTTGAAACTGACGTGGGAAGTCGAACTTGATCCTGATCAGATCGAGGGAAACCGAACACAAATTGGGGTGGAAAGATAATTCAACACTGATGCTGATCACATCAGGGTCGAATGATTCTTGAAGCTCCCCTCAAGTGGTCACAAGAATCACACATAGGATAGAAGTAATGTATATATATTGGACCTTGGAGTTATGTGTTTTAGGAAATTTTTAATTGGTAGTAGTGAAGTATTTCTCTTAGACTGAAGGTTAAGAATTTGTGAGAAGCATGTACCGGAGAAGATAGTAGTGTAGCATGTTGTATTATTCCATAGGCAGCGGGACATAGAGGTGTCCTGCGTCGAGATGACCGGAGTGCCTGCGGGATTGTATGTGTATTGCATTGCTTTGGGGATAGCTTTGCACTGTATGTATGTATAAGTTTTGTAATGAGGAACTGGATGGTTGGTAGTAATGCGGATTGGAGTAATTATTGTACATTGGTATGGAATGGTATGTAGGAACCTTGAGTAATAGATTTGGGAAACGTAAGGAGGAAGGATGTATGACTTTGGCATTAGACAAGTATAAATGTGAAATACCCCAAACCTAAGTATGCTAAGTAAACATCCAATTATGATGTAGTAAGGCTAGAATATGCCTTAGAAAGATTGGCGGATAATTTAAACCAAGGAAAACACAAGAAATGCCTTAAGGGCAATTAGGGCTAAAATGTGCTCTAAGCTTGGAGAAACTTGGGTGAGTACCCAAATATCATGATAAGACCTTAGTAATATTCTAATGGTCATTTTAAATCAATTAGCAAAGAAAACCAAGCTTGAAAACAAGTTAAAACACAAAATGTGCTTTAAGAAGTCTTAAAGCACTTTTTTGAGAAATTGTCTTAGAATTGAGTTTTGTGTGGCTAAATGTCCATCATTACTCTTTAATCAACATGTGTACTAATTAGTATCACATTAGGAAGCCTAAATCAATGGGAAACCAAAATTTCATGAATATGTGCACTAATTAGTGAATAGTGCCAAATAGTGCCCAAATTAAGCTTAAGTCAACATAAGTCAATGAGATGGTCAACTAAGACCATAAATATCTCCAATTACAAGAGGGGGCCGGTTTTTGATGTGAGGAGTCGCCACATGACTAAGCAAATAAAGGAAAAGAAGAGTAAAAGAGAGAATAGTACTATTTGCTTTATAAAAGCAAAACACCTTATATTAGCCTACCTCTCTCCTCTCTTCTTCATTTCTCTTCTTCTTCCACGGTTCTCTTCTTCTTTTCCTCTGTTCCAAACCGTCCCAAGCAGCCTCCATGGTTGCCTCACCTTGCCTTGTCCATAACTTACTCATTTTAGCTCCAAATCAAAAACTAAACACATATTTCTCTTAGTTAGGCCAAGACCTATCTTTCTATCTTTTCAAATCTTTCAAAGCTCCATTTTGGTGCCAAGAGGAAACTCCATTGATGGAGGAAAATCAAGTTTGAAGAGCTCATTAGCTTCTCCATTCTCTTAAGGTAAAGGAAATGTAAGAAAAACCATGTTTCCATCATTTCTTCTACATGGCCGAAATTTCTACTCATGGGGCCTTGTTTTTTATGCCTTGTTCTAGCTTGATTTATTCACCAAGGACTAGTGGAGGTCCTATTTATTCAATGCCCAAGTCTACCTTGAGACTTCAAAGGTAATCATCCACTTTTATGCCTTAGAACACATTTCTAACCTAGGTTTTCATTCCTTGAGGTTAGTGTATTGATTAGTACTCATGTGAGTCATTGAATATTGGTTAGAACATGGGCAAAGGAAGTTTAAGTGGTGTCCGATATTCATTCAAGAAGAAGGTCTAAGCGGAAGATAAGATAAGCCTGAGAAAACAAGGTAAACTACTTACCTAATGGTGGTTTAAGGTTTAATGAATGAGTTTTAGATGGGTACCATGTAGCCTAGGGCTTACATTAGGTAATGGGTTATGTAACCTAAGAAAAAGAACTTAATAAGCTTGAGAACTTGTGACTAAGGAGCCAAAGGAATGAGTTAGTAATATAAGTTTAAAATGTTTTAAGAACATTATAACTACTATGAGATTGATGGGTGTATTTGCAGGTTGAAAGCTTTTATATGTGGGAAATTCAGTGTTTAAGTTTAAGTTATTTAAGGGCCTAAGAGCCATGTCATTTAAGAGCCTTAGTGCTATGCAATTTAAGATTATTGCAATATATTGAGTTTGTTGTGAATGAGATGGTTGAGTGAGAAAATAATGCAATTGGGCATGATAAGATACTAGGGATGCTATGGTGAAATTTGAGTAGAAACACAAAGTGTTTAAGTGGTAGTGGTGAGTTAATATGCCCTAGGGTTCACTAGGGATCATTAAAAGGAATTTGAGTGGAAATGAGTTAACTAAGGAGTTCTTGAGGATTAGAATGACCTAGGATGGTTTATGAGCAATTAGAGTTTAGATGGGTGTATTAAACACACCAAAATCATGATATGAGGAATGTAAGACTTGTGCATAAGTTTGAAGGAGAAGGTGTATAATGCTTAAGGTGATTTAGGTATGAACGAAGAGTATAACAATGAAAGTCTTGGGAAGCTTGTCTAAGTAGTGATGATACTAGTGGTGGAACAATAAGGTTTTAGTTAGATGGTAATGAGTGAACTTGGGTGATGGAAGAAAAAGGTAGGAGGAGGTTGTAAGTCGTCAAGGAAAATGACTATAAACGTATAAGAGGGTATGATCATGAGAATGGTGAGTAAGTGAGTAAAGGAGGTGGAAATGTCCAAGGAGGGTGTAGTATAGTTAAGGTAAAGAAGAACAAGGTTAAGGTGCTAAGAGGATGCCAAGAAATTTAGGTATGTCCAAGAGTTTAGAATGATGAGTAACAAATGGAAAAAGAGAGGAATTTGTGCATGGTTATGTAAGATGACTTGAGGAAGTTTTGGTAAATGAACTGAAGATGGAAAATAATGTTTATGAAGTGCTCAAACTGTTAAGGAGGGAACACTTGGGTTGGTTGAAGTTTTGGTAAGGTTATAAGTTGGAAATGTAAGGAAATAAGTGCTAGTGTTGGAAGTTTTGTAAGAATTGAGTAAATGTTTGAGAAGGTCTTTGGAAGTTGTTTTAATGAGTTTGGTGGAGGTTATAAGGTAGGTTTAATGTGCCAAGATGGTGTTGGACCTATTAGGACACTTGTGGAAGAGTTTGGAATTGAAAGAACAATTTAAGAGAAAAATCTATAGTGGACCGACCCAGGATCCGACCCAGTTTTGGGTCGGTCGGGCCATGTTGAGCCAGCCGGAATGTCTCTGGACAGGACCGACCCAGAGGGTTTTGGGTCGGTCGGCTAAGCTTTGGGTCGGTCGGGCAAAATTTAATGTAGGAAAAGGGTTCTGTAAAGGACCGACCCAGAGGGTTTGGGTCGGTCGGTCTAGCTCTGGGTCGGACGGATGGGTTTCAAAAGACAGAAAAGTTTCTGGGACGGACCGACCCAGGGGTTGGGTCGGTCGGTGGGTCGGTCGACCCATAACACTTAAAAAAAAAAAAGAAGAAGCCCTAAGAGAGTTTAGTGGTATTAATGGTACCCCATTAGGGGGCAATGATGATTAGAGGTATAAAGACCTAAGGGATTAAGTTAAGAATAAACTTAAAAGTTTAAGGTTAAGTTTGTAAGATTAAGTTGTAAGACTTAAGAGGTGTTAGGTGGGGATCATTAAGGGTTAAGTAAGTTAAGCAAGTTAAGTATTAAGTAAGTTAATTAAGTTAAGTGATTAACAACCTAAAACTGAATGAATGTTTTAGGACTTGGGAGTTTGGACTCCGGAAGAGTAAGCAGCCGAACGACCAACGGTGAACGGTACAGTTCTTCTTGTGACCTGCTTGCTAACGAGGTGTCCCTCGGCTTGTGTGCTATTTGTTTTTGTGTGCTCACTAAACAAGATAAAGCATGCAACCGGAATATATTATATTTATTGTATTGTTGTGTGATGTTTGAAAACTAACACAACATACCGTGAGAACTTACTAACCAACGTTTAGTAAGGAAATGAGTGAGACTAAGGAACGCTCCCTAATATGGGACGATATAAACCGAGAGAGGTTAACCAACAAACATGGTCTTGAGACTACTACTAACTGGAACTTGTGAGGAAAAACCCGGGACCGATCTCCGGTCATGCATGCTAAGGAAAGGGGTCGGTATCTATAGCAGATTCGACTTCCGATTAAGGACTAGTCCTCGGACTAGTAGCCTTGGGTCGGTTGGCCGGCTCGGCTACATTGGACATCCAGTCCAAGGTAGGTGGCTTTAAGATGGCGTGGGGGGATCAAGCCTACATCCCCAACAATTTAAGAATGTTGTTTATTGCCGGTAAGTGTCCTGCTGCTGGCTAGGGTTAACCAAGCCCTACAAAAAATACACACGAACTAAGGGCTAACCTGTTCCTAATGAGAGAACGGTTGGCATACTTAAGGTAAGGTTAAGATAAGTTGCAACCATTCCTTTTTAAGGGATGGTTTGTATTGTTAAGGCTAAGATAAGCTACATCCACTCCTTATAAAAGGGTGGTGTTTCTAAGATTAAGATAAGACTAAGATTGAGGTGAGATAAGGATGGACTAAGATTAAGGGGGAACATTACTTAAGAGTTCAATAACTAACTCTCTAACTAAGGACGCATTTAAGTCGTTCATTGTGTGTGAACTTTGATTGTTCATATATGGATTGTTCTTTACAGCATTTACTATTATGTTGTGCATTTAATCAACCTCCATGCTATCGACAATTAGTCGTCGTAGCCACGTTAGCTTGGGGGCCATGAGGGGATCGTACCAGCATTCGTGCTGACCCCCTTTGGGGCTGTTTTTTACAACACAGGTACATCAGGAGGCGGTCGTCGCGAGAGTAAGAAGAGGATACAAGTGTTAAGGATTAAGTGTGGCCTACGAGTTGTGCATGTCACTCATATGGCAATTGAGTTAGTAAGATGTATAGGATGTGAGAGGATTGTAAGAAGAATATGTATTGGGTTAAGGTTGTTATGTACTAATGTTCGGTATATTCTGTAGTCAGACCGTGGCAAGGTCCTGGAGTGTAAAGAATTCCGCTGTGACATGTATATATATGCTGTTAAGTTGCGAGACCACATTTGGACTGAGTTGGGGTGTTACAAAAGTGGTATCAGAGCGTAGTTACGCTCTGAAGACAAGAAATACTGAACTTAGGAGAATATTGAGGTTGAGATTGAGTTATGGGTTAAGGGTTAAGAGATAGAGTGAGAGGTGCGTTAGTCAGGACTTCCCGGTGTTTACCGGACATCCATAGTACCTAGGCCCGCCCTCCACATCCCTAACCCTAAATATGTGGACCAAACGCCAGAGAGAAGAAAGCCTTCTCCTACTCGGGGAAACCCGATCTGGCAGTTAGCTAACAGTAAGCAATACGAAACATCTTGTTGCATAACAGTTAAGGAGAACTGGGAAATTTTTAATGAAGCGCATCGGCGAAACAGGCGCTACCAATGGAACCTTACCAGTAAAAGAACGGTAATTACCGGCAACATGGGTCGACATGCTACGCAGTCGAAATAACCCGCAATACCAATGATAAGGGAAAACACTACGGGTGCAATAGAAAGGAAAAAGGGGAAGCGACATGAGTACCGGACAGTGGTCCAAAGGAGCATAACAGCAGGATAATACCAAGCATGAGGATTGAGATTACTGGAAAGTCCAGTTACAAACGGGAACTTCAAACCCCATATTACGAGGAAGGTTACAAGACCTGGCCGACATAATGCAGACGACGGTAGAAACTCATACAAATTGTATACCAAAATAGGACTACGATGTAGTGCCTAAAGGAGAATTATTACTTAATAACCACAACAAATGTGTGGAGACAGGAGCGAGGATTAAGACATAAGAAAACATTAAGGGGTTCCCTCAGAAAGAGGAACGCCCTGATAAATGACAGTACTGTCAAACAACAAGGAAACTGCCGGATGGACGGTTATCCAAAATAAGAGATTATCGAAGGAGTCCCGAGGACTACCAATTACATGGAAATTAGAAGGAAGTGTCACTACCGATGTGCCTTGTACCAATAACCCATCCTGCATGGTGCACTTGCCATAGCAAGTGCTACCACGGTTAAACCACACAAAAAGCCATCAAGGCGAAATAGGAGAACGCTACAGCTGAAACGCATATTAATACCGGATTATAAATCCACGAGAACAGAAAAATTAGACCTTGGAAAGGCCTGACGGCCTGACCATGATGAGATAAGGTAACACACCAGTCAGCCGGTAGCGGAACTTGGACATAATATTAGACCATATGGATGTTAGCAACAGTACAACGTACTACGACAACAACAACCGATAGTGCGGTAAGAATACCAAATCCGGATCTCAAAGAGGAACCTAAGAGATCGCTCAATAATTCGAGCAAAAATACTACGTAAGTAACAACATACACGGAATGTATCAAGAGATACAATAAAGGCAGTCGACAGAACGACTCCCAACAGGGATGGGATAAAACTCCCAGTTTGAACACTAAGAATACTAATAACAAACATTCTACAATGAAGGTGTTGGAAGCCTAGAAAGCAAAGATAAAGGAAATAAACTTAAAATATAACCTACCAAGGGTTAAGGACATACGAATCCCACGGAGGAAAGCTCAGAGGACTACCCCCACAGAGCGGGCATAGTCGAGCCGAGCAAACTGATGAATGACAGCTAATATTGTTCGTCTAACTCATCAACACCCAAGTATGATTGATCATCAACGGGTGGCGTAGTCAACGGAAGTTGAACGAGGCGTTGAGATGGAAGTATAAGATGACAGGATGATATCCAACATGGACACCGTAAGGCAAACGCCTAATACGAACCTAACCTTGACTATTAAAAGACATAAGTCTAGTAAAATGACAGTATTGTCAAAGACATTAAGCAACCTCAGATCACCTGAATGACTTCCCTAGCAGGAAGCAGGATGCAGCAACTTGTCATGAAACCCGATACTACATTTAGTATGTAACCTAACGGTGAATAGTGCTCAAAGAACCAGAATCTTATAGGGATGACCTGCAGATGAGTAAGAGTACAAATGATGAACTGAGACATTAAGCATTAAGAGCCTACGAGCCAATGATGTTAACCACATCAGAGCCCGAAGGGCGGTAAGTTATAAGAGAGCTTGTTTAAGCCATGAAGGGACTACAATTTGTAGATATGAACGGTTACCAAACCTATAACTTAGATTGGGAAGAACATTACCAAGAAAGGGTACCAATGAGAATATTGAGATAATGCTAAGGACAGGAGCGGAGAACGAACCATGCCTTTTAGGCTGGGGATACCTCTCCTTGTTGTGAGGCCATGAGTGGGAATGAACCCCTCAAAAGGGCTTTCACATATTAGAGATAAAATACACTTTATTTAGAAAATGGAAACTATGAACCTTGAGATTACCTTAGAACATACCCGATACACTTGAGTAATAAGGAAGGTTGCACAGATAGACCCCATATCCAACACCCAGGATGTAAGAATTAGTAATGGTCAGAGACAAACATTGTGACTGCACATTATGGCACGTCAATTAATCAATGCTCAGAAGAGCTTGTGATTCAGTGGATGACTTCTTCAATAACCAGTTAAACTACATGGTAGATAACATCACTAAGGATGAAAGAAAGCGAAAGAAATTAGCCTACTTACGAATCTGAGATTGGAGCAGAACATCTTCATATCAAGAGTCAACCATTTTACAACACGGTACGACAACCGCCAATACCGGAATGAAAGAACTCCCAGTGTTTTACACCAAGAAGGGATTGAGTATAAGGTAAGACATTAGAATAAGTGATAAGAGGTTGCACCATCAATGGGCAACATGGTAAGGGCCAACTACCACGGTAGTAGTGGTCGTGAGTACAATAGCTATATAAGGGGAATTAAGTCGTGGTGCGCGGTAAAGCGACCGTTAGGTATGAGCCGTCAAATATTGACACAGAGGCAATGAGATTTATGAGTTAAGACCAATATAAGTAAGGAAATAAGATGGTAGACGAACTGAGCATTGATGCCAGTAGTCTGGACCTAGTTAGGCAAGATTTCACAGCACACACTACCCATTCCTTGAGGAACCGGAAGTGCATTCCTAGTTGAACAAATGTGAGAAAGAAGATAGGAGGCTCTATGGAAAGAGACCTAAGCTACTAAGAAATGGAGTCAATACAGAATACAGAAAGGAGCTAGAGCATACCATACCCAAGAACACAGTAAATAGACTTCCCTTGATTAACTTCAAGAAGAACAATAAATGTTATTATGGAACAATGAAAGAGGAGATCGACAACAGAATACTTCATAATTAGCAATAGCTAAACGTGTGACGGACACTATGAGTTTACTAAAACGAGACGTGGGACGACTGCACCCCCAGGGGCTTGCAGGCCTAACATGCTCATTTATGAGTTAGTTGGGTAAGTAGTAATGTACCAGTAAGGTACCCCATGCATGTAGACGAGTGGTGTAAGGAACACGGGAGGTAGTCGACTCCGTACCACGGACAACGACACAAGATCAGACAAGAGCAGCAGCATTACCGCAAACAGTCAAAGAGAAGAATTCAGTCGAACCAGCAATGCAAGGGAATCAGAGAACAATAACTAAGGACTATGAAGTGCGAAGAGCACGGATTGTTAAGTACAAACATTGGATATGTCTTGTGATGTAAGAGATTAAACTGTAAAGCGCAATAAGCATTAAACAGTAGTTTCAAATTAAGAATCATCCTCAGACCAAGGTGTAACACCCCTACTATTAATACAACACCCATTAGCGTCCAATCTCCTTACTCATCAGATACACGCAGCGGATATATATTACATACAAGGGGTGATGATACAATGCCGTTAGTCACCCACGTGACTAACAAGGCTACTGATTCTACATACAGCATCGGTCTGATGGACCGGAATCCCGAGTACTACAAATCTACATACATTCTCCATTTACCAAATACTACTACAATCTGCATTCGATACAATACTCCAAGTACCATACAATATAATCTACGTACCGAGTTTACTAGGATCCTTATACAAGTATAATACCTCTTCCAAGTTCATACATACTCACTAAGAGACTACTTACTACCCATTCCTCACTACTACCTTACTTTCTAATTACAAGGGCGTGCCTCCGGTCTCTTCCTTGACCATATTCGCTTCGGGTACCTGCACACTAAAAAATGTCCCCCGAAGGGGTCAGCTTTCGCCGAGCATGATAACCGCATACCCCGCGTACTAGTGAGGGTACGCCGACCACTTGGTCGAATACATGCGGTTCATTTTATTCATACATACATGCATACATGCTTTCATACATATACTACGATACTCTACGCAAAGAATACATACATACACTTCAATGCATACACTTCAGTTCATACATGGTAATCCACATAGCCCAACAATACATACTTACCTTTCTGAATTCCGTGATACCCAATACAATATACAATACATACACAATTCATACACAATCCAATAACTTGTTAGCTCATATTGGTCCACCCGGGTTAATCGGGTGGAGATTACTCTTTTACTCATTTACTCCATACATACACATACATACTCATTCTCATACTCATACATACTTACTTACTCTTACTCTTACTCATGTTAAGTCGTCGGGACCTCCGGCCCGGGGACTACTCCGTCCCACCACCGGGATTTACTTGGTTCACTAATCCAGGATGCTACCCACTTAAGGGATTTGGGCCGTGGACCAGCTTACGAACCAGGAATCGGATCCAACCTCTTGTGTCTCCTCATCCTCACGCGTGGCCGAAGCTATATCGGACTTGTACTCATTCCAATTTACTCACTTAAGTTAGGAGTTAGTTAGTTAGGAATTAGCACAAGTCAACATCCAAGCCACAATATTACAATACCCATATACACATACATACGAAACACTACAATATACAAGTACACTACAAAATACAATACATATCATCATCATTCATATGTTTCATGAATTATACAAACTATTGTTCAAAACAAATATCGAGAACAATGTAAACAAGCACAAGTAAGTGCAATATAATCCGATTCGTGCATTTATCTTATTAGGTGGTCAAATAAGCACACAAATCGGGGTAACCAGATTAGGATACAGGGCATGAAGAAATCATACCTTTCACCGTTGTACTTGCATCCCAACGTTCCTCCGGTATTCACAAATCAAATCCTATGATTACATACAATCGAATAATTAATCTAACTATCATTAATTTAATTCGATTATCCTTACGTTTCCTAACTCATACTTACTAAGTCTTCACATTCCTATACTCACATTTTATTCACTTACTTTTCATTACTTAACAATGGTTACTTACATATATATGCACATATGTATAGGTGGGTATACATATACATATATACTATATACTAATCTTAGTCTTATAGTTTTTTTGTAAGTTTTGACCCGACCGACCCACCCTGGGTCGGACCCATGGGTCGGTCGGCTGCAGAGACTCCAATTACAGAAAATTCCAACACGACCGACCCAGCCAGGGTCGGTCCTTGGGTCGGTCCGTTACAGAAGCAATTCCCGTCAAAATTTCTACTCGACCGACCCAGTCAGGGTCGGTCCCCTGGGTCGGTCGGATGCAGAAGCTTCCGAGATTGCAATTTTTCGGGTCGACCGACCCTGCTAGGGTCGGTCCTAGGGTCGGTCCAGCCCAGTACTTATTTTAATTACTCATTTTGAACTTCAAACTCTACTCAATTCACACCCAATCTTTTCCTACTCATTTCCACATGTTTCCTACATGTTTAAACACTAATTAAATCCTCTAATTCACCTTAGTTCATTCATCGAATTCATTACTAAATCCATCAACCAATTTACACAATTTCCTCACTTTCTTTCAACACTCATAATAGTTTTCTTTCCTCTTATGCTTCAGATTTTCGCACTCCATTCTACTATCCAATACTTCCTCTACCAATGTCACTCCTAGCATTCCATATACATCTCCAACAACTACAATATCTATACCCAAGTCCGACACTCTTTTTACCAATTCTTACACACTAATTTTCCTAACTTCTCCATACATCCTTTACCCTTTTGCTACAGATTTTGATTCTCACTTCCCCCATCTATAGCTCCCTCTCACAATGCCATTCCTAAGGCTTATAATGCATTACACACCTCTCCTAAACTACCCATTAAACTAGCTCAATCAAAATCTGTTATAAGGTATGTTTTTACCTAGTTTCTAGTTCCCAAGTTCACTAGTTCTAAGTAAATTTTGCCATAGTCTCCCCTATATTTTTACACTCTCACCACATTGTTGCACTCACATCTTATTACCCAATTCACCTGTTTTCAATAGCATCAATATACATAGCTCTCATATACAATACCAATACTAAAACACTCATAAAAATTCCTGCACTCAAACACTAAGTCCCAATCTGTTTTCAATAAGGTTTACACATCTTTTAAAGCTTCAAAATACTTATATTCTCTTACCCATTACATTACTAATACATTACCATTTTACAATACACATTTCCATTCCTTAAAATCTGTTACATTACATATATAAGGCTTACACAAGGGTGAGCATTCTTACCTTGTTTCTTCTCTAGATTTCCTTTCTTCTTCTTTCTTCTTCCTTCTCTCTCTCTACCGGTTTTGTAATCTCAATCCACTAACACTACAACCATTCACATACACCTTTCAATACTATGAACTAACCCTAACCATTAATCAAGCTTTAATCTAGGTTTTAGGGTTTAGAAAATTTATTACCTTTCAAGAGTTCAAGTGGAGCTTGGAGTGGCTCAAGAACAATTTTTTCCAACTCCACCAACAAGCCAAAATCGGCTAGAACAAGAGGAAGAACAAGGGTTTAGTTCATGAATCTCGTTTTGCCCATAAGGGCTAGAAAAAGAAGGAGTTTTCGAAATATTTTTACCTTAGAAGAACAAGGAGAAGGAGGGCCTTCTAATGGTGGTGTTGAAACTCCAAATGGTGCATACCCATAAAATCGAAAGTGGGTGTTTTCGAATTTTGGAAAGATGAAAGTGTAGCTCTTGAGGAGAGGATTACAATGGTGCAAGTTTTGTAATTTTTGGAAGAGTGTGGAGGGAGTTACAAAGGAGAGAAGATAGAGTTTGTGGGTGTTTCTTATTTCTCCATGGATGTCGATTTGGAGAAGGAAGGAAATAGAGAGGAGGAAGATGGGGGCCTGTACGTGGAGAAGGAAATGAGTGGGGGAGAGAGAGTGTGAGAGAGTGGGGGTAAAGTAATAAAGTAGAAGTAGTAGTTTATTATTTTTGTTTGTTTGTGAGTAAAAGGAGAGTAAAGAGGGAGTGTGAGGAGGGGCCAAAATCGGACAGCCCACACACACACATAACACTCTTACCTTTTTATTTTCAAAGTGGACACATAGGTTTGCGTTATTTATACTTCTACCCCACAACTTACCGTTTTTGACAGTTTTTACTAATCTCTCGTTTTATTGATTTTATTGGTCCTACAGCTTCACTAATATTTATTAATGAATATTTAGTTGACTAAAATTGTTACGAGTCTATTTGACCCGCTTAAAGACACGTTTCCCGGTTACCTCGAAAAACGCGCTTTAAGGTTCGGTAGTGTTTTTAAACCGTTTTAAGGGTCCGTTTTCTTCGGGATTTGTTCCCTCATATTTATTTAGACTTAATTAAGCCTTTAGAATCCTTACAACACGCTAACCGAGGTCTCATACCTCCTATGGTTATTTAACGCTTATTTAGCGTTTTTCACTTTTAAAGTGTTTCTTTATTTCTTTTGGATTTATTTCCCTTACAAATACTTCTTAACCATTATTAGGCTCTTAAATACCTATTTGGATAATTTAATCGCCATATTTAAGGTCGGGGTATTTCAATCTACCCCCCTTAAGAACTTTGTCCTCAAAGTTGTTCGAGGTTATGGGATTACTGTACTTACTCATTTATACTTGCCTAATACCAAAGCCATACATTCCTCCTCCTTACAATTCCCAGACTCGTTACTCAAGGTTTCTCCTTCCCATACCATACCAATGTACAATACCTATTCCAATCCATATTACTACTTACCATCCGGTTCCTCATTACCACATTTATACGTACATACAGTGCAAAGCTATCCCCAAAGCAATGCAATACACATTACAATCCCGCAGGCACTCAGGTCATCTCGACACAGAACTCCTCTATGTCCCGCTGCCCTTGGGATAATACAACGTACTACCTTACTATCTTCTTCGGTACACACTTCAAGCAGATCCTCATTCTCCATACTAAGGAAATTCTTTCACCACTACCAATTAAAAATTTTCTAAAACACATAGCTCCAAATTCCAATTTATGTTCATTACTTCTATCCTATGTGTGATTCTTGTGACCACTTGAGGGGAGCTTCAAGAATCATTCGACCCTGATGTGATCAGCATCAGTGTTGAACTATCTTTCCACCCCAATTTGTGTTCGGTTTCCCTTGATCTGATCAGGATCAAGTTCGACTTCCCACATCAGTTTCAAACAAGCAAATAATTCAATTATTTCCATTTTTTTATCTTTTACTCTTCCTAGTCATTCATACATCTCCAAAGGATGGAATCAGTCCATCAATCATCCTCGCTCTAGTTCCCAAATGCTTTACTCCGTGGTTCAATACCTAATTGCTTATTTCATCAACCCTCACTGCTTTCATCCCTTACTCTCCATTGTTTCAACTATTCTAACTAGGAATTACCATACTTGTAGAGTTTAAATGTTCTCAATTTACTTCCGATAATTTACTTACGAATACACTACTCCTAGAATTCATTCATCTACTATTCTCATTTCTTCGTACTACTTCTTCAATGGTTACAATACTTGTGGAGCTCCGTCCACTACTCATTACTTTTCTTTTACTAATACTCTTACACTGGTGTTACAAGATAGGTACGTTCCTCCTATGGTATTTGCATGTTTAATGCCTAGTTACCATAATTACAATATGAATGAGTACTTATGTTTGTTTAACATAGTACCAATCATCAATTTGATTCTCATTTGTGCTATGCACATTACGGTTTAAGTGTTTTAGTCATAAAACTTACATCAAGCGGTTTTCGCTCTACCCCCCCTTAAAAGGGATTACGCCCACGTAATCTACCATGTTATTATTATTAAACATTGGTTTAATCAATTTGGGCAATCTGAAGCATTTAACTTCACTACGGTATACTATACAATATACTCTGGTCAAAGGGGTCTTAACCATACCAATGGTTTAGTCTTTGCACCAAGGATTTCTATATGAGTTTATTTAACTCATCATTAATTCGGTTCTAGCCTATTAGGCTTCAAGGCATTAATAGCCATTTTGCTATACTTACTAGCTGGGGCCCACTAGCTTCTGCTGCGCGACCCTGATAACTCGGGTTATTTACCCTTCGTGCTATCCCTAATGTACTATGCATCACCTTTTATCCGTCTATTATGGGCATAAGGTTTATTAAACAAATGCGGTATTCTTTTACCGTGTTTGAACTCAATGAGTTTAAGGTTTATAACCAGCTCTCTGGTAATCTTCTGCACATGCTATTCGTGCTTCTACGATTATTCGTTAAGCTCCTCCGACTTATTGTCGGGCGAGGTTAAGTCACTACTTAGTTGTAGTACTTCCTCTGTTGTCAATAGTTTCTGAATTATACCAGTTTCCTGGTTCAGTACAAGTGTTCTTTACTTGTATGACCTTGCATTGATATGCGTCGGTCCTAGTGACTTTCTTAAGTCTCCTTTCACCTTTTATTCCTTGGAATTCACATCTGTGACCGTTAGTGTGTATTACACTCTTCGTGCTTCTTTGGCCTTAGGCCGCACGGTTTGTTGCTAAGCTTGCTGAACGGCTAGTGCCATGTTTTGTTGGTGAAAAGAAAGGTTTACTACGGTTTACATTCTCCATATCCCTAGCCATCCCATTAGATCATTAGCTGCACAAGTGCAATACCAAAACACTCAGTCCTACAGAGTGCAGAGGCGTAAACGCTTGACAGTAAGTCACTTATGTGATAGGAAAGAATATTTCTGTGTCATCTCATACTTATACTCCGTGTTATTACTTAACTACTCCCTCATAGCGGTCGCCTGTTGCGCACCGTATTCTTACTCACTGTACAACATTGTCTTTACTGTTTCTGTTACTGTGGTAGTTCCTCTTTACTCGTTGCCATTGTCATTGGCACCATTCCCTTATGGTATGTATACCCTGGGGTTTCCAATGTTCGAGTGTATGACGGTTGTCGTAGCATACCACAATGTGATTATTTCGCAATGTGGAGATGTTTATTCAACTTAGGTTTATGTGTAGGTTAGCTTACCTCACATTTATCATCATCTTGGTTGATAACGGATGAAGTAGTTTATCGGGTTACAAACTCTCTTGAGCGCTGGTCATTCATGGTGTTCAGTGCGCGTTCACATTAACTGCTTTGTTAATTATTGCCTCGGGTGCTGAGCATTGGTTTAGGCTATGGCTGTGTAGTTTGCTTGTATGTATATTACCAGGACATCCCGTGAAACTTCAAGGGTTTTCTGTCCCGTTCTCCAATTGGAGGGTATTCTATCACTGACAAGTGAAGGTTCTTGTTGAGGGGTTTGTCTCCACTCATAGGTCTAATGACAAGGTTTGCTATGTCGGTGTTTACACAATGGTCACTATATGTTTGGGTGCATGTGGAGTATGCTTACTCCTTTAAGTCGTAATGGTTTGGAAATCTCATTTCCTTACTCCATCACTCTTGGCAATATCTATTGCGTGGTTTTTTTGTTATAGTAGGTGGAAGCCTTTCTAAGGTTTCACATCACCACCACATTGGTGGTCTTCGGTTAACGAGGGGTGCCTTCCCTTGGGTTTCTCGTGGTGTCCAAGTGTGGGCTAGGCCATGTTGGCATTATCATGATTCTTATGCCTCTGTGTACATTTGCTACAGAAGGCATGAGGGGTATTTAACTCCGTCAACTGTATACTAGACTAGTGCTCTAGTGACAGTGACACTGAGGTGGCCATTACTACAAGTCACTCAGGATGTTGGGTTGGATTTATGGTCCAGTTGTTGATTTCTTGTCGCATGAGGCAATATCTTTGTAGGTCTTGTAACAATTGGTGCCGGTTTTGCAACCGTTTAAGTTTATATAACGTATCTGGTTACGACTTCTGAGCCGTATTGCTGCAAGCTATGCTCTTTGCAAGCGGCTTATACATGTTTCCACTCCACATATACCGTCATAGGTTGGAGGTATTATTGGGCTCCATGGTAAGTCGTGACATCACGCTTCCGTTCATAGGAGACCCCTTAGGCAATCTGGTGTTAATAGGTGTCTCTCAGTATTTTAGGGCATTTCCTGTTAAGTGAAATCCCTTCGGTGTCCTAACCAAGTGTTCGTTTTAGCTCCCATGCTCATATCATTACGCTTGTTCAACTGTTGCTAACGCAGACACCCTTTAAGGATCGCTCCTGGGTGCTGGTAGTTGTGTCGTTACATCCGGTAATGTTTATAACGTGTGTTGTCCTCTATACCGTCTTATGGTATTATACTTGAGTCCCTTTTGGGTTATGACGTCTCCCGTTCTTGGGTAGACTGTTTACGCTTGCTCCTAGTATTCTTGACTAGGTTTAATATCCTCTCCAAAGATGGATTGTGTTTCGTAGTAATCTTGTGATTGCTCTTGGGAGTTCTGTCCCGTTTGCTAAGCATTGTGGTGTTCAAGTTAGGCAACTGCCTTACTGTGTTTAGGCTGGGTATCCCTTCCAGCTATCACGTATTTGTTTGGCGTCCTCGAGACATGTCCAATGTCTATATTTACTAGTCTGTGCGTTTTGCACTTCTCAGTCTTCATTCCACATCTTCAGATGGATTCTCTGAGTTCCTTGTTCTGGTTTGAACTTCCTGATGGTCCGTAGAACGGAGTCGACTACTTCCCGTATGTCGTACACTACATGTGCACATACGTGGGGTACCATGTTGATACGTTGCCACTTACCCAACTATATGTCGGGCCCGCAAGCTCCTTCGGAGTGCGGTTGTCCCACATCCCGTAACGGGTACACTCGTAGTGTTCGTCACACGCCTAGGTGGAGTATTCTGTTGCCAACTCCTCTTGTATCATTCTATGATACTCACCATAATGCTGTTGGTTTGGTTTTAAAATCCAAGTTTTTTTTTCAAAAGAGGGTTGTGGTTTTGAAAAGAAAATTTGGGTTTTAAAACAATGGTTCGGTGTTAAAAGAAATCTCTCATGGCATAGCCATGTTTGAGGTCTTGACCAAGTCTAGCCTCCCGCTGACTGGTATGCTCTAAGTACAGTGGTCGGGCTGTTAGGCCTTTCCAAGGTTCCATTCCTTCAGTTTCAGGATGTTTGATCCTGTGGTTGTTTCGTCACAGTCACCGTACATTACTATGTACTTGTGACGTGTTAGTGTCCCTTTACATATCTCTGTCTTTACTGCACTTGCCGTGGCAAGTGCGTGGTACTGGTGGTTTTTGGGTAATCTTATACCAATCTTGGTAGGGTTTCCATTTGTGTTTGTTAGTCTTGTTGGCGCTTCCCTCGATCTTATTGATCTTAACTGATTACTCGCTCCTTTAGGTAGCTTCTTGATGGTCTAGACATGGTTGTCGTAGATCTGGGTACTCCTCCACTCCTTGGAGGTTCTCGTTCTATTTGGTTTAGTGTCGCTCCTTGTGGCTCGTTCCCACACATTGTGGTGGTTGCTGAGCCTTCCTTGTTTAGGCACTACGCTTGTAGTCCTATTGGTTCATACCTCACGGTTGTTCTTGTAGCTGTCTGAGCTATGTTGGCCAGGTGTTGCAACCTTGATGGCATCGTAGTTTGGAGTTAACCGCTTCGACTATGTCCTTAGTCAGCTAGCACACCGTTGGTGGTATTATTCAAGTGTCACCCTCCCGTAGACTGTGTCTCGGGTTCCATTACTGCTCCCTTTTTCATTCCGTTGCAGTTAGTGCTTCTGTCCTGCGTGGTTGACTAGCTAGTTTCGCGACTGCTAAGCAGGTCGCCCCATGCTGTTGTAAGTTGCAGCCTCCTCGTGGTTGGAGTGCTCATTCTACGCTTAAGTGCGGGTGTTGTGGTTCAACCGGGGACTATCTCTGGGACTTCCAGTTCTTGGAATCTGCTACATGTCGGTTCTTGTTTACTATGTGATTGCTTCACAACTGCCAGATCGGGTTTCCCCGAGTATGAGAGGACTTTCCTTCTCCCTGGCGTCCCTTCCAAAGTTATACAATGGGGTTCGCGGCGGGCGGGACTGGTATTGTAGGTATCCGGTACTCACCGGTAGTTCCTAACTAGCATATCTCTAATGCTAACACTCAGCCCTTAGCCCTAAGCTTCAAATTCCTAACTCGGTATTCCTAAGCTCGGTATTTCCAGTCATCAGAGCGATACTTCGCTCTGATACCACTTTTTGTAACACCCCTACTATTAATACAACCATTAGCGTCCAATCTCCTTACTCATCTGATACACGCAGCGGATATATATTTACATACAATGGGTGATACAATGCCGTTAGTCACCTAAGTGACTAACAAGGCTACTGATTCTACATACAGCATCGGTCTGATGGACCGGAATCCCGAGTACTACAAATCTACATTACATTCTCCATTTACCAAATACTACTACAATCTGCATTCGATACAATACTCCAAGTACCATACAATATAATCTACGTACCGAGTTTACTAGGATCCTTATACAAGTATAATACCTCTTCCAAGTTCATACATACTCACTAAGAGACTACTTACTACCCATTCCTCACTACTACCTTACTTTCTAATTACAAGGGCGTGCCTCCGGTCTCTTCCTTGACCATATTCGCTTCGGGTACCTGCACACTAAAAAATGTCCCCCGAAGGGGTCAGCTTTCGCCGAGCATGATAACCGCATACCCCGCGTACTAGTGAGGGTACGCCGACCACTTGGTCGAATACATGCGGTTCATTTTATTCATACATACATGCATACATGCTTTCATACATATACTACGATACTCTACGCAAAGAATACATACATACACTTCAATGCATACACTTCAGTTCATACATGGTAATCCACATAGCCCAACAATACATACTTACCATTCTGAATTCCGTGATACCCAATACAATATACAATACATACACAATTCATACACAATCCAATAACTTGTTAGCTCATATTGGTCCACCCGGGTTAATCGGGTGGAGATTACTCTTTTACTCATTTACTCCATACATACACATACATACTCATTCTCATACTCATACATACTTACTTACTCTTACTCTTACTCATGTTAAGTCGTCGGGACCTCCGGCCCGGGGACTACTCCCGTCCCACCACCGGGATTTACTTGGTTCACTAATCCAGGATGCTACCCACTTAAGGGATTTGGGCCGTGGACCAGCTTACGAACCAGGAATCGGATCCAACCTCTTGTGTCTCCTCATCCTCACGCGTGGCCGAAGCTATATCGGACTTGTACTCATTCCAATTTACTCACTTAAGTTAGGAGTTAGTTAGTTAGGAATTAGCACAAGTCAACATCCAAGCCACAATAACAATACCCATATACACATATACGAATACACTACATATACAAGTACACTACAAAATACAATACATATCATCATCATTCGTATGTTTCATGAATTATACAAACTATTGTTCAAAACAAATATCGAGAACAATGTAAACAAGCACAAGTAAGTGCAATATAATCCGGTTCGTGCATTTATCTTATTAGGTGGTCAAATAAGCACACAAATCGGGGTAACCAGATTAGGATACAGGGCATGAAGAAATCATACCTTTCACCGTTGTACTTGTATCCCAACGTTCCTCCGGTATTCACAATCAAATCCTATGATATACATACAACCGAATAATTAATCTAGCTATCATTAATTTAATTCGGTTACCTTACGTTTCCTAACTCATACTTACTAAGTCTTCACATTCTATACTCACATTTTATTCACTTACTTTTATTGTTAACAATGGTTACTTACATATATATGCATATATGTACTATGTATGTGGGTATACATTACATACATAATATACTAACTTAGTCTTTAGTTTTTTTTTTTTGTAAGTTTTGACCCGACCGACCCACCCTGGGTCGGACCCATGGGTCGGTCGGCTGCAGAGACTCCAATTACAGAAAATTCCAACCGACCGACCCAGCCAGGGTCGGTCCTTGGGTCGGTCCGTTACAGAAGCAATTCCCGTCAAAATTCTACTCGACCGACCCAGTCAGGGTCGGTCCCCTGGGTCGGTCGGATGCAGAAGCTTCCGAGATTGCAATTTTTCGGGTCGACCGACCCTGCTAGGGTCGGTCTAGGGTCGGTCCAGCCCAGTACTTATTTTAATTACTCATTTTGAACTTCAAACTCTACTCAATTCACACCCAATCTTTTCCTACTCATTTCCACATGTTTCCTACATGTTTAAACACTAATTAAATCCTCTAATTCACCTTAGTTCATTCATCAATTCATTACTAAATCCATCAACCAATTTACACAATTTCCTCACTTTCTTTCAACACTCATAATAGTTTTCTTTCCTCTTATGCTACAGATTTTCACACTCCATTCTACTATCCAATACTTCCTCTACCAATGTCACTCCTAGCATTCCATATACATCTCCAACAACTACAATATCTATACCCAAGTCCGACACTCTTTTTACCAATTCTTACACACTAATTTTTCCTAACTTCTCCATACATCCTTATACCCTTTTGCTACAGATTTTGATTCTCACTTCCCCCATCTATAGCTCCCTCTCACAATGCCATTCCTAAGGCTTATAATGCATTACACACCTCTCCTAAACTACCCATTAAACTAGCTCAATCAAAATCTGTTAAAGGTATGTTTTTACCTAGTTTCTAGTTCCCAAGTTCACTAGTTTCTAAGTAAATTTTGCCATAGTCTCCCCTATATTTTTACACTCTCACCACATTGTTGCACTCACATCTTATTACCCAATTCACCTGTTTTCAATAGCATCAATATACATAGCTCTCATATACAATACCAATACTAAAACACTCATAAAAATTCCTGCACTCAAACACTAAGTCCCAATCTGTTTTCAATAAGGTTTACACATCTTTTAAAGCTTCAAAATACTTATATTCTCTTACCATTACATTACTTACATTACCATTTTACAATACACATTTCCATTCCTTAAAATCTGTTACATTACATATACAAGGCTTACACAAGGGTGAGCATTCTTACCTTGTTTCTTCTCTAGATTTCCTTTCTTCTTCTTTCTTCTTCCTTCTCTCTCTCTACCGGTTTTGTAATCTCAATCCACTAACACTACAACCATTCACATACACCTTTCAATACTATGAACTAACCCTAACCATTAATCAAGCTTTAATCTAGGTTTTAGGGTTTAGAAAATTTATTACCTTTCAAGAGTTCAAGTGGAGCTTGGAGTGGCTCAAGAACAATTTTTTCCAACTCCACCAACAAGCCAAAATCGGCTAGAACAAGAGGAAGAACAAGGGTTTAGTTCATGAATCTCGTTTTGCCCATAAGGGCTAGAAAAAGATGGAGTTTTCGAAATATTTTTACCTTAGAAGAACAAGGAGAAGGAGGGCCTTCTAATGGTGGTGTTGAAACTCCAAATGGTGCATACCCATAAAATCGAAAGTGGGTGTTTTCGAATTTTGGAAAGATGAAAGTGTAGCTCTTGAGGAGAGGATTACAATGGTGCAAGTTTTGTAATTTTTGGAAGAGTGTGGAGGGAGTTACAAAGGAGAGAAGATAGAGTTTGTGGGTGTTTCTTATTTCTCCATGGATGTCGATTTGGAGAAGGAAGGAAATAGAGAGGAGGAAGATGGGGGCCTGTACGTGGAGAAGGAAATGAGTGGGGGAGAGAGAGTGTGAGAGAGTGGGGGTAAAGTAGAAGTAGTAGTTTATTATTTTTGTTTGTTTGTGAGTAAAAGGAGAGTAAAGAGGGAGTGTGAGGAGGGGCCAAAATCGGACAGCCCACACACACACATAACACTCTTACTTTTTATTTTCAAAGTGGACACATAGGTTTGCGTTATTTATACTTCTACCCCACAACTTGCCGTTTTTGACAGTTTTTACTAATCTCTCGTTTTATTGATTTTATTGGTCCTACAGCTTCACTAATTTTATTAATGAATATTAGTTGACTAAAATTGTTACGAGTCTATTTGACCCGCTTAAAGACACGTTTTCCCGGTTACCTCGAAAAACGCGCTTTAAGGTTCGGTAGTGTTTTTAAACCGTTTTAAGGGTCCGTTTTCTTCGGGATTTGTTCCCTCATATTTATTTAGACTTAATTAAGCCTTTAGAATCCTTACAACACGCTAACCGAGGTCTCATACCTCCTATGGTTATTTAACGCTTATTTAACGTTTTTCACTTTTAAAGTGTTTCTTTATTTCTTTTGGATTTATTTTCCCTTACAAATACTTCTTAACCATTATTAGGCTCTTAAATACCTATTTGGATAATTTAATCGCCATATTTAAGGTCGGGGTATTTCAGCCACATCACAATGATAAGCGGATTTTACAGAGTAGGAACCTGACTTGGTTAAACCCCACGACCAAGAGTCCTGCACAGCGTGGTCACCCGATAGGGGAATGCGGAGGATATGGTCAACATCATCACCGTGAAAAACCTGACGAACTAGGTGCTCATTCCAAACCGTGGGTGACTGTACAAAATGTGAAACCGGAACCTGATGCCAATGAAGGGGAAGAGCCCAAAGATAAGGCTGGCCACCCTCCTTAGATGGCTGCCAGCGATCTTTTACCAACGTGGAGAGACCATTTGCCAACTGACGACGGCCACCTAAATGTACCAGGTCACGCACCCCTATAAGAGCCTTCCAATTGGGCTGGAGTTGGACATAAGCTGAACATCCCAAACAGGGTTGTTGCGCAAATAACGGGCGTTGTAAAAATCTAGAAAGTAGGGAAGTAGGGTTGGTGAGAATCCGCCACAACTGTTTACCCAGAAGAGCCCGATTAAAAGACCTTAAATCCCGAAAGCCCAAACCACCAGCAGCAGCTGGAAGGCACATAGTCTCCCACTTAGTCCAGTGTATCCCAGAAGATGGTGAATTACCACTCCACCAGAAACGTGAAAGCATGCTCTTAATAGATTTCAACAGGGTCTTTGGAAGAGCAATAATGGACATGACATACGTTGGAATAGCCTGCAACACCGCCTTAATGAGATTTAATCTGCCAGCTTGCGAGACATGGGTTGACCAGCCGTGAATCCGCTTGGCGACGCGATCCTTAATGTATGCAAAAATGGCTGAGCGGTTACGTTCGATCTTAATTGGGAAACCCAGATACATACCCAAATCCGGAACAACTCTGCCACCTAGAGTGGAGGCAACCGCCGCACACAGATTGTGGGGCAAAAGCTGAGAGAACACTAATATAAGTCTTGTAAATAAAGACTATATGCTAAATAAACAGTACCTTAATAACAAATAGGGTTATGGGATAAAGGAGATATTAACGAACGATAATCACGTCTCCCTTAGGATAACAAGGATAACATAATCACATCGTAATGCGGTTTTGGAATTAGTACGTAAATGCATGGAGTGCATGCACATGCACATAAGGATTAGGACATAGGAAAAAATTTCATAAGTAAACTAATAACCGGATGGATTATTGACACATTCGGTTAATAAATTATAGGCGGGATTCGAATTGGATAGTCGGGGTTGCTATACGGGATTAGGCGGACGTCTATTAGGCCAAGGTATGGTTTCTTGTAGCCTTCTTGCTACCGAGTTATACTCGACTTGTGTGCTTGTTGTTTGTGTGAAAAACGACCCCCAAGATTAAAGCATGTAAATTGGACTATTATTGTTGCTTGTAATTGTGTGGTGATTAATCCGACTTGATAATTGTCGCGCTGCTAACTATACAGTAGAATAGCCTAACACACAAGGAAATGAATTGGATCATGAATGGAGAATCCAAGGAGATTAAGAGGATGGATTTATATGAGTGTGGTGTAAAATTATAACTCCCTTATTAATTGCTAACAACATCAAAGCGATGTCCCGAAGTAACAAAGGAAGGGACTATAAGAATTTGACCAACGCTAACTATTAGGGGGACGAGAGGATCCGGGTACACCGGGCACGCGTGTTTATTGGATTGAGAGGATGGTACCTATAATAGAACCAACCTCGTTGGAGTGTGTCTACAGACTGCGCCGCCCCGGAGCCAAGCGATTGGCTCCCCGTCTTTGGCATATGATCATTGACAGGGGTGAGTTATATGTATATATATTTATGTATATATGCCACTATCGGCACAGATTCCATTATATATTTGCATGTCTGTTAATAAATTAACCGCATATTCATCCAACCAATTAGTTGAGTGTAGCCCGGTCGCACATGGGCTGCATGATTCCATACCAGCAATTTGTTTTGCTGAGCCATTTCATGGCCAACCATTCACAGGTACGCGAAGGAGATCAGACCCGACCGAGAGTAGGCGGGGTACACTTAGGACTTGGGATTCACTTTGATTTTGTTATAAGATGTATTTAGACGTGTGTTGTATTAATTTAGACTTAGTAACTCGGTATGTATTTTAAGGAGATTGTAATGTATTTCCAGTCATTCGGACCGTAACATGTTGGGAGGAAAGGCCTTGTCAGTCACGTGGGTGGCTGGCGGCGGTAACACCGAATCTGTTTAAGCTATTTCTGCTGCGGTTTGTTGATTATGTTGGAGGTCATTAGAAGTTAATTACGGGATTTAGAGTTGGGGTGTTACAAGTATTTCCTTGTTTTGAGAAGAAATCAACAAGATGTGCGCGAGAAATATAAAAGCAAGTACACCATTTAAACTTATTCAAATATGCACAAATAGTTAAATTACCAATTCAAACACAAAACTTGTAATACGTACCTGATTTGCATTGAGTATGGTGTCGATATTGTCTACGATGTCGTACATGTATCGCATCACAAAATATCCACAATTGCTGCTATCCGGTTGCCTGGGACACTATTATCAACAAAATTATATTATTATATATACACACTAATATACAAATATATTTAAGTATGCGTGAGTAAATGGAATGATTTTTACCTTTATATACTGCATATCCAATGGAAAATCATAGCATGAATACCGGTCATACCATCTCTAAAACCGCTGAAATTAATTAAACAAGCATTTAAGTGACAAGTAATAAAAAAAGTATACAATTTTATTTTGAATGAAAATATGCACAATTTACTAACTTTTTCAGCAGCATAGAAATGGAGATGTTTCTCTTATATCCTTCAATAGGGTCAATCACTAAACAGGTTGATGAGTAGGTACACACCACTAACAACCAGTGATTGCTACAAGTTCAAATAACAACAAATCAACTTCAGCTTCGAAATATGAGTTAACATAAAACAATAAAGACAAAAGCATAAGGTGGGTCAAGCACGCTTACATCTGATGATATGGTATGAGCACAAATCGGCTACTCCTTCTAACCGCAGCAATTGTGGCAATGCGCATGTGGTTCTGACACGCAACACCGTCTCTCATAGCTTCATCAACAGACATGACTTGTGGACATAGGAAGGTGACCGAATGTCCAATTTTCTTTGATAGCAGCTTCGACATTAAGGGCCTTTGATGACAAAGGCATTTAATTAAAATTATACATAAAACTTACTATTATCTTTGAGAGAGAAAAAATGTGAGACTTACAAGCAGTAGGCTTGAATCACCGAGATGTTCAGCATATCACCAAGTAGCAGCTCCTTGACATCGCTAATACTGATCAGCAAATCCATGATAGCTTCGGTGTGGAACAAATGCTTTGGGACCCTAACCATGAAGTCAATGAAACCATCACCCTGCGCGAGTATCGTGTTATATAATAGTTGCTGACGCTTTCCCAGTGACTTCACCACCTTTTTGTGAATAATGAATTTGCTCCGAATTGACTGATATAGTCATCTGCTCACTCGATGGTCCCTTTCCTTTCGACGCACTGACTTGCTTACCTTTGTCAGCCATAGGAATAGGGGTCTAAGAAATGACAAGTTAGTATACATTAGAAAAGTATTCCAAAAACTGCATTTAATGAAATGCTAAGTAAATTAATTTAAGTTCTTTTACTTACCGTATTAGATAAATCCACCAGATGACAAGGCCACGGTACTTGTGAGCCGCGTGATTCAACGAGGGTGCTCCAATCATTCCACTCTTTCGGTAGTGGAATGTGATCACAACCGGCAACAACTTGGTCTACGAACACACAACGTACCAGGCCGGAACCCGCCTGAAATGGCACTGCAAAGTCGAATCAGTCTGTAGAATTGTGCCGAATGCAACATGAGAGGTGCCATGTGCACTGATCTGCAGAAGACGACACTTTTTGGTTCCCTAATAAACGAACACAAACAATTAGATTCATACATTGCAACATATACTTTTGATTAATTGTAAAAATGAATAAAGGCAAAACACTAAAATCCACATACCTGAAGCTTGGCATATGGGAATGGATCAAAAGGTGCAGGGACGGTGTAAGGAACCGGAACCTGAGAGGGCGTAGGGGCAGGAGCGGGTGCAGGGGCGGGTGTAGGGGGGCGGAAGCGGGTGTAGGGACGGAAGCGGGTGCCGGAGCTGACACTGATGAACTAGAAGATTGATGCCCCTGAAGCAGCTGTTGCATTATGCTCGCTTCCATTTGTTGCATCTGCTGCTGCAGATCAGATTGGAACTTCTGTGTCAACCTTGCTTCCACCTCCCTTAATGCTTTCTCCTTCTCCATCTGCTGGGAGCGAGGAAAAACATCCCTCTGACGCACTGCGGATCCGAATCCTCGAACTCTCCCAGGGTAATCCTTCTTGCCAAGCGCTTTGTTCAATGGATCATCTTGACTATGAGGCTTAGCAAGAAAAGATTCAGCACCCTTAGCAGTCTTGTACATGCAAAAAAACATGTATGTTATGATTAGATTAAATAAGTAAAACATGAATAAATTGGAAGAAAAATTTATAAACTACTAAATACTCAGGACACTCACAATTTTTGCAGCTAAGTCTGCAGTCTCCTTCCGCAGATAATACAATTCTCCGTCCTTCTCTAATTGTCGGCCAAGCATGTATGCTTATGCCCGATTCACCTCATCCAGACTCTAAATCGGCTCAACCATGCCGTCCTCACGCATACACTTCAGATACCCCTTTTCAATCCAGCCTGGTATACGTCCCGCATACCCAGCTCGGCCCATGTAGTGTGGACTCTGATCTTTCAAGCGATTCTCTCGAGCTTTTTCCTGAATTGCCTGTGGAAAAGAATACAATTCATTTTAACATTATCTTGTTAGATTAACAACATAAACTTAAAAGTTAATCTATGAAAACAATTACTTACATTGAACTCATCGGTGATATGGTAGTCATAGAAGTCCTGCCACTCCTCCTCAGTGATCATGCCAGCGTACAACTCATAGGGAGGCACCTTGTTCGGGTTTTTCGTATTGATTCAACCAGCCACCAGCCTATTTTTGAAAGCTCGCATACACAAAGCAAGTGACATCACCTTATTGTATGCTTCATCTGGGATCTTGTACTTCTTCTGCAAGCTCTCCCACATGGTCTTCTTTTTTTTCGGATCTTGGTGTCTCCAACCTTTGTTGATACTGCAATGGGTCTTAACCAATCGACCCATGGCGCTGGAAAACTTCTGCTTAGACCCGCTAGTGGGTCTAAGACACCTGTAATATATATATACGTTAGTAAGACCTAATAAATATTTATATATAAATGTATAATATACCAGTATATGAAAAAATAAAACTGAATAACATATGGGTGTAAGATATACCTATCCCACACCAGATCAATCTCAGTACTCTCCTTCTTCTCATTTAGACCACGTGACGGTCCTCATGTCTTTCATGGAGGATGCTGAGAGGACGTAGGAGCATCAGCAGCAACGGTGGTCTGTGTACGCTCCGCTAACTGCATCTCTGCATCAACAACAACGGTGGTCTGTGTACGCTCCGCTAACTGCATCTATCTCCATCTCCTCGGCCTCATCACACTGTAGGAGCACATCATCGTCGGCATCTATAATTTGCACAATATTATTACATAAATATAGTCAGTGACATAAATAGAGTCGTAAATAGAGTCATAAATAGTCATAAATTGTACATGCATGTGCTGAGCATTCACTTTTAAGCCCAACTTACTTTTTGTTCATTTTTTCACCCACAACCCTTATCCATGATCTGATCTTGTGCACTGAAAGTTAGTCACATTATCAACTTCCATTGGCATTTGGAGGGGAACATTGTCCATTTCACGGTCATAATCTTCCTCGTCCACAACACCATCAACACCAACTATCCGTCGCTTACTTTGTAATACAACTGACCATCTTGGATTAGATTGATCACGACAGTAGAACACTTGTCTAGCTTTAGAAGCAACTATAAACGGTTCTTCTGTGTATGTCAGTGTGTTTAGGTCAACCAACTTTATACCATGTTCCACCAGACGGTAATTGCGCTTGTTGTCTACCCATTTGCATTGGAAGACACAAGTTTCGTAACAGGTGTAGTTAAGTATCCAGATCTCCTGAATCACACCGTAATACTCTTTCCTCATTGTCACTCCCTTACTACATGCATCTTGATATATTTCCTGTGAAGCAGTTAGATGAACACCATTGTTTTGATTTTGACTTACGGTCTTGGCGTTCAGTATAAAATGTGAATCCATTCACATCAAAACCCTCGTATGATAAAACATCAAGATTCGGACCGAGCGCTAATAACTTAACCATTGCAGTCACATTGTCTGAATCTTCATGCATAACTTTTTCTTTAAACCATGTAACGAATGTAGCATTCTGCTCCTTTAATCTCACATCACTCATTGACGGATGTTGTGCTCTGAGAGCGCTTAAGTGTGACGCGAAGTATGGTTCAACATCTTCGACATGACTCAACACGGTTAGATATGTTTTACACAATGCACCAAAATCAGGCCTTACCATTTTTTTCCCGATTGTACCAACACCCTGTAACTTGCCCTCATGCCTTGATCTCAGAAGTCCTATGTGGTCCACACCTTCTAAGTAGTGGGTGCAAAAGTCAATCACTTCCTCAGTTACATATCCTTCAACAATGCTTCCCTCTGGATGTTTGCGGTTTTTCATTTTTTTAAGCACACCCATGTATCTTTCGAATGATACATATACCTGAGATATAATGGGCCACACTCCTTGATCTCCCTTACTAAATGAACAAGATGCACCATAATATCGAAAAATGAAGGTGGAGAATACATCTTCAACTGACACATGGTGACAATTAGTTCAGCTTGCAATTTGTCCAGTGTCTGCACATCTAGAACTTTGGTAGAAACTCCATTGAAAAACACGAATAAATTTGTAATGGTTTTCCTGACATCATGTGGGCGAATCCCAATAATTGCAATGGGAAGCAAATGTTGCATCAAAACATGGTAGTCGTGAGATTTTATCCCTACTAACTTGAGTTTAGACATGGCCACCCAACTTCTTACGTTGGAAGAGTACCCTGATGGTACTTTGATGTCAGAAAGGGCACTGCAAAACTCTTTTTCTCCTATTTGGATAGAATGTGACATGCTGGAGGCAGGAAGATACGGGTCCCTCTTTATTGCGGGTGAAGCTCTTTTCGTATGCCCAACTCTACCAAATATTTTCTCCCCTTTAAATGATCTTTTGTTTTCCCTTTAATGTTTAGCAACATTCCACCAAGACTTTCTCCCACATTTTTCTCGACGTGCATGGCATCAATACAATGTTTTACTTGCAGATGTTGCCAATACTCAAGATCAAAAAATATCGACCTTTTCTTCCAACACTCTTCTCTGTATCTTTAGTTGGAGGACCAAAGTTGTTCACAATATCTTTCACCCGGTTATATACATTGACACCTGATAAAGGTTGCCGAGATACAACATGATCAGTCATCCCGTCAAATTCATCTGGCATCTTTCGGTACTTATGATGTATTGGAAGGAATTTTCAATGACCCATGTACACATTTTTTCCACTATGTTTCAAACGGATATTGCATGTGTTATCACCGCATACAGGACACGCTAATGCTCCTTTGATTGTATATCCAGATAGGTTTCCGTATGCTGGAAAGTCGTTTATCGTACAAAACAGCATAACACGCAATGTGAAGTTTTCCTTTGCAGAAGAATCATATACTGTTGCTCCTTTATTCCATAAAAGTTTCAAGTCGTCAATAAACGGCTGCAGAAACACATCAATTTTATTCCCCGGTTGTTTTGGACCTGATATCAACATTGATAGAATAATATGCCTAAGCTTCATGCACAACCATGGTGGGAGGTTGTATACAGTCAACAGAACAGCCAAGTACTGTGTACGCTACTCAAAGTGCCGTATGGGTTCATTCCATCCTTGCATAAGCCAAGTCTTAAATTTCTTGATTCTGTACCAAACTCAGGATACATTCTGTCAATGTTTCCCCATTGCGGTGAATCAACAAGATGTCTTAATTTACCATCATCCATCCTATGTGTTGCATGCCACCTAAGGTTTTCAGCGTCCTTCGGAACTGCATATAACCGCCTAAACCTTGGGATTATTGGCAAATACCATAACACCTTCGCTGGGGAACGAACCTTTGGCTTGTTGTTGTCCTGATGATCTTTCTTTACATAACGTGATTCACCACATTTAGGACAACAATCATCTAGCTCATGCTCCTTCCAAAACAAAATACACCCCGATGGACAAGCATGTATTTTCTTGTACTCTATACCCATTGGACACATTAACTTATTCGCCTCATAAGTAGTTGTAGGTATGACATTGTCCGCTGGTAGTATCTCCTTAATAATTTGCAATAGATCCGTGAAACTTACATCGCTCCATCCGTGTTTCGATTTGAGATTAAATAGTTTCAGGGTCACACTTAATTTGTTCAGCTTTAGTGCATCACATCCAGCGTACAGTGGTTCTTTACATGACTGTATAAAATTTTCATGTGTATTTGGTTTGTTGGTAAAATATTGTTCTACATCTTCCAACATTGTGTCAAGGTTCGCATCTTCTGTCTCGTCATTAATCGTGTAGTTTTCATCATCCCCAAATTTTTCTGTGTTCCCAAAGTTTTCAGTGCCGTCCAGTTCTGATTGTTCTACTAAAGCTTCTAAAGCATAGTCAAACACATCCACTGCATGATGACCATGCCATAATACTATGTCTTCGTAATCTTTCGTAAACCCACGACGAATCAAATGATCCTTAATTTTCTCAATATCTCTGTACTTGAAGTCGTTTTTGCAGTCGATGCATGGACACAAAATATATCCCTTATCCTTCGGTTGAAGATTGTTGACAAGGATCTTACAGAACCTATCGACCCCTTGTAGGTAATCATTATCAAGTCTGTCATTGTACATCTTTGAACGTTCCATCTCTTTCTGTAAGATGTATTACTTTACAGCTGATCGGTTCATATGCTGGCAGATATTAGCCTAGTTACTTTTTAAAATTTTACAACCTAAACCCATCCAATCACATTTAATCTCACATGTGAACAAATTTATAAAAACAGTTCGTTGAAAATTTCGGCAACATTTCCCTTCCGCTCTTCTAGTGTATATATGAATGCATACACTCGAAGAACAAAAGGGAAATGCTGTCGAATTTTTCAACGAACTATTTTTTATAAACTTGTTCACTACCTAGAAGGTGAGATCAAACGTGATTAGACAGTCCCGACGAGGACTATCCAAGATATACCTCTAGTAGGTATATCTCGGACGAGTGTCTATGTTCGAGTAGATTTAGTAGCTATTCAAAGAAACACTATATTGAACAATTAAGAATTAATCTGACAAAAATTATAAACTAACCTAATCTGGTGAGTAGTAGTCTGATTAGTCCTGATGTGAAAGAGCTAGACTTCAACCGGCCTGTATCAGGTGTGAGACAATGAAAAGTAGCACCAATGCCTGGAGATAGTTTGTACACGACAATAATTAAATTACGAATCCAATAATTCAATAGTTTGACCAAATTTTATGGGAAATCCGACAGAATCTCCCCTACAAATATAGGGTTTCACCACAATAGAAATAATCAACCACAATACACACGAATTTCAGTCACTTGCTTAAGAACGTTGTAAAAAAAATATTTGATCGAACAAAATGCATCTTCCTATAATTTGCCCAACTAATCAACCATGCATCAATTATAGAGAATATGTAAATCTCCTCTATCTAGCATTTTCATATTAATACTTAATTAAGCATCAATTCAATCTTCTCTAATACGGCCTATATATAGTCATCTAATTAATATTTGCACCCTAGCTAGGTTATACTATAATAATATAACCTTTTAAAAATAAAAGCCTCAAAAACACTTAATCCCCATTTAGTTTCTAACCAAATTTCACCATAACTTCGTGGATATATTTGTATGCATGCCCAAACGCATTATATTTCTCGTCTAATCAAACACATTAATCCCAAGTCCATTTGGACACAACCAGCAAGTACAAATCAGCACACACATTTATCTCCAAAATAACCCGTTTCCAATTGATCAAATCCTAATTTAAAAAAAAATCAGAAACAATTAAATCATGTTAATTGAACACAAATATTTGCATCATTCCCTCAAACCCCCATACTTTCAGACAAAACAAGTATGTTCCTGTTAGTTAGCCAGGTTGCAAATTAAAAATTACAGAGGAAACCAATAGAGCATGTATGTTCCTGATCGACAGTTAGATTTGCAAAATTACCTCCAGCAGAATGAAGAAAGGCGATAGAGCGTACGTGGATGTTCATTTCGCCAGTTCGGGTTGTAAAATTACTAGACAAGCGTGTATGTTCCTGTTCGCAGGTTGCAATTAAAATTATACACAGAGGGGGTCTCGATCAAGAAACAACAAATAAAGCTAGCTAGGGATCATTTAAACAAATTAAACAGAGGGAAACAACTCATTCCCGATCGATTACAAGTGATATCGAAATAATCTGACGAAAGAGTTGCAAAATTACCGAAGAGTGAAGAGAGACGACAGACATGCATGTTCCTTCACCAGTTTAATTGGGTTGCAATTTGTGAAGAAGAGCAGCAGAAGAGAGGCGCGGGCGACGACGGCAGTGGCGGCGATGGCAGTAGGACGGTGTCGATCGAGAGAGAGCGAGTATCTACAGAGAGCGCGGGAGAGATTAAATTTTCCGGACGAAAATTGAGAATTAATTAAAGTAACATAAAGAACGCTTCACTTAAGAAGCGTTCTTTATGCTGAGCGTAATGTAACATAAAGAACGCTTCTTAAGTGAAGCGTTCTTTATGCTGAGCGTTCATAAATATAAAAAACGCTTCCTCGGTGAAGCGTTTTTCGGTCTTTTGCGCGATACAATAAAAAATGCTTCTTAAGTGAAGCGTTTTTTAAAAATGTCCGGCCTTAAAGTAAAACAACGCCTTATTTTATAATCATTCTTTAATATGATAAAAAACGATTTACAATATAAACATTTTTAAAAGGGAGTTGTTTATTCTTTTTTTCCAGCCGTGTCTCAACTACATCTCATTTATATTAATACATTAAACAAAATTAACTCAACTAAATCACTTTGTTATCCTAGTTTAGCTCTTAAAAAGCGTTTATTTATTATTTATATGTTTTTTAAGAATTTGATTTTTACTAAAATAAATAATAAATACGTTTTTCCAAAAATAATATAATAAATATGTTTTTCCAAAAAAATAAAATAATAGATAAATAAATAATAATTAAGTCTTGAAATAAAAATATAAATAATATGAGTACTAACTATTTTACGGGTAAAGTGAAAAAAAAATAGCGGAAGATTTTACGGGTAAATAAAACGAAATAGTGGGAGGGGTTAATAAAAAAATAGTGGGACGAGGGTGAAAGTTAAGAAACTTCCTCTTATTGTAGGGATGAACAAATGAATATAGTTGCTTAGGCAATAAAAAGATATTTTATGGAGACATCGCATCTGGGAATCCATTAAGAACCTCACAACCATTGTGGATATAATTGGGTCCGTTTTCTGTTAAATGTAGGTGTCAGAATAAAGTAGAGAATAAATTGTGGACCGGCATTGAAATTAATGGCAGCTGTTAAATTAGCTTTGGATGTATCGTTTGAATAAAGTTGAGGAGAATTGGTGGGACCAACACTGAAATTAAAAAAACAAAGCGTCTACTATCAACAAGAAGTACGATCGAGCCTGCTTTTGGTCGCTGACAAGACATTTGTTATTATGTGACAGTATTTGTTTTCATGTTTAGTTCTTTTAAATTATATAAATAAATCATTTTTAAATTCTCCGTAATTTAAAAAAATATTTTATCAATTTGGGATTTTAAAAAAATGTTCTACGTTCAGATAAGGGATACCAATAGTTTAACGTTTTGAGCTTTCTGAACTTTTTGTTTAGAAAATTTTCCTCAATGTTCTTGATTTTTTATGCTCAAGTTTAAGATATTCAAGTATGTTCATGTTTAAAAATATGAAACTAGTTGTTCAATTTTTTGGAGCATATGTTTAACTATTGTTTTGTTTATAAATTGTTGACGAATTTAACACTAGTTGTTCATTAGATATCTTCTAATAAAACAATGTCAGTATAATATACAATTTTTATTGGTTTACATTTTTAAAAAACATTAAGTTCGAGTTCATTTAAGTAATAATTATTGTTCAACTTCTAAAAACTTTCATATTGTTTCTAAATTTGTCAAGCTTCAAATTCAAGACTAGTTGTTCATGGGTAATTATATTATAAAAGAACATACAATTTACCGATTTTTAAGTGGATTGTCGTTCATGTTTGGAAATATAAAATTAGGTGTCCAACTTTTTTGATCATATATTCTACTGTTGTTGATAATTTGTTCACAAATTTGATACTAGTTATTTATCAGAAATTTTAAAATAAAACAATGTCAATATAATATACAATTTTTCTTGATTTGTCATTTTTAAACATCATGTTGGTTTCATATAAACAATATTCGTTGTTCGACTTTTTAAACATTTTGTTCAAAATTTATTTCATATTGTTCCTAAAGTTTATTAAGGTTCAAATTTGAAACAAGTTGTTCATGGAATATTATATAATAAAAGAATTTTAATAAAATTTGTCATTTTTAAATTGGATTACCATTTTTAATATTGTCATGTTAGCTTTCAGAAACGCGGTACTAGTTAGTTCAACTTTGGAAGCACTTTGTTCATAATTTACTTCATACTATGTCTTTTTTTAAGTTCTTGTTCATGTTAGAAATTTAAAATTACTTGTTCATTTTCTAGGACCATATGTTCAACTATTGTTTATAAGTTATTCACAAATTTGATACTAGTTATTCATCATAAATTTCATAATAAACAATGTCAATATAACATACCATTTTATTGGTTCGTCATTTTCTTAACATCAAGTTCGTGTTCAGATAAACAATATTCGTTGTTCTAGTTAGTTTGGAAGACCGCGGGCAAAAGGGGGTTAGATAGGCCGAAAGGGGAAGGGGCAAAGGGGAGAGGGCGCAGGAAAAGGGGAGAAGAAAAGAGGGGGAAGACAATGGACAAGGGGAAGGGAAAGAAAGAGGAAAGAGGAAGAGAGGAGAAAGGCGAGCGGAAGGGAGGAAGGGCGGGGAAAGGGGGAAAGGGGGATGGAGAGATAGCGGAGGAAGAAGGGAAGGAAAGGAGAAGAAGAGAGAGGAAGGGACAGAAAGGAGAGAGGAGAAAGGAGGAGAGAAAAAAGGGGAAGACAGGAGGAGAGAAAAGATATATAATAATACTTATATAAATTTTATATAAATTTAATGGGATCTTTGAGATATTCTTCTAAAATTAAGATTTTTTTACTTTAACAATTATCAGTAATAATAGATTTATGTAATGAAAATCTGTTGTTTAAATTTTAAAAACAAAAATAAAAAAAGTTTAAAACATGTTTCATCCACATCAACTTTTCCACGTGTATACCTGTAAGAATTACGTATGACGTGTTTCTAGTTATACAATTTTGAAAAAAGTGAAACATAATTCATAGGCGTCAGGACATTGACTTCATCAATTTCCGAATCACACTTTTTATCTCTAGCTTAAGAAGTGAGAATCTTTCCGAATATGGCTTAGGGTCTGGACACTTGAGGTCCCTGATTTTTCTGGATTGAATTTAGTTCTTTAGATCTATGAGGGAGGTAATCTAATGGTTAAGATTATGTAGTTATTTTTCCGACATTTTAATTTTTTAAATGATAAAGCAACATCAATTAAAATCCAGCAGACCTATTTTACAGCCTATGACACCTATATTTTAGATTATAATAATTGTTAGACTCTTAGAATTCTATAAACAACTACCAAAATTACCAAAACCAATTTTTTTACCTTCATTCATTTTGTTGCCGATCATCTCTTCCCCATTCTCTCTCAATTTTTTTTGAAAGCAATCATTCCCTCTCAAATTCATTCACCAACATACACATAATTCAATTACCTCAAATCCATTAACTACTCATCCTTCAACTTCTACGATATTTGCATTATCGCCTTCACTAATCATTGACGTCGTAGAAGGGAAACCACCGCTTTCAAAATCTGTTCGACAACGTCAAACAACCAGGTATTTAATCTTTATTTACTAAGCTCTCTCTCATCTTGTCCGATCTTGCTCTTCCATTCATTCTCTCTACACTTTCTGATTTTTCTCTCTCACCATTTTTTGCTCTTTCAAGGTTTTCTTCATTCTCACTTATTTTGCTCTCTCATCCATTCTCTCTACTCATTCGCTGGTAACTATGTCCAGTTTTCTTCACCAATAAAAACAATGGAGTTGGAACAGCACATTGGTAAAACCAAATCAAAGAGAAAAACAACGGTGAGTTTGTTCTCATACTAAAATGAGCATATTTTTGTTTTGATAAAGTATTCCACTTTTTTAAAGTTAAGTATTCGATATTTTTTATAAATTAAGTGTTTGACTTCTTAGATATTAAGGATAGAAACCGACAAAAATAAAGTATTCGACGGTATGTATACTAAGTACATGAAGCAATATAAATAAAGTATTCGAGTGTTTATATACGAATCTATATATATAATGTATTCGACTGTTTTTTTAAAAAATAAGTATTTGACTGTTTTGGTATCAATTAAGTATACGACTGTTTAGACATTAAGTATAAAATCTATGTAATAAAGTATTCGACTGTGTAGATACTAAGTATTCAAATATATAGAAATAAATTATTCGACTGTTTAGATACTAAGTATGCAAATCTACAGAAATAAAGTATTCGGCTGTTTAGATACTAAGTATGCAAATATATAAAAATAAAGTATTTGACTGCTTAAATACTAAGTATAAATAAAGTATACGAATGTGATAGTGTTAAGTATAAGAATATTTACAAATTAAGTATACGAATGTGATAGTGTTAAGTATACGAATTCTCACAAATTAAGTATACGAATATTACATGTATTTGATTGACTATATATATATATGTTACTAATTAGAATGCTTTTTTATATATTATTGTTTTTTGTAACAGTTGGCACAAGAAAATGACCCGAAGTCGTTTATGTCAGCTTATCAAGGTTCAACTGCTCGTCTCATCGACTTAATCCAGGGACTGAAGAGTGATCCTATGATATTGCTTAAGAAACAAGCTCTAGAAAAGGATGGGTTTGGTGGTCCTGCGAGAAACCATTACAAATTAAGTATACGAAAATAGTGTTTGATTGTAGTTAAAAAGGCTGGGTTTGAATAGTGGTATAGAAGTATATAGATATAAAGTGTTCAAATGTAGTTATATAAAGTGTATGAATGTTGGTTCATATAGTATACGAATATTCATATTTGAAGTATATGAATATTGCTATAGAAGTATATAATTGTATACTTAAGTTTCTTTTAACAAAAACTAAGGTATTAGCATTATTGTATAATAAGTATGATTGTTACAAAAAAATAGTGTTTGACTGATTAGATCATTAGCATACAAATTTGTGATAGTGGTAAGTATACAAAATGTTTACAAAAGTAAGTATATGAATGTAATAGTGTGAAGTATACGAATGTAATAGTGTGAAGTATACTAATGTAATAGTGGGAAGTATACAAATGTTTACAAATTAAGTATACAGATGTGATAGTGTTAAGTATATGAATGTTTACAAATTAAGTATACCAATATGTTGAAGCACTGACGTCTTCTATGTTCCTATAACAATATGTTTAAACATTCGTACATTTAACTTATAAATATAGTTATAGTAAAAGTATTGGTATACTTAATTTGTAAATATATGTATACTTAACACTTTCACATTCGTATCTTTACGATATCCTTATTCATATACTTATGTACACTATTTATACAATAGGTTACTTTAAGTATATGTCCTTTACTCGAATACTTAACATATAGTCAGTCGTTTACTTAAGTAATCCATACAATGTAGATATGATACCAGGAATCAGGAAAAATACTATATTCATGCGTAAATGGTGGTGAAGTGGAACGAGGAAGAAGAAACTAACTAGTATTAAGTAATTCTGGTATGCTATGTGAGAAACATATATATATAATGTTTATTATTGTTTTGACTATTCATCTATCAATTCCTCAGTTTAGTTTTATGTCCAGTGGTAAAAGAAGAAATACCGACTCTATTGTTATACGTATATTATAAGAAGCCTTACTCGAATACTAGTCTGTGTTAAATTCATTTACTGGATATTACTTTTCGTTTCAAATACTAAGTGAGTTCTATTTAAATTACCATGTACACTTATAATCATATAACAGATATGAGAAGTATTAAACTACCCCATAATTATTACTCTATAATATTGAAAAACGTGAAAAGATGTAAATATATTAAAAAATTTATAACAAAAATACATTTTTAGTTTTTCAAAACACACATACTCAAATACTAAATCAGTAGTATATCAAATACTTATAACAATATATTCCAAAACTAACGCCTTCTATGCTCATATACCAGATATCACTTGACTATTAAGCTACCACATCATTATTACTTCTACGATATTGGAAAATGTGAAAAAATTAAAATATAACAAATTTTTTATGTCAGAAGTGCTTTTTTAGTTTTTCAAAACATACACTAAAATACTAAATTAGTACTAGTTCAAGTACTCATAACAATACCTTTAAACACTAACATGTTCTACACTCATATACCAGATATCGGGTGACTGTTAAGCTACCACATAATGATTTCTTCTGCGATATTGGAAAACGTGAAAAATTTTAATATAATAATTTTTTAATGTCATAAACAACTTTTTAGTTTCCCAAAACGTATACACTGAAATACTAAATCATTAATATATCAATTACAAATAATAATATGTTGAATTACTACCTTCTTTTACAATCATATACCAAATATCCGTGACTATTAAACTACCCTATAATTATTACTTCTATACTATTGAAAAACGTGAAGAGATTTAAATATAGTTAAAAATTTATGACAGAAATACCTTTTTGGCTTTTCAATACACCAATCATCACCAAATAATTAAAACAACTAATCATTTATATAATAAAAAAATGCATTCCACCAATGAGAATACATCCAGAAAAATCTGGATTGCTTGTGAGACCAGGTCTCAAGCCAAGCCCAATCTTTCCGTTCCTTTTTTTCCTAAGTTACACACTCTTCCTTCTTTTTGTATAGATTGTGTACATATCTTCACAATGAAATATTTATATGCATTTACTTTTTAGTTATCAAATTTTTAATAATTGATTTCATGTCATAAATAAGAGAAGAAAGTACGAAGAGATATACTCCCTCCTATTCAATATCTATCGCTTTAAAGATGATTCTGAACAAATTCATTTGAACTATCAAAATAAGAACTTTATGTATGAGTAAAGCTCCAAAATGGAATCTACCTGATAAGAGATCAAAGTGCCTTTCCATGGAGATGGAAAATTCGTCCACCGGGTTTTATCAATTTGTAAATTCTTCATCGGTTAGTTAAAAGAATGAAATTGACTGATATTATGACAATACTACGTAGCATAGATATTATTATGGGAGAAGTTGATCGTTGAAACAAGAAATGAAACAACATAAGTACAAGCTATTAATTATTATTTTTTGAAATTAATATGTGCAAAAGAAGTCTATGATACCATATGGATTTGTCTACCTTTTTTATTCTTGTATTAGGAATCATAATAATGTGTACTAGTAATTGTTTGGTTAGAAAGAAAAATATCCGCAAGTATACAACAGCGTATCAGACCAGAATATGCGAGTTCCTACGTATTCTTCAAGCTCTAGCCGATGAAATAAAAGTATTTTTCAAAGAGAACCTTCTTCCATCATGAGGAGATGAGAGTTTGTTCAGCAGCTGCTCTTCCATAGCAGTTATATCGATTCCATTAAGTTATTCAATAATTCCTTTTGGTTATCGGCTTATTCTCGTTGATCTTAGTATTGGTGTTTTGTATGGATCGCAATTTCAAGTATTGCTCCTATTGGACTTAATAACTATAGTCTCATATCTATTATTTATAGGACATTCATTTTTACAACATTCTTTCTTAATGCCTATAATTTATTGTCTCATTAAAAAGCTTGATTGGAAAAACCTTGTTGGATAAAAACCAAGAGTAAAGTAAAATTGGTGCAGTCATCAATTTTCCCTAATCAAGACTTCACTTCAATTCTTTCAATCTACATAGTTCAATCTTGCGGATTAACTTTTCAAAAGTCAAAGTGGGGAGTGACT
The DNA here is from genome assembly GCA_023374045.1 of Limonium bicolor. Taxonomy (NCBI): domain Eukaryota; kingdom Viridiplantae; phylum Streptophyta; class Magnoliopsida; order Caryophyllales; family Plumbaginaceae; genus Limonium; species Limonium bicolor. Next base: position 101,109,916 of record CM041782.1, read on the forward strand.
TAATGAATAAATCTGCTAAATTTTTGCTCTAGTGAATTTGCTATATATCAATGTATTTGTCCTTATAAAGCTCATGGGTAAACAAAACTAGTGTGTGATGTGCTTCATTCTATCTGTTTTGCTATATTCATACCTCATTCCGGCAATACGAACAACATTGTCTTCATACAATATTGTCGTATTTTTCTCTTCAAGAGATAAGTCACATGTACTTGAAAAAACTGGAAAACTTGTGCTTCTAGCAGCCTGTTGTGCAGGAAAAGATGGTCCAATTCACTATTTCTCCCCTCTCTTTGAAGAGCATTGATGTTGCATTCAATTCTAAGAAGAGATTGCAAAAAACTCATCCATACTCTTCTTCAACTCGCTTCTATTTGTACTTGTTTTAAAGCCCACTTTATTATTTCAACAAATAAAACTTTGTCCAAACAAAATTGGGTTAAAAGGTGGTTTAGGATTTAACTCTTGGCTTGTTCTTATTTTATCTTTGTTTCATTGACTTTGACATGGTAAAGGCTATTTTCCCCTCCTTGTTATTGATGTCCTTACCTATTAAATTCCTCCTTAGTCCTTATACCTTTATAGATAGAGACAAAAGCTAGCTTAGCTTGTCATCTACTTGCATATCCATATACCAATAATTTAGTACTCTCATTTTTGTTCGTCTTAGGCATTTTTTTCTCCTTAATTTTTGGATGTGCAAAGCATGCTTGAAGGAAATCCTTAATGTTAAAGAAAACATAGCCGATCCTTTTAGTACATGCAATGTGAGGGAATCACTTGTAAAATCCTTATAAGTTTGTTAGTTCCAGCCTTCCAGGTCTCTTTCTCTCCCCCATGAAACCAATTGACTAGGCTAAGCGACATAGTTAAATTCACTGCTACAGTACTTCTTTACTATCATAATATAGTTTTATGACTCTCTTGAAAGGTAGATATATGAGCATGTATTCAAGGTTTGTTTTATGTGTTTAATCAATGTTTATCTTGCTCATAGGAGCATGAGACGCAAATAGATGTCATGGCCAAGTATTAAGGCTCTGGGAGTATGTCAAGGACAACGAGATCTGCTGGAAAGATTTCAGTGCAAATAAGAAGATTTTAAAGCCGACCGACCCACAAGACCACCCAAATGGGTCGGCTGGTTTGTCAATTTTAGTTCAACTTCGAACTGACCCACGAAACTGCCTTCGTGGGCCGGTCGAAATATCAATTTCTATTTGACTTTGGACCGACCCATAGGATCACCTCAGTGGGTCTGGTCGGGCTTAAGTTCCGCACATGGTTTCTTCTTCCAATTGCCGACCGCCACAGTGGGTCGGTTAGACGAAGATATGCTCATACTTTGTGCTTTAAAAGTCAAGTCTTAGATTTCTCTTTCAACAAATTTGAAGGGTCGATATAAGACAAAAATAAAGAGAGAAGAAGAGCATTTTGGAGCTATAAGGAGTAGTGGAGAAACTTCATGTGTGAAATACAAATGGATATATCTTGTAAACTAATGGGTAGTGAACCCAGTCAAAGTAGTACATCAAGCGTCGTATTCACAAAGACTTTGCAACTATATAGCTTTTTAACAGTGTAGTAATGTACATAAAAATTGTTGGTCACTCATACTCCCTGACACGTCCCCGACAGGTAGTTGATGTGTCGTGCAGTGGTTTACTAGGGATAACTATGAGATAGAAGACCATAAGTAATTTAAACTAGAAATCTCTTTTGATTGAGAATTACACCCTAACAAGTCACTCAATCCCCCTCTCGACTCTTGCCCAACCTATGGAATTGGGACAGTTTAGGACTTTACCAAGCCCTTCTATACAGACCAAACCCTTTCGGCCTACAATCTCCCAGTAGTCCACCGACTACTCCCCGACTGTTCTAGCAACCCCTTGCTAACTCAACACTCAAGAGTTTAGTTACTTCACTCGCTCACACTGGAGTCAGAAGCCTCTTTCCTCTCTTTCTTTCAGGGGGAGAGTAGAAGGTGGGTGTTGGTTCTTGATTTGTCAATATTCCATCCCAAGGAGAAGGCCAACCGATAGATACTGGGTTGATCGCCTCTTTGTTTCTCTTGTCAAGTTTGTGGTTCAGGATGTTCGATTTACGTTTGTGTTGTATTTCACTCCGGGAAGTTTGAGGATTCTGTTGAATCTTTGGGAATATTTGAGAATGGAAGGAAGATACGCTTGCATGTAAATGAGGTATTGCGAATTCTTAATTTCGAGTTGTACTTGGCTGGACTTCAGCATGACAAATGTCGATTTTGGTCATTTTGATCCCAACAAAGGCTATCAGTTCCATGAGGGGCATGTTGTTGAGTATAAATGAACTATTCCACAAACTGAATTGGAAGATATGAGATAAGGGTGGGAAGGTTTGGTCTAGTGTGAAAAATTACAACAAGGCTATTCAACTCTGTGGTGGTCACCTTCCAGATTTCATACCAACGATTGACACACCTCGAACAGTGAAATTCGGGTATTAACCCTATATGTTCTTTGTGGAGGCACTCATGTTGCTAATATACCAGACATACAAAGCGCCAAGTTATCTCAAATTCGAGTAAAGGTAGGAATACTGAAGGTTTTCTACAATACGGTTAAGGGAATATGGATTGTTGATTATAAAGATTTTAATTATTATGGAAAGTGTTCAACATTCAGTAGTCGACCTTGATGAGATTAAGTGGAATTTTATGCAAAGGGAACATAATTTAGAGCTCATATGTTAGCTAATCTCGATAGAGATGGAAAGGATTTAGTCTCTTGGACATTTGATATTTCAGCTTGTATCCTTTGTCTTTGTGATGCTTAATGGAAATTCCGTGGTTTAAAAAAATGACCTAGTGCACTTACTAGAACATTACAACAAATAAAAACGATGATCACAGTCGAACACTAAACTAAATATAGTAATAGTTAATATGACTAATAGAGAATGTATGGTTTTTTTCTCCTTCAATCCCAAAAACGTTATGGCTATGTTCATCTCAATTTTTGTGGTTGTTTTGTTTCAAATGTTTTATGTGTAACAATATGTTATTAGAAAAAACACATGATCTTTCTACGAATATTGTTAAATGTCGTCTTATTTATTATTTAGATATGTGTTTTGATTTCAAAATTTAATATATAAGATAAAATAATTTTAAAATTTTAAATTTTGTAAATGATTCCATCAAAATAATAAATTATATATTATCAAATTTAATTTTATAAAATTATTCTATCTTATATACTCCCTCCGTTCAACAATAACTGTCATTTTAGAAACTTGCACACTTATTAAGAAAAGTAGGACAATGACGCATGTGCCCCTACTTTTTACTTTTCCAGTTAGATAATAATTACTTTTATATTGAATAGTAGGGGTAAAAGTGGAAAGAAGTGTGTCAAAAAACTAGAATGACAGATATTTTTGAACAAGAATCACATCCTAAAACGACAGATATTAATGAACGGAGGGAGTATTTAATAGTATTAAAATAGAAAAACCTACATACTCCCTCCGTCCTGAATTGACCGTCCTGTTTGCTTTATGGCACGTTTTTCCACTTCAATATTAAGCATATAAGATAAAATAATTTTATAAAACTAAATTTTGTAACATATAGTTTATCATGTAAGGAATCATATGTAAAACTTAAATTTTCAAAATTAATTTATCTTATATGTTAAAAATTGAAGTCAAACGACATGTCCAAATAGTAAACAGGACGGTCAATTCAGGACGGGGGAGTAAAAGACACGGGACGACCAGGTCAAAGTCAAACCCGCCACTCTTGACTGTATCTACTGTATTGAAGCCGGATAGTGTAAAATTATCTCGATCACCCTCGTCGTTTGCTTCTCATTTCTCTCCGGTTTCCATTTTCTATCCGTCGTCGACCTGTCCCCTTATCATTCGTAGCTCATCGACCCAAACCACACGCATGGAAAAAAGGAATTAAACAAATAATTTTGTTGCGTTAATAATATTCCCCACTCACTTATTCTTTTTGACTTTTGTGGCCCTTTACTTCCATTTTCCACGACTCCCAATCTCACCTTCCCCTTCTTCTTCTACATTTCCCTTTCTCCACAGTCCAAATTGGTGTGCTTTTCTCAGGGCTAACCCTAGGAGCAGACGAAGGTGGTTCTCTAGTGTAGAAGATAGGAGGTCCAACTTTCAAATCAGAGAGAAGAGTTCGCTAGAGAAAGAGATGAGTGGGTCCATTGGCAGCGCTTCTATGGGTCTACTGTGGGTTGCTGGGTTGTTCCTCTCTGGTCTTAGCTTGGTTTCCGGGAATATGGAGGGAGACGCCCTCTACGCGCTGCGAAGGAGCTTGTCGGATCCGGATCGTGTACTCGAGAGCTGGGATCCCAATCTGGTTACCCCCTGCACCTGGTTTCACATCACTTGCAATCAAGACGGCCATGTTACGAGAGTGTAATTTCCTTTTCTTCTGATGTTTCGACTCTTTCCATTTTCGAACCTTCTGATTTTTCAAGGTTTGAGAACTTGATTAGGTTTTTTGGTGGGCTTGAAATGGTATAGCTTGCTAGCTGTGCGTTGTTCTTGATTCAGAGGCTGCTGATGAATTCTAATTGAACTTGATTCCTGCTCAACTGGCTATTCACGCCGTAGTTTTTATTTCTGTGGATGAGAATGGAAATCAATTGAACTTGCACCCTTCACTTTACTGAGCAAAGGGGTGCAGACAAAGTGAGGAATTATTGTCTTCTTGATATTAACGTTAGCAATGGTCATCTCTATTTTAATACAATTGTTGAACTATGAGTCTGTTTTTGTGCTAATATCCAAATCTGCTGAAAGTTGGCTTAACAACCATTGTGTTGGACACAAATTCATCGATTTAGCAATATACAAGACTATACCTATTAAATTTTTAAAAAATTATCAAAAAAGATACCTATTTAATTTTTTTTTTTCATTGATCCCCCTCTACCAGTCGTGATAAGTTAGATGTTGAATCCTTCTAAAGATTTGCAAGTGCTGTATAAGCCTATTTAATTTGCATATCTATTCTTTCTCTGCAACTCCTGTTTTTCAATGCAAGTGTCCATTTAAAGGGGTGTCTGGAACTCATATGGAGGGAGAGAAAGGTGAGAGAGAATAAAAAAAAAACTGTAAGAGTAAGCTATTCTCCAAAAGTGAATGGTACTTGACTAGGAATGTCGGTTCCATACGGGCCTTATGTCAAAACCAAACGAAAACCTGTTACATTAGTGGTTCCCTGCCAGGCAGGATACAGCTGTTGAGGCTAAGCAGGCAAGCAGTCACACCATCAATAAGAACAAATTTGTTCTTGAAGAACTCCATTTTTTTAGTAGCCTAGAGTTGACCTACCAAAGTACTGTGTTTGGTTATGATTGAACTGAATCAATTTTATTTTTCTTCCTTTTCAGTCAAGCTTGCATATATCCTATATGATTGATTGACGTTATTTTGCAGTGACCTTGGCAACTCCAACCTTTCTGGTCATTTAGTGTCTGATCTTGGGAAGCTTGAACATCTCCAGTATCTGTGAGTGGTTCACCATGCCCCTCTTTTTTTCAGTCTAATGTGATTGTTTGCTCTAGCCTTTTCCTTGTCTTTTTTTACATTTGTTTCTTGTGGTGAATCTCTGTTGAACGGGTATTTCACCCCCTTTTTAAAATAGCTTGATCACTTTTGAGAATTTAGCTTTCAATTTGGTACTATGGAATTTTCTGACTCAGGGAGCTCTACAAGAACAATTTACAAGGAACTATTCCTTCTGAGCTTGGAAACCTGAAGAACTTGATCAGCTTGGATTTGTACAACAACAACATCTCTGGAACCATTCCGTCTGAATTAGGAAAGCTAAAGTCCCTTGTGTTCCTGTGAGTTTCTATTATTTATGTGATATACCTTGCCCACCGGTGAATACTCTTCTCCTAGATCAGTATTGTAGAAGTATGAATTTGAAAGGTATGAATATTCATCCAGTTGGTAGTTGTTAGTAGGAAAGTGCTGACTCATTTTTAATTTGCTAGGCGAATCAACAATAACAAGCTAACTGGGAGTATTCCACGGGAACTTGTTAAACTCAGCAACCTGAAAGTCGTGTAAGCTAATCTGGACTTGTGATATATCTAAGTTTTAATTTGAGTATATTCTTGGGATGATTTAACTCTGTTTTTCCATTTTATTTTGTCTTTTCCAGAGACGTTTCAGACAACAATTTATGTGGTACAATTCCTACCAGCGGTCCATTTGAGCACATCCCGTTGGAGAAGTAAGTGCTGTTTAATGTTATTTGGTTATTCATTAACAAATAATTCTCCACGTCTCAAATATGTTATTCTGAGTTCCATCTCGAGCTCTAGATTTAAAACTGTGGAACTATATGGTTTGTTATGAATGTTTGGTTCTGTGTCACTATTCTTCATCTTTGACTTTCCCTCGTTGGAATTCCTCATCATTGAACTTTGATAGTCAGTTACTGTGGGCTGTTGTAAGTTCAATCATTGCGGTCATTTGATTTGAAGCAAGCGGAATCTGTGGTTGTTTAATCACCACTCAATGTTGAAACTAGGTGCTTATTATCAAGTGCTTTCACTAGAACTGAAAAACAAATAGTAGTTTCCGAACTTGCTTAATGCAAGTCCACCTCTAGGCCATATGATTATTTGTCTGCATTTTATGTGATTGAGGCGTATGTTTGGGACCTCATTTTTTGGGTGACAACTAAGGTAACTCATCAAAAGCTCATGAGTACCAAAACCCGTGTGGGTCCTAATTAGTGGTATTGTTTTTTTACAGCTTTGACAACAATCCTAAGCTGGAAGGTCCACAGTTGCTCGGCCTTGCTAGCTATGACACCAGCTGTGACTAAAAATGTCATCTTTGGCGGTGTAGACATGCAGTTGCTGAATTGGTCTTGTGAGTCATATAATGTAATTAATGCAGTGCTCCATAGTTTCTCAAGAATCTTTAAAGGGGCGTTTGCTGTAATAGATGTGTGTTATTTTGCATATAGTAACACTCTCTGAGTATGTTAACTGAAGAATGCCACCATTAAATGCTATATTTCTGTTTGCAATTAAAAATCTATGTATCGTCTTTCATAGGCTTTTAAGCGAGAATAGAAGCCCATATTTCTTCCGCAAAATGAGACTGATCAGTTCATCAAGGAACTAAGGACAAACAAATTTTTAATAACTGTTACTTTTTGACACGCTTTTCCACTTTAATATTAAACATATGAGATAAAATAACTTTTAAAAATTAATTTATATAATATATAGTTTTTCACATGAGTATTCCATTGTAAAACATAGATTTATAAAAGTATATTATCTTACCAGTTAAATATTGAAGTCAAATGACACATCCAAATAGTAAATTAGGCACTTTGACTGGGACGGAGATAGTATGATTATTACTCCCTCCGTCATTGTTTGACCTCCTGGTTTACTATTTAGAATACGTTTGAATTCAGTATTTAACATGTAAGATGATATAATTTTATAAATCTAAGTTTTGCAATGAAATCCTTATGTCAAAAACTATATGTTATAGAAATTAGTTTTATAAAATTATTTAATCTTATATGTTTAATATTGAAGTGAAAAAATGTGCAAAAAGTAAACAGAAAGGTCAAAGTGGGACGGAGGTAGTATTACTCTCTTAACTAAGAAACTCTTTTACATTCTCTTTTATCTACCTCATATTTTTTTTTCTTTTTAATTGTGAAGAGTGGAATTGACTCCATTGTGGATTCACATCATTAACAAATAATCTTTTATTATTCTCTTACAGTCTCTCCTTTGTTCGGGGTTCTAAAAAGAGAGTTTCATAGTTAAGAATATCTTTTACATTTTCTTTACTCTATCTCATCATTTTTTTAACAATCCTTCTTAGTTATAAGTATATGTAGTTATTTTTATCTACATTTGTAATGACAGTTTCAGTTTGTATACAGTAAAAATACATGTTTCGCAAGCTTATCATACAATTTAAGAAATTAGTATGTACATCTAGTATACTTTCAACAATATCAAAATTTAATGTATACATTATAATTTTTATATACTAACAATACAGTTCTTATAGAGCAAAAATATATGTATATAGCTATCTATAGCTAATGCCCTAAGGAAGCTAAGCATAACGTAAATAAGTATGATGTAATTGATCTCTTCCTTTTTTCAAAGGAAACGGAGATCTTCATTGAATTATGGCGGAATCGGATAAGGGGAAGGATTGCTAATTTGTTTGGGATTAAGTACTGCATCATACCTTGATCGGTATTAGGGAGCAGCACCCATATGTGTTGGAAGGCTGAAGTCAGCAGGGTGGATAATGGGGGATTATAGGTGAAGTATTGATTAAACCGGAAGAGTTTATACAATGAACTAAGAGAGGGAGGTAAATAGTTCAATGCAGCTTGGGTTTGGAGACTGATGGATTTTTAAGACTCCCTCGGGTGTTCTATGACCGGGAGTATGTACTCCTAGCTGGCGATCCCTACGCTTATTAAAGGTTTAAGATGGCGAGTTAAGAGCAGCAATAAGGTGAGGGTTTGGACAGAACTGTGGCTACATAGACCTGATATAATCTCTTGACGCCCATTGGGTAGAGAAGAGTGCGCAATGGGAGAGTTATGGGATGAAGAGGTGACGAACAAAGATGAGATGACTGGTGTGGGCAAGGACAGAGTTAGGAATTGAAGTTTAGGATGAGGGTGGACAAAATTATATATGATTATGGATTGTTTCGTCAAAAAATTTCTTTAAAAGAAATTGAACCCCTATTCCACTGGGTGTGGCACTATCCGAAAGATTGAACATATCTGTTAAGAGTGGCTACCACTTGGCCATCAAAGGCCCAAATGAGGTAGGATGCTCAATTGGTAAAGTATGTCCACTTTTGCATGAAGATTCAAATCCTTTTTATTACTAGTTTAAAAGCTATGGGTAAATGCTTTACCATGTGGCCTCACGTTGGCAAAGAGGGGAGTTGGCAATCCGTTCAAAAGTAAGATATTTGTATCATGTCATCCCCTTAAGGACATAAATGAGTTATTACCCGTGAAATGAATGATCGCGGCCACAGGCAAGGTTCATGTGACGAACCATATATGTGTTTTGTGCTCTTCTTACTAACCACCACTCTCTATCATGACAAACTAACTCAACTCAACCCAAATGTGTCCTTGGAACTCCCCAAACGACTTGGATTCGGATCTCATTCACATATGAACTCAATCTTTTTAGCTCGTTTCATTCCGCTTGGCGTCAAATTCCAACGTTGAAATTAGAATACAATATACTAAAACAATCTCACTAATAAGATCTTTCGACACATTCCCGCCTCACTAAAATCGTACCGACACAACCCAACAGAAGAAATCCCAGTAAAAAAATAAGTACGTTTCAATGACTGGATTATTACACTATGACCCCGCTGGACTAATATATCCCCAACTTAATCTTTCAAAAAAAAAAATCCCCAACTTATTCCTCATTTGACAGACTCACAATCATGCCATCTATAATTCTTGCGCCTATTGATGGGTTTTAGGGTATAATATGTGTTGTAGGTTTATAATAACTCTATAGAGGTGAAAGGATGCTTATGAATTATGAATCATGATAATGAGACATAGAGAATAACGTGATTTGATCTTGAATTATTTAGTCCATGGGGGTTGACAAAGGTTTTTAGTAGAATTAGGAGGATACAAGTAAGATGAGAGAGTACAAGTGTGTGCATTTGTAATAAATAAGACATTGATTGCTATTTATAGGGAAAAAACAGGTAGGCCGACTCGCTTTCCTGGCTCACTGCCCATCTTTTGGCCAAGCTGGTGACGTAGGTTGCTTATACATGTCACCCCGAATGGCCTCTGTTAAGGATGAAATTTCCTTTCCTTGATTAGTTCCCCCTTAATCATGGAAAGGACACATCAATTTTAGGGTATTTAATGATACGTTAGAGAGGTGTCCGATGTGATTGACAAGATAGTATGTCAGAGATTACACATGCTAGTTCATGGGTGCTTTTATGGTGCCGGGGTTGAGGTCAATGCGGTGATGAAGTTGGTTGGAGCTTCAACTGGTGTGGTATGACTAGTTGAATCCGGCGGGCTAACAGAGAACTTGGTCTTTCTGGGGTCGAGGTCTTGACTAGGGAGACCCGACCTTTTTTGTGTCGGGAGCTGGCTCCCGGGGTATATGTGGTCGGGAGGGGGGGACATGGTTAGTTTTCTTAAAGACAAGGTTAAGGTGGAATTATTTACACCGTACCAACAATAGATATAAACTTAACGTCAGTGTGTCAGTCAAAATAAACTAACAGGGAAATACATAACAGGGAAACACTACAGAAAAGATTATGGTTTTCTTAATAAATTGCTGAAAGAATCCCGGTTCATTACTTCTTCCTAGTTCTCTAATTTTCTTTCATGTGTGATTTTCTGATTCCTAAGTGAAATCATTGATTGATTTAATCCACATTCCTTCTCCCACTCAATTGATTCTAATTAGCAATTACCAAACCCTAACTCTGGTTGAGAATTTTCTAATTTTCAACAGCATTACAGGTTACCTATAAACGAATCTCGTGTTTAGACTATAGCCGCTATTGTTCCTGTAGTCTATTGTCGCAGTTTCCACTTGTAGGTAAACAAACTGATAAAATCTAGTAAATGGCCAAATCACTAATTAAAACAAAGAAAAGTATTTCACTCTATGAAATCTGGTAAACAGTAGAAAGTAGAATTGTTGAACTAGGGATACACAACGAACCAAAATTTTCAAAAATAGGAACAATATATTGATATTAGAAGATTACAATCTTAAGAGCTTCTAAGCAGGACACAAGTAGACTGAAAGTGGCCATATGAGGTACATCTTGGGGTAAGGACAAAGTGATAGACCAATGGGTTAAAAAACTATAATCATCAACATAGGTCATGACATAATAGCCAAGAGATAAAAACTCACGCCAAGCCCACACAGGGCAGTCCGTTAAGGTCAAACCTATCTCGTAGTATGGTTTCCTATCCAACTGACAAGTGAGATATCCTCCAAGTAGGATTTTGAATAAAATAGTCATCCTTGACAAAGCAAGAAAAAGACCAGGGAACCTCTCTGGAGATGAGAATATAATCATACAAGCCCAAACCGTCCACACCTCATTTTGACCGGTCCCAAGATACCAACCCCAATACCATAACCATTTAAAGTGTTGCATGCCCTTTACTTCATGGAGGACCCATCTCAATATAGTTATCATTCTATTTATGCATGCATAGTCCTTACATGCCACATGTCATTCGAAGTCAGTCAAAGACATCGATCTAGACAAGGGAGTTTGCATCAGACATAAATGCATTGGAAGGGACATGCTGTTGTTGTGCCGACATTGAGACATGGGAGTTTGCATCGGGCATGATTGCATAGAGAAGAACATGCAGTTGTTGAACCGCCCATCTCCACCATGGCAGCCCGAGGACAAATTTGTGGCCTTGTAATGCCACCGCGCTTGAGCTAATTTGAAGCAAACTTCTCGGCGGTTATAGGAGCAGATACAGACGTATTCCTTGTCATGTATCAACCTTCATTTGATGCACCGAGCGTGGTGGATGATCTCACGCATAAGCTGGCGGTGGGTTCTAGAGGGTAATGCCAAAACCATCAACCAAGGCGTGAGAGTTTGTTCTAGGAAAAGTTGCATCGGGAGGGGAGTATAGGTGTCAAGCCGCTCAACTCCATTGTAGCAGTTCAGTAAGGTTTTTATGGCTTTATAGTGCCACTGCACATGAGAACTGACTGAGCAAGTTTTATGGTAATCAAACACCACTCTGACTATGTTGTGAAGAACTTTTCCTTTGATGGCCTGAGCGTGCAAGCTGAGCTTGTGAGAAGATTGACGGTGGGTACGAGAACCTTTATCCCTCTCGGCAAGTGAAGTTTGGAATGATAAATAGTAGCTGATGGTAAGACCAGAGTTGTTGGAGTTGAGAAGAGGGAATACCATGCAAGAGATGGGAAAGGAGCAAATCACGCCGTTGACAGGCGTTTTCTCCCGGATGAGTACGCTCTAAATTTGAATGAGGTTATTGCGTGGAGGCGCACGAGGAAGAGCCGCTCCAATCCCACCTTCACCATAGAAGAACTTTCACCAACAGTCTCGCATGACACCATATTGTCGTTGACTACCACGGAGAGACCAACTTGCTCTCTGGGCACAATTAGATCCTTCATTGCTAACAAACAAAGATACCCAACTAGATAGTAGGAATAATATAACAAGATGACTAATAACTAAAAATTTCATGAGCGCCTTATATCCTGGCATATAGCTCATATTTATTATAGCATAAAAGGACCAAATGACGATGGGCAGAAAGACAAGGATAATGCAATCTAAGAAGGACACCATTGTAAAGAAGGAATTATTTCAGAGGTGACTTGAGTCTAGTAGTGAAGACAAGGAAGAAAACCACTCTATGACATTCAAAGGGCCAAGGCAGGAGAGAGGAGAGAGCACTCCCCTCCCTCCTTTCCCAACCAAACCTTTTGTCACGTGATTAAATGTTCCATAACAACAGTGAGGGAAGACACTGAATTAATAAAGGAATTTCACTAGATGCCTCAAGACTTGAGCGAATTTTACAAAATACTCCTGAGGTTTACAACTTACTACAAAATACATTTGAAGTTTGCAGCTTTCTACAAAATACCTCTCAAGTCGCATTTCCATTACGGGATATATACCCCTCTGTTCGATATATTATATTTTTCTTATTTCTATTTTACCTCTCACATCATATGCCCCTTCAATAACCTCAAGGGTAAATGATCAACATTTTTTTAAATGTACAAGACTTAAACAAAATACAAAAAAAATTAAAGATTATATAAACAATTTTAGCAAATGACTAAAAGTTATAAAAACAGACACACACACAAGAAAACTAACATCATATAAATAAATATGAAAAATGACCAAATAAAAAAAATGAGAAAAGACACATAAATTGTTAAAATGCCACAATTTACAAGTTACAAAATATGACATATGAAATAAAATAATGAAATTTATAATAGTTACATTAAATATAATATTTATACTAATTACATTAAATATAATAAACATTAAAGAATCTTATTAATAATAAACTATATATAAATAATATGAAGAATACCAAAAATAACAATTTCATATAGTTCACAAAAAAATCATTATTTTAAATAATAAGAAAAAATAAGAACCATAAAATATGATATTTTTCTTGTGATTATTAATATTTTATGATATATTTGCTATTAAATTTTATAGTTTATAAAATTATTTATTATATTTAATGTAATTGTTATAATTTTAAGTCACTGCTCCAATAGTTTTTAAATTATGTAAAATTTTTAATATTATGTGCATTTTCTAAAATAAATTAAGTTTTTATCATTTAGTAATTTCCATTTATTTTAAAATTCCATGATCTTAAATATTTTTTTGTGTTTTTTAATTTTTATTCATATTTAAAAAACTATTTTTAAATTTTATATGATTTTTACTTATTTCTTATCTATACCAAGTTATATAATTTATAAAAACTGTTTACCTAATAATGAAAATATGAAAAATATAATATCTTTTAAATACCAATTGAGCATGTTGGATTGGCAATTGGGCACCATAAACGTAAAAAAAAGTGGTGGTTCAATGGCAAGGTCCAATAATGGACCAATAGAAGCTCCAGCCGGTAATCCCTCCACTGCTATGAGCGGGAGGTGTAATGCTGCTCTGTGAAGCCAGCCTGGCACAGTACCCTCCACTCTAGAAGCAACTTGGATAAGCCCTTCGACAAATCCACGAGGCCCAACTCCTGGCTTGGATAGGGCAGGCCAGTCAAATGCAACTGTTTTTAAATTTTATATGATTGTTACTTATTTCTTATCTATATTTTTCCAAGTTATATATTTTTAAAAAACTGTTTACCTTATGTAAAATATAATATCTTTTAAATACCAATTGAGCATGTTGGATTGGCAATTGGGCACCATAAACGTAAAAAAAAGTGGTGGTTCAATGGCAAGGTCCAATAATGGACCAATAGAAGCTCCAGCCGGTAATCCCTCCACTGCTATGAGCGGGAGGTGTAATGCTGCTCTGTGAAACCAGCCTGGCACAGTACCCTCCACTCTAGAAGCAACTTGGATAGGCCCTTCGACAAATCCACGAGGCCCAACTCCTGGCTTGGATAGGGCAGGCCAGTCAAATGCAACTGTTTTTAAATTTTATATGATTGTTACTTATTTCTTATCTATATTTTTCCAAGTTATATATTTTTAAAAAACTGTTTACCTTATGTAAAATATAATATCTTTTAAATACCAATTGAGCATGTTGGATTGGCAATTGGGCACCATAAACGTAAAAAAAAGTGGTGGTTCAATGGCAAGGTCCAATAATGGACCAATAGAAGCTCCAGCCGGTAATCCCTCCACTGCTATGAGCGGGAGGTGTAATACTGCTCTATGAAACCAGCCTGGCACAGTACCCTCCACTCTAGAAGCAACTTGGATAAGCCCTTCGACAAATCCACGAGGCCCAACTCCTGGCTTGGATAGGGCAGGCCAGTCAAATGCAACTGTTTTTAAATTTTATATGATTGTTACTTATTTCTTATCTATATTTTTCCAAGTTATATATTTTTAAAAAACTGTTTACCTTATGTAAATATATATCTTTTAAATACCAATTGAGCATGTTGGATTGGCAATTGGGCACCATAAACGTAAAAAAAAATGGTGGTTCAATGGCAAGGCCCAACAGACAATAATGGAACAATAGAAGCTCCAGCCCGTAATCCTTCCACTGCTATGAGCGGGAGGTGTAATATGCTCTATGAAACCAGCCTGGCACAGTACCCTCCACTCTAGAAGCAACTTGGATAAGCCCTTCGACAAATCCACGAGGCCCAACTCCTGGCTTGGATAGGGCGGGCCGGTCAAATGCAACTAATTGATCCTGTCTGATGAAACCAGACCATGTCCTCACCACTTTAATGCCCTTACTCAAGTTATAAGCTGGCGTTACACAGCTCGGCGAACTAAAGTGGCCCAAATGGTAATATGATGTGATGTGATAGACTTATGGTCATCAATGTGGGAGAACATGGCTCAGATCTCATAGGGTCGTTCTAGTTCAGAAAAGGAGAATTTTTTGGATTTGCTGAAGCTTTTATATGGCCTAATGTCTGGGATTTCTACCGTTGCGTCATGTAGAAGCAAGTCGATATTTGACTGTAGAGCAAGGCTCAGGTCTTTTACATGCAGATAGAAGAAATTATCACTGCTTCATTCATTTTGATGTAATTGTTCATGCGCGGCTTTACATGCGGCTTATGTACAAAATTAATAAAGGAACAGATGATTAGTTATCGTTTTAAAATTCCGTTTTTTTTTTTCTAGATAGGAGAAGTGAGTTGGAAAACAATACAGTACTAAATGGTAATTATAATCAGATATTCCAACTTATAATTAAGTTTCTGCAGCAGCATCGCTCAGATTCATATCCCTGTAGGCTGTAGGTCGACGGACGAGCTAAATATATAAAATAGAGAGAAATTGATGATGAACTAAGAAACGGAACGCAGAGGCTGGTAGTTGTTAAGATTAATGATCAATCCCCTGATAGAAGCAAACCAGCAAGCAAGGAGACGAAGAGACATAGCAGGGAGAGTAACTGGAGGGAGACCCATTGACGTGAGAATCTTGGAATGTTGCAGTTCAAGAAGGTTTTTATGGCATTATAGTGCCACCGTACATGACCGACCGAGTAAGTTTTGCGGCAGTCAAAGACTCTCTGACTATGTCGTGAAGAACTTTTCCTTTGATGGCCTTAGCGTGCAAGCTGAGCTTGTGAGCAGATTGACGGTGGGTACGAGAGCCTTTATCCCTCTCGGCAGGTGGAGTTTGGAATGGTAGATAGTAGCTGATGGTAAGACCAGAGTTGTTGGAGTTGGGAAGGGGGAATACCATGCAAGAGATGGGGAAGGAGCAAATGATGCCATTGACAGGCGTTTTCTTCCGAATGAGTACGCTCTAAATTTGAATGAGGTTATTGCGTGGAGGTGCACGAGGAAGAGCCGCTCCAACCCCACCTTCATCATAGAAGAAATTCCACCAACAGTCTCGCATGGCACCATGTTGTCGTTGACTACCACCGAGAGACCAACTTGTTCTCCGGGTACAATTAGATCCATCATAGCTAACAAACAAAGATACTCAACTAGATAGTAGGAATAATATAACAAGCTGACTAATAACTAAAAAAATTTCGAGCGTCTTATATCCTGGCATATAGCTCATGTTTATTATAGCATAAAAGGACCAAATAAAGATGAACAGAAAGACAAGGATAATGCCATTCGAGAAGGACGCCATTGAAGAGAATGTATTATTTCAGAGGTGACTTGAAGAAAACCACTCTGTGACATTCAAAGGGCCAAGGCAGGAGAGAGCAATTCCCTCCCTCCTTTCCCAACCGAACCTTTTGTCATGTGACATAAAACAATAGAGAGGGAAGACACTGAATTAAAAGAAATTTCACTAGATAGAAAAAAAAGAAATCGCTCTCTCTGCGATTCCTTCTTCCCCTTTTCTCCGTTTTCCGTCTCAGGCGTAACCCTAGGCTCTAATTTCCGCCGTTTCCCCAGTCCCGTTTGTCTTTCCTCCCGCACTAATCAATGGTGGTATAGCGAGAATGGAGTTTTGCTTCCAAGCGGCGCAAACACCCGACGAGAGTAGTAGAGCGAGGAAAAGAAAAGAAGGTCCTCTGATAGGGAAGATGATAAACAGAACGCTATGCTTAGTGAGGCTTGTAAAGATTCGTATCTACAAATTCTTGGTAAAAGAGATTTGGACGAAGATAGTTCCGAGGAAGATTTGATGGAGAGCACAGGTCAAGAGGAAGAAGAGTTCGATCAGGATGAACTCTGTCCTTCAATTCGGTTCCCGCAGGAGGTTTTTAAAGAAATAAAGAAGGATTGGAGGTACGCGTTGATTGTCAAGCTGTTAGGGAAGTCCTTTCCCACTTTCATCATGTACGAGCGTCTGGTCCAGAGATGGCAACTGAAAGGTAATTTCGACTTTGCGGCTATGGGCAATGGTTATTACTCGGTTAGATTCGATACTAAGGCTGATAGGGATCATGTCTTGAATGATGGGCCGTGGATTATCTCTGACCGCTACTTAACTGTCAGAAAATGGGTCAAGAACTTTGATATATCGAAGGAAGCCATTCCTTTTTTAGACATCTGGGCGACTTTCCCGGATCTTGGTCAGGAGTTTCAAAGGGAATCGTGTCTTAGGATTATAGGAGATAAGATTGGGCAAACCAGAAAGATTTCGATTAATAAATCCCAAGTGGGAACTCTTTTCGGGAAGGTTTGTGTATCGGTCGACATGTCCAAACCCTTGCTAGGAAAGTTTAGGGTTGGAAAACAGATTCACCTGATTGCGTATGAAGGGGTTCATGCTCTGTGTTTCAATTGTGGTAGGTTTGGTCATTTTAAAGATCTTTGTCCCAAGGTTTTGGATGACGAAGCTCCAGTGAATGAAGGCGGCCTCCAGATTGGTCCTAATCGCAGACCGGTTGAGCAGCCCCTAGAGTCGGACAACTTTGGGCCATGGATGCAAGTCTCTAGGAAGAAGAAAGCTGGAGGGAATCCTAAGGCAAAGAAACAAGCTCCTGAAAAAGGGAAGAGGCCAGTGGTAGGTCCAGTCAAGGAAAAGAAAGATGTCCCTCAAAGGGACCATAACCCATTTCGAGTTTTATCTCAATCTGGTCAAGAAGGAAGTGTCTCGATGGTCAAGGACTCTTTTGAAGGCAGTGAGCAAGTTGTCAAGAGTAGAGGTGGGCCAGGTGAGTCTCAGAAATTACGTCTTCCTAAGCAGAAGCCCCAGTTGGAGCATAGACAGAACCAGCTTGAAGCTTCTAACATGGATGTGAAGGAGAATCCTGCTGATGAGAATGTCTCTTTGCCTGAAGAGTCTTCTCCTCAAACAGTGGGTGCTACTCTAGCCCCACCAGGTGATATTGCTCCTTTACCTTTAACTTTTTTTATGATGTTTAAGCTTCTGTCTTGGAATGTTAGGGGGGCAGCTAAAGAGAGCTTCCTCCCTTGTGTGAAAAGTTTGATTAACCTGAATAAACCTGATGTGGTGTTTTTGTGTGAACCTAGAATTTCGGGGCATAAAGCCACTTCGGTTGCTAGGAGAGTTGGTTTTGATAATATGTTTATTATTGATGCTGTTGGATTCAGTGGAGGTCTTTGGCTTTTTTGGGACAATAAGGTTAAGATTGAGATCATTTCCTCTGGGGAACAGTTTATTCACTCTATTATCTCAGTTAATAACATCTCATTCTTGTCAACTTTTGTTTATGCAAAACCTGGTGTTGATTGCCGAATTAGCCTCTGGAATCAACTGTCATCCCTTAAGGATCCCTCTGACCTTCCATGGATGATCTCTGGGGACTTCAACTCTATAGTGTCTCTGGAGGAGAAAAAAGGTGGGGTTAGAATCCTTAATAGGGGTAGTAAAGCCTTTGTAGATTGGATTCATTCTAACTCTCTTATTTCCCTCCCAGCTAAGGGCTCTTTGTTCACCTGGTCCAATGGTTCTGTTTTTGAAAGGCTAGACAGAACTCTTGTTTCTGCACACTGTATAGATTTATTTCCCTTTTCCCACTGCCTGAACCTTCCTAGGGTTGGTTCTGATCACTCTCCGGTGCTGTCTATATTCCAGGATAATGATAACTGCCCCAAGGGGCCCAGGCCTTTTAGATTCCAGGTGGCATGGACTACTCACCCTTCTTACCAGGAAACTGTTAATTTGTCTTGGGCCTCTGAGTCTTACATTTCTGAAAATCTTGATTCTCTTGCGATCTCCCTTTCTTTATGGAATAGAACCACCTTTGGTAACATCTTCCAAAGGAAGAAAAGACTTTTAGCCAGGCTTAATGGGATACAGAGAGCCCTGGAGCAAAGGCAGTCTCCTAAGATGAGGGATCTGGAAGGGAGATTGAGAAAGGAGTTAGAGCAAGTGCTAATTAGTGAGGAGATGCTCTGGTATCAAAAATCCAGAGATAAATGGTTACATTTTGGGGATAGGAACACTAAATATTTCCATAGGAAAACTCTGATTAGAAGAAGCAAGAGCAAAGTCCTGAGTCTTGAAGACTCGAATGGTGTCTTAGTTAAGGGTGAGGATAATCTTTTGAACTTAGCTACAGAGTATTTCAAAGATTTATTTTCTGATGATGTTCCTGTTACTCAGTCTCTTAATTCTCATTCCTTTCCCTTGCTTAGAGCTGATCAGTTAGCTGCCCTGAAGGAATCCCCCACTCTTTCTGAAATTGAAATGGTTGTTAAAAGTATGAGTGATTTCAAGGCTCCTGGCCCGGATGGTTTCCCTGTCTGGTTTTTTAAAAATCATTGGAGTATTGTTGGTAATAATATTTTGGAGATGATTAAATCATCCTTCAGTTCTGGTCAGTTTAGGAAAGAACTAAACTCTACCCTCCTCTGTCTGATCCCTAAAGTTCAGGTCCCTTCCTCCATGAAACAATTTAGACCCATCGCTCTTTGTAATGTTGCATATAAAATCCTTGCAAAAATTTTAGCTAACAGGATTAAGTCTGTCTTATCTGATGTTGTCTCTCCTTATCAGAATAGCTTTGTCCCGCAGAGACATATACAAGACAATCATATTATTATGCAGGAGGTCCTTCATGCTATGGGTAAAACCAAGGCCAAAGGTGGCTGGATAATCATTAAGGTGGACCTTGAAAAAGCATACGACAAACTTTCTTGGCAGTTTGTTAGGAATACCTTGGAGTGCCTTAATTTTCCTCCTGAATTCATTAACCTAGTTATGTTCTGTGTTAATTCTGTTTCTTTTAAAGTTCTCTGGAATGGTATTCAGTCTGATGTATTCTGCCCCTCTAAAGGTTTAAGACAGGGTGATCCCCTATCGCCTTACTTGTTTGTTTTATGCCTAGACAGGTTATCTCATATGATTGAAGCCTCAGTTGACTCCCATAACTGGGTTCCCATTAAGCTTTGCAATAGAGGCCCAGCCCTATCCCATATTTTCTTTGCAGATGATCTTGTCCTTATGGGCAAGGCTTCTAAGGAAAATGCAGTAGCCATGAAAGAAGTCCTAAACTCTTTCTGTTCTGTTTCTGGTCAAAGAGTAAGTTTCGATAAATCCAGGGTCCTCTTCTCTAAAAATGTGATGCCCAATGACAGAATTAACATTAGCAAAACTTTAGGAATCCCTTTGGCTGACAAGTTTGGCAGATACTTAGGTATCAATCTAGTTCAGGGTAGGTCAAGTCCTAACAACTTTTCTGATCTTATTGAGAAGCTTAGAAGGAGAGTGGATGGCTGGAAGGCTAAGTCCTTGTCCTTTGCGGGTAGGTTAGTGCTCACTAAATCTGTCTTAGAAGCTTCTTCCACTTTCCAGATGATGTCTCAAAAGATCCCCCAAAATTCCTGCTATAAATTGGAGAAAATATGTAGAAATTTTTTATGGGGTCATTCGGAAGGTGAAAGGAAGCTACATACTGTAGCTTGGTCTACTATTTGTCAACCTAAAAGTAAAGGTGGTCTTGGTTTGAGAGATCTTTCCTGTATGAACAGAGCTTGTTTTGCCAAACTGAGCTGGAGATTACTCCATAATCAGAATAGTTTATGGGGAAGAGTTCTTTTAAATAGGTACCATAAAATAGATCACAAAAATCCTTCCCCGACTTGGAGGAACATCCTTCTAAGTCAAGATATTATAGAATCTGGTTCCAGATGGAATCTGGGTAATGGGGAAACTATTCGCTTTTGGACTGATAAGTGGTTATATAAAGAGCCTCTTATAGCCCTTGCTCATAACAGCTCTGGTTTAGATTTGACCACCAAAGCTCACCAATATTGGTCTCCTTCTAATGGCTGGAATTTTAATTTGTTATCTAATCACCTTCCTTCTAGGGTGCTGCACACCCTTTCTGGTAAGGTTATTAATGTGGATAGCGCTGATAAAGTGATTTGGGAAGGAAGTAAGGATGGTCAGTTTTCTGTTTCACAGGCCTATAATTTAGTCTCCAGTCACGGGCAAGCAGGAAATATTTGGAAACTGATCTGGTCCTTACAAGTCCCTGAGAGGGTTAAAACTTGTCTCTGGTTTATTGCTCACAATGCTCTTAAGTCTAAAAATCTTCTTTTTAAGCATGGCCTTATTGTGAATGATTTGTGTAGCTCCTGTGGTGAGAGTGAAAATACCGAGCATATTATTAAATGATGTAAGGTTGCTACCGAGACTTGGAGGGGCTTATACAGGAAGTTTAATCTTAATCCTTTTCCTAGTGATTGCTCTTTTCAGTTTTGGCTTACCTCTAATCTTAACTGTAACCAGCAATCTCCTGATTTGGTTGGAATAAAATGGTCTAGAGTGTTTGCAGTTACTTGCCATACTTTGTGGTACTGGCGGAACTTCAAGTTTCATGAACACTCTAATGAGATTTTGTTGCCTGATGAATTGTTATGGTACAGGCTGAAGAGCTGGTTGAAATCTGCCGAGAAGAATGGGAGCAGCAGACCCAGACAGAGAGATTGTTTGCCCAGTCAGTAGTGGGAGGCTCCACCGGGTGGTTACTTTAAAGTTAATGCTGATGCTTCCAAGCTCTCTTCAGGTCAAGCCACAACAGCTTGTGTATGTACAGACCAAGATGGGAATTGGAGGTTTGGAACTATGAGGAAGCTTGGTGACTCTGATGTAATTGAAGTAGAGCTGTGGGGATTATACGATGGTCTGATGTAAGCTCGAAAGCTTCATTTCCAACAAATCATTTTGGAATCTGATTCTATGGAGGTGGTTAATCTCCTTAAGGGTTCAGCGGTGAATCCCCTGGTCCAAAATATTAGAGTAGCATGCTTAGATTTAATTAGTCAGTTTTCTTCTTGCTCTTTAAGGAAGATTTCTTGTATTCGGAATGGTCTAGCAGACTTGTTAGCTAAAGCTGCTCATGACCTTTGTATTGATTTCTCTTACCTTGAGTTTCCCCCTGTCTGTATAAACATTTTCAGGAATGAGAGGCCTTCTCTCATTCGGCACAATGAATAAGAATGTCTCCTTTTGATAAAAAAAAAGAAGAAGAAATTTCACTAGATACCCCAAGGTTTGAGCGAAGTTTACAAAATACACCTTAGGTTTGCAACTTACTACAAAATACACTTGAAGTTTGCAACTTTCTACAAAATACCTCTCAAGTTTCATTTCCATTACGAGATACCCCTCTCTACGATGTATTATATTTTCTTCGGTAAATGATCAACATTCTTTACATGCATAAGACTTAAACAAAATAATAAAAAAAATTAAAGATCATATAAACAATTTTAACAAATGACTAAAAGTTATAAAAAACACACACACACACAACAGAAAACATCATATAAACAAATATGAAAATGACTAAATAAAAAATAAGAAAATACACATAAAGTGTTAAAATGCACTCAATTTAAAAGTTACAAAATATGACATAAAATAAAATAATGAAATTTATAAGAATTACGCTAAATATAATAAAACATTAAACAATTTTGTTAATAATAAAATTTATAATAATTACATTAAATATAATAAAACAAAACAATCTTATTAATAATAAACGATATATAAACAATATGAAAAATATCTAAAGTAACAATTTCATATAATTGACAAAAAATACATTATTTTAAATTACAAGAAAAATAAAAACCATAAAATATGATAATTTTACTTGTGATTATTGATATTTTATGAAATATTTGCTAACAACTTTTTATAGTTTGTTAAATTATTTATTATATTTAATATAACTGTTATAATTTTTATGATTTTAAGTTATTTTTGCAATAGTTTTTAAATTATGTAAATCTTTTACAATTTATGTGCATTTTCTAAAATAAATACATGTGCGCAAAATAGTAGTAAAACTATCCTGCTAACTATGGGCAGTGAACTCAATCATTGTAGTACAACAAGGTCGTATCCACAGGGACTTCCTAACGATCTAGCTAATTATAAGGTTAGTCAATGTGCAAAAATATAAACAACGGTACATAAATGTAAACTGGGTTGCTATTCGCAATACAAAATTACTAATCACCGCAGTACAAAATTTTTTTAATTCATACTGACGTTGTACACATGTAATGATGTCCTGTTGTAACTTTTGTTTTTCTTTTAAATAATTTCTTGAGCGTAAACAGTAAAAAACACTCTGATTGTTACAAAACATTATAAACCCGTATTAATTGTGTCAATATGATTTTAATTGTGAATCCATGTAATTTGGATGACATTTTACGTTATGTTTGACTAAATTACAAACATTGGTACATATTCAGAATGTCGTACTGAATTCATAGTTAAAAACGCCAATTTGAGTGAAAAATGCTCTAATTGTAATAAAAGACGGTTAACACTTTTTAATCGCATTTAAACTTTATAATTGTGACTCCACATAAGTTAATGACATTTTATGTTGTGTTTGACTAAATTACAAACATTGTTACACTTTCAGAACGTTGTATTGAAATCGCAGTTGAAAACGTCAATTTCGGGTAAAAAACGCTCGTACTATATATAGCCTAACCTTCCTTGGATTATTCATTTCTCACTTCCTCACTCTCCCTCCTCTATCTCTCTTAAGGAAGAAGCTCTCTTCTGACTGCCGGAGCCGCCGCCGGAGCCGCCACCCGCCGCCGCCAACCAACCGCCGGAAAAATTTTCCGGTGAGTTTTTCGATTTTTTTTTTGAAACTTATAGATTTGGGTGTCCTGAGTATGAATTTGGTGTTAGTTTTTTGAAATTCAACATCATTTGAGCTAGATCTAGCATGAAAAATTCGAAAATATTCAAAAAAAAAAAGACCAGGGGTGAGCACCACCGCTGCTCTAACTGGACACAGGCGAGTACCGCCGCAGCTCGCCCCAGACGAAACCGAGGACTGGCGCTACTCGGGTCACCCGCCGCGAGAACCCACGCTGCTCGCGTCTGCTTCTGCGCGCGCCCGAAGATGGAGCCGAGACGGCTGCTGCTCGCGTCGGGTGGAAGCGAGGACCGGCGCTGCTCGCCCCTGACTCCGCCGAGGACCACCATTGCTCGATCCAGGCGACGGCGAGGAGCGGCGCTGCTCTCCCCAGCTTCAATCGAGTAGCAGCGCTGCTCGACCCATAATTTTTTTTTAATTATAATATTTTGAATGATTTTTTAAATGTTTTAATTTGTTTATTTTTTAATTCTAATATTGTGAATGATTTTTAAATGTTTTAATTTGTTTTTTTTAGAATTTTAACTAATATTGTGAATGATTTATAAATGTTTGAATTTTTTTTTGAATTGTAATATTGTGAATGATATGATTATAAATGTTTGAATTTTTATGTTATGAATGAGGAATATAACTGTGTGATATTATGCAGTGATGGATCGTCTGAAAAAAGCAGTGAAACATGTAGTCACGAAGAGGAAGAATAAAGACCGGGGTGCGGAGCAGCCTATGACGGCCTCGTACCGTCGTCGTGCACATGCTCCTGGTGAAGGGCCGAGTAATCCTGCCCCCCGCATGGAAGCAGCACGCTATTCATCTTTCCATCCGGGTCAATCTTCCAACGACCCGGCGTTTCAAGTACCAGCACCACCAATGGTAGCGGAGGATGACTCGGCGGTGTTCAATATACCGAGGAGACGCATGCCAGTGTTGTCATCATCCAGTAGTGCTTGGTCTGACAGATCACTACACAGCGCTAGCTTCAATATCTCGGGGGAATCAAGCCACCAGACTGCTCCGTTAGAAGCTCAGACGTCAGGCGGTGGTAGTTCATCACGTCGACCACGCCCATCACCCGCCCGTGCTGTTGAGGACCATGTGATGACTGAGCGTTCCCCACATGCTGATGACGATGGTCGTGGTGCTGATGATGAGGACTCGCCCGACATGGATGAGGAGCAGGATAATGAAGATGATGAAGTCATGGATAAGGAGGACGACACTGACGAGGACAGCGCTAGCGATGGTTCCAGTCATTCCTACCTCTTGGAAGTTGACAGAGGTGCCAGTTCCTGGCGGTCCACTACTCACTAGTGTTATCACTAGCTTCGGGGGTCATGTAGCGCTTGACTTATGGACCTCGACTAAGGTATGTTCTCTATCTTCTCCTGGATTTGATCATTTAATCATACTACGTTTTGTAAGTGTTAAATATTGGTCATTATGTAGGATCGTGGGGTTTTGAGTTTCAAATCCCGTAGGGTGATGCTTACCTGCTGGTCAAAGATCAAATTTCCAAACCAAGAACAAGGAAGATGCTTGAGTATTCTAGTATAGAGCACCTACAGGATATTACGATGCCATACAACAATATGTCCCTCATCAGTGCTTTTGTGGAGAGGTGGCAACCTGATACAAACTCATTCCATATGCCGTTTGGTGAGATGACAATTACCCTGCATGATGTGTGGATGATACTGCAAATCCCCATCGTCGGTCGTCCATTGATAGGGGATTCATCCACCCCTGAGTTGAAGGAGGTAATGGCTGATTGTCTTAATTTTGGGGCAGATGTTGAGAGTATGACAGAGGCACTATGGAATACCGGTGTTGTATCAATTGCGAGCTTGTTGCAGCAATGTAGGGATGAAAATGAAGAGGCAATGAAGCAGGCATGTTTGGTTGTATCATCTGATTGGTACCACCATATTAGCTGGAAAATCAAATGGTCGTCTGAGTCCACAGCTGTTCTGTTTAGTAGCTCCCATGAAGAAAGGTACCAAGCTTCGTAAATATGCATGGGGAGCTGGTACTCTTGCATGGTTATCGCCAGCTAGGGATAGCATCTCGTGCCGGCTCCAGTGGGATAGGTGGTTCTATGACGTTACTTGAGGTATGTGTCCTAATGTGCATCTAGTATATGATAACTCACTGATTATTAATAATTGGTACTGCTTAATCATTCTAGTGTTTTATATGCACAGTGCTGGATTTATGCGTACTTCCCTACATTAAGACCAGCGATTAGCCCGGACTGGCGCGCTAATGATGATAGACCTTGGGCTCTAAGATGGGTGAGATCTACCTCTCAAGTGCAGGATCATCGTTCACTGCAAGGATATCGTGAGCATCTAGATGCTTTGACTGCTCTAAATGTAAGTGTTTGTAGTTGCTAACACATTGAACCATTATTATTTTTGTCTTTCGTTGTTGGTTACATTTTACTATTAATGTTCATTGTAGATTGATTGGTTGCCCTACGGTCAAGATAATGTTAATGTTCATGGAGGGCGTACATGGTATAGAGGTAACATACAGGTTTTGGGGTTGAATGAGCCATACATGCCTGGCGTTTGTCTACGCCAGTTTGGTTACATTCAGGATATCCCTGAACCTCCTATTAGACCCAACCCAAGGTCTGAAAAAAGAGGAAAAACCCAACCCTACACCTGTGTATACCCCCCCCCCCCCCATGTATAGTTTGTGGGAAAACACTCCTAAATTGCTGGTTCCAGGGTATACGCGCACAAATGCGCGGTTGCATGCTTGTGACCCACTCTACCTAGATTGGTACACCAAGCACACACACCCGAAGATCTTAAACCCTGAGACTTATCAGACCACCCTGGTTCATCGTCCAGATCCCTGTCTAGTAAGTCATATTTTCATAGTACTTCATTACATATCACTTTTATTTTTTATGTGTACTTACCTGACCAAGTGTGTTACGCAATAACCAATAACCTAATTATTTCCTAACCTTTGTCTCTCTATTCCCCGTGCTATTACATTACGTCTCATCTCATAAATTGGTTCTTGGTGTTGAAAATCATCATCATCGGCTCAATAGGATCATAAATAACAAGTAATGGAATATGAGCGATGAAATCATTATACTCCATGTAATTCTCCATCATCCGGCGAACTGATGTATCATTTCGTACATGAATAAAAGTCCACTCGTAGTCACCCTCCAGCCCCAAATACACCATTGTTGTTATGTTTATTCTGCCGAGGAGGGACTGTTAGTGCTCGAATACTCGTCGTTGTAGATCCTGGAGATTACTAGGATATGGCATAGTAACTTCTACGCGTCTGTGCCCATTCTTCTATCAATTGTGCTCCATGACGACCAAAAGTAGCTACATAATTAATGTGCAAACAGAAAGGAAACTCCATTTGATTTTGAGAGCGAAATGGGAATTAAGGTGTGAAGAGTTCAAGCAAGATGTAATTAGACAGATTCTGAGAGCACGGGGTAAGGAATGAGTATGTTGGGAATTAAGGTGTGAAGAGTTCAACGACTACTGAAAGGAAGCGTACCAAACACACCATGTGTAGTACAAAGTGAATTCAAAGTTACCATAGGTAATTACTTTTGTCAGGGAAGGTACACGTACCAGGTCACGGTACACGTACCAGGTTACCGTTTGCAGTACAAAGTGAATTCAAAGTTACCATAGGTAATTACTTTTGTCAGGAAAGGTACACGTACCAGGTCACTGTACACGTACTAGGTTACTGTTTGCAGTACAAAGTGAATTCAAAGTTACCATAGGTAATTACTTTTGTCAGGAAAGGTACACGTACCAGGTCACTATACACGTACCAGGTTACCGTTTTTTTACTTGTAACCTTGTGGCTAGTTCATGACCAACCTCTATATAAGGGATGCCTCCTCCATTTCATCTTCACACACTCACTCTCCATATTCTCGAAGCTCTCTATCTCCTAACTCTTCCAAAAATAATTTCGTAAAACTGTGCAAGCTCTCTCTAAACATGAGTCAATCTTCAGATTTCGATCATGAGTATGTTCCAGTATCAAGCCCAGTAAGTATTTAGTTCATTGTCTTGTAAATCATATTCACACTAATATTTCATATTTCAATATTCATCTAACATTCTCTCGACCCTTATTGCAGGAAAGTGACTCAACCACTGATTCAGATTGGGATGAATTTGATGAAGGTGTTGCAGATCATAATGCAGAGATGGATGACTACATGCAAGAGATGTATAATCGACCTTCGGTGGTGGACACAGATTACTTATTTCAAACAAACCAGGCCTTTAGGAGTAAAGAAGAAGCGAAAGCTTGGGTAGATAGTGTTGGCCATCCCAACCATATCTACACCATAATTCAAAGTTCCCGGGCGGGCCAAGATTTCCACATAACATGCGAGAGGTATTGGAAACCACGAAGGACATCACGACCTGGTGTCATCAACCGGCGCAGATCATCGGGTTCAAAGAAATGTGGTTGTCATTTTCGAATTAAGGGGTATTACACAAGCTACGGGTGTTTCTTGCATGTGAGTCACGGATAGCATAACCATGATCTCGTAGAGTGGGCAGAGGGTCATTTTGTGGGAAAACGCCTTACTGAGGTGGAGGAGATTATGATCGATCAGAGAAGCAGAGTCGGTGTGCCACCCTGTGCAATTTATTCCGAGCTCACAACAATCAACCCAGAAACGTCAGCAACAAGGAAAGACATATACAACCGGATTCAAAAAACAAAACTAGTAAATAGAGATGGTCGATCTATGGTGCAGACTCTGCTGAGTGAGCTAGACAAAAACAACTACTACTACGATTACACTACAGATCCAAGTAAGTCAACTCAGTATGTCTCAAATAACTTCAATCATTTAGGTTTCATATTAATTTGATAGATAACATGATTATATTTCACAATTTAGGGGATCAAACACGACTTGGGTCCATCTTCTTTGCACACCCTACATCTAGATTACTGCTCCATGCGTTCCCGTATGTCATAGGCATTGATGCTACCTACAAAACAAACATAGCAAAAATGCCTTTGGTTCAGTTCATCGGGATGACGAGTATAGGCAAAAACTTCAGCATTGCCTTCACCTTTCTTGTATCAGAATCAACAGACATGTATGTGTGGGCACTTCAACAATTAAGGGACCTCCTCGGGCGGACTACAACCTCTACATTTATCACCGACAGATGTCTGGCCCTGATGAATGCCTTAGAAGAGGTATTTCCTGAATCTCATCATCTACTATGTCGGTGGCACATAAGTAGGAACGTTCAGGGGAAAGCCGAGACTTATATGGGTGATAGAGGAAGGGCGGCGGCTGCAGTCCGAATGTGGACTTCAGTTGTCTACTCGAGCACAGAGCAGGACTACAACGAGAGGTACGAAAATTTCAAGAATACATACCGAAGCTACCCACGTTTCATTACGTATGTTGCATCAGTCTGGGAGAAATATAAGGAAAAATTTGTGGAGGCTTGGGTCAAGAATGTGTTGCACTTCGGCAACACAACGACAAATAGGTAAAATTGTTAATCTTGTAATGTTTGAGATAATACAGTGATTGTTATAGATCTATAAAACTTACTTAAACATTTGATAGGGTGGAGAGCGCACATTCTTCTCTAAAGGCGAGATTAAGGAGTGCTAGACACACTTTGGATGTAATCTTTCCAAAGATTAACAATCATGTGAATACAAGCATCCGGGAGTTAAAAAAGGATTTTGAGGCAGCCAAGACAAAACACAGAAGAGAGCACATGAGGGTTCCAATCGCTGACCTGATCGGAAGGTTAGTACCCTTTGCTTAGATGAGCTAGTCAAGGAGCTTGGAAGGGCGAATTATGTGCAAATGGACAGCTCAATCTGTGGATGTGACAAGGTAACCTCTCATGGATTACCTTGCGCTTGTAAATTAAACTACATGCTAGATAGTGGTATACTATGCTCGAAGAGGGATATACATCGTTTCTGGTATACCCTAAGCTGGGAGAAACATGAATCGACAATTGATATGGTATCCTACATGGAGGAAGAACAGAATAGATGGCGAGACATAGCTTCTGAGGTAGCACAGTTAGATGATCCTACTCTGATGGCGAAATGTTACAGTCAAATCCAAAACTTCCTTCACCCAGATATGGTGTGCCAATTAGGAGAGCCATTGGAACAGGTTGGGATTGGCAGACCTACCGGGCCCTCAAGACCAAACCGACGGGAACCTTCGTCTTGGGAGCGTAACCGACCAAGGGCAGGCCAGTCAGAAGGAGCGCCAT
The DNA here is from genome assembly GCA_023374045.1 of Limonium bicolor. Taxonomy (NCBI): domain Eukaryota; kingdom Viridiplantae; phylum Streptophyta; class Magnoliopsida; order Caryophyllales; family Plumbaginaceae; genus Limonium; species Limonium bicolor. The sequence goes on from CM041782.1 coordinate 101,140,062, forward strand.
CAAATAGAAGATCACGTAATAGAAGATCATCAAATCCGAGTCGATTCCTGCCCCTAGACAACTTCCCATACTACCAGAATTTCAACCCCAACCTATATCAATATATGACTGGGTATATTGATGTTCGTGGAGATGGGAATTGTGGTTTCAGGGTCATTGCTGACTACCTATATTCAAACGAAGAGAGTGTGGAAAGATGTCCGTGTAGCATTGTACAATCACATGAAGAATCAAGCACCTATGAATCAACTATACAAGGCCATTTTTAACGAAGGACCATACAACGGCATGTTAAGAGCGCTTCATTGGAATTCAAGAGAGCCAGCACCTCCACAGAAATGGATGCACACGGAAATGGGGTTGGCGATCGCGACAAAGTACACTTCGATAGTAGTTTTCTACTCTACTATCTATGGGGGTGCGGCAAGTGCCACATACCTTCCGCTCGATAATTATACCGATCGTGATAGCCCAAGAGGAGAGATCCACATAGGAATTTGCCCCCAGGGTCATTTCATAAGGTTCGGCATGGTTGATGACTCCCCACTCCCCCTGTCTATCCGCAGTGGTTCGCTTATAGAGATCCAAACACTGTCGGACCTTGGATTCATCGAATATAATCTAGGTTAGATAGTTGGATCAACGTTGTACCTTAGTTTTTCTTTAACTTAGTTGTTGTAACTTAGTCTTTCTTTAACTTAGTTGTTGTAACTTAGTTTTCTTTAACTTAGTTTTTCTATAAATTAGTTGTTGAACTTAGTTTCTCTTTAACTTAGTTGTTGTTTTACTCATATTGACTTAAATTTGGTTATTCAATTGTCTATTATTTCAAAAAAAAGTGTCTCCTCGTAACATTCAAACTTATTCAACTAAGTTTGGTGAAAAAAAAAATTTGTACTACGAATAGTAAAGTATTTTGCTATTCGCAGTACAAATTAATTTTAAGTCAAATTAATAATATAAACACATAAAAATGTAATCCAACACTTTTTTTTATAAAAAAAATGTTCCTGTATTGATTCGAACAAAAAAGTAACTAGTAAAATTCGCCACTAATCAACTACAAACTACTTCGGTAAATTTACTTTCAAATATCATTTTTCGAAAAAAACACAGTGACACATTATTACATGTGTACAACGTCAATATAAATTAAAAAAAATTTGTACTGCGGTAATTAGTAATTTTGTACTGCGAATAGCAACCCTCAAATGTAAATTGGGGGGGGGGGGGTTTGGGTTTTGGTTGTGAAAATAGAAATAAAGAAAAGCAATAAAAATTAATCTAACTAAACTAGGATAGGTGTTGCTCGGGATGGATCTTTGCACCCATGACCCCTTTACTACCGATTGTTGACTCTTGAACTCGTAGCTGAACAACGGGAAGTCTTGTTTAACTAGCGAACAATAATAATACACTATAAAACAATAATGATTTTTTATCGGTTCTAAAGTTTGTTATCTAATTCACCACTTATTATTTAATGAATGATAATATCAATTTTAATGAATCATAATATCAAAATTAATGAATCATGTTATCATTTTAGTGTACTACACATGTAAAAATAGATTTTTTTCAAAATTGTCAAAACATATCCATGACTGGTCTTTTTGAAGAGCTTGAATTTAGGTTTACAGTAATATAATTTTGTTTTCATTTTGGACTTATATATTACAAGTTACAACCATTTAAAGTTAATATAATAAAAATATAACATAGTCAGCAAAACAGTCCACTGCCAAGTGGATGGACCGTACCATGTACGGTGCAATCTGCCGGTGTCTTCGAATTTGCGCTGTTAGAAATCCCCAAATATGTAGTGTTGTCGTATGACTTTAATTTTAGCTTCAAAGTGTCTTTGTGCAATTTTTATGTATCCCACAATCACATCCCATGCTTCTCCTTTGTGCCTCAATAATTGTAACCAAGTGTTTCACGTTTTTCATCAACGAAACAAACAAAATAAGTGAAACTGTAGTGAGTTTTGGTGCTAAATGAACCTCAGAGCATGATTATCAAATAATATGGGTTCTTAACACTCTTTCTTATTTCTCCCAATGCCACATCATTTTAAAAACCATATCTAATTTTCATCAACATCAGAGAACCCATTATTTGGTTTTAAACTCTCTCCATTTGTCATATCATTTTATTTTTTTACTTATTAAGTATTATAAGAATAAAAATATCAATCTTTAATTATTATTACTACTATTTTAAATAATATACAAATAATCTTAACTTAATATTTTATGTATGATTAAAATTTATTATATATTGAAACAAAATAAAATACAATTTATTTATATGTATTATTAATGTAACTTTTTATTATTTTTCACTCGATATTTAGGATTAAAATATTATAATGAAGTTTTAAATATTGGTACATATTATATTTTTCAAGCATATTTTATTATTATTTTTTTAGCACCAAAATATAAATAATAAGTATTAATTTACCTAAAATAAATATATATCAAAAACATGAAAAACATAGTCAATATGGATCTCATTTTATAGAAAATGAGATTTTAAGAATTTTGATATATTTAGTTTATTTATATTATTATTAGTTTTTAAAATATTAAGATTTTGAAATATTTAAGATTTAGTTATTTATATTTAATATATTACAATTAGAGAAAAAATGGTGGATCCCATTAATGAATTCTTAAAAAGTTCTTGCAGAAGAACCCATAATTAGGTTGTCAAACATCCACACGTATCGTTTCAAAAGCCGGTATGGTTTATTTTTTTCTGATCTGTAAAATGGAAAACGTTGGGTTCTAGCCTTATGACAAACTTCACATGCAAAGACTTAGGTATATCAGAATGTTTAAGTAGAGCTTTTTTTTTTTTTTTTTTTTGCATTCCTAAGTAGAGCTTCATTCTAGCTAACTTTTCAAATGGCGCGTGGCCCAGTTTAACTTCATTATTCAAATTGCCAAGTCCAAAATGGTCTATTTTCATATTTTTTGACCCAGTTCCTGGAGCGGTCCTCGTTCAAGATGTAAAGACCGTCTTGGTAACTCCCATCTCCTCATTCATCCCTGTAACAGGGCCCTAGATGCAGCATACATGACGGTGTAAAATTAGTGCCTGTGGCACCTGTTTGGTGAGCTGTTTGACCGGAATCAAATTGAAAAGAAAATTTGGAACATAAAATATGTTATGTATGATGAAATCCTTTCCAATCTTAACATCTCTTATAATATCCACTCGTTGTGGGTTTCCGTCTAGCATGGTAACAAATCTCGGATGCCTGATTTCTCTTTTGTTTTCCAAAAATTTCAAGTTTCCAATCATATGATCTGTAGCAATTGTGTCTCTATTATAATCCAACTCTTAGCAAGAGAATCATATGTTTTGGGGTTCCCGCTCATCAGACATGAAATATTTATGCTGAAACTATGTTGCCAGAGAAGCGGCAAAAACCTTTGTTGTCCTTTTCGCTGCTCGTGAGATTAAAATTTTCCTCTCCGGTCCATGAGTCTTCCTCCTTCACGGTGGATGCAAATAAAAAGTGGTGGTTCATTGGCAAGGCCCAACAGACAATAATGGACCAATAGAAGCTGCAGCCCGTAATCCCTCCACTGCTAAGAGAGGGAGATGTAATGCTGCTCTGTGAAACCAGCCTGATTTCTCTTTTGTTTTCCAAAAATTTCAAGTTTCCAATCATATGATCTGTAGCAATTGTGTCTCTATTATAATCCAACTCTTAGCAAGAGAATCATATGTTTTGGGGTTCCCGCTCATCGGACATGAAATATTTATGCTGAAACTATGTTGCCAGAGAAGCGGCAAAAACCTTTGTTGTCCTTTTCGCTGCTCGTGAGATTAAAATTTTCCTCTCCGGTCCATGAGTCTTCCTCCTTCACGGTGGATGCAATATAAAAAGTGGTGGTTCATTGGCAAAGCCCAACAGACAATAATGGACCAATAGAAGCTGCAGCCCGTAATCCCTCCACTGCTAAGAGAGGGAGATGTAATGCTGCTCTGTGAAACCAGCCTGACACAGTATCCTCCACTCTAGAAGCAACTTGAATAAGCCCTTCGGCTAATCCACGAGGCCCAAACTCCCGGCTTGGATAGGGCGGGCCAATCTAATGCTTCCCAATTGATCCTGTCCTGGTGGAACCAGGCCATGTCCACACCACCTTAATGCCCTTACTTAAGTTACAAGCTGACGTTACACAGCTCGGCAACTTAAAAGAGCCCAAATGGTAATATGATGTGATGTGATAGACTTATGGTCATCAATGTGGGAGAACATGGCTCAGATATCATAGGTCATTCTAGTTCAGAAGAGGAGAAATTTTTGCATTTGCTGAAGCTTTTTTATGGCCTAATTAATGTCTGGGATTTCGATCGTTGTATCATGTAGAAGCAAGTAGATATTTGACTGTAGAGCAGGGCTCAGGTTTTAATTACTTGCAGATAGAAGGAATTATCGCTGCTTCATTCATTTTGATGTAATTGTTTACGCGCAGCTTTACATACAGAACTGCGGCTTTATGTACAAAATTACGAAGGGAACAGATGATTGGTTGTCGTTTTAAAATTCTGTCTTTCTCTAGATAGGAGAAGCGAGTTGGAAAACAATACACTACTAGTGATCTAGCTAGTTAGTTCGGTCCAAGATAATTATATCAGACATTCCAACTTATAATTAAGTTTTCTGCAACAGTAACACATCTAAATTAAACCACCACGCACAGCTTATGAGATTCAGATCCCTGTAATAGAGAGAAATTGATGATGAACTAAGAAACGGAACGCAGAGGCTGGTAGTTGTTAAGATTAATGATCAAACCCCTGATAGAAGCAGAACCAGCAAGCAAGGAGACAAAGAGACATAGCAGGGAGAGCAACTGGAGGAAGACCCATTGAGGTGAGAATCTTGGAATGTTGCGAGCAGCTATGTGCATCTCCACAGGGAAGTAGACAGTGAGAGGCCAGAATGAAAGTGCACCGAGAAATCCCACAAAGTCATTGAAGAAAGGGAACAACATTGCTACCAGAGTGACTAGCACCACGTATACTGAACGGAACACAATCTTGAGGTTGAAGCCGGTAGTAGTAGTTGTGATGAACCTACTGTTGGGCCATTTGGTTGCGCATTGCTCCTCAATGAAGCTGAAAATTGGCTGAGTAAACACCTATATACGCATGTACATATACATATATATATGATGAAAAAGGAAATTATAAAGATGAAATTATATAAGAACTAATTAATTAATTAAGAAGAGAAGTTAGTTGTTAAGCAGATGGATGGACACCTGGAAAGCTCCGACCAGGTGGATGACAATGAAGATGTTAGCTATGGCAACGAGCCAGTAAGGTTCGTAGAAGCCAAAGACCGGTAAGGAAATTGCCTGGTGCATTGTTACCAAATGCCGCATATCCTACTAACCCGCAAAGCATGTAGATAATTGTAGTTGTGGAGATGCCAATCGATGTTGCTTTCTTCATAGCAACATCTTCTGGACAATCTGCTCTATCTTTCAACGTGTCCTATAATTAATTTTATATATTCACATGGCATAATTTGCGTTAAAAAAACTAAATCACACTTATATATAAAAATATATAAATATTAATCATAGTAGTAATAATATATATGGAACGTAATTGTTGTTTAATTCTTGCCTGAATCTCGATAAGGACAACAGAGAAACAGTAAGAGAACGCCATGTTGCCAACGCTAGTCAAGACATTCCACGCCGTTTCAGTAGTAGTAACACCAGCACGAGTTACTCCTAAGCTTGTCGTCACGTGATTATTATTATTTCCAGAAGCTAGTTGGGCGATAGAGAGACCAATCCCAATGGTAGAGTAACCAAAGGACATAACAGCTGCGAGAACAGAGATCCAGGAAAGATTGTGTAGACTTGGTACTTGGCTCAGTAGTAGCTGAAACACTCCGAATGCTAGCATGAACTTGTCATTTGTAGTGTGACACCCTGTGCGCAAATGATGCTTGTGAAAGCAGATGGCACGCTCAACCGCCCTGTGGTGTGTGGTGTGGTTTTTTTTTTTTTTTTTTGCGTACATTTTAATGTTAATGAAACGAAAATAAAAAAAGAAGATTATAGTCACTACAAAAATGAAAAAAAAATATATTAAAAGATGATGAATGGATTAATTGGCGTACGTACGCCATGCTAATGGATGCTGTGATGGTGTAGCCGATTGAGACTCCGACTAATTGCGCATACTGAACAGCCGCACACGCTCTGTATTTATTTCCTCCTGCGCGTGTACATACACATTAGTTAATCTTAAACCACATACAGGTTTGATTAATTAAATTAGGACTCAGTTAAAGAACACATACCTAGAATGCCTTTGACAGCCTCCTTGTAAGTGTAGTGTCGCTCGCCGGTGACAGGATGACGGTAACAATCAGCAAGTAGAGCAGAAGTGAACCAAGTGACAACAGAGAACGCAATCAGTATAATGGGTCCTCCGATCCATCCAATTTGGGCTGTGGCCCAAGCTAGGGATAAGACGCCTGACCCAATTACAGCTGTTATTATGTGTGCACTTGCAGTCACCCATGTACCTTACGATCGATCCACAACAACAACAAATTATGTATATGCGCGCGTCAATTACTTAAATGGATCGAATTAGATGATAAATGTGTTTGGAAAATTGACAATAATATCATAACTAAAGCAAAAAAAAAAAAAAACAAAGAAGAAATTGAATAATAAATTAAAGTCGATCGATGTAATAGTAGAGTACTGAGATCGAGTTATGAATAATAACCAGTTCGAGTTGCACGTCCATCATCGTCAACCTCCTTGAAACTGAAACTCCTTCCATTTTCAATTTCCATGTTCGAACGCCGCTGCATGTTTGCTGCCGGTCGATCGCACCGTACAACTTCTTTACTCTAGATCAGCTAGCAAGCTAACAGAAGATATGATATGAGAATAAAATTAATAAATGGATGGTGCGGGAGTACTCCCTCGGCCTCGACCCTCCCGGCTGAAACTCTGGAGAATGATGAAACAAACTCTGCTCTGGAGAATTAATTAAACGTAGAGGATACGTATATAGTCATAAAGAGTAGTGGTGAGAAGGACAGAGAGAAATGAGCACGATTGGAAGAGATAGATGGGAATTCAGGAGTGGAATGGATACATTACACTCTCTGACTCTGTACGTCGTAGAGTAGTAGAGCGAGCGGCCTCCATGAATTCTGTGTAGTACGCTTCATGGTGCAGTAAATTAATGCAGCACCATTAACATGTACACATGCCATTTTTGCATACTAGTATGTATGCATGTTCCCCATATAGAAAAACGGTTTTTCTTATTTCCAGAGTATAGGACTATAGATAGTGTAGTATATTTTTGGATTCCCTATACGAGTAGTATCACCGTAATACCATACCATTAATTACGTTGATATCCCATATCCTTACGGAATCTTTTTTCTTCTTCTTCTCACTGTTTGGTCAATCTCGGCTGGGTTTTGCAGTCAGTATTCGAGCTTTTGCAGTCATTTTAATAAAATTGCAGTTATTTTTTAAAAATTTGCAGTCATCAAATACAGTTAATATTCTAGAATACGCAGTCGTAAAAAAAAAAAACAAAAAAATAACCTATATATATCCCAACTCTCATCTCTCTCCTCTCATTTCCCTTTCGCGCATAAAAAATCTCATTCCAAAAGCTCTCTATCCTCCCGTTCGCCCAACTTCCGTTTGAAGCACTTAAGGTAACTGTTTACCCTCCTATTTCATTGTATTATGCTATTGTATGATTAGGTATAGTTTAGAAGATGATTTAGATCAAATTTGGCTCAATTCAAGCTTAAAAACATGAAAAAAAAAAAGAAAAACGTATATACTGTCCGTAAAACGGACCTGTTTTTTACGGTCCGTTTTAAACGGTCCGTAACGGACTTTAAAACGGACCGTAAAAAACAGGTCCGTTTTACGGACTGAGGGATGTGGTCCGTTTTACGGACTGTAGAAATTGGTCCGTTTTACGGACTGTAGAAATTGGTCCGTTTTACGGACTGAGCTTTTCGGTCCGTTACGGACCGTTGAACATATGGTCCGTTACGGACGGCTCTATTGGGGTCCGTTACGGACCGCTTTTTTTTTTGTTTTTGTCTTGATGCTAGCTTGATTTGAGTTACTGACTCTATTTGTTTTACAGATGAACCGCAAGGACAAACAAAAGGCGACAGCAGATTGTTCCTCTAGCGTTCCTAAGAGGAAGAAGGTCACACGATCTGCTCGGGAGCAGATGGAGATGGAGAGGCGGTCCAAGCGCGTAGCAGACCGACCATCATCACAGTCTCTTGCTGCCTCATCTCCCCATCCTCCTGCTGTTGGCACTTCTGGTCTATTCCCTGCTGTTCAGCAGCCATCGCCACCGAGGAGGAGATTCGCATCTGATCATGACGATAGCGATGATCTGACGATGACGATGACGATGAGATGATGATGATGCGGACCAGCAGACGGCCGGACACCAGTTAGCCCTTGCTGCCGGTGGGGGTGCGACATCAGCTGGGGGTCAGTTCCCCACCGATTGGTTCATCACTCCGGAGTCCGTTCCGATTCCTGGTGGTCCTTCTGATGCTAGTCTGCTACGCAGCTTTGGTGGACATGTGGCGTTGGATGTGTGGCGAGGAGTGGTATGTATCTCTAACGTTTGTTTTAAATATTTTTTTTATGTTAACTGTAGTTTGTGGACTTATAAAATCGATATGTCTCTAGGAGCGTGGTTGTTTGTCATTTATCACTAGAGGCCCTTTACTGGAGAAGTGGCATATTGACCTGTTTAACCATGAGAGGGCTAAGGAGGTAGTTAGAGATAGTGGGCTAGCACATCTTCACGACTGCTCCCATGGATTTTTTGATATGGCGCTGATATCTGCTTTCGTGGAGAGGTGGCAGCCGGACACCAACACCTTCCACCTACCCTTTGGTGAGATGACGATCACTTTACATGACGTCTATCACATCATGGGCCTTTCGATTCAGGGGAGAGCAGTTGCTTTTGAGGCCCCCGAGGAGTTTCGTGGAGGTGCAGCGCCACCAGAGCTGACATTGGATTGTGCGCTAGCTGCACTTGCTGAGGTTGTAGGCCTTCCTTCCGTCGGTATGGTGAAGGAGCAGAGGTGGTATTACAAGGGTGGGGTCCCCTACAGTAAGATTAGGGATTGGTGTGGCCACGTAGATGCCACTTACGCTAGTGAGGCTGGGGGTATCTGTTCTACTTGCTCGGTTGCACATTGTTCCCCGACAAGGGGAATGATAGGATACGCCCATACACCTGCTGGCCCCTACAGGACATTGACTCCATCTCAGACTATGCGTGGGGTGCTGCTACACTGGCCTACCTCTACAGACACCTTGGTGTATCTTCTCGTGCTGATGCGAGGACCATCGCTGGGTGTCTTACCCTATTGCAGGTATATATTGTACTATAAATTATTCTGATAATTTTCTTCCCGCATTACAATTGTCAAAAATAGTATTATGATATTTTTAAATGTCACAGTGCTGGATCTATGAGTACTTCCCCAGTATTTGCCGTCGTCTGATGGTGAATACCGCCGCACCTGTCCCATCTGCTGCGAGGTTCGTGAAGATTGAGGGTCGACATAATTCAGACAACAGCAGACTGGTGGAGTACCGGCGACGTTTGGATGCTCTTACATCTGACCAGGTAGGGTACTCAGTACCATTACTTAAGAATTTAAATTAGTTTATTATTAACTTGTTAGAATTAGTTGACAAATAGAGATAAATCTAAATGATAAGGTTATGTGGACACCATTCGGAGTGGATGCATGGCGTGTTCAGCAGGGTCGGTCCCGATGGTTTGGGCATCTACACATGATGGATATTGTAGAGCCTTACCATCCGAACCGGTGTCTGAGGCAGTTCGGCTTGGTCCAGGTTATTCCCATCACTCCCCCTCTATGGCCACATCAGGCTGTACGGAAGAGGACCGGCAGAGACTACAGTGTTGACCATGTTGCATCACCAGCGCTATGGAGCAGTCAGTCTCACATGTATGCCACTGAGTTTCTTAACTCACGACCCGCTGCTGCTGGTGATGATGTGGAGGCAGGTTACCTCGAGTGGTACCTTGCTCGGACCCACCCGAGGCTCATCCCTCCTGGTGGTGCTGCAGCCCCGCCTGCTGATCCTACTGTAAGTTGTTATATTAATTTATTCGTACTTTATAATAATCAATTATTAGAAACTAATCTATATACTTTTCATACTATTACATCCACAGGTGACGCTCACTACTATTGCGCAGCTGATGGATCCATACTACCCGGCCCCACACCCAGACGGATGGCTCGCTCAGATGTCGCCTGATGAGTTGTCCCAGTTTCAGCATTCTTTCGATCAGATGTTGGGACAGGTTCAGCACTTCCGGATCACACCGCAGACTGAGAGGCCTGGTACATCCAGCGGGTCGCAGAGTAGGGGGGCTGGTAGAGGGAGAGGTTCTAGAGGGGGTGGCAGACCGGGGGGGGTGACTATGCCACAGATGCAGAGGGGTCATAGGGGTAGGTAGGCTGGTTGCTTTGGATGGGTTGTTTGATATGTTAGATATTCTTTTGTTGTTTTGATTTCTTGGCTATTACTTGGGTGATTCGTAGCTCTGTTGGATATTTTAGTTATGCTTCAGTCATGCTTTAGTTATGCTTTATTGTTGTTGATTTCATGACTATGACTATTACTTCGGAGATTCGCCGCACTATTGAATACCCGGATGGGTTTTGCAGTCATTACAGCATACACCTACATAACTTTCTACTGTCCCCACATTAGCTTGAATATGAGCTTCAAGATGCGTAGCTCTGTTGAAAGATTTACAAAATGCTAAGGGGAAGGGGGACCTACAAAAGCTTCCCACTTGCATCTCTCAACAAGACTGTTAAACCATTTACATAGTAGTGTGCTCAGAGTGAGCTTTTACATATTAAACGATCAAACTATGTACGTAACTCCAAGGTAGATATAGGAACTCTTGGACCCAAAAGTGTGCTGAAAGTGAGCTTTTTCCTCCTATCTTCGACGTGACGGATACTTCTCCCTCCAGAGTGTGATCCGCTGATGATATGCCTCATCCCAACCTTGAACTGAGGGATCTCTAACTCTCCCCCATGTCAAATAAAGGGGAGGTATGGGTGCATTATCTGCCATATCAACACGTATGAAATGATTACCGACATGACACATATAAAGCACCTCCGAGCTCGCACGACCCCAGCCATTGTTATCTCTGAATGGTAGGCATGTGAAACCAGTACCGGTCTCAGCATCAACGTATACTAGAACAAGGTTGTATCTGGTACATATGACTGGAATAATCGTGGTGACAAACCATTTGTTCGGTGGTGCGACCATCCCCTGTCCAAAAACGTGTGCCTCTTTCTGCACTTCTGACAGACCACCCATTCTATCAGCCCACCAAATTTGTCTCTCTGGAAGAGTTAGCTCCTCGTATATAGAGGCGCGTACTTCTCTCCATTCATCTTCTGATTGATGCCTCCAATCTGCAATCACTCTGAAACCACAATTGCCGTCACCTTGCACGTTTTTGTACCGTGTAAATTGCTCATGAACGTTGGTTACAAAAAGATGGTAAAATGGGAATCCGTCTGTCATATCACGCCATTGTGCCAAGGCTGACTTCTTAGGTGGAGCAGAATTGTGATCGGCACCAGATTTTCCCTTCTTGACATTTTTCTTCACGCGCTCGTGGGTAGCTTTGAACCTAGAACGATGATGGAAAATATTTTTAAAGACAACCATTATAAATAATTATAAACTGTGCAAACAAGTTTATACGAACGTTAACCTTCGTGTGGATGTACTGTGTCCCCTTGGTCTTCCACGTGGAACTTGAACAGGTGGCTCATCAAGATCGAAAGATGAACCAGGTCTAATCACTGACTGCACAAGCCTAACACAACGCTGAAGAATCAAAGGGTCGTCCAGACGGAGAACTTCATCGTTCAATGCTCTCCACATGATTTTGTTCTCTTCATGTTGTGTTAGTGTTTCTTGCTTCATTGTTTTCCCCACATCCAACTCCAACGTCTTCCACAAGTCGTGAATAACGTCTAGTGTAAGTTTTTCTTTTCTTTCAATCAGTTCATAAAGGTAGTGTGCACAAGGAAGCCCATGAGTATAAAGTAATGCACATCCACACTGTTGCTCATCCGTCTTGAATTCTTTGCCACGCTGAAGCTCCTCTTGAAGGATCACCAAACATTTGTGGCTGACTCGCCCACGTATTGTTCGAAATAGACGGTAGTAGTCTTCGTGAGCCATCTTGTCTTTAGACATTTCCATATCTGTCAGGAACCCGTTGAATTGACGTTTGAGAAGCCCATCAATCCTGAAGAATATGGTGTGCAACTTCATTTGGGAAGACTGAAGCCAAATCTTGAGTGCTGCGTGTGAGCTCTCAGCTCTGTAACATTAACTATTAATGAGCATCTTTCATTGTCATTGGAAATGAACAACACATTAAATTGAAAATCAAGAATAAGTATGTCACACATACCTATTTGTAGTGCAGTTTCCAAAATGTGATACTTCATTTGTCCAACATTCAACGAACTTTTCTTTGTACACGAGCCAAGTGTCATCCAGATATTTTATCCAGTCAAGCTTCCCTTTCTTTTCATAGACGTTCCTCATGTGCGCATACTCCTCCCTGAAATGCACCTCCGTCGTACTCTTGACTACCTTAAACCAATGTTTAGTAGCCTCAGCCACTTCACCTGTCTTGTGGAAGAACCTCTTTGCATTCAAATCAACATTGGTGTTAATGTGCCAACGACATAGTAGATGAGGCACATGGGGGAAAACAGAAGGTAGAGCTTTCATAAGAAACCAAGCTCCCTGTCAGTCACAAACACAGACGGCTCACGTCCTTGAATCAATAACTCCCTCAAGTTTTTCAAAACCCAAGCGTACCCTGCTTCGTCCTCATTACATACAAATGCATATGCAATGTTGAAATTCTTCCCAGCAGAAGTCATTCCTACTATCTCTACAAGCGGCATCTTATATACATTTGTCTTGTATGTAGCGTCAATGATGATGACATAAGGGAACGCATTGAAAAGCTTCACAGATGTTGGGCTGGCAAACATAACATACCCGGTAACATCCTTATCGTCTGTACAAAATGAAAAAAATAATTTAATAATAGGAATAGTGTATAACGTAACAGAACTTAAATGATATGATGGCAGAAACAAACCTCGACGGCCGTCACAAAATACGTGATACTTGTGTTGCTCAAGGTCATCAACAAGCACTTGCATAACTGGTCGTCCCCCCTTATGCTCCTTTGTCAACTTCTTGTTCAAATTGTATATGTAGTTGATACCAATGAATAGATTCGGATTTTGTTCCTTCAGTCGCAACCACTGCTCACGTGGGGGAGTACCTACCATATGAAAATGACGAACCGCTTTCAACTCTTCATCTGTCAATGGATGTCTACTAAAATGTCCCTCTGGCAGCTTAGGCAAGTAGTGGTTGTGTCGTCCTTCCTTCACAACCAATTTCCATCCTTTATGAGTGCACTTGCCGCGTATACGGAATGGACATGAGCACTTCTTCGAGGAGGTACGTCATCGCTGCACATAATCATCATCAGCTTTAACTCTTCGTGGATGCCAGTACCGCTCACACGTAAGTACTACTAGGTCATCTGTACTTGTCTGGACTATGGTCACCACCATCCACTCACGACCCTTTTGCGCCCTACAGTGTCCACCCATTCAACAGCGGCTTGCTTAGTAGGAAAAAATTGATCGGTTTGAAATACATGAGTAGTATCGATCCATTCGTCTTCAGGAAGTTCAAAGGGTGAATCATGATGAGCAGGGGAGTCATGAGGTGGGACCGAAGCCTGACAAAAAGTAGAGTAAACATGTGTCAGGAAAAGAAGTGACAAAATCGTTGACAACCGTCCGTTACGGACGTCTTTCAAACGGTCCGTTACGGACAGGTGAACGTCCGATTACGGACGTAATAATTTGGTCCGTTACGGACGGTGTACTATAGTCCGTTACGGACGGTATGTACAGTAGTCCGTTACGGACGAAAAAACGGACGGTAAAAACAGACGAGAAAAACAGACGTTAAAAAACGGACGATATAAAAAGGACGTTAAAAAACGGACCAAAACGTAAAAAATTCCGAAATTTTGATTAAAATTTACCGTTGGATCGTCCGAGAACGCAGTTTCTTCATTATATGGTTCGTTCAGATCGAATTCTTTTTCATTGTTCGATTTCCCCTGCCGTTTCCTCTTCTGATTGAGCCTAAATCGTATTTTATCTCCAACCTTTTGTTTCCCTCTCTCTAAATTTTCTTTCTCCTCCATTTAGAAGTTTAAGTGCAATAGTGTTTCATTAATCCCTTTGATGCTTATATATAAGTGTTTTTTTTTATGACTGCAAATTACAAAAAACTGACTGCATTTTTTTAAATGACTGCGAAATCTAAAAAATTGACTGCGAAAATGACTGTAAATTCTAAAAAACCGACTGCAAAAACGAAAACTCTCTTGGTCAATTGAGCGCGCGTGTTTGAATCTTTGTTTCAGCAGTGATGATGGAAACAGGGCGTAGGAGAGAGTAAACACCCACAACTTGTTAAATTATATAAAAATATAGTGTAAAAAAAAATTTTAAGCAAATTTTTATAAAACCCCTCTTAATTATTTGTAAGTCTATGTATGCCCTCAACTTTTATTTCTGGTTCCGCCCTCCATGGAAATGGAAAGTAGCGTGGTTCAAACGACGCTAACTGATGTCTTGCTTTGCAGATGGAAGTTTTGAACCAGCTTTGAACTCAAGACATATTATTCTCAGCTTCGTGTTTCCTAAATTAAAAAAGAAAACACCTCTTTACTTATGTAATTATTTATTTTAAAGGATATTGTCTACTTTAACCATATGTACATGAAAACTTATGGTAATTGGTAACACCTTCAGATAAGAGAGTTGATGATATCCATATTAATTAATTATGTTCATTCTACCGACTGCTAACCTTTATTTAAATCATTTGATAGATCTTAATCCAAAAACCTATTTAGACTTATAAAAAATTTATTTTAAAAAAATCTCATCCCATATAGTTAAATTATAATTTGTTACAATAAGAACATGATGATATAGTTTTTTTCAATAAAAAGTGAAAACAATCTAAGTCCCAACTTTTTTTCTCGCCTTTGGATGGTGTAATTTACCCTTGGATCGAGAGGGAAGGGTGTAATTTTTTTTCATATTAACATGTTTGTGGTATTTTATAAGTTTAGCTCTCATAACTCTCTCTATGGCTGGAGCCCTGACTTTGCTCTACTTGCTCTTGTCTTTGTCTTGCCATCATCGTCGGTTTTGTTGACTCTGACTCTTTCTCTCATTCTTTCTCAATAGTATAGCTATGTAATAATCACTTTTGCATGTCTCCTCTCGCTCGGTGTTGGCCACAAACCATTAAGCTTCCACCTTGAGTTTTTTCCACCTCTTCAACCGCCCTTCTTCTCCCTTCCTCTCCCCTCCCCCTTTCCTCTCTCTTTCTTCCCCCTAACCGCTCTCTCCCGATGACTACATCTGGTGTTGATACTTCGGTGGAGGACAGCCCATTGTGCAAATTTGGCCCTCACAAAGGAAGAAGGAGATGCCCACCGACGTGAATGGGCTAGATGACCAGACACTTACCTGTAGACACCAAAAATTCTCACCCCATAAACAAATTCTAAAATAATAAATACAATAATGGGGTCGTCGCCTTTCTTTCAAATTGTATTAACATGCGTGCCAAAACGAAACCATCACTCTATGACAAAATTCCTAAAACATTTCCAAAGCATTTTAGAGAAGCATAATTCTTCAAAAATGAATTTCCAACCACAAATCCGGTTTTAAACCCATCCATTTTATTTTCTTATAAATATTCCTTTCTTGCTCATTTGTTTATCTATTCAATTTTCTTTTCATTTTCATTTACTTATCTGTTTAATGTTACTCTTAATGTTACTCTCTATTGTCTTCTAGCATTGATTTTTATTTTATTTTATTATTTTATCACCATCATTTCCATCATTTTACGCATCTTTCACTATTATTATTCATACTAGTATATTTCATTTTGTTGCTAATATGATTAAACTTTCTCTCGTTTCATTTTTATTTTGGTTTATTTTATCTTGTTTACCACTACTCGTATATATTAAATTCAGTTTCTCTTTTTATTGTGATCGCTTGTATTTTACTCTATCATACTAGTACTTTTTCATTATTTCATGTACTTATTATTATGTTATTTAGTTTATTTTATACTTTATCATGTTTTCATAATTTCATTATCTACATTCTATTATTTCATGACCATACGAAGAAAACAAATCATTTACTAGATTAAATTTCATCTTACTGTATATTTATGTTGTAAACACTAGCGTTTTAAAGGATTATTCAATTTGAAGATTATAATTAGTATTATTTTCTCATTTGTACAATTGCGTTTTGAGTTAGCATAGCTGGTTAGCATGTCCACTGAGAAAGCAATAGGTCTTGGGTTTGAATCATGACTGGACCATGGGGGTGTTTTTGTTTTCATACAACTTGGTTGGAAACTTTATTCTTATTTTCTGTGTTACACACTGAATTCTATGGATGAGCAAGATAGGTTTTTATTTTTCCTCTGTTAGATTTCAAAACGACCCAAATGCAACCCCAGTGTTGACCCGGGTCAACCCGACCGAGAAAAAAAATCAGTAAATCTTAAACAACATCGATGCTTAAAAACCCTGGACACATTCTTATAAAAATAGAACTACAGTAGCTAGAACAACGCTCTTTTCCCACTGCTTCTTCCCCGATGATTTTCTCATGTAGCCGCCACCACCACCTTCTTCCTTAATCGATCGTTTCTATTTCACCAACATCCCACTTGTTTCCTATCTTCTTCTAAAAGAATCAAAGAACCAGGTAATTCTTCTCCTATCTCCTTCATCAACCGAACGATCCCAACTAGAGAACTCCTCTTCTGGCGACTTCGAGCAATCGTCTCCACCAAGTATCCTCCCCAATCTACAGGATCGAACTCAAAATCCACATTCTGTTCCCGTCTACCCATCTCTACACTTCCTCTCCGAAATCACCGCCTTCGCCTCTCCAATTAAACAAACCCATGCTCCTTACCACCACCAGACCTCTATACACCTCTCGATATTCCACAAATGTTTCCTCACAAATTCTTTGGTTTCTCGACAAGCTGTGAAGCACCATATTTACCTGAGAATTACATCGACTTCCCCCAGTCTCGGTGTCCCAACCAAACCCGACTTCTCCCTTCTTTCTGTCTCGAACGTCGACAATCACCCAACCTACTTTGGGTTTTCGGGTTCTGGAAGTGTGGCGAATCAGAGCACGAGTCTAGACTGAAAATCATTCCTCGCTCATGTCTCCTGGATTCGAAGTCGTGCCTTTCTGTTCACTTGGTTATGCCTTGTTTTCGATTACTTCATTGTTCATTATGGTGTTAGTAGATGGATTCGGATGGACCGCATTGGGAGACTTGAGCAATGAAGCGGTTAACCCCTGAACCCTAGTTCTGATCTCGGTGATACCAACGTCTGCTTGTCGATTTTGTTGGTGTAGTGTTTCTAAGTTTTCCTTTGTTGATGTTTAATCTACCGTGAACTTGCTTCGCCTCTTACTTTATTTGTGTAATCTGTGTGGCCTCTTTCCTTTTGATTTCATGTTCTGAACGTTGTACCTCATCCAAGCTTGTTGATTATGGACTGAGCATGTGTGTCGATCTGACTCACACTCATGAGCTCAGGACGAACTCAGAGAAACATCTCTTCACTCATTTCGTTCATTTGTTTCTGACTGATGTTTTGTTTGGTCTCCGAATTGAGTTTCTGAAATACTGGCAGGAACCTTCGTGGTGTATAGGCACAGGAAGCACTCCTTTTTTTTTTATTTTTTTCTCTCGATTATTTATGTTCAACTGATGCTCTGCTTGATCTCTAGTTTATGTTTCTAAAATATTGGTAGGAGTCATTACGTTTCTCCTGGTGGTACTTACTCCTGAACCGAATAAGTTGTCAATGTTTGATAATGTTGTTCGATTGATTTGCGGGGATTTAGCCACATTCGACCGTGATGGCTTATGGCCAGATTCGTTTATCTTGTTCATTATGGTTGATTTGGGTTCGGTAAGCTTCATTTAGTTATTTCGTGCTCTATTTGTTTTGTGTTTGGATTCCCGCAAGGCTCATCAAGTATCTTCTGATTCAATGTTGCTATCAGTACTCGACTCCATTTTTCTCATTGTGTCATGTATAATGTGGATGGCCCCTTATTCTTGTTTTCATTTTGACCATGTACATGGCTACGCTTTGTTTGACTTGGGCCGGATTCGGCTCGCTTGGCTTGGAGTCTACCTTGGGTTTTCCATCATGAGCGTATTGGTGGGGCTTCAAGTCCGGTGCATCTTGGGTTTGAAAACCCCTTTTGGATTGATGTCTGCTCAATATGTATGAGATGGGTCAGCGGGTACTTGACCACCTGATTCAGCTAGATTTTCTAAACCGGGGGCAGGCCACCCCATTGGTCGGATTTCTATTATCTACATCTTCTTTTGATTATGACCTACAATTCGTTTTCATTCTGTGGTTTGCCTTCTGTCGTTTTATTTTATGCTATACATGTATATACCTTGCATCTAATTTTGCCACTTTTTTTAATTCATTGTCTCTTATTTCTTATTAAGCCTTAGTTACTAGTCTTTAGGCCCTAGCTATTAGGATAGTGGGTGTCCCTTGGCACTTAGTGGGTCATGTGTCCTTCTTGGTCAAGATGACACCCTAAAACACACATCTAAAATTATGTATATATGTATAAAAAAATCATCAATGTAAAACCTCTTCCAAGATTTGTCCTCAGATTTCTGAATAAAAAGAAACCAACAAATGGCTCTAGAATCCCTCAAACAAAAATTGACCCAAGTCCAAAAATTGCCCAAGTCCAAAAACAGCCCATTCTACAAAACTTGGCCCTATACCCTTCCTTGCCCCAACAACAATTCTTGACCTGGCCCAAGCCCATTGGCCCATCAGCCCACCTTGATCCATGTGGCCCAATCCACTCTGGCCCAAGTTAGCCCGATCCAGCCTAGCTCACTCTGGCCCAAATCGGTCCAATCCAAACAAGACCTAATCAGGCCCCAAAGCCCAAACATGGCCCAATTTGGCCTAAAAGCTCAAACAAGGCCCATTTTGCCCCAAAACCCCAAATAAATCCCAATCCGGCCCAAGTCTAACTTTGACCAAGGCCCAAACCCAGTTTTGACCTGGTCTAACTTTGACCAATCTAAACTTTGGCCAACATGAACTTTGACCTTGACTCAACTTTGACCCGGTCGAACTTTGACCATTACCCAAGCTTTGACCTTGACTCAAACTTTGACCATGACCCAAGCTTTGACCTTAACTCAAACTTTGACCAATCTGAACTTTGACCAGCCCAAGTTTTGACCTTGACCCAACTTTGAATCGATCCCACTTTGACTTGGTCTAACTTTGACCCGCCTCGTTTTCCAACCCCAACCAAAATTCAATTCAAACCCAATTCATTCAGCCTAATCCAATTCAAACTCAATTCCATTCAATTCAAATCAAATCCAGATTCAATTCATCCAATTCAAACTCAACTTGTAAATTCCATTCAAACTCCAAAATCCAAAAATCTCCTTTCTCAAATTTTAAACAATCATTTTATTCAAATTTCATCAAGTTTTCATAGAAACTATTTTGTGGAATTTCAAAGGAAAAACTATTCTCAACGAGCAGAAAGTTCTTCTCACATACACAAGAAGTTTTCTCCTAAAACATTTCTCAAAATCAGTGTTTCTTTACAGAGAATTCCAAACAACTTCAAAAGTTCTTTAACTTAGTTTTCAACTAAAAAATAAACCGTTTTTGGGGAACATGGGATGTCTAACACCTTCAAAGAGCATTTTCTTCCTAGTTAGACATCACTTGTCTCTCTTCTAAATTAAAAATCCGAGGTAGGGCACTGGGGTCGTAACCTCCCTTGTCGCAGTCTGGATCTGTTTAGGCGGGGCATTAGGGTGACAAACATCCCCTAATTGCAGCCTAGATTTTTACGAGGCGGGGTGCTAGGGAAGTAACGACCTTTCTAGCTGCAGTCGGGATTTCATAATCGTCTAACTCTCTTCCGCTCGATTTCAATGTTTTCGGTTTTTAACGTTTTAAAACCCGGGAGTTAGAGACGTTATTAAGATTTGACCGAGAGTATCCCATTCATGATACTTCTCTCTAAATCCTATATTTCAACATAAATTTATTGCCCCATCTTTCGAGTCTCGACACTTACCATTAATTAAGTGTCGCGCTCGAGGGGGTACATAGGGTGATCCTTCGGGATCATCCGCCCTTTCACAACAAAATGATTTTCCTCAACCATTCTCAAACCTCGAACCTAGAAACCCGGGATCTCCCAAATTCCAATCGCCTCACATACTCAAATAATCATTCAAACTCCAAATCACCTCAAACTCGAATCATCTCCCAAATTTTGACTCCCTTCAATTTCTAAAGTCTCATAGGCCCGAGCGTCTCACCGACTAACCTCTTAAAATTCCCGAAACCCAAAATCGTGAACTACGTAAGGTCTGATCTCAACAGGGAGTTGAGTACGTAGGCAGCCCATCTAGGGTGCGACCCCATTCCAATAAAAAAAACCTTTTCCCACTCTAAGGTGTTTCTCATACCTCTCTAACCACTCAAACCTTTTTGGTTCCCACAAACTTCAAACCATCATACTATAAGTCTTGTTTATTCACTCAACCTCATACTTTTCCCAAATCTTCATTCTATACTCATATGAATTCACCATTTCCTCTTCTTGACGCTAGCTTGGCATAAAAGCTTGCCTCATCCACTCTCTTTCTCTCTTCTCGCCCTAATCCTATCCCTGTGGCCCTTTGAAATGAATCTCTCTAAAAAGGTTTTGAAAGAAGGTAATCCCAACAATTGGAGACCGAGGTTTCCTCGGGCACCAATCCGAAGTCGTGGTCGTTGCCACTTCTAAGGGGTGTAACCAAGTGCGAACCCATAATAGAATCTCTGGTATGATCAGATAAGTCCTATCCATAGGCAACAAATCACAGAGTCAATTAACGGTAAAAGCTTGCCTCATCCACTCTCTTTCTCTCTTCTTGCCTTAATCCTATCCTTGTGGCCCTTTGAAATGAATCTCTCTAAAAAGGTTTTGAAAGAAGGCAATCCCAACAATTGGAGACCGAGGTTTCCTCGGACACCAATCCGAAGTCGTGGTCGTTGCCACTTCTAAGAGGTGTAACCTAGTGCGAACCCATAATAGAATCTCTGGTATGATCAGATAAGTCCTATCCATAGGCAACAAATTACAGAGTCAATTAACGGTTCTTAGAACCCAATCTTCCTTCCTAGTTATCATAGGTTAAACTAGGTGGTGACTCTAGTCAATCTCGCCCTTAGGGCATAAGTCCGCGTGGAGCCCATTGAGAGCGGGTGTAGTGTTCACTAACACTCCCCATTAAGCTTTCTGGGAAAGACGGACGATGAAGTAGGTATTTGAGGGATGCCAGATAACGAGTTTTCACCCTCCACAGAATGGCAAATTTTTAGGATCAAGACTTTTCAGTCAAAACCATTTAGATAGACCCCCTCATACCGAAAAATCACCCTCCACATTACCCCCCCCTTTCGAACGTTGTCTTTTGTGCGGGTCTTTTACCTCCAAGTTGCACCAATCTTAGAGCACTTGAAACCTCCTTAGCCAGAGCATGGAAATTTGAAGGAGATTTTAGAATCCATATAGCAGGTAAAAGTCTTTATTTCTTTGAGTTCAAAAAGGAGTTGTTGCATGTAGTCCTCTATCAAGGACCTTAGTGCTTTGACGGTCCACTCCTCATCTTCTAGCGTATAGATAAGCGGAAAGCCTCCCGAGACCACGAGTTTAATGGGTTCCCCTAGTGAGCAAGAGTTTATGATGTTTTATTTTTTACCATCACAAGGACTTTGCAAGTAAGCAGGGAGACCGGTTAGGTTGCTTCTTAGAATATTGGGAGGAAGACGATCAAATTAGTGGGAATTTTATGAAGATTAAAGCTCTGTTCGATGTCTAGAAGCCTATCATGAGGTGTATCTCCATAACCAACCAAGGTGATGTCAAGGTTCTTAGGCTTACATATGAAAGAATGCCATCAATATGGTTTCTTTATGGTATTTTCACTCACTCCACAAGAGATTTATCGGATCAAGTTACTCCACTTACCGTTGTACTTCCTTATGGATCTTGGCTAAGGGCACTATTAATCCACCCGTCCTAGTCAGCAGGGGTGGAGCCAGAAATTTTTTCTATGGGGGGGAAAGAATTTTTTTAATAATATGAGTTAATATTTTTAAATTAATTTTATATTTGAAAATTAATTTTTAAAATTTTAAATTAATATAAATTTTCAATATTTATAATTATATTTTAAAAACTGATATTAGACATATAATTGACATAAAAATTACATTAAAATTGGAATGTATAAATTAATAAATAAAGAAGTTTGTTTTACCTTTTTTATTTCTCATTTTAAAAAATGGGTATACAAAATTATAAGTTGATGTCAATAATATAGAAGAATAGTTCTAAACAAGTAGTTTTTTTTTTCTAAAAACTTCTTCTAAAAATTCTCTTGAGTAATTCTAAAATTATTTTAACTTGCAAATCTGTAATAAAAAAACTAAAACTTGTATTATGGATAGTTGGGGCATATAATTACTAAAGCTGACATAATAATCAGTTTTACTTTAGACTATGTCACTGAAATAAAAATATTAAGAGTTTTCTTATCTACTATAGACTAAAAATGATTTTTAAAATATAACTCTAGAACAAATATTACACATTAGTATAAATAAAATTGATAATAAATAGACTTTAGTGATATCATGGTGATATTTTACAAAATATTATAGGGGTGAACAAATATCTAATAACACAAATAAACTATATAACAAAAAAAACTAAAACTGATTTAAACATGTACGCGGGGGAGTTGAGGGGCCCGAACATCCACATATAAATTATGCATACAAGCAAATAATAGCGAATGTGTGAGATAACAATACGAGGGTTATTTCATTTGAACGGTTCTCGTTTATTCGGTCTTTGAAAGGCTCAACTGTGATGGTGTGTATTACAAGAAGAAGACGGCCAAGCTCAACTCTTAACTCAGTGGAAGGCTTGAGAATTACAGAGGAAGAACTTCGAGCGCAACCCTAGCTGGTTGACAGCTCTAGAGAAGAAGAAGACAGAAAATCTACAGTACACACCCCCTCACCCTCTAAGATATGCCTAGTATAAGTAGCCCAACGCAACCAGCCCAACTAACGGTCACACATATTAAACCAATAGACCCAAACTTAACTAATAACAGCAGGCCCAATATTCAAATACTAAAACTATAAATATACATGCACACTAACAGTCTTCAAGGCATTTAGCTTGTTATCCACTTTACGAGACTTATTTGACGTCTCGTATCACTGTTTAGCTAATGTTTATGTGTTCCATTGCTTACATCTTAAAATTTTAAAAGATTATAATGATTGTTAATTCAACGTTGAAAATTTGGTTTATGTGACTTTCTACTAATTTGTAATGACATTTGTATAATTCATCACAAGATGAGTTAAACTCTCAAGTGTCCCAGGGTACTTGGACTCCAGTCAGGCACCATGATCCTCTTTCTCACGCTCTCAGAAAGACGGATCATCCAAGCCGTGCTATCAATTTTGGTGGCCAAGTTGGAATCCATCAAGCTTTTGGAAATCCCGATTCCAGTCAAGGCGTCCAAGGTAGCATGATGACATACGAAGAGCATTTGGCAAAAACAGCTGATATGAAAGAGTAGTGGATCGCTGAGGCTATGGCCAGAATGCGAGTCGAGATGTTTAGCAGTGAAGAAGTTTCTAGACCACCAGTTCCCCCACCCGTTCAGACAGAGACTACACCTGTGTGGAGGAGTAGCGTCCAATCGGTTGATCCGTTTCCGTATGCATTTCTCAAGGTTAGACTAACTTGCTGATTATAATGCATGAGAATTTAATCTTTCACTTGGTGTTAGCAATTTAGAAAACTGTCTAAACATGCATTTTCCCTATAATTTTCAAAATCCTACTGACTACACGTTGCTCTTAAATATTGGTGATGAGAATGTTACGGTTGCGTGGGGTAAGTTGTTTCCCTCTACTCATACCGATATAGTGAACGGTCAACAGCTTATAAGTAACCATGTTAGGGTGCTTATGGATGATTACGGGTCTCAATATGGTTATGTTGGATTGTCGGTGCCTTTCCCTGGTGTATGTACACTGCGTGCTTCCCAAACTTATACAGTTCAGTGGCCGGTTCACTTGGTCAGACTCACGGGGCAGGTAAGCGAATTGAACAATATATACTCTAAAATTGTTTTCTTTTACAATATAGTCTAGTTGTATAACATTATAAACTTAATTAATATATTAGGAAAAAATTGGACCCAAATCTGATAAGGGGATAGGAAAGAGTACTGCTCAACCAGTTCCTACCCCTTCTGTTCCTTCAAAGGCATCGATATGCAATGTCAATATTAGAGATAATTTAGTGCCACAAAACATACTCGATCGCTTGTCTTCTAATCTAGCAATCCTGCACGCGGCATTACTGATGATGCCTCCTGATCATGATGTGATTACATTAACCGTTGATCAGATGATATTTCATTATGAGGAAGGTTCTGTGATAAACATTTATATGAACGATTTTGTGGATGTATTCAACCGGGATTGGCTGAATGTATCAATAATCAAGTCAGCCATGTTGTGAGTGATAGGGGTGTTCATGGAAAACCGGAACCGCCAAACCGGACCGGAAACCTGGTTAACCGAAGTCGTTTGTCGGTTCGGTTAACCGAACCGTTTAGTTTCCCGGTTCCGGTTACGGTTATAGATTTTGATGAATCCGATTAACCGAAAAAACCGTTTAAGCATTTAATTTATTAATTATTTTAATTTTTTTGAGTATAAGTATAAAACTATATGGTTAATTATTAGATTTACCAAAAATAAATATACAATTATATAGTTAATGGTTAGAATTGTACCAAAACCAATAAAATCTTATCAAAATCGGCAGTTAACCGGTTTAATATCGCAACAAAACCAAAAAAAACCACATATTGTTTACTAATTATACGAAAAAAACACATAAATCTACATCATTTCGGTTAACCGTTAAACTGGTAAAACCGCACCGAAATCGACGGCTAACCGGTCCCGGTTAACCGCTTCTAAATGAACTGGTTACGATTATTAAATTTGATTAACCGATAATCCGGTTAACCGGGTTTCCGGTTAACTGAAAAGCCGGTTAACCGGTTATGAACACCCCCAGTGAGTGATTACTGCCCTGTACATATTTGAATTGAATTTTAAAGTAGTGTTGATGAAATGTTAAATCACTAACGATATTGTCTTTATGGTGAAGACATGTGCAATATAAGGCGGTCAAAGATCATGGCAACAACGAGTTCGGTTACTTGTGTCCTGCTATGTGCTCCCAGGCGAATATGTCAAGTGACCTCCAGCGTATTGTGCAATACTTAGCAACGGCGCTCTACAACTGTGGGAACAAGTCTTATGTTATGCTACCGGTTCATCAAGGGTAACTTCATCATCCGTTGTTATTTATATGATGCTCATTTAATTGTATTCAATTAATGGTATTCTAATACATGAACAACCGACACTGGTCTTTACTAGTTTTGTCAATGAAGAACCCTAGGATTTTTCAGTTTGACTCACTTGGTAGGAATGCCAAGAGACCTATGATAGCGGTTGTGCTTGTAAAGTGAGTTGTTTATCTTGTAGAATGATGTTTATTACTTAATCTTTTAACTGGAAACTTGTAACTTAATGTGTCTATTAACCTATATGTTTGGTTTAATTTAGCGTATTTAAAGCTTCATTGATGACATTGGGAAGACCAGCGAAGAATAACAACATCCCATGGAACATTGTCAAGGTATATAATTGTGTTAATTGGTGTAGTGTAGGAATATTTGTAAATACTTGAAAGAATGATGTTGAACATGTATGTATATATGTACTGTGTCCAGTGCAGCCTAGAGGTTCTGAATGTGGATACTATGTCATGAGATTTATGCATGACATAGTAGGCGCGACGACATTTTTACCAGAGAAATCATTAGACAAGGTAAGATTTGTTTAAAGTTTTAGATATATACCTGCGTATGTTGTTACACTTGTAGTTTATAATTAATGTTGTTTTTTTTTTACTCTAGGCTTTTGAAACGGCTGTATCGAATTATGAAGATCCACAAATTGTCAAGATTCTTGAGGACTGGGCAGAATACATCATCACAAACTTCGTTACTTGAATTTGCATTTCTAGCTGAATAGTTGTAACTCATCACATTAGTAGTTACTGTGTGAAGTTATCAGTATTGTAATATTACGGTATAATAAAGTAAACTTTCTTTTTACATATATGATTTAGTTAATTTGTTAAGTAAGTTGTTGGGCTGTGACCCGGCCCCGTTTGATGGTCGTAGAATGTGGAATTGATTGCCTATTTGTGCTGGCAGTGTGATATATGTGATACACATGCAGGTTTGCTAGAAACATTAAGGTGTTTATATGGTATATAAAGAGCTACCCTGGTGAAAACAAAATTGGACCTATCTCGGCGGTTGTACAAAGAACCGCCGAAATAGATATGAAAAAAGAGCCTATCTCGGCGGTTCTTAGCTTACAACTGCCGAGATAGACTCAAGGTCGGTCTCAGGGTCGGTCCCTAGGGCGGTCAATACTAGAATGTATTCTAGAACGGACCGACCCAAGGACCGACCATGGTCTAAGGTCGGTCCATCACAAAAATTCTTCAGGTATTGACTGCCCCAGAGACCGACCTTAGGACCGACCTCGAGTCTATCTCAACGGTTGTAAGCTAAGAACCGCCGAGATAGATGTGGTTAGATTTTGGTTTTCACAACCACCTATTTCTGCGGTTTGTTGTTACAACCGCCGAGAATCGAGATAGGTGCTCAGACCTATTTCGGCGCACTCCATTTCGGCGGTTCATAACCGCCGAAATAGGCTATTTGGAACCGCCGAAATAGGCCTTTTTTGTACTAGTGAGCCAGCGCTTACGGATGTGCCTATGATTCCTCCTTATTACCCCTGTTAATGGCGGGTCACCAATGGCCGAAGCCATCCCCTTTACATGGGGACTTCGTCCAATGATCATCTGATATACTGGAATATAATATACGAGTGGACTTGTAGTAATCATCTACTTTATTGTGATCACTATGCACAACCAGAATTCCCTGGATATCTCTTCATATACGACTCTTTTCACCATGTGATTAAGTTCTCCCAATCATCTTACATAAGATCTATTCTTAGGTTATAGTGAATATATTATCCATGTAGTTGCCTTTTAGGTCTTACACATTACTAGAAGTCATCTAGGTCATTTTCATATTCTAATACATATGCTTGTGAGGACGGTATTACTGATCCTCTATTTAAGCTAATTACCTAGGATGATTAAGGATAATATGATGTATTTTGTTAATCGTTCGTGAGCATTATTTTCTTATCTATTGTCATAACTCAATTCAAGTTTGTATTTGTTATTGCCTCAGTCCGGAAGACGTTCGCGCACAATTAATATCACGAGATAGTCAGGCAATTAAATCTTATAAACTTAGCAACAATAAAGCACACATATCGCTCTTATCAAGCATCACACATACATGTCCAAACCCAATGTAATCCTTAGGAACAATCGGACCACACAATAATATACCGTTCACCGACGGAAAGAAGACCAGACGTCCTATCTCGAGTCCGTCCTCTATGTACTCAGCTCTGGAATATATATATACGTACGCTAAGTATCAATCCACCATAATTCAAACCAAGTCGGTTTTCTGAGTAACTACTAATCCCCTGGTATTTACCCCGTGATTAATCAATCATCGTTACTCGGGTTTTCAAACAAATTCAGGATTAGTTATTTAATTCATTGAGTATGTTAGTAGCCAACATGTTGTATTATGTTACAACCTAGGATTTAATTCTCACATTTCATCTCTTTTACCCATAAGTATATATTTATATATTTATACATACACATTCATATAGGTATTGTTACTATATGATATTTAATATAATTGACCTTTAAGTAGTAATAGTCTTTGACATTTAAATTCCCACTTTAAAATGTAAGTTGGTCAACTTGACCTTCTTGGTCAATTTGGTTGACTTAGTCACCATATACAAGTCAACACTACTATATAATCCATAATATAATTCCTTGAATTATATAATTCCATTATTTGTCTAACTCTTTATACTATAACATTAAATCTTTATGTTTAATGTTATGTAATGTAATCCCCACCTTACATTAAACTCCACCTTAATTTTATTTAATTCTTCAACCATAATATATAACTCATAATATATATCCAAAATATTCATACTCTCACCTATGAATTATGAAGCCCATTAATTTATGTGAGTTACAAACTCCTTTAGTTTGTATTATTTTCACATACTAACATTTAGATCTTATATCTAATGTTAGTTATTATGGTTCCCAACCACATAACCACCACTCTTAATTCATTACATTCTCAACCTTATTATATAATTTATAATACCTTATATATATTCATATTTTTCCATATTAATTATAAAATTCCTATAATTAATACCAACTCCATGTAATGACATTATGACCATAGTCTTAATGCTATGTCAATATTTCAACCTTATATTATATTCATACCTAACTCTCTATAATTCACAACATAGCCCTCATCTTTTGGTTATTACACTTTTGCCCACAAATGTTATCTAAACTTACAATTTCGTTACAAATCATATCTTATAATCCTAACTCTTTATTTAATTGATTCCAAGGTGCTATTCTAACTCCTTAATATTTCCAAGCAGACCCTAATGTCATTCCTTAACTTTTCACTCCATTTTTCTCAAATTACAAAATGTCCCACATAATCTTACAAACCTTACAATTTCATTCCTAACTTAAACTTTTGATAATCTTTTAATTTAATACAAAACTCCACCCAAATTCTATACAAATTCTGAACATACCTCATGTTGGTTTGTTCTGATTCTTACACCAATCTTTCTAAAATTACATTTCGACCCCATAACTTTTCCTAAACTTACAAATAACCACCAAACTTTTGTTAAATCATATTTCCATTATTTCTTTCTCCAATTTGGTCAACACTCTAAAGTTTTCCCCAACTTTGACCATCACACACTACCTTAACCTAAATGTTCTAGTAATTACGCTTTGACCTCTATCTTTCCTAAACTTTATAGTTAAATCCTAAATTCTTTCAAATTCCAATCTAACATTTCCTTTTCATATAATTTGGTCAAGGCCCATAAATCTCCCCAAGTTTGACCCAATAATCTGCCTTAACCATAATTTTCCAGAAATTATGAATTAGCCCCTAATATTTTCTAGGGTTTCCATTTAACTCCTTAAACTTACAAAAACTTGTATTTTGTATTATTCGCCAAAGTAACCCCAAACCTCTCAGCTATTTTAATACCTAACAATCCCAACTTTATTTCTTCAACACCTTTAACTGGACTATAGGTTATATTACCACCATATCACCAGATTTTCACCCATAGCCTCACATATCATAACCTATGCTTTTATAGCATATAATATACCTTAAAGCTCATAAAACAAGCCTAACATTTGGCATTATAAATACCATAAAATAAACTTTAAATGTGTAATAATTTTCCATAAACACATGTTAGCTCTCAGCCAAATTATTTCCAAGCCCTATGTTTTGGCTTTTTACACATTAAGCCATTTAAACTTTATAAACATGACATTTAAGTCATTATTTCATTAACCAACATAACTAAACATGTTCATATGATTTTATGTTCATTCTTAGGTCAATATTGACCATTCTTCATTGTTTGTTCTCGGCCATAATGGATCACCCCCATTTAAAACACTTAAAGCATTAAAATATGCACTAAGGTAAATGTACCCTTTTTGCTCCAAATGTTGTTTTCACCTCTTGTATTCTCGGCCCTATTTACATATAAGGGGGAATGTTTAGTTTCTACACAAACCCAAGGTTACACAAGTGGTTTAAGCACTAAGGCTTGGACTAGAGGCTTACCCTTCTTTAAGGTAGATTTCAAATCTTCCACTTGGACAACTTTGCTCTCGGCGGGGAAAACGGAATGGAATCGGGAAAGGGAATGGAGAGGAATGGAAAAGAATTCCCTTTGGTTTTCCCGATTGTTTTTTTTTGAGCTGGGGGAAATGAAATAAATAACTGGTAAACGGCCAATGGTCAATGGTCAACGCTTGTCGGCTGCTAGTCAACGGTCATAAATTGCCGGTCAACATTCACCGGTCACCATTCAATGGTCATTAGTCATCGGTTAATGGTCATATGTCACCGGTCAACATGTAATGGGAAAAGGGAATCCCATTCCCTAGTAAGAGGTGAGGAATCAAGATAAAGGGTTTTTGGGTAATCCCATTCCCTTTCCCTTTCCTGAAAATAGGAAAAACTGGCAAAAGAACAGCAGGAAAGGGAATATTTCCTATTCCCTTTCATGATTACCCCAAAACAAACGCCCCCTTAAAGCATTAAAATGTGCACTAAGGTAAACTTACCCCTTTCATGCTCCAAATGTTGTTTTCACCTCTTGTGTTCTCGGCCCTATTTACATAGAAGGGGGAATGTTTAGTTTCTACACAAACCCAAGGTTACACAAGTGGTTTAAGCATTAAGGCTTGGACTAGAGGCTTACCCTTCTTTAAGGTAGATTTTTAAATCTTTCACTTGGAAAACTTTGCTCTCGGCCAAACAACACCCAAATGGGTTCACTCACATTCGGCAATAACATGAAGAAGAGGAAGAAGAACAAGGTTAGGGTCTTTAAGACTCCATAACATAAGCAAGAGCTTAAAGCACAAAAATGTGCTCTAAGAAGATGGAATTACCTTTGGTGCTCTAGGTGAGATTTCTTCACCAAGTTTCGGCCAACATTAAGAATTTATGTAAATGATCAGGTCTTGAGTGGATCTAAGAGCAGAAGGTAACACACTTAAAACCTTGATTTATGACTTACCCTTGAAGTCACCTTTGGCGGGTTGTCTTGCTGGAATTTCAGCCAACACAAGGAGCTAGATGAAGCTTCATTTTGTGTGTAGAAAGATGAAGAAAAGGAGTGTAAGAAGCTAGCATTTTCAGACCTTAAGAATTTAAAGGAGAAGGTTGAACCTTAAAGCACATTTTTACCTTAAGCTTGCTTAGATCTCCCTTGTTGTTCCTTGTATTTTTTTCCTGAATTTGTTGGCTCCAAAATCTTGTAGATTTCAGCCTTGGATGGAGGAGGAAAGTAACTTGTTGTGTTCTCCTTGTTTAGTTATGAGTAAATGTGGAAGATTTAAGGAGAGAGGAGGAAATGTTAACTCACCATTGATGTCTTCAAGCTCTCAATATAATGAAGAACAAGCAAGAGGAAGAAGAAAAAGCTCAAAAACGGCCAAGAGGATAGAGAAGAGAGGATGAGTGAGCTAGACTTCTCTTTAGTGAATAAGGTAATGAGTGATCATCGATCAAGTCATGACTAGTAGTCTTAAGAAAATATCTTCCTAATGTGCAAGGTGGCACTTTGGCCACTTGAATTCCCTCCAAATTTCTGACCCTCTTGACATATCTAAGGGTGTTTTGGTCACAATTTGTTTAATTATATTATAAGGTTTCTTGTAATGTTGTGCACTTATATGTTATACACTTGGACTTATTTCATGTGTTAGTTTGTGACCAACATGATTACCTTGTCCTAAAGTGTGTTTATTTGTGTTTTGAGTGATTGATATACTTTACTATTCATTGTGACTAGTTAGAGTATATTATTTGATTCACTCTTAATTTTAGTGCTCTTAAATCATGTAATGACATGGTTCATGTTATATCAACTTTCTTAGTTGATTTCTCCTACATTAGTCCATTATTTTATGTGGGGTTTAGTGCCCCTTTTGGACTATACATATTTGTTTATGTATGTATGTTTAGAGGCTACAAAATTCCTTAGAGAATTTGGCTCATTAATTAGCCTTTACCATTCAATGATTAGCCATTGATTACCCTTTGTTTAATTAAATCCGTTGTTAATTAAGGTGACTAATGTTTGGGGTATTTCATGTTAGCTACTTTCGCAACATCCCAATGAGATCATACTAGTAATTGTTTGATTAATGGTTAATCTTGTTGGGCTTTTTTGTCTCAAATGTCTAGTTTCACTAACATATATATATATTTATACTATAGGGCCTGTTATTTGAAGCATTAAGCTGATTTTTTGAAGATTAATGTACTTTTACTTAAAAGTGATGGACACATATCAATTTTTAATTAGTGTACAGCTAACTATAGTATACTTGTCAAATTAACATTTGTTAACTGCAGGATCATTTACCATAAAGCTTGAAAACCAAACTTTATTGACAAAAGTGCGAATGCCCCCTATAGTAGTGATATGAGTATATATTTGCTTACGCCTTAGATGAATGCTGTGTTTTCCTAAAACAGTCAAAACAAAATATGTCAAATCTGACATAATAATCTTAGTAGTATTGGGTAGAAGGGTATCCTAGTGTAGTAGAATAAACAAAGAACGGGGAAGATAAGAATAAAAATGGATGCAGAGGAGGGTGGGGCTGGACAACGAAAGAACAGGAGGCCCACTAGTACATCAAAAATGGAGGAGAGATGCATACTTCGATTAAAGAGACTCAAACAGGACACGCTCCCTCCGCTGTCCTTATTTTTCTCAATTTTATTTCGAATTTACTTTTTGTTCTCTCGCTATATCTTTTTCTATTCATTTCTCTCTCCTGTCTCTTCCGTAGAGACTATCGTGGAATTTGTTCCGGTCTCCCTGAGTTGTATTTTTTAAAAAAACCAATAAATTTAGAAAAAGAATTTTAGACCTCATTCAAGCCGAAATTAAATCCAGAGAAATTAGTACAGAGAGAGATTTCACGGGTGTGGGAAAGAAGGCGGTGTAAAACAATCAACCCAGACGACCTTGGTTACTAGCGCTGGTGGAGGTGTTCGTAAACCGGCTAAAACAAGAAAAATGGCGGATCAGCTCACAGATGACCAAATCTCCGAGTTCAAAGAAGCGTTCAGCTTGTTCGATAAGGATGGCGACGGTCTGTATACCTTTTTTCTTTCTTTTTTCCTTTATACTCGCGTTTGTTTCTGTAACTGGTCATCCGTTGATATCTCTAGGGCTCAATAGTGCCTGAATTCGACGTTTCTGATGAAGAAGCTTGTTAGATCTATCCTTTTGTTCACATCCACGAGACCACAGATTGGATTCGTTATGTTATGCTGTCGTGCGCAATCATTTTACCGTTGTTTCTGTTTTACCCTTTCACTTCGATGACAAAGCTGTGTGCGGTATCAATCGTCTGTCCCATTCAGTTATGAGGAAATTTACTGCCGTCTTTTCCAAACAAATATCCTCTCAAGATCTGTCTCTGTTTTGGTCTTCCGTCTGTCTATCATCATTGTTGTTTCTTGAAATTCCCTGCATTCAGTATTTCATGTATTGCTGTGTTCTGTGAGGGCGATAGAGCTCACGAAATCGTTCTTTTTCCTTGAAACAAGCTCTTTTCGTTAGAAGCGATAGTCAATGAACCAAAAGCCTTGAAGGATGGACCCCGCTGCTCATGCCTGTTGGCCTAAAATAACATCTGGAGCTGTTTCATATAGAGATAAGGAATATCATTGATTAAAAATCCTTCCTGATAACAGATCTTTGCGAATTCATTATGCATATTCCACATACAGGCCTGATCAAACGTATTGAATTTTTTACCCAAAGAAGTTGTGAGCTTTTCTGACCAGAATTAGTCGTCCATCACCTATTAACATGGTTGAGGATCTAGTGCAATTGTGTCACAGGATTTCGCTCTTAAGATTCAACTGCTTACGTATTTTAGAAATTTTTCTTGGGTCCATTTATATCTTGTTCTCACTGTATTGAGAATCGAGATCCATTTATATGGGGGATTTCTCGGCCGGTGCATGGATTTGATGGCCATCCATTTATATAGGGTTGAGCAATATTCCTGAATAATGTTGTCGCTTAAATTATTTTATCTGTGCAAGGTTTCAATGCTAGCCTCACTAGTGACATGCTTTCAATGTTTTCCATATTCCCTGAGTTTTCGTTAACATAGTCTGTTTTATGTCTGTTCTTTAGGGCTGTTAATCTTCAAATACTTGCACGTATTGTGGCGTTGTGTGATTGATTTTGATATTTCATTCTCTTTTATTTTTATTGCAGGCTGCATCACTACCAAGGAGCTTGGAACAGTGATGAGGTCCCTTGGACAGAACCCGACAGAGGCTGAGCTCCAAGACATGATCAATGAAGTTGATGCAGATGGAAATGGGACCATCGACTTCCCAGAGTTTCTTAACCTTATGGCAAGGAAGATGAAAGACACAGACTCGGAGGAGGAGCTGAAGGAGGCCTTCAGGGTGTTTGACAAGGACCAGAATGGTTTCATATCTGCAGCTGAGCTGCGTCATGTGATGACCAACCTGGGTGAGAAGCTGACCGATGAAGAGGTTGATGAAATGATCAGGGAAGCTGATGTGGATGGAGATGGCCAGATCAACTATGAGGAGTTTGTCAAGGTCATGATGGCCAAATGAGATCAAATTGGGTATCTTGCAATGCCCAGAAAATATCTAAGGATACCTACTTGTACTAGGGATTTAGTAGTAAATTCTATGGGAATTTATATATATAGTTAACATGTTTTTCCTTTCTTTCTTTATTTGATGCTACTACATAAACCTAAAAGACCTTTAAAAGTAAGGAGGCGGGTCTGATGAGTCTTGGGTCACTTACTTTTAGTACTGTGTTTAAAATCCTTTTTTAACCTCTTTGTAATTTATGGTTGTTGTGACTTCCCTTGTTCAAATTGCTTGCTTTTGGTGTGATGATGATGAAAGCTGAATGACCTGTGTTCTTGCTTTGCTCACTCGTTTTCTTCGATTGATCTTTGCTTACTCTTGTTTTCGTAGAGTCAACAGGGATTGATCTTTGCTCAGACGATGATAGATTGTGAACATGTATGTTCGCTTAAACATCTTATTGTACTATTCGAACTTATAAGACATTTTGTCGGAGGAGTTTTTGCATTTTCGTTTCAGTTTCCTGAAGTCGGTACTAACAAAACATCAACTGATTACAGGCTAGTTTGAAACCAAACTGCAAAAATAAAATGTCACCTTTTCAAACAAAGCCAAGATAGGCGATTCTGTAGCGTAGCTGAGTTAGTAGTACGCATATACCATATATTCCTCGGCTGAGTGTCACCTTTTCAAACAAAGCCAAGATAGGCGATTCTGTAGCTGAGTTAGTAGTAGGTATATACTATACATGCTTTGGCTGGGTTGACAACAACCATCACATCGGGAGGAAACGACCAGAAAAGATAACAAGGTAAATGAGACAATAATTATTATTAAGATCACGAGAACAAAGTCAAGTTTAACCAAAATTCCCGTTCGCAATACAACACATATGACGAAACCCCTGCCATGCCATTTTGGATCGGAATAAAAAAGAATGACGCTTGACCAGAGGAGGAAGATGTGTAACCCTAGTTTTAGGAGTACACCTGCGAAAGACATCATTCTGATCATAGTCTCTTGAGGCTCTTCTTTCTTGCATCAATCTTCTTTTTCTCTGCCGTTTGTGCTTTCAGTTTCAAGTCACCACCTTCTTTCTTTAGTGGCATCATTACATTTTCATTTGACGGGCCCAACACCACAGGTGGTTGGTCATCGCAGCTGCTAGCACCTCCTTTGCCGCTGGTAGCACTTGTCGTGGTTGAACCAACAAGAGACGGTGATGGTGATGTTATAGCAGCAGTACTGGCAGTGCTTGGTAATGCAGATTTTGTATCGGCACCGCTCTGAGCTGAGCTATTTGACTGGTCAACATTCAAGGCAGTTGTTGACTCTGAGATCGTGCCTTGTTTCAGCTTTGTCTTTGGCTTTGCATGTATGCCTGTATAAAGCCTGATATAGACATACACAGAAAACAGAAGATGAATGGTTGTGCCCCGTAGTACAGGGAGGTCAAAGGCGAGGAAATGTAAGAAGCACGTCAATCAACCAGTTAGCATTCAGACACACATCAAGTGTTAACTGAAGCAAAACTGTAAGAACCAGATATCCACAACAAATTCACAGAAAACTTTTTGATGGAAATTACGAAAAAATAAATCATTCTACCTTGCAAGCCTCGCATACTCTTCATAGTCTTCGAGTAACATCTTTCCAGCTTGCTCATTCAAAGCTGATTCTGGATAAGGTTCTATCAATAAGCATCGTAGAACCTGAAGTGACAAGAAGTCACATCTTTATTAAAAGTTATAAAAAAACATCTTAATTACTAAACCATAGCCACATCAACTCACAAGGAGGACATGCCGTAATCCAAAACTGGAGTTCCAGTCTTTCTTCAACGTGTTAACACAGATTTTACCATTTGATGCAACGTTGGGGTGGAAAATCTTGGTCAGGAAATAGCCTATGGAAGATGGTAGTGGCAAAAGTTAGAACAAAAGCATTGTCAACCAACGAAGCCAAGACAAAGAGACACAAAACAATAAATATCCATTTATGCTTATGCATGAGCATGTATGAGATTCTTCACTAAAGTCCAATGTACTAACAGTTTGTACCCCCATTTTTATGGTATCGACATCAACTAGTGATTTATCCCGACACAGTGATCCCAACATTTCATTGTGTATCTTCATAAGCATAAAACATATAATTTCATACGCATACATACCACTGGAGCAACTTAGTTGATACTAGAAAACAATTTGAGATAGATAAAGAAGATAATTAACCTTCGGGAGGAGAA
This sequence comes from Limonium bicolor, assembly GCA_023374045.1. Lineage (NCBI taxonomy): Eukaryota > Viridiplantae > Streptophyta > Magnoliopsida > Caryophyllales > Plumbaginaceae > Limonium > Limonium bicolor. The sequence goes on from CM041782.1 coordinate 101,177,238, forward strand.
TAAGGGAAATCATGTGATAAAATCAACTTCATCCTGAAAACACCATTCTCGTATGGGGTCCCACCTATACAATACAAAGATCAGTTAAACAGGGTCAACAGCAAACATACGTACATAAGCATCTAGAAAAATGAGGATCCCCTCAGTCAGAGATTTTATTGACACATACCAGGTCCTTCAATATCAGCATAAATTGTGGAGAAGTCATCATTGTTTATGCAAACTTTAATCCCTTCTGGAGGACTCTCATCCAGATTCTTCAACTCTTTTGCAAGCTGCTTTATTACATTTGGTGGGAGGTTTTCATTGGTTGCCTAAGACAAGGGATGAAAATTTAGTTCTCGGAGAAACATATTTCAGCTAAACTAGATCATTCTCAAAACTTCTCAGTAACAAAATATAACTACCATTGCACTACTCTGACACAAACTGAAGCCAAATTCGGGCAGGAGCCCCTCCAACCGTGGGCAGTACCTCTGCAATTAATCTCTTCAGGAAAGCAAACCCTGTCAGCAGCTGTACGTGTGGAACTTAGAAAGGCAAACAAGAGCGATACACACAAACACAAGAACCAATGCCGCACAATTATACAGAAAACAATGGAGAAGAAAAAAGAGACAAAATTTGGTCTAACTGCGCAAAAAATTAACTTAATGAACACGAGGGATATTCAAGAGTAACAAAGATTAATTTGATTAACACGAGGGGTATTCAAGATTACTCTGCAAAATAAGTTAACTGCAAACATACAAGATTATGCAGCCAGAATCAACACAAACGAGGTTTCTTTGTCAACCCAAATACATATGAGTCTCGTTCTTCAGTTGACAGAAAACTCTGGTAGACAACGGAGGTGGTTACTGACATCATTCATCAACCCTCTTCAAGAGAAAACATTAAATTAAACAGAATGTACGAAGTTAAGAGGAGATAAACCCAAGCATAGACAGAGAACCCTGATAACATCACACAATTATCACATTCTAGTAAAGATGGACGGACGATATATCAGTTAAGTTTGAGCAATTACAATCAAGTAAGCTCTAACCTCAAAGAAGAAATTTATATACAGTGCGGTCTATTGCCAATACTATTCTGATCACGAGCTTCGTCAAAGCATCTAACTACACCAGAAAGGCTTTACAAGCCAAGGTTAAGCATATCTTCCACCTAAAACATGGCGTATCTGTAGACTGTAGCTTAATCGGATAGAGAGGAGAGGAGGCATAAAGAGCAGATTGTTAACTTTGAAGGAAACCAAACCTACCCAACGAAAAGAAGGTAAATGTACAAAGCCCTACACGTACAGTGGAAAGGGGGGAAAGAACCTAAATCAATTTTAGTAAGATAGAACGACTTCTTGAAGCATAGCAAATTCGCTGATTAGCGTACCAAGAACCCCTCTTTTCACTGTCGAGAAATAGTTTAGCCACAATAATTATGCAATCAAAGTAAGAGAAATGAAAAAGGTATAAGAAATCTCAAAGTAAAATGCAGCAGGTGAAATTGCAAGAAGGAGAGAAGATAAAACGAGACGAGACGCAGGGCGGAGTAACTAGGCCGACTCATCAATAAACCACCTCCATAGAAACAACATATTATGGCTCAGATCAAGTCGCCGAAAATCACGAAACACACAAGACAAGGGAACGGAATCTACATCGGAGAACAATCTTTAAGAACTAAAGGAAACATGCCAGAGAACCAGTAAAATGCGGAATAAGAGAAACAACCTTATCGAAGAGCAGATGGCTTCGCAGGTTTATGTTGCGGCAGTGTGAAAGAGAGGTGAGGAGAGAGGGAGAGAGCGCTGGGTGGCTCGTCTGGAATTGATTGACTGATTTCTTTGGAAGAAATGGGAACTCTCAACGAGAAAGACAGAAAAAAGTGGGTGGGTAAGGAGAATATATAATGGGAGAGATATAAATGTATCACGACATCTCACATTTGGAGGACCACGAATTATAATATTTTCTAGATAATGCTTTATGTATAATTGATTCCTAAAAGAAAAAGGAATCCGGTGTAATATTTAATTTTGTTTGTTTTTTTACGATATGAATAAAATCGGTACTGATGTTGGCTGTTTTCTTGCCGTCTTATGGAACTGAGGTCGCCTTCGATAGTCACGACTCACGAGTAGGGTAGTAATTTTTCATTTGATTCAAATGCAAGTGGTAAATAGTGGGCATGTGTATTTAATTTTTAAGTCAACTATGAATTATCTATTAAATATATGTGTCACGTATAAGTTAAGTGTCTTAACCTGAATTTAACCTGACTCATTTATTTAATTTAATTAAAAATAAATAAATATATGTATATATTTTAGGATATGTGTTAATTCTATAATCATTAGTATAATAGCAAACAAAATACTATCTACACAAATAATTATTTTATAAATGCAAATACATTCTCTAAGCCATCTATATTCACCATTCATTATTTTTGTTTGAAAACCCAAATACTATGTCAATCATTAGTCGCATAAACTCCACCGTTCACACTATTTCATCCGCACAAATAACGACTATGAGTTAAGATTATTGACCCATTTAACAAAATGTTGACAGTAGGAAAAACGACACACAATAATTAGGAACAAATGACCGTCATGTGCATGCTTTTATGGACGATTGATCATTCTGTAGAAAAACAAGAGTATTTGTATTTAAATGGGTTAAATGGGTCGGGTATGGGTTCAATGATTTTATATGGGTTGAGTATAGGTTGAAAGTTTGTAACCCGATTATTTTTTGGGTCAGGTATGGGTCAATATAATTTTAATTGGGTTGGGTATGGGTGAGATTCAACCCAACCCATCAACCCGAATTGCCACCCCTACTCACGAGCGAGGGATTGAGGAGTGGATTCCATCCAAATTGGTCAGCAAAAAATTAAAAAAAGATCTGTAATGCTGTGGAATCAACGCCACTTCTTTTTTATCGTTCCTTATTTAAACAACGTACGGAAAAGTAAATTCATTGGTTGTTTTTATTTATTGTCTGACACATTCAATTAAAAAATATTTACTACTTTTCTAAAATAGTTTTACGGTTCTCATCTCATCTATATCTCATTTAATATTAATACATTAACAAAATAGTGTGAGGGGTTAGAAGGTTAAGAAACTCTCTTATTGTAGGGATGAACAAATGAATGACATTGCTTAGACAATAAAAAAATGTTTTCTAGTGACATGATATCTAGGAATCTGTTAAAAACCCATAACCATTGTGATTCCCTAATGTCATTTTTTCAAAAAGTATAACACAGTTGTCAAATTTTGGTTGGTTAAAATACTGACCCACGGTTCTAAGGTAATGCACAAGTGGTTAACTATGGGGAGATTAAAACAAATGTAACATTTGTTGTGTTTTGTTCACTATGAACGAGCGCGACCTCATTATCATCACGCCAAGTATATAACTACTCCCCTGTCCTAAATTGGCCGTCTTGTTTTTTATGACATATTTTTTCACTCCAATATTAAACGTGGAAAGGAAAATAATTTTATAAAAACTAAATTTTGTAAATATGGTTTATCAGAATCATTTGTAAAATTTAAATTTTAAATATTATTTTATATTATATATTATAAATGTTGAAGTCAAACAATATGTCATAATAATAAACAAAACGGTCAATGAGGACCGAGGGAGTAACTAATAATTAGAAGTATAAGACTATACGAACATTCTAAACGTGCTATACAACACATAAATAGTTCACAAATATAGCCACTAATACAACGTCAGTTTTCATGAATTGGGAATAATCTAATCAGATCAAGGCTTGTTTGATTTTTAAGTGATTCTGTTGAAAAAAAAATCAATAGAGAAGATGTTTTCTCAACATTTTTGTTACCTCAATCTAAAATTATTGTAACCAATGTTAAATAATATTCAACTTTCCTCAGTTTAGGTATCTCTTATGTGAGATGTTTTCGTTTCTTACCTTTTCTCCCACCTTAGTTCCTAAGCATTTTTTGCTTGCTTGAAGTGCTTTGCATGAGGCATTATTACAAAAAGTATAGATAATAATAGTATTTTTTTTAAACTCCATTTAATAAAGTGTAAGTAAAATTTTTAATATAATTATCCTATTTAACTACATGAATAGAAAGACTCTAATAAGTGAAGGAAGTTTGTGGACATGATATACCAATTATGTAGTAGCACTACTACAGAAAATGCTTTACACAACTGTTAAAAAGGCTTTAGAGAACTGTTAAAAACAGTTCTAGTTGTTGGAGTTCTCTATAGTAGCTCTCCTTTAGACTACTGTGATTAACAGTTCTCTATAGTTACTTATAACTACTGTTAATGTCATGATACACAACTGTTATTAACAGTTATACAATACCTTATTAGACTACCATTATTAACAGTTGTCTATTCCATTTTTAAAATCTGTTTTTACTATGATTTAAGAACTGTCAGTTGTCTATGGTTTATTATATATATATATATATCAATGCTATTTGATAAATGTTATAAACAGTTGTTTTTGCTAGCATTTTGAACCCTGTTTTCATAGTTGAATTTCATACTCAGTGCACAACATTAATGAATCAAAAGCAACAATTTATTTCTTTAATTAGATAAATCCAACATGGTGTGTTATCTTACAAGAACAACTCCCATATTCATGGTCATCATTCTAATTAAATGATGGTTCAATACTAAAGAAATATATACGACTATAACTAGAGCAGCCACCACCATCTTTATTGTTATTTTGGAAGTACTCCCGATTGTGCTCACAAAGTCACTTCTTCCACTGTAACCACCACCTCAGGTGTCCACCACCGGCAAAGTTCCCACGGCCAGTCCTAAACCCGTTGTTGTTCCGGTATCCGCCTTCACGTCCACCACCAAAAGAGAATAAGCTTACCCCATTAACATCTGCAAACGAGAAGGCAAGTGTGAAAGATTGGTTAATCCTATGAGAAAAGAAAAACAGGAACATCAATTGAAATGATCGTTGCCCATCAAACTTGGATGCCACCACGTTTGATAGGCCCAAACTTTTTAAATCCGTTCTCAACAATGGCAACAGTAGCATTGTATGACAAATTTTCATTATAGGCTCATCATCAAAAAGTTTTAAAACAATTTACAAGTTCATTCTGTTCAGCTCTTACAATAAACTGTATGAATAGCTATCAAAGACTTTAACTTGCAACCGTAATCACTTTTTAGCAAACAAATCCAAAAAAGACTAGAAGGATATCACATATATATATGTTCTACAAGCTCTCTTATCCACCTTTGTAAGTAACACACATATATTTTTTAGTCTCTAATCAACAAGGCCAATTAAGGAATAACCAAACACGTAAAGATGAACCAAGTAACTGAGCCGATAAGACATGACTAACAAGGTATTGAATGGGTTGCTAGTAATAGATTCAACGCTCCCACATCAGTAAGATTTTTGTACAATAAAGTTTGTCCCACTGCCGCTAAACCTATGCATCTCCCATAAGTCACAATGTGCACACTACTTCAAAATGAGATGTACACAAATGATGAGGAGGAGATCAATAATACGCTTGATCAGATCCTCTTCAATTGCAGGCAAATTCATACAGAAATGATGTATTGTATACTAGTGTTAGAAAACACTACCACTCAGCAGACCTGCTCATCAAACATGGTACATTGCTAATTATACAGCTAATACACCGTGGGTTCGTGTAAAAGTACATGACTTGCAAAACAAAAAAACCTACTTCTTTGCCTTTAACCGTTGAAGAGGCAAAATATTTAGCATAGCAACAAGAATCAATGTTGGTATCTTGTTATCTTTGCTTTATAGGGACCAACCACAAGTCTCATCATAAAAAAATCAAAAACTTCTATTGTTGTAATCACCAGCGAGTAGAAGATAAGTTCGACTATATTACCGGTTCTGGAATGAACTGCAATACCTGTTCAATCTTGTGTGCAGCGAGCAGCGGTTCCATATTTATCTTTGCAGAGGCGCAAGCAAACAGAAAAAAGAAAATGAAATGGCACAGAGTATGTATGTTTCTTATAGCCAGTTAGGGTTGCAATGTAGTGCGACAGAAAAAATCACAAACTTTTATTGTGATAAATACTACAGCGAAAAAGATAAGTTTCATTATATTACCGGTTCCAAATTGCACTGCAACATTTTTGTTCAATTGTTAGGCATTACTTCTCAAGGTTCTCTAAATACTGCACAAAACTCTTGAAAGTCATCTCGGTGAGATACTCTCTCGACCTGCAAGCACATACAAAACAACAGAAAATGTGTTTTATAACAATTTGTAGTGCATATAACATAACAAAATCAACCTGTCTAGAAGGATTTCCACCCTTAAAAGTTGGTAGAAGACCATGATGAATGTTGATGATGTCCTTACCATAACTTCTCAAAAACTCTCCCGATAATATCTGAAAATTACAACAATAATTAGTTTATAATTCCTATGAGAATGCTAATTGTGGAATTAGTGAATTATGAATGCCTATAACTTCAGTACCCTTCTGGGTTGTGGTGCAATCTAATATTCTTTCAACAAGAGCAACACACCATTACTTAGCAGGAAAAAGAGAGAATTGTGAATCAGAAAATAACAATATTCAACATATAGCCAAAACAAGTGAAAAATTAAAATACACTGAGAATTTTTTAAGGTCCACTACTACCTGCCTGGCAAGAACTAGAAAATCAGAATTCTGAACCAATTCCAAAATCGCGGCCTCCCTTTTATTACCAAAGGAAGTCTTCAGAAAGTGACATAAGATTCCATTTCTTTCAAGAAACCGCATTACATAAGTATTTTCACCCCTATCATGATTACTGTTGAAAGAAAAAAAAACCAATGATGGTATTGAAACACGCCAGTACAATTAAAGGAAAACATAATACATTCAAAGTGTCTTGATTAAATAACCTGATCACACATGTTATATCCACCGACAATTTTCCATCTTGCAATCTTCATAAGTTGCGACAGAAAAAATCAAAAGCGTTATTGTGATAATCCCCACTGACAAGAAGATAGGTTCGATTATATTACCTCTTCCGTAATTAACTGAAACAGTTCAATCTGGGGTCCATCAAGTAGCAGCTCAAGAGTTATCTTTATAGAGGCGATCGAGCAGCAGTTCACGATTTATCTCTTCAGAGGCGCAAGCAAACAGAAAAAAGAAAATGAATTGACAGAGTATGTTTTTGGACAATTCAATTTATAAATTGCATCTCTCTCAAACAACAAAAATACATTCTAAACAAATTGAGACAATAGCATTAAATAAACATACTATCCTAGGATAATTTTGACGACATGACACTGGAATTTGGCAAGACAGTAAAAAGCACGGTGAGACTTACCCACTGAGGCAGTGTCGCTGTCCAAATCCAAGAACAAGTAATAATACATAGTAGGACATGGCCGTATGCAAAACTCACCAAATTCACCACTCTTACATGCCATCCATGTGCTGGTAATCTCTGATCATTGCAACCACAGACCAACTCCTTCACAACAAGTCTGTTCTCCTATATCAAAAGGAGATATCATCAGTACATGCGACCAGTACAGTCTGAAGCACCACAATAGAAATTCTTGACCTTGATGTTGCCATCATTGTCATGCACTTCACCTATCGGGTAATTATAATGGTAAGTAAGCTCTGCAATGGAGGAATGTTCTCAGTGGCAAACAACATTATGTGAGGTATCCTTCTATCCTCATGATCGAATAGGACATTCTACGCATAGAGATTCGGCGAACAGCTGTGGTTTATAAACCTCCCCACATTCCCATACTGAGCCGCATCAATGGTAAAGCCAACATCTGCCACTACATCAGAAGTACCCTGCAGTAAATCAGGCATGAGACCTTCAAGGTCTTCCTTGAGAGAGGGATCATAGTAATTATGCCCAATATCAAACAAATATTCATCATTTCATCGTTCTTCTGCATCTTTGTCTTCAAGCAACTCTCCTAAATACTCACATATGAAACTCCCCGAGGGAATGGACGATAATGATCTCACACCCCATCCCCTGCTATCAGTTTTAAAGATTTCAAGTTGGAACTTAATTCCATGTTGGCTCACACGGTTATAACAAGATGGAGGGCAGCTACAGTTAGGGCCACACTCAATAGACAAGTGATTTAACTTCCACGACAGCACCATCATGATTATATGGTATTTCCCCACTATTCTTTTCTGCACAAGCACATCCCGCATAATCTAAGCACCTGCTTCTGCATCTTTTTGGAGTTATAGGACTATGTTATGATATATGGTTGTGATATATTAGTCCAGCTTAGGTAACGTCCACTTGTAACGGTCAATATAATCCCTGTTAGTCTCAGAGGTGTATAAAAGGGAACAGTAGGTGATTGTAATTAGATAAGTTTTCTCATCTTGTCGTATCCTTACTTAGTCCACTGATTTACCAAAAGTCAATAAAGAAGTTTTGCCTTTCTTGATTACTCTTTCTTTCCCGATCTGTCTCAGTAAAAATAACATGGTATCAGAGCAGGAACTGCGTCAAATTCCTTAATCCCATCGCAATCGCTTTCTTTTCCCCTTAACACCAGGCTTCAATTGTTTGTGACCAGATCGGTTGACGTCTAGCCGGGAAAATGTCGATCAGTGGAGAGAAGGATGAAATCAACAATCAGACGGGAAAAGATAAAGATTCCATCAGTGGGAAGCATATTGAGGAAAAAGACGACAAAGATGAAGATAAAGATGACGATAAAGACGACGATCCCTATCGTCTCCTGAATTCGGATCTTCCAGGAATGGTTCTGACCGGGAACAAATACGATGGGGGACCTGGATTCGTAACATGGAAAAGGAACATTCTCATCGCCTTGTCTGCGAAGAACAAACTAGGGTTCATTGACGGAAGCTTGAAGAAACCGGAGAATCCACCCAAAAGAAATCGAGCCTGGCAACGCAGCAACGACATGGTGATCTCTTGGATCCTCTCAAGCCTAGACAAGAACTTGGCAGAGAGTGTCGTATTCTGTGAGACCGCAGCACAGATTTGGGCGGAGTTGATTAATAGGTTCGAAGAGGGGAACGCGGCGCGATTCTACGAGCTAGAACAAGAGCTGGCCGACACCAAGCAAGGAGAGATAATGTGAAGACCTATTATACCAAAATGAAACGCATTTGGGATGAGCTCGACTCCTCCAATCCCTTGCCTTTCTGTAATTGCGGAGGAAAGAATCAACTACGGGAATACATTAGGGTTCAACGCTCGATGAAGTTTTTGATGGGCACGCACCCGAAATTCGCTAATGCACGGGGAAACTTGCTCATGATGAAACCCCTTCCCAGCATTGAGCAGATTTACTCCCTCCTCATACAAGAAGAGAGGCAAAAAGGGACAACAGGGTTGCGGCCACAGAAGAAGGAGGTCTATCTTTTGCTGTAGAAACCGCAGCGACGACATACCAAAGTTCTTCCAAGAAGCCTTCGAGGTCCCCAAGGCGACAAAACCTCTAACTGCACCCATTGTCACAAACTGGGCACGTTGAGGAGCGTGTGTTTTGAGAAGATAGGGTACCCCTCGAATTGGCGATCAGGGAAGAACAAGAAACCTACAGCGGCGGCAAGCATCGAAGGAGAATCGAAAGATACGGGAAAGAAAGATCTCAGAAAACCTATACTACTGAAGAGCTGAACCAGATTCTCGCGCATTTGCAAAAAGCCAGAAGGGTCGAGCATGGTCAACCCGCAGACAGCCCCAAATTACGGTTTTGTCGGGTAAAAATTCTTTAATTCTCCTAATAACCATAGATGTTTAACTGTCTTCCTGGAACAACAAGATTCATGCTCACATTCCAGTACCTTAAAAGGAATAGGAATACAGAATGGATCTTGGATACTGGAGCATCCCAACATATGTGTTTTGATCTTAACCTTTTCTCTGAGTTAAAACCCTAGGACAGGAACAGAATGTGGCTATGCCCGATGGGCATCCACAGAGGTTACCTCCATAGGCACTGTTAGAATAAATAACAAGGTGGTGCTTACTGATGTTTTACATGTTCCTGCCTTTAGATTTAATCTGATATCTGTGGGAAAACTTGCGCAGAGCATGAAAGGAAGGTTAATTTTTGATGATCATTGTTGCCTTTTTCAGGACTCTAGAAATTACCTTGAACAACAGATAGGAACATACAAATCTGGAGTTTATCTTTAGACGTTCACTGTGATGAAAGGAATGAAATTGTCTCTGCTTCAGCATGTGTTACAAATGTTTTAGTTAGTGCTTTTGATTGTAATGATGTTCTGTCACTATGGCACCATAGATTGGGACACTTACCTATTCCCAAAATAGAAAAGTTAAAGATCCTGGACAAAAAGTTTTGTAAAAGACAATTGTTTGTGAACCGTGTAATAAAGGAAAGAGTCAACGATTGCCTTTCAGAAAAAGGGTTCTGTTGCTAAAAAATATCTTTGATCTAGTTCACATAGATGTTTGGGGTCCTTACAAAACGAGTACTCATGATGGTTTCAACTATTTCGTGACTTTTGTGGATGATAGATCTAGGGCTACTTGGGTGCATCTCATTGCTGCTAAATCTGATGCTTTTACCATTATTATTGATTTCATGAACATGGTAAAACTGCAATTTGGAAAAGAAGTGAAGGCAATAAGAACTGATAATGCCTATGAATTAGGCAGTTCGAAAAACACCTCAGACTTTCTGAAAAACAAAGGAATCATTCATCAAATTACTTGCTCCCACACCCCACAACAAAATGGGTGGTGGAAAGAAAACATAAGCATATTTTAGAAACAGCAAGAAGTTGATGTTTCATTCTTGTTTGCCAAAGAAGTTCTGGGGAGAAAGTGTTCTTACAGCTGTGTATACCATAAATAGGATGCCACTAGAGTGCCTAGAAGGTATTTCACCTTATGAAGTTCTGTATGGTAAGAGACCTAACTATGATGAGCTAAAATGTTTTGGATCTCTAGTCTTTGCCCACATAAATCAGAAACTGAATGATAAATTTGCTCCTAGATCAGTAAAATGCATACTTCTTGGTTATGCCACTAATAAAAGGGGTTACAAGCTGTTTGATCTGGAGAATGAAAGAATTATAGTCAACAGAGACGTGAGATTCTATGAGAACGTTTATCCCTTCAGGGAATCAGAAAAACCTGTAAATGCTGAAATCACACCTTCAGCACTTCTGCATGAAAGGGAAGTTGAGTATTATCCTTCAAATCTGTACCTAGATTCTGTTGATCCTTTTCTCTTTGAGCAAGACACATTGCAGGAAGAAGAGCAAAATAGACCCACTTCAGCAGAGGACACAACTAGAGCACAGCAGACTGAACCTCAAGTGTGTTGCAGCAGACAGAACCTCAAGTGTTGCCACCACCAGAAGGTCTGCGCAGATCTTCAAGAGCAAGAGAACAGCCAAGATACCTAGAGGACTATGTAGTGGGTGCAGCCAATGACAGAGGAAAAACAGCAGAAATATCAGCTAAGTACCTAGATCCCTTTTCTTCCATTATGAGCCAAAGATTAAATGGTTTCTGATTTCAATACTGATAAGAATCTTACTTTAGACCAAAGTATTGTCTGTGTTCTATGATGTTGCCGCAGAGAACAATGAAAATAACTGTGCCTGAAAATGTAGCTTTACCAAACTGCTCAGTGTCTCTGCTAATCAACCAGAAACTGAACCTTCTGATTTTATGAGGCTATTAAGGATAAACACTGGGTAGAGGCCATGAAGAAAGAGTTTAGAGCACTAGAGGAAAATGGAACTTGGGATATAGTTCCATTACCTATGGGGAAGAAACCAATAGGCTGTGTAAGTGGGTTTACAAGTTAAAATACAAAGCTGATGGCACTCTAGAGAGACATAAAGCTAGGTTAGTCGTGAAGGGTTATACTCAAAAGTATGGCAGAGACTACCAAGAAACATTCTCACCCGTAGTAAAATTCACCACTATTAGGGCTTTAGTTGCCATCAGCTGCAAGCGAAATTGGATCATAACCCAACTTGACATAAACAATGCTTTTCTCCATGGTGACCTAAAAGAGGAGGTGTTTATGCAAATGCCATTAGGATATACCAAAGGTGACAGCAGCCAAGTTTGTAAACTTAGGAAATCTCTATATGGTTTAAAGCAAGCCTCTAGGCAATGGCATGAGAAGTTAAGTGAGTTTCTGTACAGTTTCGATTTTCAGCAATCTTTGAATGACTATTCTATGTTCTTGAGGAAACAGAAAGGAAAATCTGTGTATCTTGCCGTGTATGTTGATGATATTTTGTTGACAGGAGATGACTTAGATATGATACAACAGATAAAAGAGCAACTTCACAGTCAGTTCAGAATTAAAGATTTGGGAGAAATATCCTACTTCCTTGGAATGCAATTCATACATACAGCAGAAGGGATCATTGTTACACAGAAACAAACTCTGAAAACCTCATTCATGAGTTTAGTTGTGAAAATGAAAGGAGTGTTACAGCACCCTTGGAACTGAACACTAAACTGTTGAAAGATCAGGGCACTGCATGAAAGATCCACTGCTGTATAGAAAGCTAGTTGGCAAAATAGGGTTCCTGGCACACACTAGGCCAGATCTCTGTTTTACCATTCAATGCTTAGTCAGTTTTACAAGAACCACATGATGTCCATTATAAAGCAGCACTCCACACCCTTTGTTATATCAAAGGAACAACAGGTATGGATTGTTGTTTAAAAATTTCAAAATTACAAACTAACTGCCTATTGTGATGCCGATTGGGCAGGTTGTCCCAATACACGCAAATCTACAAGCGGCTACTATGTGGACCTAGGAGGATCCCCATATCCTGGAAGGCCAAGAAACAGAGCAGTGTGGCCTTGTCATCAGCAGAGGCAGAATACCGATCGATGAGACAAGCCACAGCTGAACTCAGTTGGCTCTCAAGACTGCTTCACGAACTTGGAGTCACAGACATCATTCCAATTCCGCTAAAATCCGACAGTCAATCAGCAGTATACATTGCGCGAAACCCCGTGTTCCACGAGCGCACTAAACAATTGAAGTGGACTGTCACTTCATTCGGCAGCAGATCAAACAAGGCATCATCAACGTCAAGTTCATTCCTTCGCATCAGCAACTTGCAGACATTCTGACCAAGACACTAACTGGAAAAAATTACAACACCATCATCCAGCAGCTTGGAATGAAGAAAGTGTGCCAGACACTACACCAGAGATCCAGACAGCTGCTACTTATTGCCAAAGTTCACTCCTGCGGATGTAAACTTTGAGGGGGGATGTTATGATATATGGTTGTGATATATTAGTCAGCTTAGGTAACGTCCACTTGTAACGGTCAAATATAATCCCTGTTAGTCAGAGGTGTATAAAAGGGAACAGTAGGTGATTGTAATTAGATAAGTTTTCTCATCTTGTCGTATCCTTACTTAGTCCACTGATTTACCAAAAGTCAATAAAGAAGTTTTGCCTTCTTGATTACTCTTTCTTTCCCGATCTGTCTCAGTAAAAATAACAGACTACACCAATCAGGGTACATCAAGTGTGTGCAGCGGGCAGCGATTCCACATTTATCTCTACAGAGGCGCAAGCAAACAGAAGAGGATGAAATGACACAAGATAATATATGTTCCTTATCGCCAATTAGGGTTGCAATCTTCAGTGCAACAAAAAACTGAAAAGATAAGTTCGACCGAGGCGCAAACAGAAGAAGAGAATGAAGAGGTTCCCTGGGATTCGAACGCCAGAGGTAGTAGTAGAATGTGCGGCAAATATGGAGGTAAGAGCTTTTCACAAATTGGAAAATTTTAGTTTAAATCTAACACCAGCCGAGCAATAATTCATGAGTTAGAGGCGGATTTATAATTATTATATGGGTATTCTATTTAAAAGATAAATGTTTAGGACACAAGATCGATCACAAAAAACCTAATTTATGCATTACATGACAGAAAAGAAATCATATAATACATCATGCTGGAGGGTTTAACATTACCGTGCTCTGGTGAAGGAGGCGACCGGTGCTGGAATGTTGAATGTTGAGCGAAGAAGGGAGAATGACAGGCGAGGTTGAGCGATGAGGGAGCAATCTATCGGCCTGTATAGTTTGGCGATGGATTGTGTGCTCTGGCAGGCGAGGTTCAGGGCCGTCTCAACGATTTTCAAGGCCCTGTTCTGAAATTTAAAATGAGACCCTATATATAATTACACATTCATATATTGTTAATATAAATAAAGTATTTTCCTTTTTGGCTTCAAAACTACCACAGGATTGATCAAATTATCCATAATATATAGATAACAAAGAATGAATATAATACTTTTGTGAAATTAACAATTCAAAAGTTTTACGTAAATTGTAGCACACACAAAATGTAAAACAAGACCGAAGGAGAGAAGAAGAAGATTTTTTTTAGAACTTCAAAAAGACGAGAGAAGAATTGAGAAAAACAAAAATAATGGGCTACTGAAGATTTGAAGTCACTACTACAAACAATACTACTTATTTATTTATATGTGAAAAGTTTCTTTTTTAGCCTTGCTTTAGAATATTGAAAGCCGGAGGATAATGTGAGAGACAGGTGATAATTATTAAACTATATGTGAAAAGTTACATCCATACTAATTTATTTATTTTTATCTCACAATAAAAAAAAAGGAAGTAATAATTTTGGGGCCCCCTAAAATGGGGGGCCTTGTGCGGTTGATCACAATGCGCCGGCCTCTAAGCCGGCCCTGGCGAGGTTGAGCAATGGAGGAGGAAGAACATGGAGTGATTAAGGTTGAGCGATTGGGTGCTCTGACGGTGCGATGGAAATTGACAGATTATCAGGTGCTCAATCTGGTTGGGGAAGTGGACAATGTACTGCGCACGTAGATGATGACGGGAGGAGGAAAGTGATTTATGGATTTAGGGGTTTAATGAGCGGGAGAATCCCCGCCCAGAATACTTTTGTCAAAATAGGGACACCAAAGGTATATTTTAGAAGATAAGGGTATTCAAGTCATTTGGATCTAAAATGTTTAGATCTCTCCGCGCCCAGATTGAAAAAACTCATAACAGTTCTATAAAACTACTTATAGAGAACAATTTTTTATTACTGTTGTAGTACCTAATGTTTTAGTAACCTAATTTACACAAAACCATCACTACTAGAATCTTATAACAGTTTTCTTTTATACAGTTCTTGAATGCAAAATCTGTAGTAGTGGTGTGGTGTCCTTTTGGTCTGCTTGTTTTTGGTTGAACTCACCGTCATCTGCTCGCCATAAGAAACGCTTGGAGTCGCTGGATGGACAAGTCTGAAGAGATGATGATTCAGAGGGTTTTGTTGTCGGTGGAAATAATTAACATCACTGGGTTCAGGGGCTGGATGTATGTGCAATTGGCTAGGAAGTTGAAAATAAGCGCAGAGAATCCCGAATACGTTAACCTTTTCAAC